>OY725355.1:1200000-2400000 GCA_963243735.1 Neocrepidodera transversa | reverse complement strand
ACATGATCAAAAAGTGAGCTCAACTAAACATTGTTTTTTTTTATTTATCGACAAAAATCATAGATGTAAGTGTCTTTTCGGCGCCGGCGCAGTCGACGTGAGCCCACAAAGAGCACATTAAACACATTACCCACTGCTCTCCCCCTTGTGTTTTCTGAAAATTTAATACTGCAGAAAATACACTGCGCGTCATAATTGGCCGGTGCCGATTCCCCCAGAGGAAGTTCAAATTATGATGAATCGCTTGAAGATATTTCAACATCTTCTTCACTGCTTGATGTCTCCTCAGCCATGAGACGTCTTTTGTCTGCCTCTTTCTTTATTATTGTGCTCCTCGAGGTTGTGCTGGAAAGAGATTTTGATCCACGTCCTCGACTTGTTAAAGGCTGCTTGGTGGGTGGTTTGCTTTCTCTAGTTTCAATAGACTGCTCCAAGTCAGTCTTATATAATATTTGCATGCCTTTCTTCCTCTTCCTAGAAATATTTTTTCACTTGCGGAATTGGCACTATATCCACTGGACTTACATGACAAGACGTTGATGCACCTATTTGTGTAGATTCCATAGTAACTGGAGGAATCTTCTTCTGGGTTTGTCCATAGAAAGTCTTCGATGGAGTAGGTGATATACAGGGTTTTGACGTTGATGGTCTATTCAAATCTATTTCTGGTACTTCCTGATTATCCTTGCTACCTTGACTTATCATACTGGTATCCATTGGTAATTCGCCAGTTCTTTTTCGCATCTTGCTGGCCTCTTCAATAAATTCATTGTCGGTGAATTTGTTTCTATCTATAGAGTAGATGCCAGTTACTTGGAAGCTGTTGATTGAGATCTGAGCAGTCTGACACTTGATGTATGCTTTTCCAAACAATTCCATTACATCAAAATCACTTACAGCGCGATCATTTTGACGCAGCCACTGTCTAATCTCTTCATTATAATATGTCTTCAGAGGACAAATAAATGTTCGGTTGAGGGGCTGCATTTTATGCGAAGAATGTCAATCAAATCGATATTTTGTGTGTGACTATAATGGCCGTCCAGAAGTAGTAGTACCGGTTTCTCCTCGGTGGGCTTAACAAATATGAAATGTTGAAACCACAGGGTAAAAAGGTTGGTCTAGATCCATCCTGACGGGTGAGCAGTAAAAATTGTTCCGAATGGAGCTTTTTTCTGCAGTTGGATATTCATATTTTTTCTAGGAAAGATCACGAGTGGAGTAACAAATGTATTCATGCATACAACAATGGTAATTAATGACCCACGTTCAGCAGATGTTAAAGACACGATGTGCCTTTTACCTCGGAGGCCAACTACTCTTGCCACTTTTGACTGCACAATTGAGATCCCACTCTCGTCGACGTTGAATATTCTATCCGAAGTATATTTTCCTTTCTCGTAGAGGCCCATAAGATGATTGAAGAAGACTTCCACGTTTTCTTTGCTAAACCCTAACGCTCTAGAATAAGATGTTCCGGTAGGCTTTCTTTCAGAGAGCTTTGCTTGGTGGCGTTTAAGGAACAGCTTGACCCATTTTATTCCTGCCATATCGTCACCAAAAGGATGCTTAAGATTGTTTCTTACGGCTAGCTGTAAAACCATTCTTCGCAGGACTGTACGTGTTAGTCCAAAAAACGATGCCTCCATAGCAAGACAATATTCAGCCAACTCATTTTCCAGCGCTTCATTTAAAACCGTGGGCCTTCCAATATTTTCTTTGTTTTTGGCCTTTTTTCTCCTATCAGTCTACAAGAGAGATCGGAAAAATGTAATTTGTGATAATTTAGAGGTTTTTGTATAAAATAAACAAGGGGTCCACATAAAGAACCGAAAAATAAGGGGCCCGCTTTAGGCACATCGAGGGAGCCCGACTTAGTTTTTTTTTCTGAGCAACCAAGAAAACCTTCCATACCATAAACTGATCAGTCATTCCATGCACTTCAAAAATACAAATATTTTGAATTACTTACCGGTTAAACTACGCCAACAATAAAACAAACACAAATGCACGATAAAGTTTTCCACAACGGCAAGAATTCGCTTGGGCTGACGATTGTTAACTGTGGATTAAAACCGACGGTGGAGACATCTATTAGGGCGTATCAAAAACTATCACATGCAGGTCATTTTGCGAGTATAGAGATCTACATATGAAAATAAAGAGGAGGGCCCGACATTGGTGACGTTCCTCTAGTAGTGCAATCCGGATTCTTAGACACTATACCCCCACCCACCTGTATTTGTCTTTTGACAGAAAATTTCATTCTTTATAAAAATTTCTAAATCACATAAGCTACACTAATCCAATCAAAATATTCAATTGGGACAATTTTAATAATTAGTAGTAATGCAATCCGGATTCTGAGACACTATACCCCCACCACGGATTTTTTATGTGACAAAATATCATTCCTTATAAAAACTTCTAAATTGCATAAACTATATTAAAATATCCAATTTTAATAACTAGTAATAGTGAAATGCAGATTCTGATTCTTTATAATAGATTCTAAATCTTATAGTTTATACCGATCCACATTCAATTTTTTTTTTATATTTAAATTCTATGCTGATGATAATGCTGCTGCGTATTACGATATTTTATTGTCTTTTGTATTTGTTATTTCTCAGAAAATTTCATTCTTCATAAATGTTTCTTGTTTCATAAACTACCCAATTAGCATAAAGATGTTTCAACGATGTCTTTTTTTATCGATTTGTGAACAATCAGGATGTCTTTTGAACGTCTTTTAAAGACATAAATATTGTCTTTTACAAGACGTAATAACGACTTAAAATAAGGGTTTTAAAATAAAAAAAAAAATTTGGAGTGGATTATTTAACAATGCTTTGTTTTGCCTTTTCGTCTCAAAAATCTGAATATGCAGTATTCATAGATGGAGTTGATAAGAGGACAAATAGATAAAAAACCCAATTCTTTTTACATGAATCTTATTTTTTTTACAATCCAAATCTATAAAGAATGATTTTTTTTGTATCATTGAAAATTTGGTCCATTTGTTCTGTCTGAGATTTCCTTTGAAGTTCAGACTTGACAAATAGTTTCTGATGCTAGGTTAGAGCTATTGGTGGGACTGCAATATCTAAAAATTTTTAAGTTCTGTATTCATGTTTAAAAGCAATGTCGCAGTTAGAAAAATAAAATAGTAAATCACTTTCACAAGAAACGTATTATTCTTCTCATACAAACGTACAATAACCGCTTAACAGCCGACCGAATAAAGATAACCTCAAAAAACTGTGAGTGAGTGTGGCACGTAGTGATGGTAGATTCGTAGATTGTTAGTGGCTATAGGTATGTTAGAGTTTCTTATGTTAAATACATTGAAAACAGTATTATAAAATAATGAAGTAAATAATTCATGCAGAATGGTTTTTTAAGCTTTATTACGGGGATATTCAAAGCAGAGTTAACTAAAATCGACTTAAAATATTGAAATACTTGCACTTCATTTACGGTAAGCGAACTTGTAGCCACGCCTTGTGTACGGAAACGATCTTGGCAAGTTCTTTGATGGATTGAATTTACTGACGATCAAATTAAGCTCGCATGACATGGAGCAATGCAAAATGCAACGCCATACAAGACGCAATTTGTATTGGTCAAAGGCATGCGCAGTTAAAGCCCAGCTGATCGACTTTTGCTAGAGCTTGCAATTGCAACTTTATCGGTTTGGTGCGATTTCTATTGCCTGAAAGTTGCAATTCTAGGGAGAAATCGAGTTACTTTTGGTTTACCAACTCAACAAATGTCACTTCACTTGTCATTCAGGATTGTCATTTTTATTTTAATTATTTTTTTCATATTTTTTGACGTTAGAAAATTACTATTAAACCGTCGTATCGGTCCTTTAAAATGATTTAGAAAGTCGGCGGTGGTAGCAGTTCAATAGCAACCGCTTTTTTTGGGCGGGGGGGTTGGCAGCCATGTTGCAATGGCAAGAGACTTGCATAATATCAAACAAATGCAAGATTCAACATCGGCAATACTTTGACCTTGCAATAAAACAACTTGCTGCAATTTCTTGCAGGTTGCATTGCTCCATGTCAATTTTTATTGCTGCAATTATAATTGCAGCAATTCGTATTGCCGCAATAAAAATTGAGGATGGCTGTAGAGTTCGCAATTCATTGCACTGTCAGTTGCAATTGATTTCACTAAACAAGTTTGCCAACTTAACAAAAAAATGAAAGTCTGCTTCTTTTTCTTTTTAAATGTCAAAACCAACTTTGTGTTATGTCATTAAATGAATGAAAATGTCTAGCAGGAAAAATTTAATTATAAAAAAGAAAATAGCGTGTTTGTGTATTATGTTATTGTCTGAAACTAAAATCTCTGAGACGAGAAAGAAAAAGGAAAGGAAATTTAAATATCAATAATTTCTACAAACTTATGATTTTCACTAGTTTTTAGTCCTTTTTCTATTATCACTTAATGTACACAAAAATACTATAAACACAAATATAACTAAAAAAATTATATCAAATGTCAAATCATAAAAAGTCAAAAATGTTTTTGGTGTAGTGACTTTTATTACTGTTGGTAACACCAATATAACTAAGAAATCCACTAGAATTGCTTCTACGGCAATAAAAAATAAGTCCCGACTCATTTTCTGCAATTGCAATAAGAATTGTAACAGCTTATAAAAAGAGTGTCAGTGCGCAGTCGCGCAATAAAAATTGCTGCATTTATAATTGCCGTTGCGAACTATAAAGTGGCTTTTAGAAATATTAATTCTACTGCAAAAAAAAAATAAAAAATAGGTATATAAAAAATGTAATTCCTAATTGGAGTATTATACCAACTAAAGATATATTTTAAATATACAAATAATGTCTGAAATCACATACAAAAAATATTTCGTTCACATATAAAGTTTTTACGTCATTTTATCCATATTAAAATATCAAATATAATAAATTTGAATAAATATGGACAATTTTTTTAATTGTTAGAAAATTCTTTTATAAATCGCAAAAAGTAAGTGAATGAGGGCGTAAAAAGGTAAAAAGAAACTTTCAAACAAAAATTATTTTTAACGAATTTCTGCACTTCCTTTTAGTTATATGATATAAAATTTAAGATAGATAAAATGTCACATTTTGCTTTATATTTTAAACAATAAATTTTACTCCATTAACTAAAAATAAAAACGACGATTTTTGACATTAAAATATATTTTAATATGACATTTAACATATTTTTTTTGATATGAAACATTTGATTTTTTTACCTTTAATAATGTCACTGTTGTATATCAATATTTATTGTGTGCATTTTGCACTCGAGATTTTTAATTTAATTATAGAATTTTTATAATTTGGTTTGTTGTAAATAAAACTGTGATTTTGATGAGGCAGCAGGCTACCACTTATGGAATTTATTTATTATTATTTTTTATGTAAAAGCTTGAATATGTCTGAATATTGACCATTGTTACTATATTATAAAAAAAAAATTATGAAAATGTTTTTTATATAAAGATGGCTTGTAATATCAATTTTTTAAATTCTTTTCTATTGTATACATATAGATGTTGCCTCCCTTATACACTTATAGGATTTATTCTAAATATATCTGGAAAAAATGTTGTCTTTTAGGAAAAAAATACCAAATATTTAGGTAAGCATTTTATACAAAAAAAAAAGTCAGTATTGTCATTTACAATAGTATATAAAATTTTATATATTTGGTACTTGATATTGCCAAATTACTGGATAGTGTTAGTCACTTCCCCCCCTTTTTTTTTAAACACTATATCAAGATAAATTATTCGGGAATTGACTAAAAGAAATAAGAGAGGGTATATAAAGGAGAGGAAAATATTTTAAAAATTTTGTAAAGATTGTAAATATTTAGCGGCAGATTAGGTAATATAAGAATGTTGAAAAAAGAACGAAAGATATTTGGAGATTTTCACAAAAAATATGATAAATATTTAAAAACAATATTTTTCATATTTTTTTGTTTTTTAGTGTATCTATTGCATATTTTTTTAACTATCTCAAAACACGTTTTTTCTTAACCACAGCCAACTTTTTGTGTAAAATAATGTTTATATACAAATATAATCTAGCTAAGATTTTTAAATATCATATATATTTTATTTCTTGATATTTATGCTTCAATTAAAACAAATTATGTATACAGCATACACGTAATCGTTTAAGCCGCTTCAAGAAAGGAATATGCATGAAAACCATAAAAAATATCTAATCCGTATAATTTTATTAATTAGTAGTTGTGCAATCCGGGTTCTGTGACACTTCACCCCCACCCCGTATTTTTAATTTGACAGAAAATTTTATTCTTTATAAAAATTTCTAAATCACATAAATTATACTAATCTACATCAAAATTTCCAATCAGAATAATTTTATTAATTAGTAGCAGTGCAATCCGGCTTCTGTGACACTACATCCCCACCACGTATTTTTAATTTGACAGAAAATTTTATTCTTTATAAAACTTAAACTAATTTTAACGGTTTTCGGTCATTATTTCGAAAATAAATTATTTTGTTGTATTAAGGTCTAAAATATCAGTATCAAGAAATAAAAAATGTATGAAAATTCTTTTGTATATTATTGTATATATGTGTTAAATAAATGTTTTACTTTTTAAATAATTTTTTTGTAAAATATAAATGTAAGAAAAAGACTGTGAGCCTATTATAAATGATTTATTAATATTTATACAGGGTGCTAGTCCAAAATATTGTTTTTATTTCTATAGGTATATATATATATCAAAAAGTGAAAGGCACTTACATAATTTTGACTCGCTCTGTATATATGGGAATTTTCGAATTTTTGGCACAATTTTTTCGAAATGATTCCTGAAAATTGTTTTTTTTATTGTAAATTGATTAATTTTTATAGAGAAAAAAAATTGATTTTTTTTCTAAAGTTATTTTCGCTTCAATATTATCAGTGTAATTTTTTTTTGGGTTTTTCGCAATTTTTCAAATAATAGTGTGTCCGATTTTGCTTATCAATATTATAAGGGTTACAATTATTATATTTTGACTATGAAAAATAAAAGAAAAAATTTTAACTGGAGTTTTTTTTCACTTCCAATCCTAAGATTTACCTAAATCGAGATAAAGAGAATTCAGTTTTTTTTTAAAATGGTGAAAGCGTCACTTCTCAATAATTCGTTGAAAAGAATATTAAAAAAAACCGCAACTTCTACTTAATTCGATAAAAAATGGTAAAAAAAAAGAAAATTTGAAGGAAACCAATTGCAATTCTGAATTCGAATCATCTTTGTGCATCTTTTAAAAATAAATTCATTTCAATCGGATTAAAAAAATTTCTGACCCGAAAAAAGGGCAAGGTTATAGCCTTCAAAAATCTTCAATTTTTTTCAAAATTTAGAATTGTAAAAAAAATTGCACAGGGGTGGTTTAAGGGTCGTAGATTCCAAAAAAAGTATCCATTCTGCCCTGGCTCTTTTAGTTTCTGAGATAATTGAATTTTAATTAGAAAAAAAAAAGGTGTGACCGCAACTTCTACTTAATTCGATAAAAAATGGTAAAAAAAAAGAAAATTTGAAGGAAACCAATTGCAATTCTGAGTTCGAATCATCTTTGTGCATCTTTTAAAAAAAAATTCATTTCAATCGGATTAAAAAAATTTCTGACCCGAAAAAAAGGGCAAGGTTATAGCCTTCAAAAATCTTCAATTTTTTTCAAAATTTAGAATTGTAAAAAAAATTGCACAGGGGTGGTTTAAGGGTCGTAGATTCCAAAAAAAGTATCCATTCTGCTCTGGCTCTTTTAATTTCTGAGATAATTGAGTTTTAATAAGGAAAAAGAAAGTGTGACCGAAACTTCTACTTAATTCGATAAAAAATGGTAAAAAAAAGAAAATTTGAAGGAAACCAATTGCAATTCTGAGTTCGAATCATCTTTGTGCATCTTTTAAAAAAAAATTCATTTCAATCGGATTAAAAAAATTTCTGACCCGAAAAAAAATCTTCAATTTTTTTCAAAATTTAGAATCGAAAAAAAACATGCACAGGGGTGGTTTAAGGGTCGTAGATTCCAAAAAAAGTATCCATTCTGCTCTGGCTCTTTTAATTTCTGAGATAATTGAGTTTTAATAAGGAAAAAGAAAGTGTGACCGCAACTTCTACTTAATTCGATAAAAAATGGTAAAAAAAAGAAAATTTGAAGGAAACCAATTGCAATTCTGAGTTCGAATCATCTTTGTGCATCTTTTAAAAAAAAATTCATTTCAATCGGATTAAAAAAATTTCTGACCCGAAAAAAAATCTTCAATTTTTTTCAAAATTTAGAATCGAAAAAAAACATGCACAGGGGTGGTTTAAGGGTCGTAGATTCCAAAAAAAGTATCCATTCTGCTCTGGCTCTTTTAATTTCTGAGATAATTGAGTTTTAATAAGGAAAAAGAAAGTGTGACCGAAACTTCTACTTAATTCGATAAAAAATGGTAAAAAAAAGAAATTTTGAAGGAAACCAATTGCAATTCTGAGTTCGAATCATCTTTGTGCATCTTTTAAAAAAAAATTCATTTCAATCAGATTAAAAAAATTTCTAACCCGAAAAAAAGGGCAAGGTTATAGCCTTCAAAAATCTTCAATTTTTTTCAAAATTTAGAATTGTAAAAAAAATTGCACAGGGGTGGTTTAAGGGTCGTAGATTCCAAAAAAAGTATCCATTCTGCTCTGGCTCTTTTAATTTCTGAGATAATTGAGTTTTAATAAGGAAAAAGAAAGTGTGACCGAAACTTCTACTTAATTCGATAAAAAATGGTAAAAAAAAGAAATTTTGAAGGAAACCAATTGCAATTCTGAGTTCGAATCATCTTTGTGCATCTTTTAAAAAAAAATTCATTTCAATCAGATTAAAAAAATTTCTAACCCGAAAAAAAGGGCAAGGTTATAGCCTTCAAAAATCTTCAATTTTTTTCAAAATTTAGAATTGTAAAAAAAATTGCACAGGGGTGGTTTAAGGGTCGTAGATTCCAAAAAAAGTATCCATTCTGCTCTGGCTCTTTTAATTTCTGAGATAATTGAGTTTTAATAAGGAAAAAGAAAGTGTGACCGAAACTTCTACTTAATTCGATAAAAAATGGTAAAAAAAAGAAAATTTGAAGGAAACCAATTGCAATTCTGAATTCGAATCATCTTTGTGCATCTTTTAAAAAAAAATTCATTTCAATCGGATTAAAAAAATTTCTGACCCGAAAAAAAGGGCAAGGTTATAGCCTTCAAAAATCTTCAATTTTTTTAAAAATTTAGAATCGTAAAAAAAATTGCACAGGGGTGGTTTCAGGGTCGTAGATTCCAAAAAAAGTATCCATTCTGCTCTGGCTCTTTTAATTTCTGAGATAATTGAGTTTTAATAAGGAAAAAGAAAGTGTGACCGCAACTTCTACTTAATTCGATAAAAAATGGTAAAAAAAAGAAAATTTGAAGGAAACCAATAGCAATTCTGAGTTCGAATCATCTTTGTGCATCTTTTAAAAAAAAATTTATTTCAATCGGATTAAAAAAATTTCTGACCCGAAAAAAAGGGCAAGGTTATAGCCTTCAAAAATCTTCAATTTTTTTAAAAATTTAGAATCGTAAAAAAAATTGCACAGGGGTGGTTTCAGGGTCGTAGATTCCAAAAAAAGTATCCATTCTGCTCTGGCTCTTTTAATTTCTGAGATAATTGAGTTTTAATAAGGAAAAAGAAAGTGTGACCGCAACTTCTACTTAATTCGATAAAAAATGGTAAAAAAAAGAAAATTTGAAGGAAACCAATAGCAATTCTGAGTTCGAATCATCTTTGTGCATCTTTTAAAAAAAAATTTATTTCAATCGGATTAAAAAAATTTCTGACCCGAAAAAAAGGGCAAGGTTATAGCCTTCAAAAATCTTCAATTTTTTTCAAAATTTAGAATTGTAAAAAAAATTGCACAGGGGTGGTTTCAGGGTCGTAGATTCCAAAAAAAGTATCCATTCTGCTCTGGCTCTTTTAGTTTCTGAGATAATTGAATTTTAATTAGAAAAAAAAAAAGGTGTGACCGCAACTTCTACTTAATTCGATAAAAAATGGTAAAAAAAAGAAAATTTGAAGGAAACCAATTGCAATTCTGAGTTCGAATCATCTTTGTGCATCTTTTAAAAAAAAAATCATTTCAATCGGATTAAAAAAATTTCTGACCCGAAAAAAAGGGCAAGGTTATAGCCTTCAAAAATCCTCAATTTTTTTCAAAATTTAGAATCGAAAAAAAATATGCACAGGGGTGGTTTAAGGGGCGTAGATTCCAAAAAAAGTATCCATTCTGCTCTGGCTCTTTTAGTTTCTGAGATAATTGAATTTTAATTAGAAAAAAAAAAAGGTGTGACCACAACTTCTACTTAAATCGATAAAAATGGTAAAAAAAAGAAAATTTGAAGGAAACCAATTGCAATTCTGAGTTCGAATCATCTTTGTGCATCTTTTAAAAAAAAAATCATTTCAATCGGATTAAAAAAATTTCTGACCCGAAAAAAAGGGCAAGGTTATAGCCTTCAAAAATCCTCAATTTTTTTCAAAATTTAGAATCGAAAAAAAATATGCACAGGGGTGGTTTATGGGGCGTAGATTCCAAAAAAAGTATCCATTCTGCTCTGGCTCTTTTAGTTTCTGAGATAATTGAATTTTAATTAGAAAAAAAAAAAGGTGTGACCACAACTTCTACTTAAATCGATAAAAATGGTAAAAAAAAGAAAATTTGAAGGAAACCAATTGCAATTCTGAGTTCGAATCATCTTTGTGCATATTTTAAAAAAAAAATCGTTTCAATCGGATTAAAAAAATTTCTGACCCGAAAAAAAGGGCAAGGTTATAGCCTTCAAAAATCTTCAATTTTTTTCAAAATTTAGAATTTAAAAAAAAAATGCACAGGGGTGGTTTAAGGGGCGTAGATTCCAAAAAAAGTATCTATTCTGCTCTGGCTCTTTTAGTTTCTGAGATAATTGAATTTTAATTAGAAAAAAAAAAAGGTGTGACCACAACTTCTACTTAAATCGATAAAAATGGTAAAAAAAAGAAAATTTGAAGGAAACCAATTGCAATTCTGAGTTCGAATCATCTTTGTGCATATTTTAAAAAAAAAATCGTTTCAATCGGATTAAAAAAATTTCTGACCCGAAAAAAAGGGCAAGGTTATAGCCTTCAAAAATCCTCAATTTTTTTCAAAATTTAGAATCGAAAAAAAATATGCACAGGGGTGGTTTAAGGGGCGTAGATTCCAAAAAAAGTATCCATTCTGCTCTGGCTCTTTTAGTTTCTGAGATAATTGAATTTTAATTAGAAAAAAAAAAGGTGTGACCACAACTTCTACTTAAATCGATAAAAATGGTAAAAAAAAGAAAATTTGAAGGAAACCAATTGCAATTCTGAGTTCGAATCATCTTTGTGCATCTTTTAAAAAAAAAATCATTTCAATCGGATTAAAAAAATTTCTGACCCGAAAAAAAGGGCAAGGTTATAGCCTTCAAAAATCCTCAATTTTTTTCAAAATTTAGAATCGAAAAAAAATATGCACAGGGGTGGTTTAAGGGGCGTAGATTCCAAAAAAAGTATCCATTCTGCTCTGGCTCTTTTAGTTTCTGAGATAATTGAATTTTAATTAGAAAAAAAAAAGGTGTGACCACAACTTCTACTTAAATCGATAAAAATGGTAAAAAAAAGAAAATTTGAAGGAAACCAATTGCAATTCTGAGTTCGAATCATCTTTGTGCATATTTTAAAAAAAAAATCGTTTCAATCGGATTAAAAAAATTTCTGACCCGAAAAAAAGGGCAAGGTTATAGCCTTCAAAAATCCTCAATTTTTTTCAAAATTTAGAATCGAAAAAAAATATGCACAGGGGTGGTTTAAGGGGCGTAGATTCCAAAAAAAGTATCCATTCTGCTCTGGCTCTTTTAGTTTCTGAGATAATTGAATTTTAATTAGAAAAAAAAAAAGGTGTGACCACAACTTCTACTTAAATCGATAAAAATGGTAAAAAAAAGAAAATTTGAAGGAAACCAATTGCAATTCTGAGTTCGAATCATCTTTGTGCATCTTTTAAAAAAAAAATCATTTCAATCGGATTAAAAAAATTTCTGACCCGAAAAAAAGGGCAAGGTTATAGCCTTCAAAAATCCTCAATTTTTTTCAAAATTTAGAATCGAAAAAAAATATGCACAGGGGTGGTTTAAGGGGCGTAGATTCCAAAAAAAGTATCCATTCTGCTCTGGCTCTTTTAGTTTCTGAGATAATTGAATTTTAATTAGAAAAAAAAAAGGTGTGACCACAACTTCTACTTAAATCGATAAAAATGGTAAAAAAAAGAAAATTTGAAGGAAACCAATTGCAATTCTGAGTTCGAATCATCTTTGTGCATATTTTAAAAAAAAAATCGTTTCAATCGGATTAAAAAAATTTCTGACCCGAAAAAAAGGGCAAGGTTATAGCCTTCAAAAATCTTCAATTTTTTTCAAAATTTAGAATTTAAAAAAAAAATGCACAGGGGTGGTTTAAGGGGCGTAGATTCCAAAAAAAGTATCTATTCTGCTCTGGCTCTTTTAGTTTCTGAGATAATTGAATATTAATTAGAAAAAAAAAAAGGTGTGACCACAACTTCTACTTAAATCGATAAAAATGGTAAAAAAAAGAAAATTTGAAGGAAACCAATTGCAATTCTGAGTTCGAATCATCTTTGTGCATATTTTAAAAAAAAAATCGTTTCAATCGGATTAAAAAAATTTCTGACCCGAAAAAAACGGCAAGGTTATAGCCTTCAAAAATCCTCAATTTTTTTCAAAATTTAGAATCGAAAAAAAATATGCACAGGGGTGGTTTAAGGGGCGTAGATTCCAAAAAAAGTATCCATTCTGCTCTGGCTCTTTTAGTTTCTGAGATAATTGAATTTTAATTAGAAAAAAAAAAAGGTGTGACCACAACTTCTACTTAAATCGATAAAAATGGTAAAAAAAAGAAAATTTGAAGGAAACCAATTGCAATTCTGAGTTCGAATCATCTTTGTGCATCTTTTAAAAAAAAAATCATTTCAATCGGATTAAAAAAATTTCTGACCCGAAAAAAAGGGCAAGGTTATAGCCTTCAAAAATCTTCAATTTTTTTCAAAATTTAGAATTTAAAAAAAAAATGCACAGGGGTGGTTTAAGGGGCGTAGATTCCAAAAAAAGTATCTATTCTGCTCTGGCTCTTTTAGTTTCTGAGATAATTGAATATTAATTAGAAAAAAAAAAAGGTGTGACCACAACTTCTACTTAAATCGATAAAAATGGTAAAAAAAAGAAAATTTGAAGGAAACCAATTGCAATTCTGAGTTCGAATCATCTTTGTGCATATTTTAAAAAAAAAATCGTTTCAATCGGATTAAAAAAATTTCTGACCCGAAAAAAAGGGCAAGGTTATAGCCTTCAAAAATCCTCAATTTTTTTCAAAATTTAGAATCGAAAAAAAATATGCACAGGGGTGGTTTAAGGGGCGTAGATTCCAAAAAAAGTATCTATTCTGCTCTGGCTCTTTTAGTTTCTGAGATAATTGAATATTAATTAGAAAAAAAAAAAGGTGTGACCACAACTTCTACTTAAATCGATAAAAATGGTAAAAAAAAGAAAATTTGAAGGAAACCAATTGCAATTCTGAGTTCGAATCATCTTTGTGCATATTTTAAAAAAAAAATCGTTTCAATCGGATTAAAAAAATTTCTGACCCGAAAAAAAGGGCAAGGTTATAGCCTTCAAAAATCCTCAATTTTTTTCAAAATTTAGAATCGAAAAAAAATATGCACAGGGGTGGTTTAAAGGGCGTAGATTCCAAAAAAAGTATCCATTCTGCTCTGGCTCTTTTAGTTTCTGAGATAATTGAATTTTAATTAGAAAAAAAAAAGGTGTGACCACAACTTCTACTTAAATCGATAAAAATGGTAAAAAAAAGAAAATTTGAAGGAAACCAATTGCAATTCTGAGTTCGAATCATCTTTGTGCATCTTTTAAAAAAAAAATCATTTCAATCGGATTAAAAAAATTTCTGACCCGAAAAAAAGGGCAAGGTTATAGCCTTCAAAAATCCTCAATTTTTTTCAAAATTTAGAATCGAAAAAAAATATGCACAGGGGTGGTTTAAGGGGCGTAGATTCCAAAAAAAGTATCCATTCTGCTCTGGCTCTTTTAGTTTCTGAGATAATTGAATTTTAATTAGAAAAAAAAAAGGTGTGACCACAACTTCTACTTAAATCGATAAAAATGGTAAAAAAAAGAAAATTTGAAGGAAACCAATTGCAATTCTGAGTTCGAATCATCTTTGTGCATATTTTAAAAAAAAAATCGTTTCAATCGGATTAAAAAAATTTCTGACCCGAAAAAAAGGGCAAGGTTATAGCCTTCAAAAATCCTCAATTTTTTTCAAAATTTAGAATCGAAAAAAAATATGCACAGGGGTGGTTTAAGGGGCGTAGATTCCAAAAAAAGTATCCATTCTGCTCTGGCTCTTTTAGTTTCTGAGATAATTGAATTTTAATTAGAAAAAAAAAGGTGTGACCACAACTTCTACTTAAATCGATAAAAATGGTAAAAAAAAAGAAAATTTGAAGGAAACCAATTGCAATTCTGAGTTCGAATCATCTTTGTGCATCTTTTAAAAAAAAAATCATTTCAATCGGATTAAAAAAATTTCTGACCCGAAAAAAAGGGCAAGGTTATAGCCTTCAAAAATCCTCAATTTTTTTCAAAATTTAGAATCGAAAAAAAATATGCACAGGGGTGGTTTAAGGGGCGTAGATTCCAAAAAAAGTATCCATTCTGCTCTGGCTCTTTTAGTTTCTGAGATAATTGAATTTTAATTAGAAAAAAAAAAGGTGTGACCACAACTTCTACTTAAATCGATAAAAATGGTAAAAAAAAGAAAATTTGAAGGAAACCAATTGCAATTCTGAGTTCGAATCATCTTTGTGCATATTTTAAAAAAAAAATCGTTTCAATCGGATTAAAAAAATTTCTGACCCGAAAAAAAGGGCAAGGTTATAGCCTTCAAAAATCCTCAATTTTTTTCAAAATTTAGAATCGAAAAAAAATATGCACAGGGGTGGTTTAAGGGGCGTAGATTCCAAAAAAAGTATCCATTCTGCTCTGGCTCTTTTAGTTTCTGAGATAATTGAATTTTAATTAGAAAAAAAAAGGTGTGACCGCAACTTCTACGTAATTCGATAAAAAATGGTAAAAAAAAGAAAATTTGAAGGAAACCAAGTAACACGTTTTAGTGGCTATTAAATTCCGCGACATTACATAATACGCCATTCTTTATTGGACACGCTCTTGTTCGGGCGATAGGAACGCACCCTAAAGCGCAGTCTATGAGAATTGCAGTTCAACAAAACTTACCTTAGCTGCTACTAGATGTCGAGTAAGCTTGACATTAAATGAAGTTCCATTTTTTATCCTAATTTTTTTAAATTGGTCACGTTCTTATTTGGACGACAGGAACGCATACAAGAACGCCATCTATGAGAAATGCAATACAACGTAACTTATATTAGTTGCTAGCAAATGCCGCTTATGCTTGACTTTAATTGACACTATTTTTTAACCTATTATTTTTGATTGGTCTCGCTCCTATTCGTTCGACAGGAACGCACCCCATATCGCCATCTATGAGAATTTTAATTCAACGTAACTTCTGTTAGCCGCTACTAGATGCCGCGTGTACTAGACATTAAACAACTCTGCTCAATAGTCTTTTAGTTTGGAAAATATTATTCTGTAGGTAGGCAACCAGTAATACGTTTATTAGGCAACACTTAATACATACAAATATGAAATGAAAGGTTATCTACTAGAAAGAACCGACTATAGCATCTGCATTATTAATTTACGAATTAAATAATCATCTTCAAAGAAAAGGGAACTACATTTATTTGTACTATCTTTTTGATTTTATTCGCTTTTATACCGTCTCGGCCAATTATACCAAACAGCCATTTACAATAATAAATAGAAGAAAGTAATGACGTCATATATGTTATTTGTCACAGTTATTCTAAACCACAGTATTTTTTAGTATAAGTCGTTTTTGGTTGCGCGAAATGTCACATGCATTTGGCCGCCATTGTTGTTTATGTCCTCGCAGTAGCGATTGAAGCCGCATAACTAAACTAGTGTTACTCTTCCTTACTAGAGCGAAACGGATCAGAACTTTTTTTTAGGCTAGAATTCGGAACACACCTACCTGTCATTTTTTGAAATGACATTTCCTACATAACCTATATTTTTATTGTTTTGATTTTAAAACTAGAGTTAGAAATGGAGAACTTAAAAAAAACTAAATTACAATTTACTCTAGAGGAACGACTGGTAGCTACAGTTTGGTATCACGAAAGACTTTATACTGGCATGTCTTACGATCAATTAGCCTGCAACTTTATGATAAGATTTAATAGTAGATATCCGAATTACACTACTTTAAAAATTTGGGAAAAGAAATTATTCAAACAAGGTCGTGTTACTGGCCAACCTTTACCAAGACGTAGGATATATTTGGCTAGATTAATGTATGTACCTTATGTTAAAGAATCATTTATAAGATTTCCGGATTTAAAATTTAGACAAAGAACTCAGATGCTTGGTATAGCTCATAAAACATTAAAAGATATTTTTAAACATGATTTAACACCGAGCGATATGGCTTTATTAGATTCTAAAAAAGATGCCGATAAAATAGAAAGTTCACCAGATAATAGTAACGAAGAAAGTAGTTCTAAAGATAAGGAAGAAAATAGTTTAATTTCGTTTGCTAAAGTTACGCTAAAATCAGAATTTTGTGTTCCCCGAAGTGAAATAAAGATAGAAGGAAATGAATATGATAAATAAAATATTAAAATTAAGCAAATATATTTTTTGTAAATTGGAATTATTATATATTATTATTACGTAGTACTACATTTTCTTTACAATGTCTATAACGTTCTTCAGTATATTTTTCTAATTGTCCTGTACATCCAAATGCTCCTAAAATATGCATTTTTACAAAATCATCGCAATTTATTTTACTATCTCCATTACAATCCTAAAAATAAATAGTTATTTATAATATTTATATTATTATGATTTACCTGTTGATATCTATTCATATATCCTTGTATTGTTAAATAAGCACAATTAATATCTTGTACGCAATTACTAAAAGCTGTGCTGTTATCAGACGATTCTCCATTCATAGTCGGTTTATTACCATCTAACCAATAATCTCTGGTAATAAAAAAAAGTCCACAAGGACCTTTTTCTAAAATTAAATAATAATAGTTATATTTTAAAAGTATAATTCAATTTACCTGTAGATTGACAAGAAGGTTCACAATCTGATCTTGCTAAACAGATACATCCAAAACAAGACTGTGTAACTGGTTTATTTTCTTGGGAAATTGTATCTTAAATAATAAAATATATTATATTAATTTTTATAATAATTAAAACTCACCTTTAAATAATATAACAAGTAAAAAAATAATATAGAAGCTTAATGGATACATATTAAAAAAATATCGACATTAATGTGGTTAAAAAACGGAAATGTAGCGATATGGTTATTAGTCAGCAAAATTAAATATAATAATAATAATTTTAGATGGATACTTATTTAACGAATTAATACGAGTATATATTATTATTAGTCCAGGATCTGAGGGCCTTTTAGTGAATTTTTTCTTATACTTACCAGTAACTTTTTCGCTATAATTAAATTTATGAAAAATGGTGGTTTGAAAAGGAATTTAAAAAAACTAATAATGATTTAAATATTTATATTTACAACCTTTAAAAACGAATTTTCATTTATTACAAATTAAAATAAAAAATGGCACAATATTGTAAGAAAAAAGCCATTTTTAATAAATTTGTATCGTTAAGTATGTTCATTTTAAATCCTACATGGTTTATTTTAAAATTAGTAATCATCGAAAAAAAAAATACGTAAAATGTCGAGACTAAATTTAATATTTACAACTTCAGATATTACTAGTTAAAAATCAATCTAATAATTGGAAGATTATAAATAAAAATCCACAAATCTAAAAAATATCAGCTTCATCAAGCTGACAGTGAAAGATTAGCGGAATAAAAAAAAATACATGAATTAGTTGCCAAAGAAATGACGTAATTTCTCAACAATGATCGTATCGACAAATGTATAGGAATTTGTTACTCAAATAATAAGCAAGAAACATTTCAAAAAACAACAAAAAATCGACAATTTTTTTAATAGTTGAATTCGATAATAAAGCCGATAGCTTAAAAACTAATTATCGGGTAGAATCAATTGATATAGAATTTGTTGGTGCTAAGAATATTGATAAACAGGATGCAAACAGCCAGCAACAAAATAAAAAAAATCGGTTGTGTCACCCTAGAACTTTTCCGGCTCTTCAGTGGAGAATCCGATTATTTTAATTAAAAAAATACAAAATTCCTGAACGGGAAAAAAATGCTGTAAAAATGAAGTAAATTGCTGGAAAAAAATGAGCAAAAATTAATTAAAATGAAAAACGACAAAAGTTACTAAAAATGGTAAAAAGTTATTATAAATACTAAAAAGGTAACGAACTATTTCCAAAAAATTGTTAAAAATGATAAAGAATTGCTAAATTTCAGCACAAATTAATATTATAATAGAAAAAAGTGTGAAAATGGGCAAAGATTAAAAATACGATAAAAATCCCAAACAGCACATGCCGTCCCGAGGACGTCCGATTTAGATCCGATTCGAGTCTGACAGGCCTCTGACGTCCTCGGGACAATTGATTTTAGACTTCCCTGCCTAATAGCACAAAAGGTCCAATAAAGAAACATCCAAAATATGTCGACAAAACGTCTGAACTCATAAATTAAAAACAAAACGTTTTGTACGTTACAGTACGATAAAAAACGATTACTAAACCTTTTTTGAACGTCCATGTCAGAATGATTTTTATAAATCTAGAAAAAGTATGTTTTCAAAAAAAGTCAAAAATAATGAATAAAACAACAAATTTGAGTATGGATAATATTTTTAAGTCAAAAAGTTACGTTCGTTAAACGTTTTTGTAAGTGGTTTTTATGCCCACGGTAAAAAACGTTCAAAAGGCGTTTTTGGGTTCACAAAAGTATATTTGGAGAAAGAAAGTTAAAACGTTTTATTTACGTCGTTTATAAATACACCAGTAAAAATGTTCAAAAAGAATGTTTTCAAAAAAAGTCAAAAAGTTAAATTCTTTAAACGTTTTTCTAAGATGTTTTTATAGCCACCCTAAAGAATGTTCAAAAGAAGTTTTTGGGTCCACAAAAGTACATTTTGAGAAAAAAAGTTTAAACGTTTTATTTGTGAATCGATTTTAAAACCACCGTTAAAAACTTTATAAAAACGTTTTATTTAGGTCCCCAAAAGTATGTTTTCAGAAAAGTCAGAAAGTTACGTTTTTTTAAGTAGTTTTTATAACCACTGTAAAAAAGTTTAAAAGACGTTATGTTTTTGTTTCCGCAATATAATAGACGTTCTAAAATATGTCTAAAAAACGCCTTTGTAATACCATTTATTTAGTCCGTTTTGAAACGTTTTACGTTTTTAAAACGTATTTTTTCGACGTCTATATGACGTTAGAAGTTGTGACATTTGCACTAGAGAAAAACGTCTTATAAACGTTCTCGGGTACTTTAACGAACGTTTTTTAAACGTCTCTGTGCTATTAGGGCTGGGACATCTTTCTTGTATGTCTCTAGGACGTCTGATTTAGATCCACTGTTGAGCATTTTGAATTTTTATATTTTTCATCATTAATCAATACAAGTAACTGGGTAAACTAATGCAGTCAAAGGAAGAAATTAAGAAAATAAGTGTTAAAAACTTTGTTTGGGTATGCAGTTTGCTACCAAAAGGTAAGGAGTAATTAATTATTTAAGTGTTCTGTATTTAGGTAAAATGTATAATATCTAATATAAACAAATTATATTCCTCTAGCATATTAAAATATCTAATGGTTTTTATTATTTTTTTAGTTGCAGCATTAAAAACAAAATGAGGCATAGACTGAATTGTCAATAAAATCCTGATTGAAACTGAGTACGGAACGAGAAATACATTAAACAAAAAAATTTAATACGGTTTTTTTTTTTAATAAACTCGTTTATAATAGTATTCATTTTTATTTGACCATGTCCATAACGGTTCCAGAAAAATCCCATACAGGTCTAAAGAGGCCTTTAGTGGTCCCATAAAGGTTTTATGATATATGGCTATCGGTCATATTCATTTATGACTGTTTATATGCTAGAGCCAACGTGGGTTCGTGCCTCGTATCTGGCAGTGAAATTTTAATTTAAAAATGTCGGTGTTAGATACTTGGCTCGAATAGGTAAACCGCATTGAATATTAATTTAATTAATGTCTAATGCGGGGAGCCTAGATTTTCAATCCCCCTGTGTCACTGTGCCGATGATGGTGGTGAAGTTTTCCTACATCTACAACCAAATGGCGCCATCAATCCTCAGTAAGTCGCCCCGGAGCGCCACGGCAAATAATAATAATAGCCGTCCCTTCCTCGCACAAGCCATTGGCTTTCTGGGGTTCACTCGTAAGGGGGTGAAATGTACGGCGAGTATTATTATTAATCGAATCCATGATAATCCTTCCCCATATAATCCCTTTCGGACAATTATTATCCAACAATTCGTTCCCATGATAATTCTTCCTAGTCATCATAATTGTTCCTGACGACAATCCTTCCCTACGACAACCACGTATCTATCATATCATGGCAATCATTTTAGTAAAGAATAATTTTGAATAAATTGTCCTGTTTGGGGTAGGATTGTCCGGGAGGGATTGTATGGGTAAGGATTAACGCTAGGAAAGATTGTCGCGGGGAAGGATTGTCACGGTAAATTGTCGTGAGGAATGATTTTTGTTTTCTCCTTACATTCATTAAGAATTTTACATCTGGAGAGAGGGAAGAAACGGACGATCGGAACTTTTTCTCATCACTTTCGTTATTTCAGTATCATCGATTTTAGTTTAAATTTTAACTTTAATGTTACGTCGCATTAATGTGCTTTTCTTAATAATTTGTTTTAAATCTTTGTATAAAATAAAAAAATAGTTTTCTCCTTACTTTCGTCAAGACACTTTGAACGATCAAACCGCCATATGAGCCAAATCGGTTCTAGAAATATAACAAATTGAAAATATCTGTACTGGGAAGGAAATTTTGTTCAAACTTAGGAGCAATATCGAACGTCCTGGGGACTCCTTGGTTATTGACAAAATCTGTCCCGAGGAGGTCCTAGGGACGTCCAAAGTCCTGAATTGGACGTACGAATGTCCAAAAACGGACATCCCGAGGATGTCCTGGGGAGGTGTTTGTGCTGTTTATTATCTTAATATTATTATTTAATACAATTTGCAAAGAACAAAAAAGGTACCTAACAAAAGAAAAAAAACGTAAAATAAAGCAAAAAATAAAAGGGCCTAATAAAGGAAAAAAGAGTAAAACAAAAATCAAGTCCAAAAACAAGCCAAATCAGACAAATTTAAACATGGAAAAACGCAAAAAAGGCAAAAAAAGGTCAAAAAAGTCCAACAAAATTAAAAACTATTTTCAACTTTGTATTACTCCTATTACAATGGGAAGTTTTAGAATCCCTTAACATCGTATCAAAGTCCGTGAGACCGTAGACCTTCTATCTGCAAACGAGTTACTGGGGAATGCTCTGCTTAAAGAACCGAGATGCGTGGAAGATTTGGAGAACTAGTCTCTGAGACTTCAGAGAATTGTAGAAGTTGGGGAATATTTCAAAAATTTCAGAGATTTGTAGACCTTGGCAAATATCTCAAGAATTTCATCAGAACAGGAATATGAAGGTTAAAAAACACTGTGATGAGTTATGTGAAGACGAGAGGTTACCACCACCCTTTATTCAATGTTTTCAGGATATAAAGTAATTCAACCTGAATTTCTTTCTTGTCAACGCAAGTGAAAAAGAGATCCATGAAAAACAATTGATTTTGTTATTAGATTTCCGGATTGTATGTCTCTAATATTTCCATCTGTGATATGTTCAGTTAAGACTTCATTTAATGACAAACTTAAGAAAAGGAATTTGCAAATCTGTTGATAATTGAACACAGCTCACTTCCGCCAACTTACCCTGATGTTTGAACAGAATGTAACAGTTGCTAAGACCGAACAGTCATTTTTAAAACTAAAGTTGATAAAAATGCAATTATGAAGTTTTATGGAACAGGACAGGCTGAGAAATCTAGCTTTGCTTTCAATTGAAAATGATATATAAGAGCTCAAGAATCAACTTTAACAAAATAATCAATGTATTTGCTTCTAAAAAAAGTTAGGAAACAGAAGTCCATGTAAATTAAACTGAAAAATTTTATGCTAAAACTTACTTTGTGCAGTTATTTATAAATTGTTAGTTTTTAACAGAGCTGCGGTACTCGACGTATTTCAGAAAATCAGTGTACTGGTACTTAAACTTTTAAGTATTCAGCCTAATACTTGTAAGGTGAGGTGGGGTAAGTGTGTAACAGGGGTAAGTGTGTAGACGGGTCACAGAACGTACTATTTTCAAGAACTAGACGTGACATCTACCGGAATACAGTTTAATGATAATTTGTCTTCTATCTAAATTATCAAACTGTAATAGTTTTCTATATCAGCTAACTGACCACCTGTTCAATTGCTAAACAGTTGCCCCGTTAAAATACCATAACGGGGCAAGTGTGTTGTAATTTTCAGAGGCAAGTGCGTAGTATACTACACACTTACCCCTAACCCAAAAAGGGAAATTTATTATTCTTTATGTTTATTTTTAGGCAAAAATGGTTACACTATGTACGTAAAACAACTAAGAGAAATACATATACTGATGAGACTCTAAAAAGGGCATTAGACGAAATTTCAAGAGGTGTAATAACACAGTATGCGGCCCACAAGAAGTATAACATTCCACAAATGACTCTCAGTTACCACAGAAGGGGACTGAGGGGTGTCAAAAGTTCAACTATGGGAAGAGGAACAGCAATTTCTTATGATGAAGAAGCGAAACTTGCAGAGTGCTTAATAACAATGGAAAAATGGGGGTGGGGATTAACGAGGCGTGATATTTTTAATATTGTTGAGAAGTATGTTATTAAAAACAATTTTAAGACACCTTTTAAAAATAGGCGCCCAGGAGAGGACTGGTATCTTGGATTTTCAATAAAAAAAACCACAATCTGTGGAATTTGCTAGGAAGAGGTGTTTAGATCCATTTATAATAAACAATTATTTTGATATATTAAAAAAGCAGTTAGATGCGCTCAATTTACATGATAAACCACGACAAGTATGGAATTTGGATGAAACCAATTTTTGTCTGGACCCGTCTAAAACAAAAATAGTGGGAAAACGAGGGGCAGCTTCGTCACGAACCATTGCAGGTACAGGAAGAGAAAATACAACCGTGTTAATGGCAGTTAGTGCTGATGGTTTTAAAGCTCCACCCTTAATTGTTTTTAAAGCAAAGAATATGTGGGACGAATGGGTGGCGCCACCATTAGAAGAATTTCCTGGAACTACCTATGCTACAACAGCTAATGGCTGGATGGAGGCAAATATTTTTCTAAGATACTTCAAAAAACATTTACTAGACATTTTTGGACCTGAGCGTCCAATTTTATTAATATATGATGGTCACACATCACATGTTGACGAAAGATTAATCAAAATAGCTCAAGATAATAATATAATTATATTGAAACTACCTCCTCATTCGTCCCATCTTTTACAGCCGCTTGATTTATCCGTTTTTAAGTCATTAAAATCTAAATGGGGCAATGCTTTAGTAAACTGGCAGAGACATAACGAAGGAAGAAAAATACCTAAGAAACGATTTAGCTCATTAGTTGGACAAATATGGAAAGAAACAAATTCTGAAATCATTATGAACGGTTTTAAGAAAGCAGGCATTATTCCTTATAATTCCGAAGTTGTATCCAAGGAGAAATATGATCCATTATCATACAAGAGATGGGAAGAGCATCAACGAACCAATAGCGAATTACCAACAAATGATGTTGCAGCGAGTGTTGCATGTACTTCCAGTGGGAATGACATGCCATCAGATACAAAGTGCACATTTGAAGAATTACTTTTATCTACTGTCAAACAATATAATCCACCCGAAAAGGTAAAGAAGACGAAAGTAGCTTCAGGAGCAGAAGTGATAACAGCCAAAGAAGCTTCGGATCGCTTGCAAGAAATACATTATACTAAAACAACCAAAAAAAAAGGATCTCGCAAAAAAAGTTTACCAAAATATTGAACCAGAAGAAAACGAACAAGAGGAAGAAATGATACTTGATGATAGTGACGATGACATAGAAGAAGAGATGCGAGAAGTAGAAGCACTAGAAGCTTGTATGAATGAAATTAGTAAGCCTTTGAACGAAGTAACAGAAAATGATTGCGTGTTAGTATGCCTCTCAGGGAAAAAGTCCAAAAGGTACTATGTTGGCCAGATCATGCGTGCTGCTAATAACGAATATGATGATGTCGAAATAAAGTTTACCAAAAAAGTTCCTACTTTAGATCCTATGTCTTCATCAACTTTTATTTGGAAATGCCCTGAAGAATGTGCTTGTATTGCAAGAGAGGACATCATTCTTTCACTTCCAACACCAAACTTTAGTCGACGCGGTTTAATACAATTTGAAATAGACTTTTCTTCATATAACGTAGAATAGTACTTAACTGATTATTGTCAGTTAAAGTTAATCTTCTTTGTAAACGTTTGTGTTTTGTTTGTTTTGCAGTTAAGTTGAATAAAACGAAGTTTTGCGAAAATGCGATTTTTTTTATTTCGACACTTACACAGTAAAATAGTTTGTTATGTACTATTTCGTTTTAGAATTAAAATAATTTTTGTACTGTGTTATTCAGTGTATTAAGTAGTTTTACACACTTGCCCTTTAATATTTTAACTGTATATCTATTCGAGATACAGACCAATTACACACTTGCCCCAAAAGTCTGGGTAAGTGTGTAGTATGAATCTTGTTTTTAAAAAAACCTATAAAATCCAGGGCATTATATTTTAAAAGCTGTCATTCCTCCAACAAAAACCTTAAGGTATATGTGGTACACAGAAATGATAAAAACAATTTTATTTGTTTAATTCAATTTTTTAAGACCTTAATGTGAATTTTTATATTTTTACTACACTGTTACCCCACTTCACCTTACTTAAATTCAATTTAAAAAATGAAAAACACTTAAGTACTCGAAAAGAACTCCAGTTAAGAATGGTTTAAAGACGAATCTGTACCTCAAAAAACAAAATGTTTAATTTTTTTTCTGTTTTTTTTTTTTTACTAAAAATTCAAGGTAACGAGAAAATTATACAATTTTGATTTCATAAAAATTAGAGGAAATATAAACTTTAATGACGTAAACTCGTGGTTAAAATTACAAAAGTAGTTTTTGATTTTTACAGCCCTTATAGACATTTTTAAAAATAAATTCAAATGGCCGCCATTTTATGCCAAATCATCATAGAAAAAAATTTTTTTTAATTGTCCGTTTTTTTTATGTAAAATGAAAAAGATTTTTTTGTTTTTTAAATGTAGGTACTTAAATACACAAATAGGTTATTTAATACTTAAATTTACTAATTTCAAGTAATATTTAAGTATTGGTACTTGTACTTAAATCCACTTTGAACAAGTACTGGTACTTAAGACTTAAGTACTTTTTGTCGGTACTTACAACAGCTCTGGTTTTTAAACACATTTTTTTTTAAAATTTGTTTTCCTAAAATTTTTATTATTATTTTAAGATAAAGTCTACAATTCTATATGAAACTCTGTAGGAAAAGTCAAGGTGTTCTTTGTCTGTTTTAAATGTCCCTTCTTTTCAATAAACAAGAAAAACAAACAAATAGCAACGTTATAAAAAAAGGATTGCTAAATGAAACTGGTGTAGAGGTAAGGGACAAACAAAGGGAGCCCCAAGCCTCTAGCTACGGCACTGTCCTGAACCGTTTGTCAAGATGGCAGAAGCAAAAAAATTGTTATGAGCAACTAAATCGTTTCTTTTTCAATTAATTCGATTGTATTTTTTTTTTCGATTCCGCTAACTTTTCACTACCAGATTGATGGAGCTACAAATATATTTGCTCTACTTCTAGTAATACGTTTAATTATCTTGATTTTCTGTAATATTAGTAACGATATTTGAATTACTACAACTGGCAGCTACTGAAATGGTACATTCTCCTATTTTAGCTATAGCTGAATTTTTCTCGAATAAACCGATTGTTTCGAAAAAATTAGCGTTACTAGGTGGTTGTTCATCTTCTTCGTTTGATGATTTTTCTATCATTTCTGTTTTTATTTCTATAAGCGGTTCCATAAGTCCTTGTTCGTGTAGATCCGAGTCAGAATGGTCTGGTAAATCTGATGTTATATCATTATCGGTGATGGATTGATCCTGGGATTTATAAAGGTAACTTAAATCGTCAAATGAATGATATCCACGACCCTGTACGTACCCACCTGTTAAAAAAAATAATTTGAATTTAATACATTAAAATTACATGTGCAATTTTACACCAACTCGAAAGAAATATTTATTAAATATTGTATAAAATCATGCCTTTTATATCCCATAAGAAAACTAAATAATATATTAAAATTAACATTATACCCTTGAAAAGAGAATGAATAATACTATGAGTGGGAATTTTTTCAAAATTTTTAAACAAAAATTGCGAGCTTGAGAAGAGGGAGAGATTAAAATATGGAAAATTATACTTATGGTCTCTCCCTATTCTCACAAACAGAATTTTTTATCTAAAATTTTGAAAATATTCACATATATAGTATATTTTTTTCTCTTTCTATGTATAGTCAGCACTTTTTAATAACGTCGATAGTTTTTATGATACAGGGGTTAAACAATATGTTACTAGAAATTGTAATTCAAATTTTGTTTCCAAAGCTAAGAAAAACAAAATTATTTATAAAATTACAATATTAACTTAATATCATTGAAAAGTGAATGAAATGTACTATTAGTGGAATTTTTTTCAAAATTTTTAAGCAAGAATTGTAAGCTTGAGAAAAGGGAGGAACCAAAATGAGGAAAATTAAAAAATCCTGATAGTTGTGGTCTCTCCCTATTCTTACAATTACAATTTTTTATATAAAATTTTGAAAATATTCACATATATAGTATATTTTTTTCTCTTTCTATCTATAGTCAGCACTTTTTAATAACGTCGATAGTTTTTTTTTGTTACAGGGGTTAAACAAAATGTTACTAAAAATTATAATTCAAATTTTGTTTCTAAAACTATAAAAAACAAATTATTTGTAACATTACAATGTTAACTTAATATCATTGAAAAGAGAATTAAATGTACTATAAGTTCGAATTTTTTCAAAATTTTTAAGCAAGAATTGTGAACTTGAGAATAAGGAGAGACCAAAATGAGGAGAATTTTTTATCTAAAACTTTAAAAATATTAAAATATATAATATATTTTTTTCTCTTTCTACCTACAGTCAGCACTTTTCAATAAAATCGACATTTTTTTTTATTACAGGGGTTAAACAATTTGTTACTAGAAATTATAATTCAAATTTTAAGATATTTTGTATTGTGATTTTTTTGCGACGAATTATAAACATTACTTACCCGTAGAAGTCATCCTAGGCCTGCCTCGGCGTTTAAGTGGCCGTGCAACTACAAAAGTAATAAAAATATTGGATATACACCAACAAATAAATTAACAACAAAACCAGCATATCGAGAAAAAAACAATGAATGTGTAGCAATAGAGTTAGAATAAGCCAATGTAATGTTATTACCTTTGTTTTTGCAATAAATAAATAAACCCATTTCAATGAACAAATTCTCTACCACCACCATTTATTAGTGTTAAAATTATTTTTCAAGCTTATATAAGCAAAAAAATACTAAAGTTAAGATTAAAAGACAATGAAGTAATTAATACGAACCAATTAGGCCTCTCGTAAAAGTAATTTAATTTACGAAACTATTAAGATAAAAACCCAAAAAATGTAACAAATTTCTTGATTGTATATATTCTAATATCGAAAAAATGTGCTCGAAGACCAAGAAAATATCTGTACGATATTAGTTTTCATTCAAAAATTTCAAAATTTCATCATTTTCACCGGGCGGCAAATTCAAGTGTGGAAAAAGAGTCCTTGAACCCTATCGCATGCCTCTGGAAAATTATCTATATACATTAAAACAAGTAATTACCAACCTCTTAATCCTGCTAAAGATTCATTACAATTAATCGCACCGTTTAAAATTTATTAATAATAATTATTAATAATAAACTATTTTTTAAACACCCTGTATTTTTGTAAGGGTACATAATCACAACGGGCATAATTTAACAGTTGAATTTATGTGTATTTTATGCTGCTTCTATTAATAGTTATGCAACAACAATACATTACTTAATATTATGTGTTGCCAACTAAAATGAAGTAGATTCATTTTCAGTTTTAAGTTGGTAGTACTGTTTAAGTTTGCAGTTCTGTTTAAGTCAGTAGCTCTGTTTTTAGGTTGGTAGTAAGTAAAACGGAATGAACTAGATTCATTTGTTTTCAAGTTTGTTAATCTATTAAAGTTGGTAGCTCTGTTTTTAGGTTGGTTATAAGTAAAACGGAATGAACTAGATTCATTTTAGTTTTCAAGTTGGTTAATCTATTTAATTTGGTAGCTCTGTTTTTAGGTTGGTTATAAGTAAAACGGAATGAACTAGATTTATTTTAGTTTTAAGTTGGTTAATCTGTTTAAGTTGGTAGCTCTGTTTTTGGGTTGGTTATAAGTAAAACGGAATGAACTAGATTCATTTTAGTTTTCAAGTTGGTTAATCTATTTAAGTTGGTAGCTCTGTTTTTGGGTTGGTTATAAGTAAAACGGAATGAACTAGATTTATTTTAGTTTTAAGTTGGTTAATCTGTTTAAGTTGGTAGCTCTGTTTTTGGGTTGGTTATAAGTAAAACGGAATGAACTAGATTTATTTTAGTTTTCAAGTTGGTTAATCTGTTTAAGTTGGTAGCTCTGTTTTTGGGTTGGTTATAAGTAAAACGGAATGAACTAGATTCATTTTAGTTTTCAAGTTGGTTAATCTATTTAAGTTGGTAGCTCTGTTTTTGGGTTGGTTATAAGTAAAACGGAATGAACTAGATTTATTTTAGTTTCAAGTTGGTTAATCTGTTTAAGTTGGTAGCTCTGTTTTTGGGTTGGTTATAAGTAAAACGGAATGAACTAGATTCATTTTAGTTTTCAAGTTGGTTAATCTATTTAAGTTGGTAGCTCTGTTTTTGGGTTGGTTATAAGTAAAACGGAATGAACTAGATTTATTTTAGTTTTAAGTTGGTTAATCTGTTTAAGTTGGTAGCTCTGTTTTTGGGTTGGTTATAAGTAAAACGGAATGAACTAGATTTATTTTAGTTTTCAAGTTGGTTAATCTGTTTAAGTTGGTAGCTCTGTTTTTGGGTTGGTTATAAGTAAAACGGAATGAACTAGATTCATTTTAGTTTTCAAGTTGGTTAATCTATTTAAGTTGGT
Source organism: Neocrepidodera transversa (assembly GCA_963243735.1). Taxonomy (NCBI): domain Eukaryota; kingdom Metazoa; phylum Arthropoda; class Insecta; order Coleoptera; family Chrysomelidae; genus Neocrepidodera; species Neocrepidodera transversa. The sequence continues at coordinate 2,370,331 of OY725355.1, read as the reverse complement.
AGCTCTGTTTTTGGGTTGGTTATAAGTAAAACGGAATGAACTAGATTTATTTTAGTTTTAAGTTGGTTAATCTGTTTAAGTTGGTAGCTCTGTTTTTGGGTTGGTTATAAGTAAAACGGAATGAACTAGATTTATTTTAGTTTTCAAGTTGGTTAATCTGTTTAAGTTGGTAGCACTGTTTTTAGGTTGGTTATAAGTAAAACGGAATGAACTAGATTTATTTTAGTTTTAAAGTTGGTTAATCCGTTTAAGTTGGTTGCTCTGTTTTTAGGTTGGTTAAACTGTACGAAAAAGTGCATTGTTACTTTTTTAAGTTGTTTGGGAATTGCATTGTTACTAGTGTATTTTTTATGTAGAAAAATGCATCTTTATTGTATATGGAAAATGCATTATTACTTTTTTAAGTTGTTGGGAACAATGCAATGCTATTTTTTGTCAAGGTTTTTGTATGGAAAAATGCATTGTCACTTTTTTAAACTGTATGGAAAAATGCACTGTTACTTTTTTCAAACCTTGATATGAAAAATTCATTGTTACTTTTTTAAGCTGTAAGGAAAAATGCATTGTTATTTTTTTGTGTGGGAAAATACATTATAACTTTTTTGTCACGTGTTTTATGTGAAAAAATGCATTGTTACTTATTTGTCAAGTTTTTTTTTTGTGAGGAAAAATGCATTGTTTTTTAAGCTGTATGGAAAAATGCATTGTTACTTTTTTAAGCTGTATGGAAAAATGCATTGTTTTTTTATCAACCTATGAGTATGAAAAAATACATTGTTACGTTTCTAAGTTATATGGGAAAATGCATTGTTCTTTTTTTTGTCAAAATTTTTGTGTGGAAAAATGCATTGTAATTTTTTTAAGCTGTATGGAAAAATGTAATGTTACTTTTATCTAGTTTTTTGTGTAAAAAAATGCGCTTAAAGTACTTTTATTTGTTTTTAATTAGTATCGAAATGTAATGAAACATTAAAAATAGATTTTTTGATCCAAAAAAAACGTAAAAATTTACAAACAAAAAACCTACTTCAGCATTGTCTTTTACCTTAACAATGTTATAACAATTTGCATTATAAAAAATAATTACTTACCAACTGGATTTATTCTTGGACGTCCTCTAGGTCGCTTGATTAATGGTTTGGGCACTAAAAAAAAAAATCCAGTCATATAAAATTAAATATAAATATTAATTCTTACATAGTGGATATTTCCTCGGTCTTCCTCTAGCTTTTTTCTGCGTAGGTTCCCCAAAACCCAAACTGGAAAGCATGGAAGAAACATTTTTATCTCTTGACGATTCCGTCGAAAACGTTCTAGAAGATTCTATCATATTAGTTTCTGGTGTAAGAATATCCACATGATCGATCGTCTAAATAAAAATAATTATAAATATTGTATAGGTTTTGGGTAGACAACCAAAAATGTTTGTGGTTGCCTACTTTAAGGTGCTAAGGCACTGGATCATTTTATTTGGGTTGGTGATACTGAGAGGTTGGTAAGAATGATAAAGAAGAAGAGAGTTAGGGGTTTTTCAGGCGAGAATATTTGATTATTATGCTTTTAGCTGTTGAGAGATAAGTTTAGGGGTTGTAATTTTATTTAATACGACGCCTGGAGGCCCCAACAAATTTATTATTTTTTACATATAAATTAACTTACATAAAGCGAATCTGGTCCTAATGCTTCATTTAATGATCCAAGATCATGAGCTTTATGGATATGGTGTTTAAGTTTATCATGTCTAGAGAAAGCTTTGTCACATTGATCACAAGCGTATGGTCGTTCTCCTGTATGTACTAATTGATGTCTACTCAAATGTGAAGCTCTTTTAAAACTAAAATTATTATTATTATTTATTAATAAAGTAGGATATATTTTAAATTGATTACTTACCTACTGGGACATAAATTGCATTTAAATTTTCTCTCTTTTTTAGCCCAAACGCTTAGTTCTCCTACTTGATCGTGTTCGTCTATTACTTCGTGTCCAATAAAATTATCGTTTTCGTTTATGTTTTCGATATTGATTATGGAGGAAACTGGTTTATTTTCGAGTAATTGATTATTTGTTTCGTTTTCTATAAAAAAAAACGAAATTTTTATCAACATTTTAATCCTATTTATTACATTCATAATTAATCACTAATTTCTTAGTACTACGTTCTATTTTTTCTCCTTTAAGTTTTTATAAATATTTTTATTAAAATATGTTTTAAGCCAGTACCGGCTTAATTAGGATATTTTTATGGATTTTTTTGAGGATAAAAAAGTGAACAAATCTTTCCAAAACTTTTGTGGTACTTATGATACATCAATAATATTTTTATAACTTATTAAAAATACCGTAAAACTATTAAAAATGAAGGGGTAATCCCACCCAACTTTCCGAACACTTCTAGTAAAGTAATTGTTTAATCGATTATTTTAGTTTTTCTGCATTAAAATACATTAATTATATTACCTATCGAATGGTATAAATCACATTTTAATATCTTTAATATTTTTAAAGTTATTCAATTTTTTTTTAAACTTATATTAAATTTCAAAAAAAAAATGAGGGATTCTACAATTTTTTGAATAAAATTTTGAAAAAAATCACAATTATAGAGTTTTTTACTACAAATTTAAGGGTAACTTTTTTAAAATTTTTAATATTAATTTTAACCTTAAAACAAATCAAACCTATTTTTGAATAATTTTAAAATCAATAAATCATTAATATCTCATTCAATTTTATTCAAAATTGGAAACAGACCTTTTTTTAGGTTTTCTGGATCAAAATGCATTAATAAAGTTAGTTTAAAAAACAAAAAAAAAATCAAATTTTTTTCCAAAAATTCATGGGTAAATCCATTGAATTGTTTAAATTTTTTTCATTTTTTGCTATAACTTTTACAAATACTATATTAAAATTATGAAATAATTTACACACATAGTACTTTTGGATCCTTTTCGGATATGCTATTTACTTTTTTCATTTATTTTATACTTATTGATAAAACAAAATTACAAAAAATTTAAAAAAAATTCTTAATTTTTTCTATTATAATTACAATTCTAAATTTTAAGAAACCAAAATACATTTAAAATTTAGAGTTTTATATTATCTTTCGATTGGTGAAAATCACATTTCAATAACTTTAATATTTTAAAAGTTATTCAATTTAGTTTAAAATCGTAATATAATCTTACATTTCTTAGCCAATTTTTTAAAAATTCCAAAAATTTTGTAAAAAAATTTTGAAAAAAATTATAATTATAAAATTAATTATTACAAATTTAAAGATATTTTTTTTAAATTTTTAATATAAAAATTTAACTAAAAAATTATAATTTAATAAAAATAAAAATTAAAATAAAAACTAGCGGCGAAACTATGTGCAACTTGAAAAAATAGTCATGACAAAATTTATAGAAAATTTTATGTTCTACAATTTTGATACCATGTAATTTTTCATAAAACTCCATAATTTTGTCTCAAAATCTAAAAAAGTCACAAAAATGTCAATATAAATTTTTTTCACGCCCTCTAGCGGCGAAACTATCAGGAATTCAAAAAACCGGTAATGACAAAATGTGTAGAAAATTTTATGTTCTACAACTTTCATATCCTGTAATTTTTCATAAAAATGCATTATTTTGGTTATTTAAGAAAAATATGAAAAAAAAATACTTTTTAATAAATCTGGCAACAATGGCAAAAGTTTTTGAAAATTTTAAATATTCGAAATTAAACTATAACGTATAAAAAATATATGTGTAAAACTTTATTGTCATCTTGTTAAGTAATGACGTCATCACTTATAGCAACTGTCACTTCCGGTTGTTCGATTAACTCCAAAATCTATACAGGTCGTCTCCTTATTACCCTAAATATGTATATAAAATTTCATCTAAATCGGTTCAGCCGTTTAGACGCTATCGTGTTCACACACACACACACAGACACACAGACACACAGACACACACACACACACACAGACACACACACAGACAGACATCATGCTAAAAATGGTATAAATGGATTCAGGTGACCTCAAAACGTAAAGATCTGTTAAAATCTGGGTATGGTCAAAATATCATGATCGCAATACTTTCCTTCTATACAACTCTGTTGTTCGGAAAGTAAAAATTGTGTGTTCGGGGGATCCCCGTTAGGAAATAAGTTTCTAACGTTATTTTTTCGCTTTTTTAAAATTTTAAAATAAGAATAGAAAAATCAGAAAACTTTCAAAAGAAATATAAAAGAAATGGAAAAAAATCATAAGAAATCGAAAAAAAAAAGAAAAAATCGAAAAAAATCGAAAATAAAAACCGACAAAAATCGAAAAACCAAAAGAAACCGGAAAAGATGGAAATGAATCAAAAGAAATCAAAAAATATATAAAAGAAATGGAAAAAATCAAAATAAATCGAAAAAAAATCGAAAGAGATGGAAATGAATCAAAATAAATCGAAAAAAATATTAAAAAAATGGAAAACAATCGAAAGAAATCGGAAAAATGGACAAAAATCGAAAAAAATCAAAAGAAATCGAAAAAAATATAAAAAAATCAAAAGAAATTGAAAAAAAAACACGAAAAAAATCGACAAAAATCGAAAAAAATCTAAAGAGATGGAGAGGGATCAAAAGAAATCGAAAAAAATTAAAAAAAAATAAAAAGAAATCGAAAATAAAACGAAAAAAATCGAAAAAAAAACCGACAAAATCGAAAAAATCAAAAGAGATGGAAAGGAATCAAAATAAATCGAAAAATATTTGAAATAAATGGAAAAATTCAAAAGAAAAGAAAAAAAACCGAAAAAAATCAACAAAAATCAAAAGAAATCGAAAAAAAAACGAAAAAATCGACAAAAATCAAAAGAGACGGAAATTAATCAAAATAAAACGAAAAATATATAAAAGAAATGGAAAATATCAAAAAAAATTTAAAAAAAAAAACGAAAAAAATTAACAAAAATCGAAAAAAATCAAAAGAAATCGAAAGAGATGGAAAGGAATGAAAATAAATCGAAAAAGATATTAACAAATGAAAAACAATCACAAGAAATCGGATAAAAATGAAAAAAATCGACAAAAATTGAAAGAAATCGAAAAAAAAAACGACAAAAATAAAAAAAAAATCGAAAAAAATCAAAAGAGATGGAAAAGAATCAAAATAAATTGAAAAAAAATTAAAAAATGGAAAAAAATCAAAAGAAATCGGAAAAAAATCGAAAATCGAAAAAAAACGACAAAAATCGAAAAAAATCAAATGAGGTGGAAAGGAATAAAAAAAATCGAAATTAATCGAAAAAAAAACGACCAAAATCGAAAAAAATCAAAAGAAATCGTAAGAGATGGAAAGGAATCAAAATAAATCGAAAAAAATGAAAAAAAAATCAAAAGAAATTTGAAAAAAATGAAAAAAAAGTCAAAAATCGAAAAAGACCAACAAAAGTCAAAAGAGATCGAAAAAATCAATACAAATAAAAAATAATAAAAAAAATCGAACGAAACAAGAAAAAGTTGGAAAAAACTGAAGGAATTTAAAAAAAAAATCAAAAACAATAGAAAAAAATTCAAAGACCGAAAAATCAAAAAAATAGGAGCATAGGAAAAAAATTAGGACAGAAAAGAAAGAAGCAGAAAAAAATAGAACAATGAAAAAAAAAATTAAAATAATTAGGAAATATTGAAAAAATCAGAATAAAACAAAAAAATTAGTGAAAAAACGAGAAAAATTAGAACAATCGAAAAAATCAGAAAAAATCGGAGATGAACGAAAACGAAACAAAAATTATTGGAAAATATTGGAAACAAATTAAGAATAAAATTGTAAAATATGGAAAAAAAAAATTAAAAAAATCGCAACAAACCGGAAAAAGTCGTAAAGAACAACCAAAAACCGGTACAATTGTAAACAAAAGAAAGAAATAAAAAAATAAATGAAAAAAATCGAAAGAATTGAAATTAATCGCAACAAAATCCCAAAAAAAATGCAAAAAAATCAAAGTAATAAGAAAAAATTAAAAAACAAAAAAATGAAAAAAAGTAATTGGAAAAAATAAAAATAGAAAAAAAAACCAGTCTCTTTCTATAAAATATTGGAAAAAGAAATAAAAAACAGAAGATTGAGAAAAAAATCGAAAAAAACCAGAAAAAAAACATCACAATAATGATAAAACAGGAAAAAAGTGAAAGAAAAATAATAGAAAAAAAGAAAAATAATACGGAAAAAACGAAAATAATCAAAAAAAAAAATTGTAAAAAAGCCAAAAAATATCGATCAAAAATTATATTAGGTATTCCAAAAATACAACACTAAAAAATATAAAATATCGAATAAAAACTATATTATATTTTTATGATACGAAACTGCTTTAACACGTTAACTGCCAACTACGAGATATCTTGTAGTTTGACTACTAGTTATCTGGTAGTTGTCAGTCAACGTGTTAATAAATTGACACCTTGAAAGTGTGTTATTATCGTAAATAATCCCATTGTATTTTCCTAGAACACTTAAACCGGCTTTCGTGCCCAGAAATGTTACACCTTTAGAAGCGACAAAAGATTAAATTTGAGTAAACTGACCGCTGTGCCCTAAAGGGCTCCATCCAAGTTAAATTTTGGATTAACTGAGCCCATCTTTGTTTATAAGGTACCTTAATAAACCACAATAGTTTTTGGAAAAATTTGTTATCTTTTTCATCCCCAAAAATAATCTAATTTGACACAGGAATATTGTCAGTTGATCTAATTCTAATCAATATGGATCTATTAATAATTACCTGTTTCATCTTTATGTGAATTTAATTCCGAACTGGAACTTGTTTTTCTGTTGTCTGTTGAATGTGGTTGTTGATTTTTTGTGTTTGTGTTAGACGTTGTATTTTTGTGTTCATCTGTAATTTCAAAATCTACAGCCACACGTTTTTGTCCTTTGAATCTTGTGTCTCGTCCAATACCATTAGATTTCTATAATAATAAAAGTTTAAATATAAATATACGTTCAAAATAAAAAAGTTTATAAAAAATCAAGAAGTTCGAGTCTGCGATTCTTTCGAAAAGATCGATTCAGATCGTTTGGTATTTATATGATGCACTTGAAGATCGAATCGAAAAAATCGACTTTCTTTAAAATCGATTTAATATTTATACAATTTTATAGTTAACGAAATAAAAACAAAAATACTTAACATAACTTATCAAATGATTTGAGGTTAGGTAAAATTTTCTGACAAATTAATTATACAGGGTGTACAAACAACAAAGTTATTTTATAATCATAATTTACATATTCTTGACATCATCCTGTATATTTTTTAAAATTTTTGTTACAACTTTATAAAATTTGTTAGAATTAAAAACTTTTATCACGTGTAAAATTTTATGTCAAATTAATTGTACAGGATGTATAAACTAAAGGGTTATTTTATAATCATTTATATATTTTTTGACATCATCCTGTATATTTTTTAATATTTTTTTTACAACTTTATAAAATTTATTGGATTTAGAAACTTTTATCACTAGTAAAATTTTCTGTCAAATTAATTATACAGGGTGTACAAACAACAAAGTTATTTTATAATCATAATTTACATTTTCTTGACATCATCCTGTATGTTTTTAAAATTTTTGTTACAACTTTATGAAATTTGTTGGATTTAAAAACTTTTATCACGTGTAAAATTTTATGTCAAATTAATTGTACAGGGTGTATAAACCAAAGAGTTATTTTATAATCATTTATATATTTTTTGATATCATCCTGTATATTTTTAATATTTGTTTTATAATTATATAAATTTAATTGGATTTAGAAACTTTTATCACGAGTAAAATATTTTCTCTAAAATTAATTATACAGGGTGTAAAAACAACAGAGTTATTTTATAATCATAATTTAAATATTCTTGACATCATCCTGTATATTTTTTTAATATTTGTGTTACAATTTTAAAAAGTTTATTGGATTTGGAAAGTTTTATCACTAATAAAATTGTCTGTCCAATTAATTATACAGGGTGTGTCAAAATTAAAGAGTTATTTTAAAATCATAATGTACGTATTTTTGACATCATCCTGTATATTTTTTTAAAATTTCGTCTTCAATTTTATAAAATAAATTGAATTTAGGAACTTTTACTATAATATATGTATTTTAATTATACAGGGTGTACAAACTACAAAATTATTTTATAATCATAATTTACGTATACTTGACATCATCCTGTATTTTTTTTGATATTTGCTTAACAATTTTATAGAGTTTATTGGTTTTATAATTTTTTATCACGAGTGAAATTTTCTGTCAGAATAATAATACAGGGTGTGCAAACTAAAGAATTATTTTAAAATCATAATTAATATATTTTTGACATCATCCTGTATATTTTTTAATATCTGTTTTACAATTTTATAAAATGTATTGAATTTAGAAACTTTTATCACGAGTGAAATTTTCTGTCAAATTAATTGTACAGGGTGTACAAACTACAAAATTATTTTATAATCATAATTTACGTATACTTGACATCATCCTGTATATTTTTTGATTTTCCTTAACAATTTTATAAAATTTATTGGATTTAGAAACTTTTATCACGCTTAAAATTTTCTCTAAAATTAATTAGTAAAGATTTATTTTAAAATCATAATGTAAGTATTTTTGACATCATCCTGTATATTTTTTAAAAATTGGTTTTCAATTTTATAAAATTTATTGAATTTAGAATCTTTTATCACGAGTGAAATTTTCTGTCAAATTAATTGTACAGGGTGTACAAACTACAAAATTATTTTATAATCATAATTTACGTTTACTTGACATCATCCTGTATATTTTTTGACATATGCTTAACAATTTTATAAAGTTAATTGGATTTATAAATTTTTATCACGAGTGAAATTTTCTGTCAGAATAATAATACAGGGTGTGCAAACTAATGAATAATTTTTAAATCATAATTTATACAATTTTATAAAATTATTGGTTTTAAGTAATAAAAGAATCGATACACCGATTAATCGTTTATGAAAAGATCGAGAATCGCAGATAAAAAGATCGATCTTGTGAATAATCGATTTAGATCGAACATCTATAGTCTGACATGCGTTTTGATTATCTCGAAAAGTATTTGACATATCAAAATACCGATTTCATATTCGTAATCAGATTAAAATTCTTAAAAAAATTAATCTTCGATTATCTCGTAAACCATTCAAGATATCTCAATAGTAATTTAAGATTTATAATTAATTGTGTTAATTAATTTTTGACAGGAATAGCAATTTTTGTATTCACCTTACCTATCCCGTATCTGCGCCACTGATTTGAATATTTAATAATATTAAAAAAACTGCCTAAATATAAAAGCAAAATAACGAAATAACCTTCCTACTACTTCCCACAGTTTAGACAATTTTATCGTGGAATGTACTTTTATTTATTCCATTTCGTATGCGTTGTTGCCAAGTTTATTTTTTTTCAAAAAAATGGAGAAAATTTAGTATTCATTATTTATTTAATTATTTATTTCATATGAAAGCTAAACGCTTCCTCTTTTGGAAAATATATAATAAACAGATTTTTTTTTTTTTTAAAACACCCTATATAAGATATAACATTTATACTGAGAACAACTTTATACAAAAAAAAAAAAATTTTTGTCCCTTAAATTACCCCACTTTTATTTCTTAATTTTGTCAGTTTTTGAGTACTTCCCCTTTTTTGATTTAAAAATTCTTAATAATGTTAATTTTCTCATTTAAAATTACCCCCGATTTTTTTGTCATTTTTTGGAACTTTTTCCTCTTTTCTTTCCTAATTATAACAATTAAAATTACCCCCACTTTTCTTTCTTAATTTTGTCACTTTTTGAATACTTTTTCCCCTCTTTTGATTCAAAAAAATTATTAATTATGTTAATTTTCTCATTTAAAATTACCCCCATTTTTTTTGTCACTTTTTTGGTACTTTTTTCTTCTCTTCGCTCAAAAATTTACCCTCTTTTCTTTCCTAATTATAACACTTAAAATCACCCCCACTTTTCTTTCTTAATTTTGTCATTTTTTGAGTACTTTTTCCCCCTCTTTTGATTCAAAAAATTATTAATTATGTTAATTTTCTCATTTAAATTTACCCCCAATTTTTTTGTCACTTTTTTCCTCTTTTCTTTCCTAATTATAACACTTTCTCCCTAAAAATTACCTCCTTTTCGCCTAAAAATTACCCCTTTTCTCTCAATTATGCTCTTTTTCAATAAATTACGCTTTTTAAAAAAGAAAAATGCTCCTTTGATTTCAATTTTGATGTTTTTTTTGTTTTCTATAAATTACCAGTTTTTCTGCAATAAATTACGCCCCCCCCATTTTTTCCATAGTCTAACCGTTCTTTTTCCTCTCTTTTCACAAAAAATTACCCCATTTTCCTCAAATTTGTCACTTTTCCTCTTAAATTTATTTTCAATTATGCTCTTTTTAAGAAATTACCTAAAAATAACTTGAATTTTAAAAAATTGTAAAACTAATATTAAGAAATATACAGGATGATGTCAAAAATACGTAAATTATGATTATAAAATAACTTTGTAGTTTGTACACCCTGTATAATTAATTTTAGAGAAAATTTTACTCGTGATAAAAGTTTCTAAATCCAATAAATTTTATAAAATTGTAAAACAAATATTAAAAAATATACAGGATGATCTCAAAAATATGTAAATTATGATTATCAAATGACTCTTTAATTTACACACACTGTACAATTAGTTTGACAGAAAATTTTAATGGTCATAAAAGTTTCTAAATTCAATAAATTTTATAAAAATACAAAACAAATTTTAAAAAATATACAGGATGTCAAGAATATGTAAATTATGATTATAAAATAACTTTGTAGTTTTTACACCCTGTATAATTAATTTTGAGAAAATTTTACTCGTGATAAAAGTTTCTAAACCCAATAAATTTTATAAAATTGTAAAACAAATATTAAAAAATATACAGGATGGTCTCAAAAATATGTAAATTATGATTATCAAATGACTCTTTACTTTACACACCCTGTACAATTAGTTTGACAGAAAATTTTACTGGTAATAAAAGTTTCTAAATTCAATAAATTTTATATATTTATAAAATAAATTTTAAAAAACACACAGGATGATGTCAAGAATTTATAAATTATGATTATAAAATAACTTTGTAGTTTTTACACCCTGTATAATTAATTTTAGAGCAAATTTTACTTGTAATAAAAGTTTATAAATCCAATAAACTTTATAAAATTGTAAAACAAATATTAAAAAATATACAGGATGATGTCAAGAATATATAAATTAGTATTTTAATATAATTCTTTAGTTGACACACCCGGTATTATTAATTTGATAGAAAATTTCACTTGTGATAAAAATTTATAAATCCAATAAACTTTATAAAATTATTAAACAAATATAAAAAAATATACAGGATGTCAAAAACAAGTAAATTATGATTATAAAATAAATCTTTAGTTGACACCCTGTACAACTCGTAATAAAAGTATCTAAATCGAAAAAACTTATATTAAAAATATACAATATCCTGTATGCGTTTTTATTAAAAACATGTTAATAAAAAAAACTATTATATATGTATAGAGAATATTATATATTTGGCAACACCGCGTGACATATCTCTTGACCTTGGCGTTTTTCTTGAAGTGTAGATATTATTTTATATCCTATGCAATATAATATAAACAAAAACAAATAATTACTTACTATATCTGTTGATGCATCAACAACAACTCCACTAACTTTTAATTCTTCAAGTAAATTATAAACGGAATTAAAATTATCACTAGGTACATCAATACACCCCCTGTAAATCAACTCAACCAAATTTTTAAGTTGACTGTACGAAATACCGTACATAAAAATAGCATTGTCGTCAGCGTGATCAATGAAAATTTGTCTAAAATACCGGCTACTAGCGGCTAATATCACTTTGTGAGCTTTTATAGCTCCATCTTTACAATATAATACACAATCAGTGAGTAAATTATCTTTATACAACGATTCAAAGACGTTGCCTAAGTTCTCTAAATGTCTATCCGTGAATAGACGCACTGTTTTTTGTAATTTCATATCACCAGTTTAATCGTACACAATTATTTTATATTTATAACTGAATAAAACGCGTTTAATTATAATAGAGATGAGTTTTTTTTACTATCTGCTCGCACTTATACATACACACCTTGTCACTCCTCGCCCTATAGGTTAGATACTAAGGGGGGCTCGACTCGGTATTGATTTATTCGTGCTGCCCCCTCTTCAAATCGCAAAATACCCTCTGGAATTAATTATAACTCCCGGCCTCTGCTGGGTGCGATCACGAATATTTTTCTCTTTATTCTCGAGGTTGGTGCCGCGTTTATTATTTATTTTAATATTTATTTTGTTTATGTGGAAATATTTATGAGCTAAAGTCGTAATTTTTTTTTTATTATTTATTATTGTGTGTGGTCAAAATTAATTGTAATAATTTTATTTATCAATTTTAATATTTTTTTTTTATTTTATTTATAGTTTTAGTTTTTATAAGTTCAAATCGAATTAATGAAAGATAGCTCTAATATACGTTATAGTAGTTCTAATGGTAACTACGTTTACACTATAAAATAAAATCCGATAATTAATTCAGTTTGGACACCCTGTAAAATAAATTTGATAGAAAATTTTACTCGTGATAAAAGTTTATGAATCCAATAAATTTTATAAAATTGCAAAACAAATTTCAAAAAATATACAGGATGATGTCAGGAATACGTAAATTATGATTATAAAGTAACTTTAGTTTACACACCCTGTAAAATTAATTTGACAGAAAATTTTACTTTTGATAAAAGTTTCTAAATTCAATAAACTTTATAAAACTGGAAAACAAATATTAAAAAATATACAGGATGATGTCAAGAATATGTAATTATAATTTTAAAATGATTCTTTAGTTTGCACACCCTGTAAAATTAATTTGACAAAAAATTTTACTTTTGATAAAAGTTTCTAAATTTAATAAATTTTATAAAATTGGAAAACAAATATTAAAAAATATACAGGATGATGTCAAGAATATATAAATTATGGTTGTATTGTTTATACTATTATTGTAAGGGTGGTAAATGAAACAGGTCGTCACTTATAATATACGTTTATTCACTTTCCAAGTCAGTGTAACAATGAATTCCATATTTCTCCGATACCGTGATAAATCATCGTGAATCATTCGCACCGGCCAACATCTATTATATAAGTTAGGATACTACATCTCTCTCTTGTTTTAGAAATAATAGTTACAAAGACAACTTAATTAACAATTAACACAATTAGTTAAATCTAACCTAACCTTAACAAATTACGCAATAAATTTAATCTACCCTGACCTAATTTATGGATAATAAAATAATATCAATACGACTTACTATTAATGATAATAATTTTAGCAATAAATTTAATAGCGCTCATCTAACTAAGTAAGATACTATTGCAAAATCAGATCACCTCAAAGAGACCCAATATGTGATTTTAATTTGATGAGCCAAGTTCAGATGCTTTTTCAAGATTCTTATCTTCTGCCACTTTCTACTCTCCATCAACTTTTCTCAAGTGTACAATGTTTCTCCTTAATTCCTGTCCTGTTTCCTCATTCCTTACTTGAACATCTCCACCATTTTTATTTATGATGGTGTGGGGAGTGGGAATAAATGTTGGACTGATTTTGTTTTCTCTTTGCATGTCCTTTATGTATACTTTATCTCCCTCTTGTAAATTGTCCTCCTTTGCCCTTCGTTTTTTATCACTATATTCTTTGCCTTTTGCCTTTTCTAACTTGTCTTTATCGCTTACTTCATTTCCTGCTTTGTTTTCGAGATATACAACGCTTGGAAGTTTATCTTTGAATTGTCTACCAAAGAAAAGTTCACTCGGAGTTTTACCTGTTACGGAATGTGGGGTACTATTGTACATCATTAAATAACTTAAAAGATCTTTTTTCCAGTCTTGTTTCAACGAGTGACTTATTTTGATTCGCTTTAAAATATCCCTATTTTGCCTTTCAACTTCGCCGTTTTGTTGTGGCCAGTATGGTATGGTGTGGAACAAAGTAATTCCATTTATACGACAAAATGTTGTTAATTCTTTGCTTACTAGTTGTCTGCCGTTATCCGCTGTTATTGATGATGGAAAGCCCGTTCTTGAGAAAATTTCTTGTAGTAAGTCAACAGTTTTTTTAGCCGTGATATCTTTTGTAATTTTGATTTCTTTATAACGGCTGTAGTAATCTATAACAACTAGTAGGTACTCTTTGGTGGGTAAAGGACCTAGATAATCAATTGCGATATCGACCCATGGTTTAGACGGTAGCTCTCTTCTTTTCATTGGATTTGGTAATGAGGGTGTTGACACTAGAATACATCCCCTGCATGTTCTGACTAATTTTTCGGCATCATTGTCGATTTTGGGCCACCACACCTTTGTTCGCAGTCTTGCCTTCATTGCCGATATTCCTGGATGTCCCTCGTGTGCTGCTAATAAAACGTCTTTACGTAATTTAGTGGGAATTACGAGTTTACTTCCTCGTAAAATTATACCCTCATGATGACATAGTTCTGATTGAAAGATCTTATACACGTTGACCGTTTGGTCCCAATCGTTTTCAAATAATCCTTTTCTAACTTTCTTGAGTTCCTCATCTATTTCTGAATGATGTTTAATATCTGATAATGAGATTGCGACTGGACAGGAGTATTCTATAATTTGATTGACTGTTTCTTTTTCAAAGGGTTCCGAAGAACGTGGTGGGCATAATCTTGATAGAGGATCCGCAATATTGGTTTTTCCTGGTCGATAGATTATCTTAAAGTTGTATGACTGTAGTCGCAGAGTCCATCGTTCAATGCGAGCATTAGGTTTTGATTTTGGTCCAAAGATTACCTCAAGGGGTTTGTGGTCGGTTACTAGTTCAAACTCCTTTAATCCGTACAAATACATCTTAAAATGTTCCACTGCCCACACCAAAGCTAAGGCTTCTTTCTCGGTTTGGCAGTATCTTTTCTCGCACATAGTCAGACTTTTGTTACCATATGCAATGACTCGAGGTCCCCTTGAGTCGAATTGCAGTAATATACATCCTAGAGCTACTGGACTAGCATCAGCAATCACTTGTGTTCTGTCGGTCGGATTATAGTACCCCAACGATTTTATTTTCGTTAAACTTTGTTTAATTGTTTGAAATGCGTTTTGTTGTTCAAATGTCCAGTACTTCTCTATATTCGCATGACTTCCGAGTTTTAATCTAAGTATTTGTCGGAAGGGTTCGGTTAATGTGGCCAGATTCGGTATCCATTTCCCAATGTAATTAATAAGGCCCAAAAAACTTTGGATCTCATCGATCGTTTTTGGTGCTCTAAATGTTTTTATTACTCCCACGTAGCTATCGAGAGGTTTAATACCGTCGCTTGCTAGTCTGTGTCCCAAGAACTGAACTGACTTTAAATTATATAGACATTTCATTTTATTTAATAGCACATTATTCTCCTGTAAAACTGCCAACGTGTTTCGGAGCCTCTTGTTATGTTCGGCTTCGTCTGACCCAAAGATTAAAATATCATCGATGAAGTTAACGACTCCTTCGCATTTTATAAGAATGCGCTCTAATATTTTTTGGAAAATTTCTGGGGCACAAGATATTCCAAACATGAGCCGTTTGTAACGGAATAGGCCTTTATTACTGATAAATGTGGTGATGAATCTACAGTTTGGTGATAATTCTAACTGGTGGAAAGCATTCTTAATATCAAGTCTGGAGAATATTTGGGCCGTTCCAAATTTAGGAAGGAGCTCATTCATGGTTGGAAGAGGGTGGTTTTCTCTGATTATGGCTTTATTAGCACTTCTCATATCTACGCAAATTCTAACCTCACCATTTCCTTTTAATACCGGGACCATGGCTGAAACCCATCTTGACGATCCGACTACCTCTTCAATAATGTCCGCTTCCAGTAACTCTTCGAGTTTAGAATTTACTTTTTCTTCCAAGGGAATAGGGATTCTTCTATAGGGTTGACAGACAGGTTTAATATTTTTGTCGATGGGAATATCGATCAAAACATTCTTGAACTTTGGGAATGTAGAAACGTTGTTAACCAATTCTAGGCCGATTTTTAAAATTCCTAAAGCTTTTGAAGTTATTTTGCCTAATAAATTATTTGTGCCGTTTTTAATTACGTAAAATTTTGCAATTTCATCTTTATTGTTCACACTGATTTGGGATTCAAAACAACCTAAAACTGTTAAAGGATTTTTACTTCCATAAGCCATGAATATTTTATTAGGTTCTTTGACTTGTTTAGTTACTCGAATTTTATGTTTTTTTAAATGTTCCCAAGTTTCATCTGTGATGAGGTTACATTTGCTTCCAGAATCGATCAGTAATTTAGTTTCTACCCCGCCTAAATTGCAAATGATGGTTTCGTCTTCGTCGATGTGGAACACATAGTTAATTTCGCTATCAGACTCCGAATTTCCTTCTATAGCATTTACTCCAGAAAATGTTGGTTTATTTCGTTTGTAGAATTTGTTAGTGGAATTTTCATGTTTTCGTTTGGGTGCATCTGACCTTGGCTCGCGAGTTTTACAAAATGAGGCAAAATGACCAATAATTCCACACTTTTTACAATTTCGTTTTCTAGCTGGGCATGTAGAACTATTAGAGTAGTGATTATTACGACCGCATCTAGTACATATTTGTTTGAATTTACCTTTAAGTTTAGATTTCAAAGCATTTACTTGGGTTTCTCGTGATGAACTTGACTCCTCTCCGTGAAATTCTCCCAATTCCCGGCTAACAGTCTCAAGGGATGTGGCTTCATTTATTACGGTTTCCAAAGTTACTGCGTCGCCTGCAGCTAGTATCTTCTTCCGCAGTTCTAGTGAATTACCTTTTTCCACTATTTGGTCTATCAAATGTTCTTCTGTATTTTGGAATTTACATTTTCCTGCCTGATTCCGAAGCCTCAATAGAAACTTTCCAAAACTCTCTCCTTCGTCCTGCTTTATGAGTCTGAAGATATGCCTTTCATAAACCTTGCTATGCTTGGGTGAAAAATATCCGTCAAGTTTTGCGATTGCAACATCGTACACATCAACTTCATTGCTGTGTTCAACGTTCGCTCCGGGTATGTTATAGAATATTTCTTGTAAACCCAGACCACCTTGATTTAAAAGGTTTGCTCTTCTCTTTTGAGGATCCTCGATTCCTGCCGCTTCGATGTAGATAGAGAATGCACGCTTCCATTTTTCCCAGCGTAATCCTACTGACCGAATGTCTCCTTCGACATCAAATTGCCCTAAAGAGTTATTTGGGTTCATTTTACCTGTAAAAGATTTCTCTTATGTACGTTTCATCCCATATGTGTTAGGATTCGAATATTTCTTTACATTCTAGGAATTTTCGCACAGTTACATCCCGGTAAAAATATGGGTTGAGCCCATGCTCCACTGGGTAAACCTTTCGAACCTTTGTTCAGGTCAGTGACCCTCGGGCACCCGTCTGTTTGAGCTTCGCTCTGGCCTGTGGCCGTTTCTAGGCCTAAAGCCATTCGGACTTTTAGTCCAAGTCTGTGACTTCGCAGGCAATTTGCCTGTTTGAGCTTCGCTCTGGCCTGTGGCCGTTTCTAGGCCTAAAGCCATTCGGACTTTTGTCCAAGTCTGTGACTTCTTAGGCGATTTGCCCGTTTGAGCTTTGCTCTGGCCTGTGGCCGTTTCAGAACCAGATGTCCTAGTATATTGTACATGTCTGTGATTGTTACCTAATTGGGTCATAAAATTTGAATAATGATTGAGAATGGAGTAAAATAGAAATATTTGTATTATAATAAATAATGATAGTAAAAATGTAGTAAGTAATGTCATAATTTACTCAAATTTAATCAGTACTATTCATGATTTAAGTGTTCACAGATGAAGTTTTCTACACGCACCCAAAATTTCCGTACTTTCCACTATAATTTTAAAAAAATCATCAACATTAATTTTATTACAATGAAATAAATTAATAAATTATTTAATTTCCACAATTCATGTAAAATATTAATTTTCTTAGTGTAGATTTTATGAGAACTTCTTAGGGAAAGTTTTCTTGAATTATAAGGATATTTTCACTATTCAGTGTTATTTCTGATTATAACCTATATCCAAAACAAATCGAGATGATTTCGAATAGACTAGTTTAAAGTGAATAATTAAATTTCATTAAAGAAATATTCGATATGTAATTTCCCTTTAAATCTTTAAATAATCATAGATAATTCTTGTACTTACTGTTAATAATATAAATATAATTTATCCTCGTCGCCACTTGTATTGTTTATACTATTATTGTAAGGGTGGTAAATGAAACAGGTCGTCACTTATAATATACGTTTATTCACTTTCCAAGTCAGTGTAACAATGAATTCCATATTTCTCCGATACCGTGATAAATCATCGTGAATCATTCGCACCGGCCAACATCTATTATATAAGTTAGGATACTACAATGGTTATAAAGTAACTCTTTATTTGCACACCCTATAAAATTAATTTGACAGAAAATTTTACTTGTGATAAAAGTTTCAAAATCAATAAATTTTATAAAATTGGAAAAAAATATACAGGATGATGTCTAGAATATGTAAATTATGATTATAAAATAAGTAACTCTTTAGTTTTGCACACCCTGTAAAACTTATTTAACAGAAAATTTTACTGTCGATAAAAGTTTCTAAATACAATAAATTTTATAAAATTGGAAAACAAATATTAAAAAATATACAGGATGATGTCAAGAATTTGTAAACTATAGAATTTTAAAATGACTCTTTAGTTTGCACACCCTGTATGAATAATTTGACAGAAAATTGTACTGGTAAAAAATTTTTATGAATCTAATAAACTTTATAAAATTGGAAAAACAAATATCCAAAATATACAGGATGATGTCAAGAATATGTAAATTATGATTATAAAATAGGGAACTCTTTAGTTTGTACACCCTGTAAAATTAATTTGACAGAAAATTTTACTTTTGATAAAAGTTTCTAAATTGAATAAATTTTATAAAATTGGAAAACAAATATTAAAAAATATACAGGATGATATCAAGAATTTGTAAACTATAGAATTTTAAAATGACTCTTTAGTTTGCACACCCTGTATAAATAATTTGACAGAAAATTGTACTGGTAAAAAATTTTTATGAATCTAATAACTTTATAAAATTGGAAAAACAAATATCCAAAATATACAGGATGATGTCAAGAATATGTAAATTATAATTTTAAAATGATTCTTTAGTTTGCACACCCTGTAAAATTAATTTGACAGAAAATTTTACTTTTGATAAAAGTTTCTAAATCCAATAATTTTATAAAATTGGAAAACAATGATTAAAAAATATACAGTATGATGTCAAGAATATGTAAATTATAATTTAAAAATAACTCTTTAGTTTGCACACCCTGTATAATTAATTTGACAGAAAATTGTACCGGAAATAAAAGTTTATGAATCTAATAAACTTTATAAAATTGGAAAAATAAATAAATAAATATCAAAAATATACAGGATGATGTCAAGAATATATAAATTGTGATTATAAAGTAACTCTTTAGTTTACACACCCTGTAAAATTAATTTGACAGAAAATTTTCCTTTTGATGAAAGTTTCCAAATTGAATAATTTTTATAAAACTGAAAAGCAAATATTTAAAAATATACAGAATGATGACAAAAATACGTAAATTATGATTATAAAATGACTCTTTAGTTTGCACACCCTGTAATATTAATTTAACAGAAAATTTTACTTGTAATAAAAGTTTCTAATTCCAATAAGCTTTATAAAATTGTAAAACAAATAATAAAAAATATACAGGATGATGTCAAAAATAGGTAAATTATGATTTTAAAATGACTCTTTAGTTTGCACACCCTGTAAAATTAATTTGACAGAAAATTTTACTTTTGATAAAAGTTTATGAATTCAATAAACTTTATAAAATCAAAAAATAAAAAATAAAAACTATACAGGATGATGTCAAGAATATGTAAATTATGATTATAAAGTAACTCTTTAGTTTGCACACCCTGTAAAATTAATTTGACAGAAAATTTTCCTTTTGATTAAAGATTCCAAATTGAATAATTTTTATAAAACTGAAAAGCAAATATTTAAAAATATACAGAATGATGACAAAAATACGTAAATTATGATTATAAAATGACTCTTTAGTTTGCACACCCTGTAAAATTAATTTGACAGAAAATTTTACTTTTGATGAAAGTTTCCAAATTCAATAATTTTTATAAAACATAAAAACAAATAATAAAAAATATACAGGATGGTGTCAAAAATACGTAAATTATGGATATAAAATGACTCTTTAGTTTGCACACCCTGTAATATTAATTTAACAGAAAAAATTTACTTGTAATAAAAGTTTTTAAATCCAATAAGCTTTATAAAATTGTAAAACACATAATAAAAAATATACAGGATGATGTCAAGAATACTTAAATTATGATTTTAAAATGATTCTTTATTTTGCAGACCCTGTACACTTAATTTGATGAAAAATTTCACTTATGATAAAAATTTTTAAATCTAGTAACCTTATAAAATTGTAAAACAAATATTAAAAAAATATACAGGGTGGTGTCAAGAATACTTAAATTAAGATTAGAAAATAAGCCTGTAGTTGGACACCCTGTACAATTAATTTGACAAAAAATTTTACTGGTGATAAAAATTTCTAAATTCAATGAATTTGTAAAACAAATATTAAAAAATATACAGGATGATGTCAAGAATACGTAAATTATGAGTATAAAGCAACTCTTTAGTTTGCACACCCTGTAAAATTAATTTGACAGAAAATTTTACTGGTGATAAAAGTTTTTAAATCCAATAAAATTAATAAACTTGTAAGAGAAATATTAAAAAATATACAGGATGATGTAAATAATATGTAAATTATGATTATGAAATAACCCTGTAGTTTGTACACCCTGTACAAATAATTTGAGAGAAAATTTTACTCGCACATATCAAAAATATACAGGTTGATATCAAATTTCTCTACTGACAAAATTAACAAAAATTTAAAAATGTACAGTATGATGCAAAAAATTCTTGAATTATGATTTAAAAAAAAAAACCAATAATAATAATAAAATTTCAATTTTTTAAATGGTCTATAAATATTTATAAAAATAAATTTAATATCTATTATAATGTAATAAGTTTAAAAAAAAAACAAGTAATCTATAATTTAGTAATTTTTTGTTTAATATCATTAATAAATACCAATAGGACTATTTCTTTGGGTATTAAAAATTCTATATTATAACATTATTATAGTCGGCAGATAAAAAACATGAAATTTGTATTTGTACTTGAAATATCCTGTCGCCCTAAAATAACCTTCCCTACACCAGAACATTCTATAGTAGAGGGAAAATCCTTTTAGTACTGCGCATGCTCCGTTTTCTAGATTATATTATTTTCATGAAATTTCATTTCATTTACATTTTATACGTCGTACTGAAGACAACGTAGTCATTTTGACGGTTGACAGATATAATTTAAAAAAATAATTATTATTATTATTAAACAATGCGTGTTGTTGTGAATAGTGAAAATGTTAAATATACTGATAAGTATATCGAAACTAAATATACTTATCAGTATAATAAAGCTGAAAAAAATGATAGTGTTATTGAAGTAAGTATTAAACATTTATTATAGTTTTTTTTTATAATACAAAATCAAAAAAAAAATTATTTATTATCAAACCTAAAATTAAATCTTTATATCAAAAAATTAATCCGGTCTTTTTTTTTAAAAATACAGTGGTAGCATAATATATACATATACAGGGTGTTTCATCATAAGGGATAACTAGTTTCGGCTTATGAGCCATCTTCAGGCATAGAACCGGGCACCGGTCTGAAGATGACTCATAAGCCGAAACTAGTTGTCCTTTAAAACTATTGTAATAATTTGTAAATTAAAAAATAAACTTGAAAAAATAATTGATTTAAAAAAATTCGTTGATTTATTTTTACCAGTGGCGTACAACAAGTATGTGACCCTTAACATTTTTAATTTTTAACATATTTAAAAAAATATTAAAATTTAAGCAGTGTCGTATAAAATAGGGAAAATTAATGAACGCCTATGGATAAGTTAGATAACGAAAAATTTTGGTTGCAATATTGTTTTTTATCAAATTAAAAATTCGTTTTTAAAATATAGCTGGATATTTATCATTGGAATTTTCCATTCGTGCGAATGTTTTTCGCAAGTAAAATCAATAGTGGTAGCATCTGTTTCTCTATGAATGAAAAATCAAAACGTCATCAATACTGACCTTGGGAAATTAATTGTAGAATTGGGAAATTTAAAAAAAAATTGAGACTTAATTATAAACAACTTTAAAAGTATTAAGGGTAATTAAATGTTAATTAGGGAAGTAGACAGATATAAGGGATTTTCGGAAAGATATTACCCTTTATATAGTTCGGTTAAAATTACAAGATTTTGGAATACAAATAATTATAAAAATATCCGAAAAAAAAACTGTTATTTAAATTAATAAAAATATAATTTTCCTCGATTTTTCACTATCAATTTAATTTTTATGGAAAATGTTAATTTTTTTGTACAAATTTTAGTTTGTAGTCCATGGACAGCTATATTCTTATAGATATTATAAAAAGAACTATTCTAACTTCTTGATTAATTTTTATTAATACTGGTTTAAAAAAAATCCAAATTTTATAAAAAAAAATTGTATTCAACATGTATAAATAAATTTTTAATGATTACTGATTTTAAGTGACCATACTCTGAAAAAAAATAATTTTTTTCGGTTTTCTTGAAAATTTATCATTTTTCTTATTTTTTGTACAATTTTTAAAGTATGTAGTGTATGGGCAGCTTTATTCTTACATTGAACATTATTTCTTGTACAATTTTTAAAGTATGTAGTGTATGGGTAGCTTTATTCTTACATTGATCATTTTCTAGATTTTTAAAAAAAAAATTTTTTAACATTTCTTACCACAATTTTTAAAATTTGATTTTTTTTTTTGGTTAAATTTAAAATAATTTTTTCATATTTCTTGAAAATTCATCATTTTTCTTATTTTATGTACAATTTTTAAAGTATATAGTGTATGGGCAGCTTTATTCTTATATTGATCATGTTCTAGATTTGTTTAAAATTTTCTTTATTAACATTTCTTACCACAATTATTAAAATATTTTTTTTTTGATTACATTTAATATAATTTTTTCGTATTTCTTGAAAATTATCATTTTTCTTATTTTTTTGTGCAATTTTTAAAGTTTGCAGTGTATGGGCAGCTTTATTCTTAGATTGATCATTTTCTAGATTTTTTTTAAAATTTTCTTTATTAACATTTCTTACCACAATTTTTAAAATTTGATATTTTTTTGGTTAAATAAGTATGTAGTGTATGGGTAGCTTTATTCTTATATTGATCATTTTCTAGATTTTTTTAAAATCTTCTTTATTAACATTTCTTAACACAATTTTTAAAATTTGATTTTTTTTTTGATTAAATTTAAAATAATTTTTTCATATTTCTTGAAAATTCATCATTTTTCTTATTTTTTGTACAATTTTTAAAGTATATAGTGTATGGGCAGCTTTATTCTTATATTGATCATTTTCTAGATTTTTTTTAAATTTTCTTTATTAACATTTCTTACCACAATTTTTAAAATTTTATTTTTTTTATGTTCAATTTTTAAAGTTTCTAGTGTATGGACAGCTTTATTCCTATAGATATTGTAAAAATAATTATTCTCATTTTTTAATTTAATAAATATTAATTTTTATTATTAATGGTTTAAAAAATTTCAAATTTTATAAAAAAATTGTATTCAAAATGTATAAATAATTTTTTAATGTATACCGATTTCAAGTGACCATACACTGAAAAAAAATATTTATTTTACGTTTTTCTTGAAAATTCTTCATTTTTCTTATTTTTTGTACAAATTTGTCCGTTTTAGTCCATGGACAGCTATATTCCTATAGATATTGTAAAAATAATTATTCTCACTTTTCTCTATAATTTTTTAATGTATACCGATTTCAAGTGACCATACACTAAACAAAAAAAACTATTATTTTACGTTTTTATTGAAAATTTATCATTTTTCTTATTTTTTGTGTAATTTTTAATGTGTGTAGTGTATGAGCAGCTTTATTTCTATAAATATTGTAAAAAGAACTACTCTCAAGTTTTAATTTAATAGATATTAATTTTTATTATTAGCGGTTTAAAAATTTCAAATTTAATAAAAAAAAATTCTATTCAAAGTGTATAAATAATTTTTTATTGTTTACTAATTTTAAGTGACCATACATTGAAAAAACAAAACAATTTTTATACGTTTTTCTTAAAAATCTATCATTTTTTTTATTTTTTATGCAATTTTTAAAATGTGTAGTGTATGGGCAGCTTTATTCTTAGCTTGATCATTTTCTAATTTTTTTTAAAATTTTCTTTATTACATTTTTATCACAATTTTCAAAATTTAAATATTTTTTTTTATTTTTTGTACGATTTTTAAAGTTAGTAGTGTATGGGAAGCTTTATATTTATTATATTTGTCATTTTCTTTTAATTTTTTTGTGCAAAAATAATAAAAAATTTCATAAAATATAAAAAATATGAATAAAGAAAATTTTAAAAATATTTAGAAAATGATCAATGTAAGAATAAAGCTGCCCATACACTACAAACTTTCAAAATACCACAAAAAATAATCCCAAAATGTAAATTTTAAATATTTCGAAAATTATGATAAAAAATATGAATGAAGAAAATTTTAAAAATATTTAGAAAATGATCGATGTAAGAATAAAGCTGCCCGTACACTAAAAACTTTCAAAATTCCACTGAAAATATTACCAAAATGTAAATTTCAAATTTTAAAAATTTCAAAAAATATATAAAATATCAATGAAGACAATTTTAAAAATATCTAGAAAATGATTAATGGAAGAATAAAGCTGCCCGTACACTACAAACTTTAAATATTCCACCAAAAATAATAAAAAATATAAATTTCAAATTTAAAAATTTTATGATAAACAATGTCAATGAAGAAAATTTTAAAAACATCCAGACTAGAAAAGAATAAAGCAGCTCATACACTATAAACTTTAAATTTCACCAAAAATAATAAAAAATATAAATTTCAGATTTAAAAATTTTATGATAAACAATGTCAATGAAGAAAATTTTAAAAACATCCAGACTAGAAAAGAATAAAGCAGCTCATACACTATAAACTTTAAATTTCACCAAAAATAATAAAAAATATAAATTTCAGATTTTAAAAATTTCAAAAATTATGATAAAAAAAATCAATGAAGAAAATTTTAAAAATTTCTAGAAAATGATTAATGTAAGATTAAAGTTGTCCATACACTATAAACTTTAAAAATTCCACCAAAAATAATAAAAAATATAAATTTCAAATTTTAAAAATTTCAAAAATTATGATAAAAAATAATAATGAAGAAAATTTTAAAAATATCTAGAAAAGAATAAAAGCAGCTCATACACTACTATCTTTAAATTTCACCAAAAATAATAAAAAATATAAATTTCAGATTTTAAAAATTTCAGAAATTATGATAAAAAAAATCAATGAAGAAAATTTTAAAAATTTCTAGAAAATGATTAATGTAAGATTAAAGTTGTCCATACACTATAAACTTTAAAAATTCCACCAAAAATAATAAAAAATATAAATTTCAAATTTTAAAAATTTCAAAAATTATGATAAAAAATAATAATGAAGAAAATTTTAAAAATATCTAGAAAAGAATAAAGCAGCTCATACACTACAAACTTTAAATTTCACCAAAAATAATAAAAAATATCAGATATTAAAAAATTTCAAAAATTATGATAAAAAAAATCAATGAAGAAAATTTTAAAAATTTCTAGAAAATGATTAATGTAAGATTAAAGCTGCCCATACACTACAAACTTTAAATTTCACCAAAAATAATAAAAAATATCAGATTTTAAAAATTTCAAAAATTATGATAAAAAAAATCAATGAAGAAAATTTTAAAAATTTCTAGAAAATGATTAATGTAAGATTAAAGCTGCCCATACACTACAAACTTTAAAAATTCCACCAAAAATAATAAAAAATATAAATTTCAGATTTTAAAAATTTCAAAAATTATGATAAAAAATATCAATGAAGAAAATTTTAAAAATGTCTAGAAAAGGATTAATGTAATAATAAAGCTGCCCATACACTACAAACTTTCAAAATTCCACAAAAAATAATACCAAAATATAAATTTTAAATTTCAAAAATTTTGATAAAAATATCACATGAGAAAATTTAAAAAAAAAACTAGAAAATCAACAGTGCAAGAATAAAGCTGCCCATACACTACAAACTTGAAAAAT
The DNA here is from genome assembly GCA_963243735.1 of Neocrepidodera transversa. NCBI lineage: Eukaryota > Metazoa > Arthropoda > Insecta > Coleoptera > Chrysomelidae > Neocrepidodera > Neocrepidodera transversa. The sequence goes on along the minus strand of OY725355.1, from coordinate 2,343,782 downwards.
TCCACCAAAAATAATAAAAAATATAAATTTCAAAAATTATGATAAAAAATATCAATGGAGAAAATTTAAAATATCTAGAAAATGATTAATGGAAGAATAAAGCTGCCCATACACTACAAACTTTTAAAATTCCACCAAAAATAATAAAAAATATAAAATTCAAATTTTAAAAATTTCAAAAATTATGATAAATAATATTAATGAAGAAAATTTAAAAAAATCTAGAAAATGTTTAATGTAAGATTAAAGCTGCTCATAAACTACAAATTTTAAAAATTCCACCAAAAATAATAACAAATATAAATTTCAAATTTTAAAAATTTTAAAAATTATGATAAAAAATATTAATGAAGAAAATTTTAAAAACATCTAGACTAGAAAAGAATAAAGCAGCTCATACACTATAAACTTTAAATTTCACCAAAAATAATAAAAAATATAAATTTCAGATTTTAAAAATTTCAAAAATTTTGATAAAAAATATCAATGAAGAAAATTTTAAAAACATCTAGAAAAGAATAAAGCAGCTCATACACTACAAACTTTAAATTTCACCAAAAATAATAAAAAAATACAAATTTCAGATTTTAAAAATTTCAAAAATTATGATAAAAAATATCAATGAAGAAAATTGAAAAATATCTATAAAATGATCAATGTAAGAATAAAGCTGCCCATACACTACAAATTTTAAAAAAATGCAGAAAAAATATAAATTTTAAATTTCAAAAAATTTGATAAAAATATCACATAAGAAAATTTTAAAAAAACTAGAAAAATCAACAGTGCAAGAATAAAGCTGCCCATACACTACAAACTTGAAAAATTCCACCAAAAATAATAAAAAATGTAAATTTCAAAAATTATGATAAAAAATATCAATGGAGAAAATTTAAAAATATCTAGAAAATGTTTAATGGAAGAATAAAGCTGCCCATACACTACAAACTTTAAATATTCCACCAAATATAATAAAAAATGTAAATTTCAAATTTAAAAATTTTCAAAAATAATAAAGCTGGCCGTATACTACAAACTTATATTAGTTTTTTATATTTTCTATTACGTCAATTTTTATATATCACAAAAATTAATGATTATTAGTATATAGTTAAATATACCCTGTCAAGATAAGAAATAAAATATAACACTGTCTTAATAGGTCAAATAATATATTATATAATTATTTTTTTTAGGTAACACCCTTATCCGAAAAATTGGTACTTAAAACATCAACAAAATTACCCAAATTGGGGGTAATGTTAGTAGGATGGGGTGGCAATAACGGATCCACATTTACTGCGGCTATATTAGCAAATAAATTAGGTTTATCATGGCCAACAAAAAAAGGAATTCAAAAAGCCAATTGGTATGGTTAGTAATTTTTAAATTTTTTATTATCTATTATTAATTATAATAATTTTTTGAAGGTTCCTTAACCCAAGCAGCAACTGTATCTTTGGGAAATGATGTATATGTTCCATTTTCAAATTTACTACCAATGGTACATCCAGATGATATAATTATAGATGGTTGGGATATTAGTTCATATAATTTAGCTGAAAGTATGGAAAGAGCTCAAGTTTTAGATATACCTTTACAACAACAATTAAAACCGTATATGCAAAATTTAAAACCAAGACCCTCTGTATATTTTCCTGAATTTATAGCTGCCAATCAGGTAAATATATAAATTAATTCGTAAAGAGAAAACCTCGGACTCATTTTTAAACAGCCAACGGAGGAGTATGAGATTTTGTATAGTTAAAGTTTATATACAAGAAGAGTGCAGAAAGCTTAAATATATATGTTAAAAATAAATTAATTTTAATATAATAATGCCAGACTCTCAAAAGCGTGGGGTTTTTTTTTAACCAAGTTTGTACTTTTCTTTATTGAAATTTTTAGTTAGGTAAAAAATAAGGGAAAATATAATAACATTCAAAAAAATGGGGAAAAATATAAAAAATTGGAAAAAATAAGGAAAAATTGGGAAAACAGAAAAAATGAGAAACAATAGGGAACGGGAAAAATAGGGAAATGAGGAAAAAATGGAAAAAAATAGGAAAAATAAGAAGAAAAAATAGGGAAAAATTCGGAAAAATAGGACAAAAAATTAAAAATGGGGAAACGTAAAAAAATAGGGCTGTTCGACGATTTTTGGATAGCGAACAAAAAATAGAAAAAAATTGGAAAAAATAGGGAAAAATAGGAAGCACTGGGTTAGGTAAAAAATAAGGGAAATATAGAAAAAATGGTAACAATAGGGAAAGATATAAAAAAAATGGAAAAAATAGGGAAAAATTGGAAAAAAAAATAGCTAAAACAGAAAAAAAGGAAACAAAGTAAAAACAGAAAAAATGTGAAACAATTAGGGAACGGGAAAATAGGGAAATAAGGAAAAAATGGATAATAATAGGAAAAATAAAAAGAAAAAAAATAGGGAAAAATACGGAAAATAGGAAAAAAATAAAAATGGGTAAACACAAAATAATAGAGCCGTTCGACGATTTCTGGATAGGTAAAAAATGGGGAAAAAATAGAAAAAAAAATGGAAAAAAGGAAGCACTATGGCAAAACAAGGAAAATGGGAACCAATAGGGAATGAGAAAAAAAAGGAAAATAATGGGAAAAATAAGAAGGGAAAAACGCGGAAAAAATTAAAAATTGGGAAACGTACAAAAATGGGACAGTTGGACGATTTCTGGATAGGTAAAAAATGGAAAAAAGTGGGAAAAATAGAAAAAAAATAGGAAACATTAGGGAAAAACATTGAAAATAAGGAAAAAATCAAAAAAGAGGAAACAACGGGAAATCAGAAAAAATAAGGAAGGAAATAGAAAATAATGGGAAAAATAGAAGAAAAAAAATGGATAAAGTAGAAAAAAAGGAAAAAGTATAAAATATAGAGAAAAATGGGAAAAAACAGAAAAAATAGAGGAAAAAGAGAAAAATGAGACAACGTAAAAAAGAATAGAAAATATATTAAAATGAAAAAAAATAGGTAAAAATAGGAAACACAAGGGAAAAACAGCGAAAATTGGTAACAAAATCAGAAAAAACAGGAAAAAATGGTAAAAATTGAAAAATAAAAAAAAACAGAAAAATTGTAAAAAACAGGAAAAAATAGGAAACAATAATAATAATAATAATAATAATTTCTTTATTTTCCATAAGACAAATTACATTTATATAGGATTCGTCAATAAATAAAAATAAATATAAAGTAACTTAATATTAAAAAATAAAAAATAAAATAAATAAAACACTAAGTCTAATACGAAAAACAATTGGAAAAAATAATGAAAATAAGGAAGAAAATAGAAAATAATTCAAAAAAATTAAAAAAGCAGAAAATATAGGGAAAAATGAGCAAAAGTAAAAAAAGAATAAAATAAAAGGGAAAAATGGAAAAAATAGGAAAATGGGAAAAAAAAGAGAAAAATAGGAAACCGTAAAAATAGAAGAAATGGAGAAAAAGAAAAAAATTGGAAAAACAGTAACATAAAAAAAACAGAAAAAAAGGAAACAATAGGAAATATGAAAACAATTAAGAAAATAAGGAAGAAAAGAGAAAATAATGGGAAAAAAGTTGGAAAAAGTAGAAAATAAAGAGAAAAATAGGAAAAATAGACAAAAGTAGAAAAAAAATGAAATAAGAGTGCAAAAATTGAAAAAATAGAAAAAAATAAGAAAAAGAGAACAACAGGGAAAATGGGAAAAACTGAAAAACAGGAAAAAATAACAAAAACAGAAAAGTAAGAAAAATGTAAAAATCCGAAAAATGTTAAAAAAAAAACAGAAAAATAGGAAACAACAGAAATGGCAAAAAATAGAGAAAGTAAGGAAAAAATATAAAATAATAAGAAAATAGGAAAAAATTGGAAAAAAAACAGAAAAGTAAAAAATAATGGCAAAATAGAGAAAATGGGTAAAGAGGGAAAAAAGCGAAATGTAGAGAAATACATAAAAAAAAAATTGGAAAAAATAGAGTAAATGAGAAAAATAGAAAAAAAATGGAAAAAGCAGAAAATATAGGGAAAAACTGCATAGGTAGAAAAAATAAACAAAAGTAGAAAAACAGTAAAATAAGAGGGAAAATAGAAAAACAGAAAAATGGGGAAAAATGGGTAAAAAAATAGGAAAAAAGAGAAAAATAAGAAAACTTTAAAAATTGAAAAGAAGAAAAAGAAAAAATTTAAAAAAATAGGGAAAAATAAGAAACACTGGATAAAAACAGAAAACAGGGACAAAATCGGAAAAACAGAAAAAAATAGTAAAAACAGAAAAAAAAACGGTAAAAAACAGGAAAAAAAAGAAACAATAGGAAATATGAAAAAAATTAAGAAAAAAGGAAGAAAATAGAAAATAGGAAAAACAGGCAAAAGAAAAAAAAATGAAACAAGAGGGAAAAGTAGAAAAAAATAGGAAAAAGGGGAAAAAGGAAAAAATAACAAAAATATAAAAACTGAAAAATATAAAAACAGAAAAATGGTAAAAAAAAACAGAAAAAATAGGAAACAATAGGAAATGGAGAGAAAAAATAGAGAAAGTAAGGAAAAAAATAGAAAATAATAAGAAAATAGGAAAAAATACAAAATACAGAAAAAAATAGAAAAAACAGGCAAAAGTAGAAACAAATGAAATAATAGTAAAAAATAGGAAAAACGAAGAAAAAAAACAGAAAAGTTTAAAAAAAGAAGAAAAATAGGAAAACGTAAAAAAACAATGGCAAAATGTAGAAAGTAGGAAAAAATAGGCAAAGCTGGAGAAAAGCGAAATACATAAAAAAATTGGAAAAAATAGAAAAAAGTTTGAAAAAAAAGAAAAAAAATGGAAAATATAGGGACAAATAAGTAAAATGCTTAAAAATTGGAAAGTATAAAAAAAATTGTAAATGTAGGAAAAAATAGGGAAATATAGGCAAAATAGGAAATTGAGACGAAATAGAGAAACTAGCATAAAATTGGAAGAAAATATATGCAAAAATGGGGAAAAATCGAAAAAATAGAAAATAATATTAAAACAGGAAAAAATAGGGGAAAACATTAAAAAATAGGTATAGACGTAAACTGGACTGGGACATCAATAGTAATTATAATTATGTACCAAAAGACGTTTTGAAAGTTAAAAATCATTATTTGGTTCATAATACTTATATACCAAAAGACGTTTTATAATTCTATAAGCGTCGTTTGGACCATAATTGTTATTTATTTTTCAGAAAAATCGAGCTGATAATATAATTGATGGTAAAAAACAAGACCAGCTTGATCAAATTAAATCCGATATATCCGATTTTCAAAAATCCAATAACTTAGATAAAGTTATCGTCCTTTGGACGGCGAATACTGAATGTTTCAGTACTATTATACCGGGCGTTAACGATACAGCTGACAATCTCAAAGCAGCGATTTCCTCAAATCACAGCGAAATATCCCACTCTACACTTTTCGCTTACGCTTCTATATCCATGGGTTGTACTTACATAAATGGTTCGCCGCAAAATACTTTTGTACCTGGAATTATAGAATTTGCGGAAAATCAGGGTGTATTTATTGCTGGAGATGATTTTAAATCCGGACAAACTAAAATTAAAAGCGTTTTGGTGGATTTTTTAGTCGGTGCTGGAATTAAGCCTGTTAGTATTGTTAGCTATAATCATCTTGGTAATAATGATGGGAAAAATTTGTCTGCTCATAAACAATTCCGTTCAAAAGAGGTGAGTTATTTATATTTTTCTCTAAATAGTAATGTAGTCTTTCTGAATTAAAAATCCTTATTTACATTTAGACGGTTTTCTCTGAATTTAGACTTATTTTTTCCGAATTTAGATTTTTTTCGGAATTTAGACTTATGTTTTTAAATTTAGACTTTTTCCTCTGTCTTCGGTATTTTATCTATGAATTTAGACTCATCTTTTCTGAATTTGGACTTTATTATTTGAATTTAGACTTATTTTTTAAATTTAGACTTTTTTCTCTGCATTTAGATTTATTTTTTCGGAATTAAGACTAATCATTTCTGAATTTAGACTTATTTTTTTAATTTAGACTTTTTCCTCTGCATTTAGACTTTTTTCTCTGCATTTAGATTTATTTTTTCGGAATTTAGACTAAACATTTCTGAATTTAGACTTATTTTTTTAAATTTAGACTTTTTCCTCTGCCTTCGGTATTTTATCTATGAATTTAGACTCATCTTTTCTGAATTTGGACTTTATTATTTGAATTTAGACTTATTTTTTAAATTTAGACTTTTTTCTCTGCATTTAGATTTATTTTTTCGGAATTAAGACTAATCATTTCTGAATTTAGACTTATTTTTTTAATTTAGACTTTTTCCTCTGCATTTAGACTTTTTTCTCTACATTTAGATTTATTTTTTCAGAATTTAGACTAATCATTTCTGAATTTAGACTTATTTTTTTAAATTTAGACTTTTTCCTCTGCCTTCGGTATTTTATCTATGAATTTAGACTCATCTTTTCTGAATTTGGACTTTTTTATTTGAATTTAGACTTATTTTTTATATTTAGACTTTTTTCTCTGCATTTAGATTTATTTTTTCGGAATTTAGACTAATCATTTCTGAATTTGGACTTATTTTTTTAATTTAGACTTTTTCCTCTGCATTTAGACTTTTTTCTCTACATTTAGATTTATTTTTTCAGAATTTAGACTAATCATTTCTGAATTTAGACTTATTTTTTTAAATTTAGACTTTTTCCTCTGCCTTCGGTATTTTATCTATGAATTTAGACTCATCTTTTCTGAATTTGGACTTTTTTATTTGAATTTAGACTTATTTTTTATATTTAGACTTTTTTCTCTGCATTTAGATTTATTTTTTCGGAATTTAGACTAATCATTTCTGAATTTGGACTTATTTTTTTAATTTAGACTTTTTCCTCTGCATTTAGACTTTTTTCTCTGCATTTAGATTTATTTTTTCGGAATTTAGACTAAACATTTCTGAATTTAGACTTATTCTTTTAAATTTAGACTTTTTCCTCTGCCTTCGATATTTTATCTATGAATTTAGACTCATCTTTTCTGAATTTGGACTTTTTTATTTGAATTTAGACTTATTTTTTAAATTTAGACTTTTTTCTCTGCATTTAGATTTATTTTTTCGGAATTAAGACTAATCATTTCTGAATTTAGACTTATTTTTTTAATTTAGACTTTTTCCTCTGCATTTAGACTTTTTTCTCTGCATTTAGATTTATTTTTTCGGAATTTAGACTAAACATTTCTGAATTTAGACTTATTCTTTTAAATTTAGACTTTTTCCTCTGCCTTCACATCATTTTTATTTGAATTTAGACTATTTTTCTGGGAATTTAGACTTTTCTCAGAGTTTAGATTTATTTTTTTAAATTTAGACTTTTTCCTGTGCCTTTAGATTTGTTTATTTGAATTTAGACTCTTTTTATCGGAATTTAGACTTTTTTTTTTACTTAGATTTTTTCTTCTGCCTTTAGAGTTTTTTTGTTTGAATTTAGATTTATTTTTTTAAATTTAAAATGTTTCCTCTGCCTTCGGAATTTAGACTATTTTTCTCGGAACTTAGACTATTTTTCTGCGAATTTAGACTTATATTTTTAAATTTAGACTTTTCCTCTGCCTTTAGACTTTCTTATTTGAATTTAGACTATTTTTATCTGAATTTAGACTTATTTTTTTAAATTTAGACTTTTTCCTGTGCCTTTAGACTTTTTTATTTGAATTTAGACTCTTTTTTTAAGAATTTAGACTTTTTTTTAATTCAGATTTTTTCCTCTGCCTTTGGAGTTTTTTATTTGAATTTAGACTATTTTTCTCGGAATTTAGACTATTTTTCTGCGAATTTAGACTTATATTATTAAATTTAGACTTTTCCTCTGCCTTTAGACTTTTTTTATTTGAATTGAGACTATTTTTTTCCTAATTTAGACTTATTTTTTTAAATTTAGACTTTTTCCTGTGCATTTAGACTTTTTTACTTAAATTTAAACTATTTTTCTCTGAATTTAGACTTATTTTTTTAAATTTACACTTTTTCCTGTGCCTTTAGACTTTTTTATTTGAATTTAGACTATTTTTCTCGGAATTTAGACTTATTTTTTTTAATATAGACTTTCCCTCTGCCTTTAGACTTTTTTATTTGAATTTAGACTATTTTCCTCGGAATTTGGACTTATTTATTTATGTTTAGACTTTTTTCTCTGAATATAGACCTATTATTTCTAAATTTGTACTTTTTTAATTGAATTTAGAGTTTTTTCTCCAAATTGAGACATTTTTTCTTAACTAATTTTCTAAATTTTTTATTATTTTCAAACTTTTTCTTTATTAATTTTAGCGTTTTTTTTTTAATTTGGACATTTTTCTTTGAATTTAGACTTTTTCCCACAATTCAGACCTTTTCTCTAAATTCAGACTTATTTTTTCTGAATTTATACTTTTTTTTCGGAATTTAAACTTATTTTTTTAAATTCAGACTTTTTCCTCTGCCTTTAGACTTTTTTATTTGAATTTAGACTATTTTTCTCGGAAATTAGACTTCTTTTGCCTTTAGACTTTTTTCTCTGAATCTAAACTTATTTTTTTCTGAATTTGGACTTTTTTATTAGACTATTTTTCTCGAAGTTTAGACTTATTTTTATTAAATTTAAACTTATTCTTTTGCTTTAAGACTTTTTCTCTTAATTTATAGTATTTTTCTCGGAATTTAGACAATTTTTCTCGGAATTTAGACTTATTTTTTTAAATTTAGACTTTTTTCTTTGCATTTAGACATCTTTCTCTGAATTTAGTCTTTTTTGTATAAATTTAGACTTTTTTCTCAAAATTTAGACCTTTTTTCTGAACTTACTTTCTACATTTTTTATTATATTCAAAAACTTTTTCTTATTAGAGTAACCCTTTTTTTAATTTATACATTTTTTTCTGAATTTTGACTTTTTTCCAGAATGTAAACATTTTTTCTGACTTTAGACTTGTTTTTCCAGAATAGACTTATTTTCTACTCATTTTATATTTAATTTAAACTTTTTTAGATGTTTTTTTCCAGAATTTATAAGATCTTATTCTATAAAAAAGTTTGTACCCGAAAAAAAAATCTTTAAATTCAGAAGAAAAGTCTCAAAAAAAGTTTAAACATAATAAAAAATGTAGAAAAAAGGTCGAAATTCGGAGAAAAAAGTAAATACAAAAAAAACGTAAAAGTAATAATGAAAAATGTAGAAAATAAGTATAAGAAAAAGGGTCTAAATTCGAAGAAAAAGTCTAAATTCTGGAAAAAAGGTCTAAATTCGGAGAAAAAGTCTAAATGTAAAAAAAGCGTATAAATAATAATGAAAAATGTAGAAAATAAGTATAAAAAAAGGTCTAAATTCGAAGAAAAAAAGTCTAAATTCAAATAAAGCGTAAAAGTAATAATGAAAAATGTAGAAAATAAGTATAAGAAAAAAGGTCTAAATTCGAAGAAAAAGTCTAAATTCTGGAAAAAAGGTCTAAATTCGGAGAAAAAAGTAAAAATTCAAAAAAAGCCTAAAAGTAATAATGAAAAATGTAGATATAAGTGTAAGAAAAAAGGTCTAAATTCAAAGAAAATGTCTAAATTCGAAGAAAAAGGGTCTAAATTCTGGAAAAAGGTCTAAATTCGGAGAAAAAAGGTCTAAATTAGGAGAAAAAAGGTCTAAATACAAAAAAGCGTAAAATTAATAATGAAAAATGTAGAAAATAAGTATAAGAAAAAAGGTCTAAATTCGGAAAAAGTGTCTAAATTCTGGAAATAAAGGTTAGGAGAGAAAAGTATAAATTCAAAAAAAGAGTAAAAGTAATAAAGAAAAATGTAGAAAGTAAGTATAAGAAAAAAGGTCTAAATTCGGAGAAAAAAAGTCTAACTTCGAAAAAGCGTAAAAGTAATAATGAAAAATATAGATAAGTATAAGAAAAAAGGTCTAAATTCTGGAAAAAAGTCTAAATTCGGAGAAAATATCTAAATTCAAAAAAAGTAAAAAAGCAAAATGTAAAAAATAAGTATAAGAAAAAGGTCTAAAATCTGAGTAAAAAGTCTAAATTTAGAGAAAAATTAACCCGGCTGTTAAAAATTTTGTTATTTTTTTTTAGATATCTAAAAGTAACGTAGTCGATGATATAGTAAATTCTAATGACGTTCTTTATAGTCCTGGTGAAAAACCCGATCACGTTGTAGTCATTAAATACGTTCCATATTTAGGTAAGTTAAAAATTTTTCCACTTTCAACAAAAATTCCATCTTCCCAATTTTTAAGGCGACTCGAAACGAGCTTTAGACGAATACACCTCCGAAATCATGATGGGAGGCATCAACACCATCGTAATACACAACACGTGCGAAGACTCGCTTCTAGCCACGCCTATTATCCTAGATTTGATCCTACTAGCCGAACTTTTTTCTAGAGTTAAAATCAAAAGAGAAGAATGGCGCGATGAAGATTACACTAATCTTCATCCAGTTTTATCTATATTGAGTTATCTTAGTAAAGCACCTTTGGTACCTAAAGGTACTCCCGTAGTTAACGCTTTACATAGGCAAAGGGCTTGTATTGAAAATGTTATGAAAGCATGCATAGGTAAGTTTTTTTTTTTTTTTTTTTTTTTTTTTTAATTCACATCATTAATTGTATAGTAAATTTTTATTTGTATTGTACTTATATTCGGTTTGGAGTTGGACTGGTGGGGGCGGGGATGGTGAGGTAGGTGCTTCTCCACCTAAAGATCCCACAGGAGTATCTACCGACCATCGTCCTCCAACTCCTAACGTACATCCAAATCCTAAAAATCCAATCTTAACTCCATCGGTTCCGATTTTAGCTCCAGTATTAGCATTCAAATTTGCTTCGGCAAAAACCGGTCCTGCGGAAGCTTTAGCTTTAGCAGCGCTGGCTTCAGCCATGGCGTTAATTCCTGCACGTTCTCCGTTTAATTGAACACCTACATCGGCCCCAGCACTAGGTCCTTGTGCCGATAGAGTTCCGAAACCATCACCATAACCTTTTTGTACTTTTAAGGTGCTTACGCTGGCTTTGGCGCCTATGTTGACCAAATTTGTAGAGCTTGTAACGCCTGTGTCATTACCTGCAAAAAAATATGTATATATATATAAACAGAGCGTTGTAAAAACACTCTGCGCCTCATTGACCTTGAATAGATCTTAATATACAGGGTGTCCCAAATAAGAGTGATCGTTTTACAATGTAAATGTACAATCTATTAATTGCTCTAAATAAATCAGGTTTTCACTAATTGTTAGTTTTTTTGTGAAGTTTGTTAAAATTTTATCCCGTTAATACAGGGTGATCTACTAATTTTTTCAAAAAATATGTATTATTTTAAATGGAACAACTCTTTGTACAATTTATTAATAAAGATTTATTATCTTCTTTTAAGAAATGAATGGTTTGATATTTTTTGCTTTCCTAACTGCAAAGATATTCGAAATTTCAAGATCTACCGCATTTTTCCTTGCGGAAAACCTAACAGTAAATAAAAATTAACAAATCTTACAAATAATTTATTCAGCAACAAACATTTACTAAAACTAATAATTCAATTAATAGTTATAAATAATGTAAAAGTTACAAAAATGATGTATTTTGCAATTTTAGCCACTTTATTTCGAATTTTTGCGATTTTTTGCAATTTATGCAATTTTTTGACATTTTGTAAAATTGTTTTCTGATTTTTTGCAATATCTTTGATGAATGTGCCTTCTCTCTTTTTTGTATTTTTTGCGATTTTTTTTGCAATTTTAGCCACTTTATTTCGAATTTTTGCGATTTTTTGCAATTTATGCAATTTTTTGACATTTTGTAAAATTGTTTTCTGATTTTTTGCAATATCTTTGATGAATGTGCCTTCTCTCTTTTTTGTATTTTTTGCGATTTTTTTTGCAATTTTTGCCACTTTATTTCGAATTTTTGCGACTTTTTGCAATTTATGCAATTTTTTGACATTTTGTAAAATTGTTTTCTGATTTTTTGCAATATCTTTGATGAATGTGCCTTCTCTCTTTTTTGTATTTTTTGCGATTTTTTTTGCAATTTTTGCCACTTTATTTCGAATTTTTGCGACTTTTTGCAATTTATGCAATTTTTTGACGTTTTGTAAAAATTTTTTGTGATTTTTTACAATATCTTTGATGTATGTGCATTCTCTTTTTTTGTATTTTTTGCGATTTTTTTTGCAATTTTTGCCACTTTATTTCGAATTTTTGCGACTTTTTGCAATTTATGCAATTTTTTGACGTTTTGTAAAAATTTTTTGTGATTTTTTACAATATCTTTGATGTATGTGCATTCTCTTTTTTGTATTTTTTGCGATTTTTTTTGCAATTTTTGCCACTTTATTTCGAATTTTTGCGACTTTTTGCAATTTATGCAATTTTTTGACGTTTTGTAAAAATTTTTTGTGATTTTTTACAATATCTTTGATGTATGTGCATTCTCTTTTTTTGTATTTTTTGCGATTTTTTTTGCAATTTTTGCCACTTTATTTCGAATTTTTGCGATTTTTTGCAATTTATGCAATTTTTTGACATTTTGTAAAATTGTTTTCTGATTTTTTGCAATATCTTTGATGTATGTGCCTTCTCTCTTTTTTGTATTTTTTGCGATTTTTTTTGCAATTTTTGCCACTTTATTTCGAATTTTTGCGACTTTTTGCAATTTATGCAATTTTTTGACGTTTTGTAAAAATTTTTTGTGATTTTTTACAATATCTTTGATGTATGTGCATTCTCTTTTTTTGTATTTTTTGCGATTTTTTTTGCAATTTTAGCCACTTTATTTCGAATTTTTGCGATTTTTTGCAATTTATGCAATTTTTTGACATTTTGTAAAATTGTTTTCTGATTTTTTGCAATATCTTTGATGAATGTGCCTTCTCTCTTTTTTGTATTTTTTGCGATTTTTTTTGCAATTTTTGCCACTTTATTTCGAATTTTTGCGACTCTTTGCAATTTATGCAATTTTTTGACGTTTTGTAAAAATTTTTTGTGATTTTTTACAATATCTTTGATGTATGTGCATTCTCTTTTTTTGTATTTTTTGCGATTTTTTTTGCAATTTTAGCCACTTTATTTCGAATTTTTTGCAATTTATGCAATTTTTTGACGTTTTGTAAAAATTTTTTGTGATTTTTTACAATATCTTTGATGTATGTGCATTCTCTTTTTTTGTATTTTTTGCGATTTTTTTTGCAATTTTTGCCACTTTATTTCGAATTTTTGCAACTTTTTGCAATTTATGCAATTTTTTGACGTTTTGTAAAAATTTTTTGTGATTTTTTACAATATCTTTGATGTATGTGCCTTCTCTATTTTTTGTATTTTTTGCGATTTTTTTTGCAATTTTAGCCACTTTATTTCGAATTTTTGCGATTTTAGTTTCAATAATACGGCTTTTTAATATCAAGAGAAATTTTGAAGTAGAAAAGTCAGAGAGCTCCCCGGGGAGTAAAATTTTCTCTCGATTCAAGAATAAAGAAAGGACTCCTTTCAGCTTGACCTGTTTCTAAAGGTCGGGGGATTGCCATAGCAACTCACTAGATCGACTCCGGCTGTGATAAACTATAAGAAAAAAAATCGAAATGATTGAAAAATATCTATCATGGGCTCAGTTTTTGATATATAAACTAGAAGAATGTAATGTCGAATTCGAACACGTGGAGAGATTGACGTTGACTTGAACATTGATCATGAACTTGACTGTGTCAAGACCAAGTTCATATGTGACGCCAAGGACACGGTTTAAGTTCATGGTCAAAGTCCAGGTCAATGTCGCGGTCATGATCAAGGTCAAAGTCACCTTCTTCCCCCGTCCAGAACCGGTATTACTACTCTACTAGTGTAATACGTCAATAGAAACTTCACAGTTCACTGCTACAAGAAAAAATTCTAAAATATTGAAAAATATCTATCAAGTGCTCAGTTTTTGTAATATCAACTAGAATAATGTAAGTAGAGTAGTAATATCGGTTCTGAATACGAGGAGAGGTTGACCTTGACCCCAGCATTGATTATGAACTTGACTGTGTCCTTGACAGTGTCAAGACCAAGGTCATGTGTGACGACAAAGACACGGTTCAAGATCATGGTCAAAGTCCAGGTCAATGTCGCGGTCATGATCAAGGTCAAAGTCCCCCGTCCAGAACCGGTATTATTACCCTACTATAGTCCAGGGCAGATAGAGAAAATTAAATGAATTTGGAGGTGAAGCAGATATCGAGATGCGGTTTTCTGCATTGTGTTCAGGAAGATCACAGAAAACGAGGCTACATGGTCTGGTTAATCCGTTTTTTTAAAAATGCCTTCTGGGCCGGAAAATGCATTTTCCAATTGCATCACTACTTGCACCATTATAGGAACGACTGGAAACTCGGAAATTATTACTCAGGGGTTTTCAGGCCCGCCAAACTCGATTCTGGCATTAGAATTACCGCGCACAGGGGCGGCTCTGCTGGGGGTGCGGGGGTGGTTAATTGGGGGAGAAATTGCAGCGTGCATGGAAATCGCTCCAAACTCGTTACTCGGGGGTTTTCGAAGATGCCGAATTCAATCCCGACATTGGAATTGACCGGGGGAGCACATTGAGAATATCATAAAAACATGTATACTTGGGTAATTTTTATTTTGAAGTAATATAATATAATGATTTTTATTCACATATTATTAATTATAACGTACATTTTTATTGCTATTTGTATTTGTATTCGTTGCTGTTTCTCCACCTAAAGATCCCACAGGAGTATCTACCGACCATCGTCCTCCAACTCCTAACGTACATCCAAATCCTAAAAATCCAATCTTGACCCCATCGGTGCCAATTTTAGCTCCAGTATTAGCATTCAAATTTGCTTCGGCAAAAACCGGTCCTGCGGAAGCTTTAGCTTTAGCAGCGCTGGCTTCAGCCATGGCGTTAATCCCTACGCGTTCTCCGTTCACTTGGACGCCTATATCGGCGCCAGCGCTAGGTCCTTGAGCCGATAAGTTACCTTTTTCTACTTTTAAGGTACTTATGCCGGCTTTGGCGCCTATATTGACCAGATTTGTGGAGCTGGTAACGCCTGTGTCATTACCTCGTTTATAATCGAATAAATTTTTCGATTTTCCGGAAAACAATTTTGTTTGAAAACTTGAATTCGGATATTGAGTTTTAACTCGAGGGTTTTATTCTTTGAAGATCAATATTCAAGTTGAATTTTCTAAAATATTTAAGGAAAAATTAAAAAAGCTTATAAACGATGGTCGAGTAATATTTGATCACATTATTTTTCAAGTATTAATATTTTCTTTATTTTAGTTTTTTACCAATTTCCATAATAGTATTAAACGATTTTTATAAAACGTCAAAAATCCACGTATTGCCTATATTTAAGGAACTGTCAACCAGTTATTCCACTTTAATGGTTTCAGTTCCCCACCACGCCTCAATTGAGTTTCCTTCTTTTTTTTTCATTATACAAATAATGAAAAACGAATTTGTGCAAAATAGTGCCACAGCCAGTGAAGCCAGTGGCGCAGCCAGAATTACCTATTAGAGGATTTTTTTACCTATTAAGGGGGTTTTCAAAAATATAGGAGTAGTATTACGAGAATATATTACAGAAAACTTTAGAAAACAAAACATATTGTGTGGGTGTGGGGGGATTTAACATTTAACCCCTAACTCCCCCTGGCTGCACCAGTAAGTGAAGCAAGATAAGATAAGATTAAACGTGATTAAATGTGTCGAATAAACTATAATCGTATTATAATTTTTCCCCTCGATTTTACCTCTCTAGGCCTTTCCCCTTTTTACTTCCCCTCTGAAGTCTAAATTCCCCTCAAAAGGGAGAGTTTTTCGCATTGTGAAAACACTCTGCTGTCAACGAGGACGATGTAGTTTATTCACAAAAATCCCATCGTAACGCACAATTTTTTTTTCAAGTGAGTAGTTAATCTATACCAATCCTACTCCATCCGGTTAATATAAGGGTTTGTGAGCGTTTCCGGTGATAACGGACCGTAACCAGTGACGTCACGGCGCGCTCCATCCGGTGATAAGGGATTGTCGATGTTTCCGGTGTTAGTGATAACGGACCGTAACCAGTGACGTCATAGAACGTGTTAATCATGGAAAGGTCAAGGTCGTCGAAAAGTGAAGGTCAAAACTCATTATAACTAACATTGACCTTAACCCATGATAAAAGCGCCCTGACGTCACTGGTTATGGTCCGTTATCACTAACAGCCTTATCTAAACCGGATGGAGTAGGATCGGTATAGAATAACTACTCACGTGGGCTAATTTTTTATTTTTAATGCACAATTTTCTTAGTAGTGGGGGAACGCCATTACGAAAATCAAACCGAAA
The DNA here is from genome assembly GCA_963243735.1 of Neocrepidodera transversa. Classification (NCBI taxonomy): domain Eukaryota; kingdom Metazoa; phylum Arthropoda; class Insecta; order Coleoptera; family Chrysomelidae; genus Neocrepidodera; species Neocrepidodera transversa. Next base: position 2,327,399 of record OY725355.1, on the reverse strand, counting down.
AAAAAATGCCGATTGTAAATATAAAATATGAAACGTTTATTGAATTTGTATGAAACTTGTTTTCTGTAGATTTTCAATAGGAATCCGGTGTGAACAAATCAAAATGGAGGATACAATATGGCAAATACAATTTTCGACATCTAGTACAGATTCAAGGGGTGGGGTGGGGGGTGATGAAGGCGGAAACAACAAAAGTGAGGAGAAAAAGTGAAAGCGTACGCTAATTGATCGTTCCTTTTATTACAATCGCAATATTTGAATGTCTTAACGAAAGTAAGGAGCAACACTAAATGAACTTATTAAATCGAAAGAAAAATAAAGGGAGGGGTAATGGAGGCGGAAATAACAAAAGTGAGGAGAAAAAGTTAAAGCGTACGCTAATTGATCGTTCCTTTTATTACAATCGCAATATTTGAATGTCTTAACGAAAGTAAGGAGCAACACTAAATGAATTTATTAAATCGAAAGAAAAATAAAGGGAGGAGTAATGGAGGCGGAAATAACAAAAGTGAGGAGAAAAAGTGAAAGCGTACGCTAATTGATCGTTCCTTTTATTGCAATCGCAATATTTGAATGTCTTAACGAAAGTAAGGAGAAACACTAAATGAATTTATTAAATCGAAAGAAAAATAAAGGGAGGAGTAATGGAGGCGGAAATAACAAAAGTGAGGAGAAAAAGTGAAAGCGTACGCTAATTGATCGTTCCTTTTATTGCAATCGCAATATTTGAATGTCTTAACGAAAGTAAGGAGCAACACTAAATGAATTTATTAAATCGAAAGAAAAATAAAGGGAGGAGTAATGGAGGCGGAAATAACAAAAGTGAGGAGAAAAAGTGAAAGCGTACGCTAATTGATCGTTCCTTTTATTACAATCGCAATATTTGAATGTCTTAACGAAAGTAAGGAGCAACACTAAATGAATTTATTAAATCGAAAGAAAAATAAAGGGAGGGGTAATGGAGGCGGACATAACAAAAGTGAGGAGAAAAAGTGAAAGCGTACGCTAATTGATCGTTCCTTTTGTTACTATTTTAGTGAAAACCACAATTAAATTTTAACTCCGTAAAAAAACTTATTAGGAATTTAGTATTTGTAGGTCGATAGAACGCTGTTAACGAAAGTAAGGAGAAACGATAACCGAACGAAAACCAATGATAATGAATTGACGAAAGTCAGTAGGAAAGACAAAAATTTCAGGAAAATAAGAAAATTAAACGCATATAGAGGGGAACCCCCTGTTTTATTAAAAATGACCCAAAATCGTTCACCCTAAAATCAAGCACCTGGATCCGTGCTTGGGCAAAATTAATTTGAAATTTGTTATTAGGGGGTTTTTGGAGTGGAATAACAATATTCAAAATGGCAGATACAATATAACGGACGAATGTTTCTATGCATCCCAAATTTACTTGAAACTTTTTATTCGAGAGTTATTGGGATCGCTGAATACAAATATGGTGTGGAAAAAACAAAAAATAAAAAATTGAAACTTATTATAAATTTGCCGATAGAGGGCTCAACCAGAAAGATATTTTTAGATTAATACTGACAAAAATTATAAGAAATCCTTTAAGCTGCTTCAAGAACGGGACGTGCAAGAACATAGTGATTTTTATATTATAACTGTAGGGATGATTCATCCCCAATAAAAGTCTTAATTGCTTTTAACTGCTTTAATTTATATACTTGAACAAATGATTCGCCTCTATTCCCACTTTTAGCCGTCTCATCTTCCTCTTCCTGACAAACATGTATGACCTAGCTTAGCTAGGGGAGCAGAGGCGTACCGTTAAAATACATATAAATAGTTTTGAAGTTATAAATATGAAAATCACATTTTCTAAACGATTTAAAATACTTGAATATCATATGGAAAAAATGTATACAGGGTGATAATAAATTTTATAAAAAATTTTGAGAAAAAAGAGGACAATTCTAATTCATAAAATTATTAAATATTAATCTAAAAATAAAACTATTGAATTGAATTTGAAGGTGACTATCAAAAAAACTGAGTAGGAAATTTTTTTCTACTTTTAAATAATTATATGTCTTTAATTTGTGAATAATTAATTATAAAAATTATTTTAACATCCAAAAATCTTACATTTGTGTTTATTCTTTTTTAATGTTTTTTCCGAACATTTGAAAATTTCTCTTAAAATTTGTAGTTTTTGCAATTTTCAAGTTTTTTTTTTTTCATCTAAAACTTGATAGATTCAGATTTTGTGTTTAATTTTTTTATTTGAAATGATTTCAAATTCCTTCTTTTTTAATGTTTTTTCACAATTTCCAAATTTTCTCTTAAAATTTATATTGTTTTGCAATTTTAAGTTTTTGTTTCATCTAAAACTGAATAAATTTGGATTCCAAAATTGCTACATTTTTGTTTATTGTGTTTTTTAATAATGTTTTTTTTTCAAAATTTGCAAAATTTCTCTTAAAATTTGTAGTTTTTGCAATTTTCAAGTTTTTTTTTGATCTAAAACTGGATAAATTTGGATTTTTGTGAAACACTTCAAAATTCCTACATTTGTGTTTATTGTGTTTTTTAATGTTTTTTTTTTCAAAATTTGCATTTTTCTTAAAATTTGTAGTTTTTGCAATTTTCAAGTTTTTTTTTGATCTAAAACTGAATAAATTTTAATTTTTGTCAAATTTCAAGTTTTTTTTTTTCATTGAAACTGAATAAATCTCAATTTTTGTCAAAAATTTCAAAAATTCTCCATTTCTGTTTATTTTTTTTTACTGGAAATGTCTTCAAATTTTTCCTTTTTTAATAATGCTTTTTTTTTAATGTCCAAATTTTCTCTTAAAATTATATTTTAATGCACTTTTAAGTTTTTTTTTTGATCTAAAACTGGATAAATTTGGATTTTTGTGAAACACTTCAAAATTCCTACATTTGTGTTTTTTTAATAATGTGTTTTTTTCAAAATTTGCAAAATTTTTTAAAAATTTGCAAAATTTCTCTTAAAATTTGTAGTTTTTGCAATTTTCAAGTTTTTTTTTTCATTAAAACTGAATAAATTTCAATTTTTGTCAAACTGTTCAAAAATTCTCCATTTCTGTTTATTTTTTTTACTGTAGTGTTCAAATTTTTCCTTTTTTAATAATGCTTTTTTTTTAATGTCCAAATTTTCTCTTAAAATTATATTTTAATGCACTTTTAAGTTTTTTTTTTTGATCTAAAACTGGATAAATTTGGATTTTTGTGAAACACTTCAAAATTCCTACATTTGTGTTTATTGTGTTTTTTAATAATGTTTTTTTTCAAAATTTGCAAAATTTCTCTTAAAATTTGTAGTTTTTGCAATTTTCAAGTTTTTTTTTTCATTAAAACTGAATAAATTTCAATTTTTGTCAAACTGTTCAAAAATTCTCCATTTCTGTTTATTTTTTTTACTGTAGTGTTCAAATTTTTCCTTTTTTAATAATGCTTTTTTTTTAATGTCCAAATTTTCTCTTAAAATTATATTTTAATGCACTTTTAAGTTTTTTTTTTTGATCTAAAACTGGATAAATTTGGATTTTTGTGAAACACTTCAAAATTCCTACATTTGTGTTTATTGTGTTTTTTAATAATGTTTTTTTTCAAAATTTGCAAAATTTCTCTTAAAATTTGTAGTTTTTGCAATTTTCAAGATTTTTTTTTTCATTAAAACTGAATAAATTTTAATTTTTGTCAAACATTTCAAAAATTCTCCATTTCTGTTTATTTTTTTTACTGGAAATGTCTTCAAATTTTTCTTTTTTTAATAATGCTTTTTTTTTAATTTCCAAATTTTCTCTTAAAATTATATTTTAATGCACTTTTAAGTTTTTTTTTTTTTATCTAAAACTGGATAAAAATTTGGATTTTTGTGAAACACTTCAAAATTCCTACATTTGTGTTTATTGTGTTTTTTAATAATGTGTTTTTTTCAAAATTTGCAAAATTTTTTAAAAATTTGCAAAATTTCTCTTAAAATTTGTAGTTTTTGCAATTTTCATGTTTTTTTTTTCATTTAAACTGAATAAATTTTAATTTTTGTCAAACATTTCAAAAATTCTCCATTTCTGTTTATTTTTTTTTACTGGAAATGTCTTCAAATTTTTCCTTTTTTAATAATGCTTTTTTTTTTTAATTTCCAAATTTTCTCTTAAAATTATATTTTAATGCACGTTTAAGTTTTTTTTTTGATCTAAAACTGGATAAATTTGGATTTTTGTGAAACACTTCAAAATTCCTACATTTGTGTTTATTGTGTTTTTTAATAATGTTTTTTTTCAAAATTTGCAAAATTTCTCTTAAAATTTGTAGTTTTTGCAATTTTAAGTTTTTTTTTTCATCTAAAACTGAATAAATTTGGATTTTTGTCAAACATTTCAAAAATCCTCCATTTGTGTTTTTTTTTTCTGGAAATGTTTTCAAATTTTTCCTTTGTAATAATGTTTTTTTTTAATTTCCAAATTTTCTCTTAAAATTCATATTGTTTTGCAATTTTAAGTTTTTTTTTTCATCTAAAACTGAATAAATTTGGATTTTTGTCAAAAATTCCAAAATTGCTACATTTTTGTTTATTCTTAGTTTTAATAATGTTTGTTTTCAAAATTTGCAAAATTTCTCTTAAAATTTGTGGTTTTTGCAATTTTCATGTTTTTTTTTTCATTAAAACTGAATAAATTTTAATTTTTGTCAAACATTTCAAAAATTCTCCATTTCTGTTTATTTTTTTTACTGTAAATGTGTTCAAATTTTTCCTTTTTTAATAATGCTTTTTTTTAATGTCCAAATTTTCTCTTAAAATTATATTTTAATGCACTTTTAAGTTTTTTTTTTTTTGATCTAAAACTGGATAAATTTGTATTTTTGTGAAACACTTCAAAATTCCTACATTTGTGTTTATTGTGTTTTTTAATAATGTTTTTTTTTCAAAATTTGCAAAATTTTTCTTAAAATTTATAGTTTTTGCAATTTTCAAGTTTTTTTTTTATCTAAAACTGAATAAATTTGGATTTTTGTCAAATATTTCAAAAATCCTCCATTTGTGTTAATTTTTTTTCTGGAAATGTTTTCAAATTCCTTCTTTTTTAATGTTTTTTCACAATTTCCAAATTTTCTCTTAAAATTTATATTGTTTTGCAATTTTCAAGTTTTTTTTTTCATCAAAAACTTGATAGATTCAGATTTTGTATTTAATTTTTTTTTATTTGAAATGATTTCAAATTCATTTTTTTTAATGTTTTTTCACAATTTCCAAATTTTCTCTTAAAATTTATATTGTTTTGCAAAGTTTTTTTTTCATCTAAAACTGAATAAATTTGTATTTTTGTGAAACGCTTCAAAATTCCTACATTTGTGTTTATTGTGTTTTTTAATGTTTTTTTTCAAAATTTGCAAAATTTCTCTTAAAATTTGTGGTTTTTGCAATTTTCAAGTTTTTTTTTCATCTAAAACTGAATAAATTTGTATTTTTGTGAAACGCTTCAAAATTCCTACATTTGTGTTTATTGTGTTTTTTAATGTTTTTTTTCAAAATTTGCAAAATTTCTCTTAAAATTTGTGGTTTTTGCAATTTTCAAGTTTTTTTTTTATCTAAAACTGAATAAATTGGGATTTTTGTGAAACATTTCAAAATTCCTACATTTGTGTTTTTTTTTAATAATACTTAATTTCAAAATTTGCAAAATTTCTCTTAAAATATGTAGTTTTTGAAATTTTTTTTTCATCCAAAACTTGATTTTAGATCTTTGTCAAAAATTTCCAAAAATCCTACATTTTTTATTATTACAACAAAAATTGTTTTTGCATAAAAGTTCCCATTCAATATATTTATTTTAACGAAAATATAATCAATTATATTAGTTATTAGTAAAATTTACAATTTTTAACCCATCATTATAGATAAAAAATATACTTTTGTAGGTTACAGTTTTATCTATTTCATAAATTCTAAAAATACAATTTTTCTCAGAAATTCACAGACGATCAAGTACTTAAAAAATAATCATGTAGACATTAAAAAATTTATTTTCAATACTTACGATATTTAATATTTTGCGATCCTTCTCCGACTTTAAAATTCGCATCACCATCAACATCCACCCATTTAAACTTGACCTCATCGGACATTGTTTATATTTTATTTTTATTAACAACAAAAACGCCGGTAACACACGTTATTCTCGTACCAAATAAGATACAAAGATAACCGTATAGAATTCGAAGATAAGTACGTAGATAGATTATCTACAGCTTATCAATTTCTCCGAAAAAAATTGATCAATTTAAGAAATTTGGCAACATCGTACTATGCAACACTTAATGATGTATAGATGTATAACTGGTTGCCTTGTATTTTTAGAATAAAAATAATAATAATACTTTCTCTATATTTCATCCACTTACAAAAAAATATCAGAAGGCAAAAGTTTGGGTGGGGAAGGGACTGCTATTATTATTATTATTATTATTATTATTATTATTACTTCGGTCCGGACTGGAAGTATTAAAATCATTAAAAAAATTGAAAATCTTTTTTTGCTTAAAATAACTTTTTGGGCATTCTACCTGTTAGGGGGTGGAAACTGGAGGGAGTTGAAATTTCAAAAAATTCATTTTTAAAAATATCGAAACAATTCATAAGATTTTTTTTTGTTCTAATTATAAAATTAGTTCGCTAATTTTTACGATTTTTTATGGATTTTTAAAAAATTAAGAAAGATAAGAAAAAAATGGAAAAAATCGTGAAAAATCGTAAAAAATCTGGAAAACCCGAAAAAATTGTAAAAACATTAAAATAGTTTTTAATTATAGTTAGAGACATAAAAACTAACTAGAATATATTTCTAAATTATTGAAATGTTTTTAAATATTTGGAAATTTTTTGATGTTTAAAATTTTTGAATTTTTTTAATTTTTTGAATATTTTGAAATTTCGGTTTTTGAAATTTGTGATTTTTTTAAAATTTTTGGAATTTTTTAAACTTTTGTCCCTTAAACCTGCCCATGTGAAAATATTTGTTCATTTTACCATTACACTTTTATTTAATCTTTGAATTTTTTTAAATTGAAATTTTTGCTTTTTTTTAGAATATTCGTCTTTTATTTTTTAATTTTTGTAATTTTTGAAAATTTTACCATTTCGGTTTTTTTTAATATTTTAATTTTTCTAAATTAAAATTTTTGCTTTTTTTTTAGAATATTCGTTTTTCATTTTTTAATTTTTGTAATTTTTGAAAATTTTACCATTTCGCTTTTTTTAATATTTTAATTTTTGTAAATTAAAATTTTTGCTTTTTTTTTAGAATATTCGTTTTTTATTTTTTAATTTTTGTAATTTTTGAAAATTTTACCATTTCGCTTTTTTTTAATATTTTAATTTTTTTAAATTAAAATTTTTGCTTTTTTTTTAGAATATTTGTCTTTTATTTTTTGTAATTTTTCAAAATTTTACAATTTCGCTTTTATTTAATATTTGAATTTTTTTAAATTAAAATTTTTGCTTTTTTTTAGAATATTTGTCTTTTATTTTTTAATTTATTGTAATTTTTGAAAATTTTACCATTTCGCTTTTATTTAATATTTTAATTTTTTTAAATTAAAATTTTTGCTTTTTTTTAGAATATTCGTCTTTTATTTTTTAATTTTTGTAATTTTTGAAAATTTTACAATTTCGCTTTTATTTAATATTTTAATTTTTTTAATTTAAAATTTTTGCTTTTTTTTAGAATATTTGTCTTTTATTTTTTAATTTTTGTAATTTTTGAAAATTTTACAATTTCGCTTTTATTTAATCTTTGAATTTTTTTAATTTAAAATTTTTGCTTTTTTTTAGAATATTTGTCTTTTATTTTTTAATTTTTGTAATTTTTGAAAATTTTACCATTTCGCTTTTATTTAATATTTTAATTTTTTTAATTTAAAATTTTTGCTTTTTTTTAGAATATTTGTTTTTTATTTTTTAATTTTTGTAATTTTTGAAAATTTTACCATTTCGCTTTTATTTAATATTTTAATTTTTTTAATTTAAAATTTTTGCTTTTTTTTAGAATATTTGTCTTTTATTTTTTAATTTTTGTAATTTTTCAAAATTTTACAATTTCGCTTTTATTTAATATTTTAATTTTTTTAATTTAAAATTTTTGCTTTTTTTTAGAATATTTGTCTTTTATTTTTTAATTTTTGTAATTTTTGAAAATTTTACCATTTCGCTTTTTTTTAATATTTTAATTTTTTTAATTTAAAATTTTTGCTTTTTTTTAGAATATTTGTCTTTTATTTTTTAATTTTTGTAATTTTTGAAAATTTTACCATTTCGCTTTTTTTTAATATTTTAATTTTTGTAAATTAAAATTTTTGCTTTTTTTTTTAGAATATTCGTTTTTTATTTTTTAATTTTTGTAATTTTTGAAAATTTTACCATTTCGCTTTTTTTTAATATTTTAATTTTTTTAAATTAAAATTTTTGCTTTTTTTTTAGAATATTTGTCTTTTATTTTTTGTAATTTTTCAAAATTTTACAATTTCGCTTTTATTTAATATTTGAATTTTTTTAAATTAAAATTTTTGCTTTTTTTTAGAATATTTGTCTTTTATTTTTTAATTTTTGTAATTTTTGAAAATTTTACCATTACGCTTTTATTTAATCTTTGAATTTTTTTAAATTAAAATTTTTGCTTTTTTTTAGAATATTCGTCTTTTATTTTTTAATTTTTGTAATTTTTGAAAATTTTACAATTTCGCTTTTATTTAATATTTGAATTTTTTTAAATTAAAATTTTTGCTTTTTTTTAGAATATTCGAATTTTATTTTTTAATTTTTGTAATTTTTGAAAATTTTACCATTTCGCTTTTATTTAATATTTGAATTTTTTTAAATTAAAATTTTTGCTTTTTTTTAGAATATTCGTCTTTTATTTTTTAATTTTTGTAATTTTTGAAAATTTTACAATTTCGCTTTTATTTAATATTTGAATTTTTTTAAATTAAAATTTTTGCTTTTTTTTAGAATATTCGAATTTTATTTTTTAATTTTTGTAATTTTTGAAAATTTTACCATTTCGCTTTTATTTAATATTTGAATTTTTTTAAATTGAACTTTTTGCTTTTTTTAGAATATTCGTTCTTTTTTTAAATTTTTGTAATTTTTGAAAATTTTACCATTTCGCTTTTATTTAATATTTGAATTTTTTTAAATTGAACTTTTTGCTTTTTTTAGAATATTCGTTCTTTTTTTAAATTTTTGTAATTTTTGAAAATTTTACCATTTCGCTTTTATTTAATATTTGAATTTTTTTAAATTGAACTTTTTGCTTTTTTTTTAGAATATTCGTCTTTTTTTTAAATTTTTGTAATTTTTGAAAATTTTACAATTTCGCTTTTATTTAATATTTTAATTTTTTCAAATTGAAATTTTTGCTTTTTTTAGAATATTGGTTTTTTTTTTTAAATTTTTGTAATTTTTGAAATATTTCGCTTTTAAGCTGACCATGTAAAAATATTTATCTTTTACCACTCAATGAAAAATTATTTTTCCTTTTTATTACTCCTCTCAATTCAATTAAATTTTCGCCATCCTGTATATAACATTTTTTACGTATTTTTAAAAAATTAAGAAAGATGGGAAAAAAAATTAAAAAATCGTAAAAAATTGTAAAAACTTGGTATAAAACTGGTAAAAAGTCGTAACATTTCGTAAATGATGCTAAATAATCGTAAAACATCATAAAAAATCGTAAAAATTCGTAAAAAATTGGTAAAAAACTGGTAAAAAGTCGTAATATTTCATAAATAATGCTAAATAATCGTAAAACATAAAAAATCGTGAAAAATCGTAAAACAATGTAAAAAACTGGTAAAAAGTCGTAATATTTAATAAATAATGCTAAATAATAGTAAAACATAAAAAAAATTGTAAATAATCGTGAAAAATCATAAAAATCGGTAAAAAGTAAAAAAAAAATTAAAAAAATCGTAAAAAATTTGTTAAAAGTCGTAACATTTCGAATATTACGCTAAATAATCGTAAAACATCATAAAAAATTGTAAAAATGTAAAAAATCGTAAAAAAATGGTAAAAAGTCGTAATATTTCATAAATGTTGCTAAATAATCGTAAAACATAAAAAACTAAAAAATCGTAAAAATTCGTAAAAAATTGGTAAAAAAACTGGTAAAAAGATGTAATATTTCATAAATAATGCTAAATAATCGTAAAAAACGTGAAAAATCGCAAAAAAAACGTAAGAAATAGTAAAAAACTTGTAAAAAGTCGTCACATTTCGTAAACGATGATAAATAATCGTAAAACATAAAAAAAATTGTAAATAATGGTGAAAAATCGTAAAAATCCGTAAAAAGCCAAAAAAAAAATTTAAAAAATCGTAAAAAATCGGTAAATAATCGTAAAACAACATAAACAATCGTAAAAATTGGTAAAAAACTGGTAAAAAGATGTAATATTTCAGAAATAATGCTCAATAATCGTAAAACATCATAAAAAATCGTGAAAAAATCGTAAAAAAATGTAAAAACTGGTAAAATATTCGTAACATTTCGTAAACAATGCCAAATAATCGTAAAACTTAAAAAAAAAACAGTAAATAATCGTGAAAAATCGTAAAAATCCGTAAAAAGTCAAAAAAAATTTAAAAAATCGTAAAAAGTTAGTAAAAAATCGTAAAACATCATAATAAATCTAAAAAATTATAAAAAATGTAGAAATTCGTCAAAATTGGTAAAAAGTCGTAATATTTCATAAATAATGCTAAATAATCGTAAAATATCATAAAAAATGGTGAAAAATCGTAAAAAAATCGTAAAAAATGTAAAAACTGGTAAAAAGTCGTAACATTTTGCAAATAATGCAAAATAATCGTAAAACATCATAAACAATTGTAAAAATCGTAAAAAACCGTAAAAAAACTGGAAATCGAAAAACACTTGTAAATTAAAAAAAATGGAAAAATAAATAAAAAAAAATGAAATAAAAAAACATAAAAAATCGGAAATAAATATAAAAAAAGATGGAAAAAATGGGGAAAGCTGGGAAAAGTTAAAAAAAAATAGGAAGAAGTCACACTGATTCTATCTGAATATCTATATTTACCTTTTGCCTCTCAATGGTGTCTCCGATTTGTTAACAATCGACATCCATTGATTTATGACGTCATTAAAGTGATCTGATCCAAAGCCCTTGACTCGTCATCATAATTCCTTACATGTATTTTTGTTTTAGGTTTAGCACCAGAAAATAATATGACTTTGGAACATAAATTACCATTTTTAATGTCAAACGAAGACAATATTAATTCACCAAGATGCAAAAAATTTAAAAATGGAAAATAATTATTGTCATTGATAATATAAATAATATTTTTGTATTTAATTATATTGGTGGAATAAAAAATTAAAATTTCAAATGATGTGTTTTATTTATTAACAAGTTTGACCTTCACCTGATCTCGATCTGAACATTTTATATTTGGAATTTTATTCGGTCATCGAATTTTAGCGAGAATTTTGACTCTGGATCCGGATTATACGCAAAACGTCTACGTGCTAGTTTAATCAATTTTTATCAACAAATTAAATTAAAATTGATTAAATACTCAAAATAAATAAATAAGTATATAAATTTGGCAAGACTTTTTTTAATTCATTGTAAAGTACATAAAAATCTCAAAAAATCTAAAATTAATGATTTTGTTTAATAATAAACGGGTAAATAAACTTACAGTCCAAGTTAATTTTGCTTAAGTTATTTAAAATCGTAATTAATCAGTTTGCTAACTGAATTGATCCTTCGATACTTGGTCGATGTTAAAACGTCGACTACCGTGGTAAATTATTCCAAACTTTCTTTTAATAAAAAAAAATGCATAACAGAAAGTGGATGTAGAGCATTTAATTTTATTCGTATTGAAATGGGCTTCAAAAAACGACAGATGATCCAAGGGGGCTACATTTAAAAAAAAAATGAGTTCAGGTAAAAAAAAACGGTTGCTATTCTAATAAAATTGTAATAAATCAGACAAAAACTGTTTTTTTAAGGGAAATAACATCTTTAATTGATATTGTAAAATTTTAGCAAAGTATACTGAGAAAAATCTTCTATTTTTCAAAGAATAAAAGTTCTGTCACATTTAAATTTGTGGTGCAGACGAATTGCAAAAATATTAATACTTTAATCCTATTGCTTATTGATGACTCGAACTGCAAAAAGTAATTAGTACAATATATTATTTATTTATATTTGTTATGGGATTTAAAATACATTTTTGTCTTTAAATTTTTAGTTTTCATATCGTTTAACCCCTGTAACATAAAAACTATCAATGTTATTAAAACTTGCCGACTGTTGATAGAAAGAGAAAACAATATTGTATATTTAAGATTTTTTTCAAAATTTTAGATACAAAATTGTGGTTGTGAGAATAGGGCGAGACCACAACTATAACGATTTTTTAGTTTCCCCTCTTTTGGTTTCTCCCTTTTCTCAAGGTCACAATTTTTGCTGAAAAATTTTGAAAAAATTCTCATTTATAGTATTTTTTATTCCCTTTTCAGTAGTATTAATTTCAATTTAATATGTTATTTATTTACTTTTGTTATGGGATAAAAAATGCATTTTTTTCTATAAATTTATGGTTTTCATATCGTTTAACCCCAGTAACATAAAATCTATCAACGTTATTAAAACTTGCCGACTGTTGATAGAAAGAGAAAACCATATTGTATATTTAAGATATTTTTCAAATTTTTAGATAAAAAATTGTGGTTCTGACAATAGGGAGAGACCATAGCTATAACGATTTTTTAGTTTCCCCTCTTTTGGTTTATCCCTTTTATCAAGGTAACAATTTTTGCTGAAAAATTTTGAAAAAATTCTCATTTATAGTATTTTTTATTCCCCTTTCAATGGTGTTAATTTCAATTTCATATGTTATTTATTTACTTTTGTTATGGGATAAAAAATGCATTTTGTCTATAAATTTATATTTTCATATTCTTTAACCCCTGTAACATAAAAACTATCAACGTTATTAAAACTTGCTGACTGTTGATAGAAAGAGAAAACCATACTCTATATTTAAGATTTTTTTCAAAATTTTAGATACAAAATTGTGGTTGTGAGAACAGGGAGAGACCACAACTATAACGAGTTTTTAATTTCCCCTCTTTTGGTTTCTCCCTTTTCTCAAGGTCACAAGTTTTGCTGAAAAATTTTGAAAAAAATTCTCATTAATAGTATTTTTTATTCCCCTTTCAGTGGTATAAATTTCATTTTAATATATTATTTGTTTATTTTTGTTATGGGATATAAAATGCATTTTTGTCTTTAAATTTTTAGTTTTCATATCGTTTAACCCCTGTAACATAAAAACTATCAACGTTATTAAAACTTGCCGACTGTTGATAGAAAGAGAAAACCACATTCTATATTTAAAATTTTTTTCAAAATTTTAGATCCAAAATTGTGGTTGTGAGAATAGGGAGAGACCACAACTATAACGAGTTTTTAATTTCCCCTCTTTTGGTTTCTCCCTTTTCTCAAGGTCACAATTTTTGCTGAACAATTTTGAAAAAATTCTCAATTATAGTATTTTTTATTTCCTTTTCAGTGGTGTTAATTTTATTTTAATATATTATTTATTTATTTTTGTTATATGATATAAAATGAATTTTTGTCTTTAAATTTTTAGTTTTCATATCGTTTAACCCCTGTAACATAAAAACTATCGACGTTATTAAAATTTGCCGACTGTTGATAGAAAGAGAAAGCAATATTCTATATTTACGAAATTTTTCAAAATTTTAGATAAAAAATTGTGGTTGTGAGAATAGGGCGAGACCATAACTCCAAGGATTTTTTAACTTTCCCTCCTTTGGTCTCTCCCTTTTCTCAAGGTCACAATTTTGGCTGAAAAATTTTGAAAAAATTCTCATTTATAGTATTTTTTATTCCCTTTTCAGTGGTATTAATTTCAATTTAATATGTTATTTATTTACTTTTGTTATGGGATAAAAAATGCATTTTTGTCTATAAATTTATATTTTCATATCGTTTAACCCCTGTAACATAAAAACTATTAACGTTATTAAAACTTGCCGACTGTTGATAGAAAGAGAAAACCATATTCTATATTTAAGATTTTTTTCAAAATATCAGATAAAAAATTGTGGTTGTGAGAATAGGGAGAGACCACAACTATAACGATTTTTTAGTTTCCCCTCTTTTGGTTTCTCTCTTTTCTCAAGGTCACATTTTTTGCTGAAAAATTTTGAAAAAATTCTCATTAATAGTATTTTTTATTCCCCTTTTAGTGGTATTAATTTCAATTTAATATATTATTTGTTTATTTTTGTTATGAGATATAAAATGTATTTTTGTCTTTAAATTTTAAGTTTTCATATCGTTTAACTCCTGTAACATAAAAAATATCGTCGTTATTAAAACTTGCCGACTGTTGATAGAAAGAGAAAGCCATATTCTATATTTAAGATTTTTTTCAAAATTTTAGATAGAAAATTGTGGTTGTGAGAATAGGGAGAGACCACAACTATAACGAGTTTTTAATTTCCCCTCTTTTGGTTTCTCACTTTTCTCAAGGTTACAATTTTTGCTGAAAAATTTTGAAAAAATTCTCATTTATAGAATTTTTTATTCCCCTTTCAGTGGTATAAATTTCCTTTTAATATATTATTTATTTATTCTTGTTATGGGATATAAAATGCATTTTTGTCTTTAAATTTTTAGTTTTCATATCGTTTAACCCCTGTAACATAAAAACTATCAATGTTATTAAAACTTGCCGACTGTTGATAGAAAGAGAAAACCATACTTTATATTTAAGATTTTTTTCAAAATTTTAGATAAAAAATTGTGGTTGTGAGAATAGGGAGAGACCATAACTTCAGGGATTTTTTAATTTTCCCTCTTTTGGTTTCTCCCTTTTCTCAAGGTCACAATTTTTGCTGAAAAATTTTGAAAAAATTCTCATTTATAGTATTTTTTATTCCCCTTTCAATGCTATTACTTTCAATTTAATATGTTATTTATTTACTTTTGTTATGGGATAAAAAATGCATTTTTGTCTATAAATTTATATTTTCATATCATTTAACCCCTGTAACATAAAAACTATCAACGTTATTAAAACTTGCTGACTGTTAATAGAAAGAGAAAACCATATTCTATATTTAAGATTTTTATTAAAAATTTTAAATAAAAAATTGTGGTTGTAAGAATAAGGACAGACAAAAACTATAACGATTTTTTAGTTTCCCCTTTTTGGGTCCATTTCTGGAGAAACCAGAAATCGACCATCTTGAATGTATTCGTCAGAAAATCAGGAATAACTCCTACTATATCGATTTAAAATTTCATAAAAATCGGCTAGTAAATAAAAAAGTTAAAGGGGTGATCCATACCCTTGTGTCACCCGGTATACATAAACAAATTTTATCTATAACTGGAGTAATTAAATGAATAAATTTCATTTTTTTTTGTATAACCCAGTAATTAACTAATCTTTGAACTCAAACTATAAATTATATATAAATATATAAAATAATATAGATTATTGGAATTTAATTACTTTATAAATTAAAACATCCTGTTGATGAAATTTTCCAAGGAAAATCCTAACAATACAGTTAATTTTGTTATTCTGTTTCTTATAATCCTGGAGGTGCGCGAATGACGCATTTTTGTCTCAAGTTCTTTGCTACTTAAATTGACCACCAGACAACCGTTTCAACCAGTCTTCGACATATTTTAATCCGGTTATAGTATAGTGATTAGTTATTTATTTATAGAATTATTTTCTACTAAAATGGCGTTTTTAATAGGACAAGTAGTCGTATTGGTATTGATGGGTGTTTGTTTTAAAGGTAAATTTTTTAAAAAATTATTACATAATAAATAACATATTGATAAAATTAAAAAAATTAAATTTCATAATATTAATATCAAACCTTGAATATTCTGAATAACAAAATGAAATCATCATTCAAATAATAATTCATTTTTGGTCAAGATAAAAATAATTTTACCTACACTCAGTATATTAATATATCAAAATTTCCTATTATATAATTATTAATTTACAGTTACTGACTTAAATTTTAACCAATTTAAAATTTTATTTATATAAATTACAGGGTGTAACTAATTAGTGTGAAAAAAACAGTTAAGGTGTAATTTTTTTTGTTAAAGTAACGATAGCCTAATTAAATCTGCAAATCACACCAATTTGGGACACCCTGTACAAATAAAAATATCAACGATTAAAAAAAATATAATTAAACGCTATGATTATCTATTTTTTTTAGTAAAAAACAATTTTTTCTTGCTAAATATGATCCAAAATCTATATGAATAAAAATAAAAGCGTGGGACACTCATCATAATTCATTTCTCTACGACATACACTTTTATCAGTTTGATAAGTGACAAGGGCGTAGATAACTTTTTTTCCGTTTAGATAAATATTTTATTTCTTGTTTTTGTGCTATTTTTTGGTATACCCTTTACCCCTATAACTACGCCTTGGTTAGAATTTTTTTTTTTATTAGTACGTAGGTGGTAATTCTATTAGAAAAAAAATAATCACGTCTTAATATTTTTAAACGCGTGGATTTTATTTAATATTCGAGTTCCTGAATAATTAATTTTTAAACAATAGGATTTTTTTTTTCTCTCGCATACATGAAATCATTTTTCCTAGAAATGTTTTTATTTAACTATAAAAGTTTAATAATAACTATATAAATATTTTTTTTGTTTAAAACAAGAAAATAAAAATATATAAAAATTTAGAAAAATAATTGAGAAAAATTTCAGTTTTACTTTAAACTTTCTGTAATGAGAAAAAAGGTAAAATATACAAACATTTTTAATAGATAGTTCAATCTTTGAGATATTCGTATTTTTGTGAGATATTCCAAATGTTTGAGATATTTTGTAGCTATTTTTAGACTTTTGCATTTTGAGATCCTTCGCAGTTTTTTTAAATATTTTAAGTTTTTTGAGATATTCGTAAGTTTGTGAGACATTCGCAATTTTTTTAAATATTTTGTTGTTTTTTTTTATATATATTTGCAGTTTTTGAGGTACTTATCTGTAATTTTGAGATATTTCGTAGTTTTTTTGAGATATTTCGCAGTTTTGAAAAAGTTCTCAGTATTTTGAAATATTCATAAATTTTGTGAGACATTCGCAATTTTTTAAAAATATTTTGTAGTTTTTTTATAATTTTGCAGTTTTTGAGGTACTTATCTGTAATTTTTGAGATATTTCGTATTTTTTTTGAGATATTCGTAATTTTGAGACATTCGTAATTTTTGAATAGTTACTTTGATTACTATATTTATTTTTGCATGGTCTGTAGAAAATAGGGAAAAATGAGGAAAAGTAAGGAAGATACAAAAACATGGTGAAAATAAAGTAAAATAGGGAAAAATAAAGTGAAATAGGCAAAATAAACCAAAATATTAAAAAATAGAGAAAATGGGGAAAAACAAATGAAATGGAGAAAAATAGGTAAAAAAATATGGAAAAATGCGCAAAAACAGTGAAAAATAAAAAAATAGTGAAAATTAAGGGAAAATAGGAAAACCTGGGAAAAAGAGAAAAAAATAATGAAAAATAAAAAAATAGGAAAAGTGACAAAATAGTGAAAAGTAGGAAAAAAACAGTGAAAAATAAGGAAAATAGAGAAAAATAAATAATCATGGTGAAAAATTGGAAAAACAATAAAAAAATAATGAAAAAAAAAATACATTCAAATAGGAAAAGTAATAAAAAATAGAAAAAAATAATGAAAAAATTTGAGAAATGGAGAAAGTACGCAAAAATAGGGAAAAACAGGAAAAATATGAAGTAATGAGAAAAATAAAAAAATAGGGAAAAATATATTGTAGTTTTTTTTTCACATTATCAATTTTTGAGATACTTTTCCGTAATTTTTTGAGATATTTCGTGTTTTTTTTGAGATATTTCGCAGTTTTTAAATAGTTCATAGTTTTTTGTGACTTTCATAATTTTTTGAAATATTTTGTAGTTTTTTTTATATATTTACAGTTTTTGAGATATTTATTCGCAGTTTTTTGAGATATTTGTAATTTTATGAAAAACTCGCATTTTTTTAAGATGTTTTTTAATTTTTTTTCCAT
This sequence comes from Neocrepidodera transversa, assembly GCA_963243735.1. Classification (NCBI taxonomy): domain Eukaryota; kingdom Metazoa; phylum Arthropoda; class Insecta; order Coleoptera; family Chrysomelidae; genus Neocrepidodera; species Neocrepidodera transversa. The sequence goes on along the minus strand of OY725355.1, from coordinate 2,309,235 downwards.
ATTTGCTGTTTTTGAGATACTTACTCACATTTTTTTGAGATATTTGGAATTTTTTACATATTTACATTTTTTTTTACACATTTGCAGTTTTTTGATAAACTTATTCGCAGTTTTTTGAGATATTTCGTAGTCTTTTTTTAAGATACTTCGCACTTTTTAAATAGATCACAGTTTTTTGAGATATTCATAATTTCATGAAGAACTCGCAGTTTTTTGAGATATTTTCTAGTTTTTTTTTATATATTTCCAGTTTTTGAGATACTTATTCGCATTTTTTTGAGATATGTAGTAGTGTTTTTTTACATATTTAAAGTTGAGATATTTCGTAGTTTTTTTTTGAGATATTTCGCAGTTTTTAAATGGTTCACAGTTTTTTGAGATATTTTTTCCATATTTACAGTTTTTTATATGTTTATTCGCAGTTTTTTTGAGGTATTTCGTAGTTTTTTGAGATATTTTGCAGTTTTTAAATTGTTCACATTTTTCTGAGATATTTCGAAGTTTTTTTGAGATATTTCGAATTTTTTAAATAGTTCCAGTTTTTTGAGATATTTTTTACATATATAGTTTTTGAGATACTTATTCGCAGTTTTTTGAGATATTTCATAGTTTTTTTTTAGATATTTCGCAGTTTTTAAATAGTTCACAGTTTTTTGAGATATTTTGAAGGATTTTTTACATATTTACAGTTTTTGAGATGCCTATACGCAGTTTTTTGAGATATGCGTAATTTCATGAAGAACTCGCAGTTTTCTGAGATATTTTCTAGTTTTTGAGATACTTATTCGCATTTTTTTGAGATATGTAGTAATGTTCTTTTTACGTATTTACAGTTTTTGAGATATTTATTCAGTTTTTTTCAAATAGTTCATAGTTTTTTGAGATATTTCGCAGTTTTTTAGATCACAGTTTTTTGAGATATTTTTGTTTTTTTTATATATTTTTACAGTTTTTGATATGCTTATTCGCAGTTTTTTGAGATTTTTCGTAGTTTTTTTTTGAGATATTTTGTAGTTTTTTTTGAGATATTTGGAATTTTTTAAATAGATGACAGTTTTTTGAGAAATTTTGAAGTTTTTTTACGTATTTATAGTTTTTGAGATACTTATTCGCAGTTTTTTGAGATATTTCGTAGTTTTTTTGAGATATTTCGTAATTTTTAAATAGTTCACAGTTTTCTGAGATATTTTGAAGTTTTTTTCATATTTACAGTTTTTGATATCTTTATTCGCAGTATTTTTGAGATATTTTGCAGCTTTTAAATTGTTCACAGTTTTCTGAGATATTTTGAAGTTTTTTTACATATTTACAGTTTTTGAGATGCTTACTCGCAATTTTTCGAGATTTTTCGTAGTTTTTTTTTGAGATATTTCGTAGTTTTTTTTGAGATAATTTGGAATTTTTTAAATAGATCACAGTTTTTTGAGAAACTTCGAAGTTTTTTTAGGTATTTATAGTTTTTGATATACTTATTCGCGGTTTTTTGAGATATTTCGTAGTTTTTTTTGAGATATTTCAAACTTTTTAAATAATTCACAGTTTTTTGAAATATTTTGAATTTTTTTTACATATTTACAGTTTGTGAGATGCTTATTCGCAGTTTTTTGAGATATTTTGGAAGTTTTTTTTTACATTTTTACAGTTTTTGAGATGCCTATACGCAGTTTTTTTTATATATTTACAGTTTTTGATATGAATATTCGCAGTTTTTTGAGATATTTCGTAGTTTTTTTGAGATATTTCAAACTTTTTAAATAATTCAGTTTTTTGAGATATTTTCAATTTTTTTTACATATTTACAGTTTTTGAGATGCTTATTAACAGTTTTTTTGAGATATTTCGTAGTTTTTTGAGATATTTCAAATTTTTTAAATAATTCACAGTTTTTTGAGATATTTTGAATTTTTTTGTACATTTTTACAGTTTTTGAGATGCTTATTCCCAGCTTTTTTGAGGTTTTTCGTAGTTTTTTTTTTGAGATATTTAGAACTTGTGAAAAAGTTCACAGTTTTTTGAGAAATTCTGAAGTTTTTTTACGTATTTATAGTTTTTGAGATACTTATTCAGTTTTTTAAGAGATTTCGTAGTTTTTTCGAGATATTTCGTAGTTTTTTTAATAATTCACAGTTTATTCGCAGTTTTTTGACACATTTCGTAGTTTTTTTTTTAGATATTTCGCAATTGCGCAGATATTTGCAAATTTGTGAGACATTCAGTTTTTTTGAGATATTTCTTGTCATCTTCTAGGGAAATTCTAAATATATATTTCAATTTTTTTTTTCAGGTGTGACCTCTCAAGACCTGCCAGTGAACCAAGCTTGTTTGGGTTGCATATGCGAAGCCATATCAGCATGCAACACCACAAGTGTATGTTCAGGTAAATATCCATTTATTTTATTTCTCAAAACAGGTTCAGCTTTTAGTATAAATTTGCATAAAATATATTTTTTTTTATTATATAGGTGATGTTTGTGGTCCGTTCAGGATTACATGGGCGTACTGGGCAGATGCTGGTAAACCGACAGTAAATAGACAATCGCCTGAAGAAACTAATGCTTATGGGAATTGTGCTGCTGATACTTATTGTTCCGCTTTGGCTGTACAAGGATATATGAGACGATTCCAACAGGTAAATTTTAATCAAAAAATTAAGTTTTTATGATTGATTTCATTTAAGTTTTTTTTTATAAATCAACAAAATAAATAATTTTTTTTTTATTTCATTTCGTAATTTTGTTAAATTTTAATGTTTTTAAAGATTTTTTAAACATTTGGATTTTTTTTTATAACTCTAGAGGTTTAATATTTTAAGTTTTTTTTTTTTTAATAGTTCACAATTTTTAAGGTAAATTTAATTTTTTTCGATGTTATTTATAAATAGTGAAAAATAAAGTAAAATAGGGAAAAATAAACTGAAATAGGGACAAATGGGGAAAAAGAGAAAAATGTGGAAAAATAAAGGAAATAGGGAAAACAATGGAAAAATATTGAAAAAAGGTAAAATATGGAAAAATCAGAAAATAGTGAAAACTAGGGAAAAAACAGGACACTACGAAAAACCAGGGAAAATAAATTAAAATAGGAAAAAATATAAAAAAATTAAGAACAAGATAAAACATGGGAAAATTGTAAAAATAAACATAGTGAAATATTGGAAAAAATAAAAAAAAATAGGAAAAAATTAGAGAAATAGAGAAAATAACCAAAAATAGGGAAACATGGGGAAAATTGGGAAATATAGGAACAAATATGAAATCATATAAAAAAGTAGGGGAAAACGGGGAAAATAGTGAAAAATAGATACAAACAGAGACACGTATGAAAAATAGGAAATATACAGAAAAGAGGCAAAAATGGGGAAATATAGGGACAAACACGAAAAAATAATAAAAAATATGAGAAATAGAGAAAATAAGCAAAAAAAGGGAAACATAGGGAAAATTGGGAAATATAGAAAAAAAAATTAAAATATATATCTATAATATAAATGTGGAACAAATAGGGAAAAATAAAAAAATGGGAAAAAATAATGAAAAAAAATGAACAAATTAAATGAAATAGGAAAAATAAAAAATATAGGAAGATAGAGAAAAGGGAGAAAAAAGTGGAAAAAAGGGGACGATAAATGAAAAAACAAATGAAAAGTAGTGAAAAAAAGGGAAAAGGGAAAAAATTAGAAGTATGTAAGGGTAATAGGGGGAATAAATGGAAAATAAGGCAAAAAATAATAAATTTAAAAAAGGGGGAACAAAAATATGGGACATAAAAATGGAGGAGAACAAGACAAAAAAAGGTTCAAAAAATCAAAGTTTGCAAAAACAAAAAGCAATAAATAAAATAGTTGTAAAAAAATGGTGAAGGGGGCAAAAAAATAAATTAAAAAAAAATTGGGCCCAAAAATAATGGTTGTAAAAAAATTGGGGAAAAAAGGGCATAAAATAATAGTTTAAAATAGGGGTTAAAATTGGGCAAAAAAATGGGGGGAAAAATTGAGGCGTGAAAAAATAGTCGTGGTAAAAAAGTGGAAAAATGAGCAAAATAAATAGAAAAAATATGGTACATAAAACAATAGTTGTACACAAAGGGAGAAAAAGTGGTGAAAAAAAAAATAATTGGAAAAAAAGAGAACTACTGGGGCAAAAAATTTTGAAAAAAAGGGCGGAAAAAATGGATCAAAAAATTATGGTAGCAAAAAAGGGAGGAAAAATTGGGACATAATAGTTAAAAAACTGGAAAAAAAACGAGATAAATAATAACAGATGTAAAAAAACATGGCGGAAAAATAGGGCAACAAATAATAACTGTAAAAAATGAGACAAAAAAAGCTTTAAAAAACAAAGCAAAGTAGGGACAAAACGGAAATTAAAGAAAAATGGGGAGAAATATTTGAAAATTGTGCAAATATGGAAAAAATAAGGAAAAAAAAAGGAAACTAGGAAAAAAACAGGAAAAATATGAATATGAAAAAATAGGGAAATATGGGGAGAATAGGGTAAAATCTCAAAAAATAAGTACAATTATGGACAAATAGGGAAAAATAAAGAAGAAAATAGGAAATTATAATGAAAAACACAAAAAAATTGAAAAAAAAACAAAAATATGTACAAATAGGGACAAACAAGAAAAAATAGGGCAAAGAGAAAAATAGGAAAACATGAAAAAATAGTGAAAAATAGGGGAATATAAGGAAAAGGGAAAATATGAATAAATAGAAAATAATAGGTATAAATATTGGGAAAAATAGGAAAGAATATGGCAAAATAGGGAAATTTTGGAAAAATAGTGAAAAATATAGAAAAAAATGGTGAAAATTGGAAAGAATAGTAATAAATAAAGAAATTACAGAAAAATAGGGTATGAATATAGAAAAATAGTGAAAACTTCGGAAAAGTAAGAAGAAGTAGGAGGAAATACTGAAAAATAGGAAAATTTGTTAAAAATATGGCAAAATAGGAAAAATAGGGAAAACCAGAGAAATTAGAGAGAAATAAGAAAGCATGTGGGAAATAGTGAAAAACAGAGAAAGAACATAAGGAAAAAATTGAAAATAGGAAAATTTTTTTTATGAAAAATACATTGTTTTATTTTTATATTTCCTGTATAGAAAATTGCATTCTTGCTTTAAATTTCAAATTTTCATATAAATAAATGTACCGCTGCTTTATTTTTCAATTTTCTTTGTTGAAAAATGCACTTTTGCTTTGAATTTCAAATTTTTATGTAAAAAAAATATTTATTTTGTTTTTCAGTTTCCTGTGGAGAAAAATGCATTGTTACTTTGCTTTATAAATTTCTGTGGGAAAAAATGCATTTTCGCTTCCGTATTTTTTTTTCAAATTACGTGTGAAAAATACATTTTTGCTGTTTTTTTCAAATTGTTTTGTAGGGAAAATGCAAATTTAACAGTGGAAAAATACATTATTTCTTTTTCAAATTCGAGTTTGGAAAAATGCATTTTTGCTCATTTTTTTAAATTTAACTGTGGAAAAATATATTTTTTTCAAATTCGGGTTAGGAAAAATGCATTTTTGCTCACTTTTAACTGTGGAAAAATGCGTTATTGTTTCATTTATTAAAACTGAACTGTGGAAAAATGTATTCATGCTTTTTTCTCAGTTCATGTGTGACTTTTTCTAAGCCTTTTTCGGGTTTTCTCCTAACTTTCATGAAAAAATTTGCACTTTATATGTGTTTTTCCATACTTTCGTTTTAATTGGAAGAATTTTAGGAAAAGAACTTCCCCATTGGACACTGTGGGGGCATTTGTTATATCATTTTTCTCTGATTTTCTACAGGAAAAATACTTTTCGGCGTTTTTTCTTTGTATATCTGATTGATTATTTTCTCCTAACCCTCGCGATGAAACCCTCTTCTTTATACAGAAGCGTAAACAACTTTTTTCCTGAGGGGAGTGGTAATCAAACTTTTAAACAAATATATATTTGTCCGTTTCTACATTTCATATATTTTATTCTTTTCGTATTATTTTTTTGGGATCCCGGAGAGGTAATTAATAATAATAATAATATCTTTATTCTCCATTAGAGGTAATTGTTATCGGTCTGTAGTTTTCAAACAGAGTTCGTGTCACCCTTTTTGTGTACTGGCACAATTTTTCCAATTTTTAAAAAAGTTGGAAAAAATGCAGTAGAAAAGGATAGATTCACTAAAAATACGAAAGGCCGAATTAACTCGGCAAGCACTTTTTTAATTCAGAAAGTTGGTATTTGATCTTGACCAGCAGAACACTTATTTTTAAGTTTACTTTTTAAAAGAGATAGGAGTTCATTTTCGACGAATGGCACCAGAAACAAGGAATTTATTTGAGAAGTTAAATGTCTGTTAATGATTTTATGTCGTTCTTCATTATCTAAAGCTGGTATTTCTTTTAAAATATTAGAAGGTGCACTAGTAAAATACTCATTAAATATTGAAGCCATTTCCCTAGAATTTTCCACATATGAATTACCCATCTTAATTTCTATGTCTTTTTTATTTATATTTTTATTCGATAATTCGGACACAATCTTCCAAGCGGTTTTTATAGGATTTTCGGAATTATTAATTTTATTTTGATAATATTCTTTCTTGGTCTTAATAATTAAAGTTTCGTGTGTTTTTTTTTTCTATTTTGTAAAACGGTTTAAGCTCGGGAAATTCTAGAGAGAGGCAACGCATATCTCTTAATTTATTACTAGATAACTTTAGTTCTTTAGTGATCCAACTTTTTTGTATGTTCTGTGTCTGAACATTTTTTAATAACCTTGTGTTTTTGAAAACATTTATTAAAGTGATTGTAAAATGTATCAAAAAAGAGTGAAAAAGCTTGATCGATACTTGTATTTTCATATAAATTACTCCATGTCTCATATTCTAAAGCACTTTTAAACATATTAATTTTTTCATCATTATATAGCCGAGTACAAAGAGGTTCTTCTGATTGATTAGTTATAGAATTACGACCAAAATCATAAAATACGTTTCTATGGTCAGAAAAATTGTTGTCAAAAACACCAACAAAGCCAATATCAGATATGTTCTATCGCTGTAGATGTTGTATTAGTAATACGTGTAGGCCAATTGACAAGAGATTTTAACTGAAACATTGTTAGAAAGTTAGATAAATCGACGAAATCTTTTGAATTATCAAGCGAGTTCATGTTAAAGTCGCCTAATACTATAATGTTGAGATTAGGCCTGAACAGTTTGTCAATTAGTTCATACAATTTTTCATTAAATACATTGGCATTACTTGAGGGTGACCGGTAACAACATATAATTATTGTATTGCCAATGTCGAGTTTACAAGAAATACCACATACTTCAAATTGTTTCTCTATACAATACGTTGATAAATTTAAATCAATGACATTCATATTCTCTTGACACAAAATTGCAACACCTCCACATTGAAAATTAACCCTACAGTAACTACTAGCTATTTTAAAACCTTTTAAGTAGTTTGTCTTTACGTTTTCCTGACAAATAAAACGAATTTTAAAATCACTTATATCTAAAAATATGTTGTCCAGAGTAGCACCATTACAGCACTGCGTATTTCCTAAAAGTATAGAGGGGTTGAACATCATGGACGAGTAAGAGTTTTCTTTCTCATCTCTAAAAAACGGCTGACACACGCACCAACCGGCCATACACTTGGATCCATAGCGGTTTTGAAGTTGGATTCATATATTTTTACTTTGAATGAGGCATATAAATCAGGATGTTTTGCCTGCAGCCTCTCACAGATGACTTCTGGAAATATTTTCTCCAACAATTTGGATAGATTTTCAGCTGTTGTCCTTTTTTCTACTCTATATACATGTAAAATAACATATTTAGGTACACCTTGAATGCTGATACCAGCGTTATTTCCGATTACGATATTTTTTTTTGGTCGAGGTCTTCTTGTTACCTGTTTCCAATCATTTTCGTGAATATTAGACATACTTTCATTTATGTTTAAATTTTGATTATTGCTTTTATAAGAAGATGGCGAAATTGAAGCTGTAGATGTTAGAGTGGGGTCAGACGTGAGGTGAATTACCTCATTAAGTTTTCTTTTAGTTTCCTCCTTTAATATTATTTTTGAAACTTCCTTATTGTTTACAAAAGGTTTCTTTTTTTTATTGGAGATATCATGTTTTGGAAATTCCGTGTTTACTAAATTATCTACACCCGATAAGGTTTTTGCTGTCTCGTTTCTTGTTAAGACTTTTTGTTGGGTATGTTTATCTGATTCATGGCTATTAAGTTCCCTGACCAATTTTAACTGTATATTTAATAAATCGATTTCCAGCCAATTGCTCAGTTGCGTTGAAAAATGGTACATTTTCATCATCAACTTTATTCGTAGCAACATTATCAAGTACCACAATATTTTTAAGGTACTTAATGCAACCATTGTGCAATACAGTTTCACAATTAACACACTTTGGTCCACTTTGAGCTACTATTTTACATTTTTAACTTTTTACCCTCACCATATCCACGCCCTTGATTGTCATTAGATACAGAATCTTTAAAATTATTAAAATTGTATTATTAATGAATTAATTATATATTTATATTTTTTAGGATTGTAATAAAGATGGTAAAATAGACTGTGATGATTTTGCTACTATCCATAAACTTGGTGGATATGGTTGTGGTGGTGGTTTACCAGAACCGTACGGACAACGTTATAGACAATGCAAGGAAATTGTTGGACAACAGAATTACTGATAATATATATCTTTTTATAATTATAAAATTCATATGAATTAATAGCTGTGACTTTTTTTTATTATTAATATAATGCTAATAATTTTTTTATTATTTAGTTTTATTTTTTTCACATATTTATTTTAAAATTTTATAATCTTATTAGATCTTCCATTTTGTAAATTATTATTATTATTAAATTGATTTTTATCGTCTAAAACATCCGGATTACTATCTCCGATTGTTTCAATACTAAGACTATTTTGTATTTGTAATTGTTGTGATTGATATTTTGGACAATCTTTTTTCAAGTGTGTAACATCTCCGCAAACTCTACAAGCACCACCTAAAAAAAATAAAAATTATATATAATAAAGAAAGAGAATTCGGACCCATTTTTAAGCATAATGCGCAAAAGGAAGAGTATCAGATTTTACATAGTTAAAGTTTATATATAGGAGCAGTGCGAAATGATAAAATTAATATATAATATGTGTTACAAATAAATTAAATTAAATTCATGAATATAAAAATAGGAAAAAATATAGGAAATTTTGTTTTCCTGTAAAAATGCGAAAATAGGGACAAACAGAGAACCGCCAAAATAGAGAGAAATAAGAAAATCCTATGAAAAAAAAAGAAATAAATAGGGAAAATGTGGGATACACGTTTTCTGTGGAAAATAAAAAAAATTAGAAAAATAAGGAAAATAGGGAAAAATAGGAAAAATATTTTCCCTAAAAAAATAGGGAAAATATAGAATAAAATAAAAAAAATAAATCAGAAAATAATAAGTGAAAATAATGAAAAATGGGGAAGTTGGGAAAAACAGAAAAAAAAACAGAGCAAATAGAGAAAATGGGGAAAATTAGGAAAAATAGAGATAAAAAATAAAAAAATGCAATAAAATACTGAAAATTAGAAATGAAAAAATGGGAAAACAGAAAAAAATTGGATAAAATTGGAAAAAAAAGAAAAACAAAACAAAATGGGTAAAAATAAAGAAAAATTAAGAAAATGGGGAAAATTAGAAAAAATGGGAGAAAAAAAAACAGATAAAAATAACAGAAAATGAGAAAAGAAGTTTGAAAAAAATGAGAGAAAATAAACAAAAAGAAAAGGGAAAATTATTAAATAGGGAAAATTAGGAAAAAAATAGGGAAAATAGGAGATTAAAACGAAAATGGCGAAATTAGGGAAAAAAAAAAGAAAGTAGGAAAAAACAAAAAAAAAATAGGAAAATAAAAATAGGACAACAGAAAAAATACATACTAAGGAACACTAGGAAAACGGGAAAAAATGGTAGAAAATAAAAGAAAAAAAAAGAGAAAACAGGAAAATGGAAAAAAAAAATGGGTGAAAATGGGGAATATAGGAAAAAAAAAGAAAAAACAAAGAAAAAGACAAAAATAAGAAAAAAAAACCAAGAAAAAACAGATAAAATAAGAGAAAATAAAGATAAATAGATAAAATGGGGAAGTAAGAAAAAATAGGGAAAAAATAAGAAAAAATAAGAAATAATAAGAAAAAAAAAACATAAACATTGGAGAAAATAACGAAAATATAGTAAATGGGGAGAGGTTGGGAAAATATAAAAAAAAATGGGACAAAATAAAGAAAAAAAGAGAAAATCTGGAAAATTACGAAAAAAATATTAGAAAATAAAACAAAATAGAGAAAATGGGAAAGTTAGGAAAAAATAATGGAAAGTATGAAAAAATAAGAAAAAGAAAAGAAAAAATAGAAAAAATTGGAAAAAAGAAAAAATTTTAAATCAGAAAAAATATTGAAAACAAGAAAAAGAAATAGAAAAAAACAGAAAAAAATAGCAAAAAAATAAAGGAAAATAAGAAAACAAAGCAGGAAAGCAGATAAAAATAGGAGAAAATAAAGAAAAATAGAGAAAATGGGAAAGTTAGGAAAAAATAGGAGAAAGTAGGAAAAAATAGAAGGAAAACAGAAAAACACAAAAGAAAACAGAAAATAAAGAAAAAGCGAAAATGGGGAAAGTTAGGAAAAAATAGCAAAAAACAGAAAAACTGGAAAAAAACAGAAAAAATAGGAGAGAACAGGAAACCAGGAACTAATTATTTAATACGTTTACATACTCTTTGACAGCATTACCCTTAAAAAATGGTAAAAAAACGTAAAAGAACGTAAAAAAAGCCGCAAAAAAGGGTAAAAACTCGAAAAAATCCGTAAAAAATGGTAAAAAATCGTAAAAAACGGTAAAAAATCGAAAAAAAAACCGTAAAAAAGGGTAAAAAATTATAATGTCCGTAAATTTTGTGTTGCGTTTATTGTTAAAGTGAATTTTTCCTGCCAAAGTACTAAAACCCATAACAAGTCGTAAACACCCTTAAAAAATGGTAAAAAACAGTTAAAAAACCGTTAACAACGGTAAAACGTCGATAAAATCCGTAAAAACTGGTAAAAAATAGAAAAAAAACCGTAAAAAACGGTAAAAAACCGTAGAAAACGGTAAAAATCGAAAAAAAAAACCGTAAAAAACGGTAAAAAAACGTAACAAAACCGTAAAAAACGGTAAAAAATTGAAAAAAAAGCGTAAAAACGATTTAAAAAAAAACCGTAAAAAGGGTACAAAATCGTAAAAAAAAAGCGAAAAATCCGTAAAAAATGCTAAAAAAAAAGAGAAAAAATTCGTAAAAAAGGGAAAAAACCCGTAAAAAGGGGTAAAAAAACAGTAAAACGGTAAAAAATCGAAAAAGTCCTTAAAAAATCGTAAAAACAAACGTAAAAAATCTATGAAAAAATCCGAAATGGTAAAAAACCGTAAAAAACGGAAAAAAAACCGAAAAAAAAAACCGTAAAAAAACGTAACAAAATCGTAAAAAAATCGAAAAAAATTCGTAAAAAAATCGTAAAAAATCCGTAAATAAAGGTAAAAAATCCGTAAAAAATCGAAAAAATTCGTAAAAAAAGGTAAAATGGTAAAAAATCCGTAAAACTTAAAAAATCGTAAAAAAAATCGCAAAAAATACGTAAAAAAGGGTAAAAATTCGTAAATAATCGTAAAAAACGGTAAAAAATTGAAAAATACCCGTAACAAATGGTAAAAAACGGTGAATCTAAAAATACCCGTAAAAAACAGAAAAAATTCGTAAAAAACGGTAAAACATCGGTAAAGAAACGTGAAAACCCGAAAAAAAATGTGAAAACCGTAAAAAATCGTCGTATATAAATTTTGTTGCGTTAAAGTGAATTTTTCGGGCCGAAGTACTAAAAACATCATATGTTTTTAGATTAGTTATAGATTTATACCACAAAAAAAATTTACCTTTAGGATATAATCCTCTGGCATTATCAGGACACTGTCTAGATATATGTCCTTGTTCATTACAAATAAAACATTGAGCATATTTATATTCAGGTCCTCGTACTACTTTACATTCAAAATGTGTGTGTTCGGTTGATCCACATTTAAAACAAATTCCTACACCGGATTGAGACGTTAATTGGCCTTTATCTAGCTCCGGACATTCAAAAAGATTATGACCGGATTTTCTGCAGTTAAAACAAACCTAAAATTAAAGAAATAATTAATAATAGATTAATTTTTTTTATTAAATTATTACTTTTTTCTTTTCTCTAGTAAATGCTTTTTCTGCTTTTCTTCGTTCTAATTTTAAAGAAATATTTATTTCACTTCTAGGTAATCCCTTACTTATCATTTCTTTTCTTAGTTGTTTTAATCTTATAGCATCTTCTTTTTTTACTGGAAATCCATCTACATAATCTATATCTATTTCTTTACCATTTATAAACATTTTTGTAGGTAAAAACGGTTTTCTTCGTTTATGTTCTTTATTATCGTCTCTTTGTTTATTTTTTGTTGTTTTTTCTAAATTCGGTTTATTTTCAGTTTCAGTTTTCGGTTCTAATTCCTTTTGTTTCTTTAATTCTTCTTTCACCTTTTTCTTCTTTTCTAACTGTTTTATCCGTTTTTGTTTCTTCTTTTCGATCAGTTTTAAATCTTTTTCAGAAAGATCTTTTAAATTTTTTTTTACATCGTTTTTAATTTTTTTCAATTTTGGTTGATTTATGTCTTCTTTAAGTTTTCTCTTTTTAGATTTAGGTTTTTCTTCTGGAATTTTTTCTTTTTGTTTAATTTCTTCGTATTTATTCTCAGTTTTTACTACTATGGATAATTTTTTCTTTTTTGTTTTTTTAATTTTCTTTTCAGGCTCTGATGGTTGAATTTTTGAACTATGCTCATCAGGAGCAGCATCACTGTCATTTTCAGCACTTAAAAATATGAGAAAAATAACAGAAAATGTAAAAATCATAAAGAAAATACTTTAATGAACTATTAAGCAAGAAAATGGCGAAAAACGACGGTGTAAAGGTATAAAGACTTATATGAAAAACGGAAAAACAAGAACAAGTAGGGAAAAATAAAAAATATAGGAAGAACAGACAAAAAAAGAGAAAGTTAAAGTAAAAAGGGAAAAAAGTGGAAAAAAAAGGGGAAAATTATTACAAGAATAAAGGGGCACAAACGGGGTAATAGGGGGAACAACGGGATAATAGAACAAAAAAAATGGGGTGGGGGTGGGACAAAAAAATAAATTAAAAAAAGTTATGCCTAAAAATAAGTTGTAAAAAAAATGGGGGAAAAAGGGCATAAAATAATAGCTGAAAATAGGGGTTAAAATTGAGAAAAAAATAAGTTGTAAAAAAAGGGGGGAAACAATAGTTGTGGTAAAAAAGGTGGAAAAACAAAGCAAAAAACACAAGTTTAAAAAAGAGAAAAAATGGGACATAAAACAATAATTGTATACAAAAGGGAAAAAACTGGTGAAAAAAAATATTAATTGTAAAAAAAGGGGGGAAATACTAGAGCAAAAAAGGAGGAAAAAATTAGATAAATAATACTAGTTGTAAAACAACATGGCGGAAAAATTGGGCAAAAAAACAATAACTGTAAAAAATGAAAAGAAAATGAGGCAAAAAAATCTGAAAAAAAAAACAGAGCAAAATTGGGAAAAAAAGGAAAATATAAAAAAATAAAAAATAAACGACAAATAGGGAAAAACATGAAAAAATAATCAAAAACAGAAAAAATATGAAGACATGGGAAAAAATAGGGAAAAATGGGGAGAATAGGGCAACATAGGGAAAAAATAAGTACAAATATGGACAAATGGGGAAAATAAAAAAAAATAGGAAAAAAAGAAAACTAGGGGAAAATGGGGAAAACTCCGAAAAATAAGTACTAATAGGGATAAATAGGAAAAAAATAGGATAAAGAGAAAAATAGGAAAACATATGAAAAAATAATGAAAATAGGAGAATATAATAAAAAAGGGGAAAATATGAAAAAATAGAAAATAATAGATATAAATATTGAGAAAAATAAGAATATGGCAAAATAATGAAATTTCGGGGTAAATAGTAAAAAATAAAGAAAACATGGTGAAAATTGGAAATAACAGTAATAAATAAGGAAAAATAGAGAAATTACAGAAAAATATGAAGAAGTGGGAAAAAATAGAGAAAAATGGGGAGAATAGGGAAAAATAAGTACATATCCAATGGACAAATAGGGAAAAAAAAGGAAAAATAAAGAAACTGGAAATAATAATGAAAACCTGAAACAGTATAAAGAAATAGGAAAAAAAGAAAAATAAGGGAAAATGGGGAAAAATAAGTACTAATAGGAATAAATAGGAAAAAAATATGACAGAGAAAAATAGGGAAAAATGGGGAAAAATAAGTACTAATAGGGATAAATAGGAAAAAAATATGACAAAGAGAAAAATAGGGGGAAACAGTTAAAAGTAAGTACTAATAGGGATAAATATGAAAAAAAATAGTGAAAAGAGAAAAATGAAAAATGGGAAAACATATGAAAAAACAGTGAAACATAAGAAAAAAGGAAAAATATGAAAAAATAGAAAGTGCAAAGAGAAAAATGGGAAAACATATGAAAAAATAGTGAAACATAAGAAAAAAGGGAAAATATGAAAAAATAGAAAATCTTTGGGTCTAAATATTGGGAAAAATAAGGAAAAATATGGCAAAATAGAGAAATTTGGGAAAAATGGTGAAAATTGGAAAGAATAGTAATAAATAAGGAAAATAGAGTAGCATTTGGGAAAATAGTGAAATTGAGAAAACTTTGGAAAAGTGAGAAGAAATAGGGCAAATTACTGAAAAATAGGAAAATTTGGGGAAAGTGGTGGAAAATATGACAAAACAGCGAAAAATAGAAAAAACAAAAAATAGAGGAAGAACAAAAGGAAAAATGGTAAAAAATGGAAAACAATAGGGACAAATAAGGAAAACATATTGGAAAATAGTGAAAAATAGGGGAAATAAAAAATAGTAAAAATAGACAAAATAGTAACAATAGGCAAAAATAGTAATAGGGACAAATACAGACAAATAGAGAAAAACAGGACAAAATAATGAAACAGGAAAAGTAGGAAGAAATAGGAAAAAACAAGTACAGCTCGATCATCCAGGTACTAAAGAGATTCCGTACCAAACGACAAGTATCCAGCTATGATTGTATATTCAGTAAACGAACCAGAAAAATAAAGTATTTATGATTTAAAAGTTGGGTAGGGTAACATTTTCAAACGCTTTCCCGGAGAGGACTTTTTCGGTGAAAACATTCAGCAAAAACAATGGAAAACACTGAAAATTAGAAACTGAGTATATTGACCACTTTTGAATAAGTCACCCAAGTTTCAAGGCAACCCGTTTAACTACAAAATGAAGCACTGAATAATTATAAATTACGAATTAAACGTAAAAGCAAATTAAATAATAAAATGAATTAAAAAACAAAGCAGTAACCAAAGGATAAAAGAGAATTGGAAGAAATTTAGTAAACATAAAAATTGTTATGTTATTAATATATTATTACTTAATAAATACATTTTAGCAATAAAATATTTTAAACTTACCTTTTTTTGTCGTCTAATTTTGTTAAAACTTTATCAACTTTAGCTTTCAAATCTAGGAAAGTCTCATCATCTTCATCAGTTTCATCTTGATTATTTACAATAATCTTTTTATTATTATTTTCCGATGGAAATTCAGCCCATTGTGTTTTTTTCCTAGCTTCATCCTCTTTTTCTTCCAAAAACGCTTTATAATTAGCGTTTCTTTGATTTAAAGCTGCTTGTTTTTTCTTATTTTCTACTACTTCGTTATTTTTTTCTATCAACTGTTGTTTTATTTCACGCCATGGCGTAGCTTCTTCCGGTACTCTTTCGTTCGACGATTTCGAGCCCTTGGCACGAGCAAATCTAGTCATTTTTTTATTATTTATTGTATTAATTCAATTTTTAATAACACATGGTGGTGAAGTAATAATGAAAAAGTTAGGTTATATACGTCAATGTCAATTCTTCTTCTTTTTCCAAATAATTTTCATATTGTGCCATAGAGTTTCTCGCAAATTAGAGTGTTATATATAGACAGCGAACCACATACACATGAATAATGAGCGAACATTCGGCCATTACTAACTAATGCTAATATATGCATACTATTTGGGCTCCGCCATTTGGAAAACCCATCACGTTCCACTAAGCGATAGTAATAAATCATATAGGATTTAATGTAGCATCTAGATTAGTTTGTTTAATAAAAAGATGGAATAAGGTACACGACGATTTCTTATTGGTTGATTAAATACGCGAATAGCATTTGACAGAATTGACAGGTCTCTTTTCATACGTAAATATACATAGGCGTATCTCATAAATGGGTAACAGCATATACGAATTGTTTATTGCTAAATAACTAATATAATCAGTAAATAGAAATAAGTGGCCAAAAGAAAGATAAGGACGAAATAAGTTCGTTAAAAAGTTTTAAATACAGCACGCTACTGATTCAGTGGCACCCTTTGGTGCGTCTATCCCCACAAGAATTAAAGAAAATGTACAGAAGTTTTAATGGTCCTTTCTACTTACTAATACATTCTGCCAATTCTTCTTTTTCAGTCAGACTCTGTCATTAAAAAATATTCAAACAAAGTTTTGGACCAATTCAAATATTTTTCATAGACTTATTAATAAACAACAGCGTTGTATTTAAACAACAAATGGGATAAAAATGGTTTATAAATAAATCAATTCAATAACACATAGTGAGGTTATGAAAAAGAATGTTAAAACGTCAATTATTCTTTTTCGTAATAAAAGATTCGTATCGTGGCATATGATGTGGAACGCGATGGGTCTTACAAATGGCGGTATAGATATATTTAAGATGAAGTTATCAAGAGACAAAAATTCTATATTTTGCGCATGCGCTATTAATGTCAGATTACGTTTTTCCTGATTATTTAAAATGAAAATGAAAAAAAACTAAAAGTACTATTCAAGCCAAACCGGAGTTAATTATTAATAATATTATTTATTTCGTAAAACAAAATTATTTTTATGGAATATTTGTTTCTCGTTATAGAATTTTTGTCTCTCAGTATGGAATATTTCTCTTTCAATATGGAATATTTGTCTTTCAATAAGGAATATTTGTCTCTCAATAGGAATATTTCTTTCAATATGGAATAGTTGTCTCTCATTAAGGAAAATTTGTTTTTCAGTATGGAATAGTTGTCTCTCAATAGGAATATTTCTCTTTCAATATGGAATATTTGTCGTTCAATATGGAATATTTCTCTCTCAATAGGAATATTTGTCTCTCAATATGGAATAGTTGTCTCTCATTATCGAATATTTGTCTCTCAGTATGGAATATTTCTCTTTCAATATGGAATATTTGTCTTTCAATAAGGAATATTTTTCTCTCAATAGGAATATTTCTTTCAATATGGAATAGTTGTCTCTCATTAAGGAAAATTTGTTTTTCAGTATGGAATAGTTGTCTCTCAATAGGAATATTTCTCTTTCAATATGGAATATTTGTCGTTCAATATGGAATATTTCTCTCTCAATAGGAATATTTGTCTCTCAATATGGAATAGTTGTCTCTCATTATCGAATATTTGTCTTTCAGTATGGAATAGTTGTCTCTCATTATCGAATATTTGTCTTTCAATATGGAATATTTGTCTCTCAATAGGAATATTTCTCTTTCAATATGGAATATTTGTCGTTCAATATGGAATATTTGTCTCTCAATAGGAATATTTGTCTTTCAATATGGAATAGGTGTCTCTCATTAAGGAATATTTGTCTTTCAATATGGAATAGTTGTCTCTCATTATCGAATATTTGTCTTTCAATATGGATTATTTGTCTCTCAATAGGAATATTTCTCTTTCAATATGGAATATTTGTCGTTCAATATGGAATATTTGTCTCTCAATAGGAATATTTGTCTTTCAATATGGAATATTTGTCTCTCAATAGGAATATTTCTCTTTCAATATGGAATATTTGTCGTTCAATATGGAATATTTGTCTCTCAATAGGAATATTTGTCTTTCAATATGGAATAGTTGTCTCTCATTATCGAATATTTGTCTTTCAATATGGAATATTTGTCTCTCAATAGGAATATTTGTCTTTCAATATGGAATAGGTGTCTCTCATTAAGGAATATTTGTCTTTCAATATGGAATATTTGTCTCTCAATAGGAATATTTCTCTTTCAATATGGAATATTTGTCGTTCAATATGGAATATTTGTCTCTCAATAGGAATATTTGTCTTTCAATATGGAATAGTTGTCTCTCATTATCGAATATTTGTCTTTCAATATGGAATATTTGTCGTTCAATATGGAATATTTGTCTCTCAATAGGAATATTTGTCTTTCAATATGGAATAGGTGTCTCTCATTAAGGAATATTTGTCTTTCAATATGGAATAGTTGTCTCTCATTATCGAATATTTATCTCTCAATATGGAATATTTGTCTCTCAATAGGAATATTTCTTTCAATATGGAATAGTTGTCTCTCATTAAGGAAAATTTGTCTTTCAATATGGAATATTTCTCTTTAAATACGGAATATTTGTCTTTCAGTATGGAATAGATGTCTCTGATTATCGAATATTTGTCTTTCAGTATGGAATAGATGTCTCTGATTATCGAATATTTGTCTTTCAATATTGAATATTTGTCTCTCAATAGGAATATTTCTCTTTCAATAAGGAATATTTGTCGTTCAATATGGAATATTTGTCTCTCAATAGGAATATTTGTCTTTCAATATGGAATATTTGTCTCTCAATAGGAATATTTCTCTTTCAATAAGGAAAATTTGTCTTTCAGTATGGAATAGTTGTCTCTCATTATCGTATATTTGTCTTTCAATAGGGAATATTTGTCTTTCAATAGGGAATATTTGTCTCTCAATAGGAATATTTGTCTTTCAATATGGAATATTTGTCTCCAAATAGGCGCTCATTATATTTAACGTTTTAATTATTTATGGGGTAGTCGCCATTTGCAAGACCCATCGCGTTCCACTGAGTGAAAGTTATATGCTCCTTCCTACTTATGATTTATTCTATGATTTAAATCTATGGTTCCAGTTTTAAAATCATTGAACTCCGATGAACTAATTAAAATTTATCTATTTTTATCGTGTGAGATGAGAAAAATAAATGTAACATCAATTAACTAATAAAAATGGGAAAACCGTATTTAATTGTAAAAAATGAATTATTTGGAAGGTAAGTTTTGTATAATTAAATTTTTTTTAAATAATTATATATTTTTTTTTAGATATTTAGTGGCATCCAGAGATATAAAACAAGGTGAAATAATTTTCTCTGAAAAACCAATACTTATAGGATCCCCCGGATATTTATTATGTTTCAAATGTTGCAAATCTATAGAATCATCATTTAATTATTGTAATAATTGCAATACAGCCATAATTTGCAAAAATAATTGTTCTGGTAATTATAACCTATAAATATTAACCAAATTAGAAATTTTAATATTTTTAGGTCGGCTACATACAGAGAAAGAATGTGATATTTTTAAATCGGAAAAAATAAACGCACAGTATTTTTTAGAATATCCACAAATTATATTTCCTTTACGATGTTTGATACTTAAAAAAAATGATCCACAAATATGGAACGAATTCATAGAAATGAAATCTCATAGTGAAAATAAACCAAAAATTATGGAAATATTAAAGTAAAATATATTAGAATATATAATAAGTAGGAAGGAGGTTTTATAATCGTATCTCTATGGTGCGAACAGTCGGCCATTACTAAGACCCATAATAGACGATGAAAGATATGACGTCATAAGTTTTTGACAAGAATGACATTTGTGACGACACATTTTCTTCGATTATAGTTTGTTTATATTTATGTTGTGTTAGCTATTAAAATACGCGTTGATATGAGTATATGTCAATGGTGCCATTTGCAAGACCCATCGCGTTTTACTGACCAAAAGTGATATGCTCCTTCCTACTTATTATATATTTTAAGTAAAATACAATTCAGTGTTATTCATTTTTTTTAATGAATTGATTTTTAGAAATATGAATATTTTGGATATAAATGATGAAATTTTACAAAAAACTTGTGGTATACTGGATATTAACACATTTGAGTTGAGGTTACCACAATCTAAAGTAAAATACTTAAGAGGTATAAATTTTTTTAATATGGAATATTTGTCTTTCATTATGGAATATTTGTCTCACTTTATGGAATATTTGTCTCTCATTAGGGAATATTTGTCTCACTTTATGGAATATTTGTCTCTCATTATGGAATAGTTCTCTCAGTATGGAATATTTGTCTCTCTTTAGGGAATATTTGTCTCTCATTTTGGAATATTTGTCTCTCTTTATGGAATATTTTACTCTCATTATGGAATATTTGTCTCCGAGTATGGAATATTTCTCTTCCAATATGGAATCTCTCAATATGAAGTATTTGTCTCTCATTATGGAATATTTGTCTCTCAATATGGAATATTTGTCTCTCATTAGGGGTTATTTGTCTCTCATTATGGAATATTTGTCTCTCAATATGGAATATTTGTCTCTCATTATGGAATAGTTGTCTCTCAATTTGGAATATTTGTCTCTCATTATTATGGAATATTTGTCTCTCAATATGGAATATTTGTCTCTCATTAGGGAATATTTGTCTCACTTTATGGAATATTTGACTCTCATTATGGAATATTTGTCTCCCAATATGGAATATTTGTCTCTCATTAGGGAATATTTGTCTCACTTTATGGAATATTTGACTCTCATTATGGAATATTTGTCTTCCAATATGGAATATTTGTCTCTCATTAGGGAATATTTGTCTCACTTTATGGAATATTTGTCTCTCATTATGGAATAGTTCTCTCAGTATGGAATATTTGTCTCTCTTTAGGGAATATTTGTCTCTCATTTTGGAATATTTGTCTCTCTTTATGGAATATTTTACTCTCATTATGGAATATTTGCCTCCAAGTATGGAATATTTGTCTCTCAGTATGGAATATTTGTCTCTCTTTAGGGAATATTTGTCTCTCATTTTGGAATATTTGTCTCTCTTTATGGAATATTTTGCTCTCATTATGGAATATTTGTCTCCCAGTATGGAATATTTGTCTCTCATTATGGAATATTTGTCTTCCAATTTGGAATCTCTCAATATGAAATATTTATCTCTCATTAGGGAATATTTGTCTTTCATTATGGAATAGTTCTCTCTCAATATGGAATATTTGTCTCTCATTATTATGTAATATTTGTCTCTCAATATGGAATATTTGTCTCTCATTTGGGAATATTTGTCTCTAAATATGGAATATTTGTCTCTCTTTAGGGAATATTTGTCTCTCATTTTGGAATATTTGTCTCTCTTTATGGAATATTTTACTCTCATTATGGAATATTTGTCTCCGAGTATGGAATATTTCTCTTCCAATATGGAATCTCTCAATATGAAGTATTTGTCTCTCATTTTGGAATATTTGTCTCTCAATTTGGAATATTTGTCTCTCATTATTATGGAATATTTGTCTCTCAATATGGAATATTTGTCTCTCATTAGGGAATATTTGTCTCACTTTATGGAATATTTGACTCTCATTATGGAATATTTGTCTCCCAATATGGAATATTTGTCTCTCATTAGGGAATATTTGTCTCACTTTATGGAATATTTGACTCTCATTATGGAATATTTGTCTTCCAATATGGAATATTTGTCTCTCATTAGGGAATATTTGTCTCACTTTATGGAATATTTGTCTCTCATTATGGAATAGTTCTCTCAGTATGGAATATTTGTCTCTCTTTAGGGAATATTTGTCTCTCATTTTGGAATATTTGTCTCTCTTTATGGAATATTTTACTCTCATTATGGAATATTTGCCTCCAAGTATGGAATATTTGTCTCTCAGTATGGAATATTTGTCTCTCTTTAGGGAATATTTGTCTCTCATTTTGGAATATTTGTCTCTCTTTATGGAATATTTTGCTCTCATTATGGAATATTTGCCTCCAAGTATGGAATATTTGTCTCTCAGTATTGAATATTTGACTCTCATTATGGAATATTTGTCTTCCAATATGGAATATTTGTCTCTCATTAGGGAATATTTGTCTCACTTTATGGAATATTTGTCTCTCATTATGGAATAGTTCTCTCAGTATGGAATATTTGTCTCTCTTTAGGGAATATTTGTCTCTCATTTTGGAATATTTGTCTCTCTTTATGGAATATTTTACTCTCATTATGGAATATTTGCCTCCAAGTATGGAATATTTGTCTCTCAGTATGGAATATTTGTCTCTCTGTAGGGAATATTTGTCTCTCATTTTGGAATATTTGTCTCTCTTTATGGAATATTTGTCTCTCATTATGGAATATTTGTCTTCCAATTTGGAATCTCTCAATATGAAATATTTGTCTCTCATTAGGGAATATTTGTCTTTCATTATGGAATAGTTCTCTCTCAATATGGAATATTTGTCTCTCATTATTATGTAATATTTGTCTCTCAATATGGAATATTTGTCTCTTATTTTGGGAATATTTGTCTCTAAATATGGAATATTTGTCTCTCTTTAGGGAATATTTGTCTCTCATTTTGGAATATTTGTCTCTCTTTATGGAATATTTTACTCTCATTATGGAATATTTCTCTTCCAATATGGAATCTCTCAATATGAAGTATTTGTCTCTCATTATGGAATATTTGTCTCTCAATATGGAATATTTGTCTCTCATTAGGGGTTATTTGTCTCTCATTATGGAATATTTGTCTCTCAATATGGAATATTTGTCTCTCATTTTGGAATATTTGTCTCTCATTTTGGAATATTTGTCTCTCTTTATGGAATATTTTACTCTCATTATAGAATATTTGTCTCCCAGTATGGAATATTTGTCTCTCATTATGGAATATTTGTCTCTCAATATGGAATATTTGTCTCTCAATAGGAATATTTGTCTCCCAATATGGAATATTTGTCTCCCATTAGGGAATATTTGTCTCTCATTATGGAATAGTTCTCTCAGTATATTTGTCTCTCTTTATGGAATATTTTACTCTCATTATGGAATATTTGTCTCCCAGTATGGAATATTTGTCTCTCAGTATGGAATATTTGTCTCTCTTTAGGGAATATTTGTCTCTCATTTTGGAATATTTGTCTCTCATTTTGGAATATTTGTCTCTCATTTTGGAATATTTGTCTCTCTTTATGGAATATTTTACTCCCATTATGGAATATTTGTCTTCCAATTTGGAATCTCTCAATATGAAATATTTGTCTCCCAATATGGAATATTTGTCTCTCATTAGGGAATATTTGTCTCTCATTAGGGAATATTTGTCTCTCAATATGGAATATTTGTCTCTCATTAGGGAATATTTATCTCTCATTAGGGAATATTTGTCTGTCAATATGGAATATTTGTCTCTCAAATTATTATAATTAATTATTATTTTTTTTAGGTTTATTTATTAATGCTGCTTTAATGGTTCATGATTGCATAGGAAATACGTTTTTAACAATTGATGATGATTTTATACTAACAGTAAAAGCAAGCGTAAATATTAATAAAGATTCACCAATATTATTCAACTATTCTAATATTTTACAAGTAATTAAATATTTTTTAAATTTACTTAAATTCACAGCTCTACTTTTTCTTTCTTTAGAAAAAGAAAAATAATACACTGTCATTAATATTGTTCTTTTCTTACTTCAGAAAAAGAAGAATAATAAACTGTCATTAATATTCTTCTTTTTCTTTATCTAAACTCTGTATTTTTTTATTTTTAGGGAAATATCGATAGAAAACAATATTTAAAACAAAAAAAACATTTTGATTGTACTTGCAAAAGATGTAACGATCCAAGTGAACTTAAAACTGATATTAGTACTTTAAAATGTCACAAATGTTTAAAAGGGTTCGTAAAAATTAAAGAAACAAATGATGAAAAATCTGATTGGGAATGTGATAACTGTGGAAAAATATTCGTACATTCTTTAGTGAATATTATTATTGAAGAAGGAAGAGATTTAATTCATAAAATAGGTAAAAATATTGTTTTTAAGTTATTTACACATAATCAGCATTATGGTCAAATAGCCCTGACGGTTAAGGCCAACAAAAAGAAGAAATAACTATAGGGTAGGCAACACTAAAAACTTAATATATGTATGGAGTGTTGCATATATAAGAGTAAAATTGTTATTAAATGAATTTATAGTATTGGTCAATTATAATAGATTTTTGGCGTCCTAAATGACATTTGGCAGTTGATCTGTACGTATTTAAAAATCCAAATATGTAAAATTGTCTTGGAAGTTTCATTTAAATTTCTAACAAATTGTTTTAAACTTTGCAAATTTTTATTTCTCTGCATTTTCACAAGAAAAATATTCTTAATGTAGGACATTTTCCCCTCTTTGCACTGGTAAAAACCGCGTATTTTTATCTTTTTTAAATTTTTAGTTATAAACGTCAAAGTGACATGATGTTTGTAAAAATTACAAAATTCAAAGAGTAAATTTATAATATTTTACAAACTTGTATTTTTTTGTATTTTCTGACAAAAAATATTCTAAAGGTAGGAAATTTCCTCCTCTTTACAATGGTGGAAACCGCGTATTTTTATTTTATTTAAATTTTTAGTTATAAACGTCAAAGTGACATGATGTTTGTAAAAATTACAAAATTCAAAGAGTAAATTTGTAATATTTTGCAAACTTGTATTTCTTTGTATTTTCTGACAAAAAATATTCTTAAGGTAGGAAATTTCCTCCTCTTTACACTGGTGGAAACTGCGTATTTTTATTTTATTTAAATTTTTAGTTATAAAGGTCAAAGTGACATGATGTTTGTAAAAATTACAAAATTCAAAGAGTAAATTTATAATATTTTACAAACTTGTATTTCTTTGTATTTTCTGACAAAAAATATTCTAAAGGTAGGAAATTTCCTCCTCTTTACAATGGTGGAAACCGCGTATTTTTATTTTATTTAAATTTTTAGTTATAAACGTCAAAGTGACATGATGTTTGTAAAAATTACAAAATTCAAAGAGTAAATTTGTAATATTTTGCAAACTTGTATTTCTTTGTATTTTCTGACAAAAAATATTCTAAAGGTAGGAAATTTCCTCCTCTTTACACTGGTGGAAACCGCGTATTTTTATTTTATTTAAATTTTTAGTTATAAACGTCAAAGTGACATGATGTTTGTAAAAATTACAAAATTCAAATAGTAAATTTATAATATTTTACAAACTTGTATTTCTTTGTATTTTCTGACAAAAAATATTCTAAAGGTAGGAAATTTCCTCCTCTTTACACTGGTGGAAACAGCGTATTTTTATTTTATTTAAATTTTTAGTTATAAACGTCAAAGTGACATGATGTTTGTAAAAATTACAAAATTCAAAGAGTAAATTTATAATATTTTACAAACTTGTATTTTTTTGTATTTTCTGACAAAAAATATTCTTAAGGTAGGAAATTTCCTCCTCTTTACACTGGTGGAAATCGCGTATTTTTATTTTATTTAAATTTTTAGTTATAAACGTCAAAGTGACATGATGTTTGTAAAAATTACATAATTCAAAGAGTAAATTTATAATATTTTACAAACTTGTATTTTTTTGTATTTTCTGACAAAAAATATTCTTAAGGTAGGAAATTTTCTCCTCTTTACACTGGTGAAAACCGCGTATTTTTAATTTATTTAAATTTTTAGTTATAAACGTCAAAGTGACATGATGTTTGTAAAAATTACAAAATTCAAAGAGTAAATTTATAATATTTTACAAACTTGTATTTTTTTGTATTTTCTGACAAAAAATATTCTTAAGGTAGGAAATTTCCTCCTCTTTACAATGGTGGAAACCGCGTATTTTTATTTTATTTAAATTTTTAGTTATAAACGTCAAAGTGACATGATGTTTGTAAAAATTACAAAATTCAAAGAGTAAATTTATAATATTTTGCAAACTTGTATTTCTTTGTATTTTCTGACAAAAAATATTCTAAAGGTAGGAAATTTCCTCCTCTTTACACTGGTGGAAACCGCGTATTTTTATTTTATTTAAATTTTTAGTTATAAACGTCAAAGTGACATGATGTTTGTAAAAATTACAAAATTCAAAGAGTAAATTTATAATATTTTGCAAACTTGTATTTCTTTGTATTTTCTGACAAAAAATATTCTTAAGGTAGGAAATTTCCTCCTCTTTACACTGGTGGAAACCGCGTATTTTTATCTTTTTTAAATTTTTAGTTATAAACGTCAAAGTGACATGATGTTTGTAAAAATTACAAAATTCAAAGAGTAAATTTATAATATTTTACAAACTTGTATTTTTTTGTATTTTCTGACAAAAAATATTCTTAAGGTAGGAAATTTCCTCCTCTTTACACTGGTGGAAACAGCGTATTTTTATTTTATTTAAATTTTTAGTTATAAACGTCAAAGTGACATGATGTTTGTAAAAATTACATAATTCAAAGAGTAAATTTATAATATTTTACAAACTTGTATTTCTTTGTATTTTCTGACAAAAAATATTCTTAATGTAGGAAATTTCCTCCTCTTTACACTGGTGGAAACCGCGTATTTTTATCTTTTTTAAATTTTTAGTTATAAACGTCAAAGTGACATGATGTTTGTAAAAATTACATAATTCAAAGAGTAAATTTATATATTTTACAAACTTGTATTTCTTTGTATTTTCTGACAAAAAATATTCTTAATGTAGGAAATTTCCTCCTCTTGACACTGGTGGAAACTGCGTATTTTTATTTTATTTAAATTTTTAGTAATAAACGTCAAAGTGACATGATGCTTGTAAAAATTACAAAATTCAAAGAGTAAATTTATAATATTTTGCAAACTTGTATTTCTTTGTATTTTCTGACAAAAAATATTCTAAAGGTAGGAAATTTCCTCCTCTTTACAATGGTGGAAACCGCGTATTTTTATCTTTTTTAAATTTTTAGTTATAAACGTCAAAGTGACATGATGTTTGTAAAAATTACATAATTCAAAGAGTAAATTTATAATATTTTACAAACTTGTATTTCTTTGTATTTTCTGACAAAAAATATTCTTAATGTAGGAAATTTCCTCCTCTTTACACTGGTGGAAACCGCGTATTTTTATCTTTTTTAAATTTTTAGTTATAAACGTCAAAGTGACATGATGTTTGTAAAAATTACATAATTCAAAGAGTAAATTTATATATTTTACAAACTTGTATTTCTTTGTATTTTCTGACAAAAAATATTCTTAATGTAGGAAATTTCCTCCTCTTGACACTGGTGGAAACTGCGTATTTTTATTTTATTTAAATTTTTAGTAATAAACGTCAAAGTGACATGATGCTTGTAAAAATTACAAAATTCAAAGAGTAAATTTATAATATTTTGCAAACTTGTATTTCTTTGTATTTTCTGACAAAAAATATTCTAAAGGTAGGAAATTTCCTCCTCTTTACAATGGTGGAAACCGCGTATTTTTATTTTATTTAAATTTTTAGTTATAAACGTCAAAGTGACATGATGTTTGTAAAAATTACAAAATTCAAAGAGTAAATTTATAATATTTTGCAAACTTGTATTTCCTTGTATTTTCTAACAAAAAATATTCTTAATATAGGAAATTTTCTCCTCTTTACACTAGTGAAAACCGCGTATTTTTATCTTTTTTAAATTTTTAGTTATAAACGTCAAAATGACATGATGTTTGTAAAAATTACAAAATTCAAAGAGTAAATTTGTAATATTTTGCAAACTTGTATTTCTTTGTATTTTCTGACAAAAAATATTCTTAAGGTAGGAAATTTCCTCCTCTTTACACTGGTGGAAACTGCGTATTTTTATTTTATTTAAATTTTTAGTTATAAACGTCAGTGACATGATGTTTGCAAAAATTACAAAATTCAAAGAGTAAATTTATAATATTTTTTAAACTTGTATTTCTTTGTATTTTCTGACAAAAAATATTCCTAATATAGGAAATTTTCTTCTCTTTACACTGGTGGAAATCGCGTATTTTTATCTTTTTTAAATTTTTAGTTATAAACGTCAAAATGACATGATGTTTGTAAAAATTACAAAATTCAAAGAGTAAATTTGTAATATTTTTTAAACTTGTATTTCTTTGTATTTTCTGACAAAAAATATTCTTAATATAGGGAATTTTCTCCTCTTTACACTGGTGGAAACCGCGTATTTTTATCTTTTTTAAATTTTTAGTTATAAACGTCAAAATGACATGATGTTTGTAAAAATTACAAAATTCAAAGAGTAAATTTGTAATATTTTGCAAACTTGTATATCCTTGTATTTTCTAACAAAAAATATTCTTAATATAGGAAATTTTCTCCTCTTTACACTAGTGAAAACCGCGTATTTTTATCTTTTTTAAATTTTTAGTTATAAACGTCAAAGTGACATGATGTTTGTAAAAATTACATAATTCAAAGAGTAAATTTATATATTTTACAAACTTGTATTTCTTTGTATTTTCTGACAAAAAATATTCTTAATGTAGGAAATTTCCTCCTCTTGACACTGGTGGAAACTGCGTATTTTTATTTTATTTAAATTTTTAGTAATAAACGTCAAAGTGACATGATGCTTGTAAAAATTACAAAATTCAAAGAGTAAATTTATAATATTTTGCAAACTTGTATTTCTTTGTATTTTCTGACAAAAAATATTCTAAAGGTAGGAAATTTCCTCCTCTTTACAATGGTGGAAACCGCGTATTTTTATTTTATTTAAATTTTTAGTTATAAACGTCAAAGTGACATGATGTTTGTAAAAATTACAAAATTCAAAGAGTAAATTTATAATATTTTGCAAACTTGTATTTCCTTGTATTTTCTAACAAAAAATATTCTTAATATAGGAAATTTTCTCCTCTTTACACTAGTGAAAACCGCGTATTTTTATCTTTTTTAAATTTTTAGTTATAAACGTCAAAATGACATGATGTTTGTAAAAATTACAAAATTCAAAGAGTAAATTTGTAATATTTTGCAAACTTGTATTTCTTTGTATTTTCTGACAAAAAATATTCTTAAGGTAGGAAATTTCCTCCTCTTTACACTGGTGGAAACTGCGTATTTTTATTTTATTTAAATTTTTAGTTATAAACGTCAAAGTGACATGATGTTTGCAAAAATTACAAAATTCAAAGAGTAAATTTATAATATTTTTTAAACTTGTATTTCTTTGTATTTTCTGACAAAAAATATTCCTAATATAGGAAATTTCCTCCTCTTTACACTGGTGGAAACCGCGTATTTTTATCTTTTTTAAATTTTTAGTTATAAACGTCAAAGTGACATGATGTTTGTAAAAATTACAAAATTCAATGAGTAAATTTGTTATATTTTGCAAACTTGTATTTCTTTGTATTTTCTGACAAAAAATATTCTAAAGGTAGGAAATTTCCTCCTCTTTACACTGGTGGAAACCGCGTATTTTTATTTTATTTAAATTTTTAGTTATAAACGTCAAAGTGACATGATGTTTGTAAAAATTACATAATTCAAAGAGTAAATTTATAATATTTTACAAACTTGTATTTCTTTGTATTTTCTGACAAAAAAATATTCTTAAGGTAGGGAATTTCCCCCTCTTTACACTGGTAAAAACCGCGTATTTTTATCTTTTTTAAATTTTTAGTTATAAACATCACAATGACATGTTTATAAAAATGTCAAATACACTAAATAGATAAACATGTTGCCTACCTTACAGGAGTCTCATTTATTGCATTTATTTGTGAATAATTTTTTATAAATAATTTATTTTTCAGGAAAAACTAACATAAATGATATAGAAATATTACACAAAAAAATGTTAAAGACATTTCATCCGAATCATTTTCTTTTATTAGAAATAGAACAAAATTTGATACAATTATATTCGCATTTTCCAACTAATATTAAAAATTTAGAAAAAAAAATAATAATATATAAAAAATTACTTCAAATTTTTATAAAAATCGAACCAGGAATATCAAAAATAACAGGTTTGTTAAAACCCAATTAAAAAAAATAAATTATTATTCAAATTATTTTTTAGCTATGACTCTATACCAAATGCAATCTACAATGATCGAATTATCACGTAAAAAGTACCAGGAAAAACTGATCACTCAGTACAATCTTTTTATCGATCTCCAAGCCGCAGAAAAAATTCTAAATGAAGCATTAAAGTTTCTCCTTCATGAACCCACGAAAAGTCCTGAAGGAAAAATCGCTCGAGCTGCTTTGATCGAATTAAAAAAATTGCGTACGTCAATTGGGGACGTTCATGAAGAGATTTTAAACGAGGATAATAAACAAAATAATAAAAAAAAATAATAATAATTAAAAATATTTTTATAGACTTTTACAATATTTTTATTAGATTTGCAATTATTAATACATGTTATACGTGGTTAACCCTGAAAATTAATTATTGCTATTTTGTGATTTTATTAATATAAATAAATACATTATATGGATATATAATTATCTAAATTTTATCTTAAACACTAGAAAAACGTTTTGCTTATGCAACGTTGCTAACTCACACTATATACTAAACAAAAAAACCAAGATTTACTACTCAATGCAAACCGACACTAACTGAATTCTATTCTACTTAAATAATAGACAAAATACGCATGTAGGAGAAAAAATAGGACAAGAAAAAACGTTGCATAATCAATTTTTAAAAAGTTCAAATTTTTAGAAATTTTTAAATAGAGCTCGTATTTAAATTTGATGTTTGTCTGTCCGTTCGTTTGATTGTTTAATTTTTTTTTTGGCATAAAAAGTAAAAGCGGCAAATATTTTAATATGAATAGGCTTAAGCGGTAAAATGTTTTTTTTTGTTAAATTAAATTTATTTTAAGATTTTTGTTAGAAAAAAATAATTTTGTGAAATATTTTATTGTTGATAATCATTTCTGATAATATTCATTCTAATTTTTCAATTTTTTCTGGAAAAGTGATTTATAGTAGGAAATTTTCTCCTCTTTCTATTGGTTAAAATCGAGTGATTCTATCTCTTTTTATTTTTTAGTCACAAACGTCACAGTGACACGATGTTTGTAAGAATCGAAAAATTATAAATTTATATTTTGCAAACATTTATTTCTTCGTATTTTTACACAAAAAATATTGATTAGGTAGGAAATTTCCTCCTCTTTGAATTGGTGAAAACCACGTGTTTCTATCTCTTTTTATTTTTTAGTTATAAACGCTAAAGTGGCACGATATTTGTACAATTGCAAATTTTATACTTTAGCGACCTTACTATTTTTCTGATTGAGAAATAAATATTTATTTCGAGGTTTTAGTAAAAACATCCAATAAAAAAACAAAATTTTATAAAATATTTCAATTTTGTCAAAAATTTCTGATGTTACTGCTGCCTATTTTTAATAAAAATTCGTAAATTTTTAAATATTTGTAAACTTTTTATTTCTTCGTATTTTTACACAAAAAATATTTATTAGGTAGGAAATTTTCACCTCTTTGAATTGGTGAAAACCACGTGTTTCTATCTCTTTTTATTTTTTAGTTATTAACGTTAAAGTGACACGATGTTTATAAAAATTGCAAATTTTATACTTTGGCGACCTTACTATTTTTCTAAATGAGTAGCAGACATTTTTATATAAAAATACAATAAAAAACTAAAAAAGGTAATTTTGCAAAAATATATTTTAAATGTTATCTTTCCAATTTTTTGAAAAATTCTTGCCGAAAAAATATTTTTCATGGTCAGGCTTAAGGGGTAAATACCTCAAATACTTTTACTTAAGCAGGCATAAAAGTTAGTCAAATATATTAAGATAGAGGCCAAAGTCATAAAAAGACTAATTATTTTTACATGAGCAGGCCTAAGGAGAAAAGGGCTCAAATATTTTAACATAAGCTTTAAAAAAAAATTGAAAATTTTTACATATATCTAAAATATTAGTTTTTTTGTTATGATAATTAAAATTCCAAGTTACAACATTTTGATATTGTGAAAAATATGTTTTTTATGGAAATTTAGAATTTTTGTAATAAACCAAAATTATTAAAAAAATATATATATAATATAACATAATACGGCAAAAAAAATGGTCTCGTTTTAGAAAAAAAAAAAATACAATTTAAAAATTATTAAATTATTAACAAAAAATAAAATTATAAACATATTAAAAAATATATTCAAATTTAATAACGAATAATAACACTAATGTGCTTTTATCAATGCTACTACTCATGATTTTCTGTACGTTTTTTTTCATTAAAATTTAAGTAAACAAAAAATGAACATCACTTTTTTGTAATCCTTTAATTAAAAAAATAATTATGAAGTATTTATTTTATTTATCTGCTTTGTATTCAAAAATTAAAACGTTCCGGAAACGATCATCATTGGTCGAAGTTTAAAACGGCGACAGTTAGACCTAGCTGTGTTGCCAAATTTCCATAATGTATTAGAAATAAGGAATTATTAAACACAAAAAATCTATATAGATACCAATTGATATGTTTCGATTACACCCTGTAGATTTTTTTTTTATTATAATGCAGTAAAATGTTCTTTTTTTTAACTTTATTTTACAAGATTTTAATAAAGTAACCTTCAGTCTTTGTATTTGAATACAAGTTTAACAACATAATCAATAACAAATAAAACAAGACAATTTTAAGGTCTCTGGCCAGGTAAACGGGTTATATCAAGTTATATAAAATCTTTGACGTGGTTTTCCAGTTGCGGGGAATTTTTTATCATTCATTCGTTTGTTTGTCTTCCAGCCAGTTGTTTACCTTCGTAATTTTTATATTTATTTATATAAATTTTATTGCGTACGATTTTAATTAAAAATGGCTGGTAATGATACTACAATAAGCGAAGATAAAAGGAAAGTAAGAGCACATTGGGGTAAAACAGATGCAGATATTGAAAATGATTTGGAAATAATAAGAGAATGGTTGAAAACACAAAAACATTTGCCAGAAATGCCCAGTAAGTACAATTTTTTTTTATTTCTGACTAAATTTGTTATATAGTAGTAAATTTTCTCCTCTTTGTACTGATAAAAACACGATGTTTTTATCTCTTTTTATTTGTTAGTTATAAACGTTAAAGTGATACGATTTTTGTAAAAATTACAAATTTTATACTTTAGCGACCTTACTATTTTTCTTATGGAGTATTAAATATTAATTTCGAGGTTTTAGTATTAAAAACCACTAAAAAAACTAAATTTTGTAAAATATTTGAATTTTAAGAGAAAATGTCTGATGTCACTACTGCCTATTTTTAATAACAAATATTTGTAGACTTTTTATGTGCGAGTAATTTTTCGCGAAAATTTGTTTCATAATTCTAAATTTTCTCCTCTTTGTACTGGTAAAAATCGCGTGTTTCTATCTCTTTTTATTTTATTTTCTAGTTATAAACGTTAAAGTGACACGATGTTTGTAAAAATTGTAAATTTTATACTTTGACGACCTTACTATTTTTCTAATTAAGTAATAAATATTTATTTCGTGGTTTTAATATAAAAATTACTAAGAAAACTAAATTTTGTAAAATATTTGAATTTTGACAAAAACTTTTGATGTTACTACTGCCTATTTTTAATAAAAATTTGTTAATTTTTAAATATTAGTAAACTTTTTATTTCATCGTATTTTCACACATGAAATATTCCTTATGTAGGAAATTTTCTGCTCTTTGCACTGCTGAAAACCACGCGTTTCTATCTCTTTTTATTTTTTTGTTATCAACGTTAAAGTGATACGATGTTTGTAAAAATTGCAAATCTTATACTTTAGCGACCTTACTATTTTTCTGATTGAGAAATAAATATTTATTTCGAGGTTTTGGTAAAAACATCCACTAAAAAAACAAAATTTTATAAAATATTTTAATTTTGTCAAAAATTTCTGATGTTACTGATGCCAATTTTTAATAAAAATTCGTCAATTTTTAAATATTTGTAAATTTTTTATTTCTTGGTATTTTTACACAAAAAATATTGATTAGGTAGGAAATTTTCTCCTCTTTGAATTGGTGAAAACCACGTATTTCTATCTCTTTTTATTTTTTAGTTATAAACGCTAAAGTGACAAGATATTTGTAAAATTGCAAATTTTATACTTTAGCGACCTTACTATTTTTCTGATTGAGAAATAAATATTTATTTCGAGGTTTTAGTAAAAACATCCACTAAAAAAAAAAAATTTATAAAATATTTCAATTTTGTCAAAAATTTCTGATGTTACTGCTGCCTATTTTTAATAAAAATTCGTCAATTTTTAAATATTTTTAAACTTTTTATTTCTTCGTATTTTTACACAAAAAATATTGATTAGGTAGGAAATTTTATCCTTTTTGAATTGGTGAAAACCACGTGTTTCTATCTCTTTTTATTTTTTAGTTATAAACGCTAAAGTGACAAGATATTTGTAAAATTGCAAATTTTATACTTTATCGACCTTACTATTTTTCTGATTGAGAAATAAATATTTATTTCGAGGTTTTAGTAAAAATATCCACTAAATAACAAAATTTTATAAAATAATTCAATTTTGTCAAAAATTTCTGATGTTACTGCTGCCTATTTTTAATAAAAATTCGTCAATTTTTAAATATTTTTAAACTTTTTATTTCTTCGTATTTTTACACAAAAAATATTGATTAGGTAGGAAATTTTCTCCTTTTTGAATTGGTGAAAACCACGTGTTTCTATCTCTTTTTATTTTTTAGTTATAAACGCTAAAGTGACAAGATATTTGTAAAATTGCAAATTTTATACTTTAGCGACCTTACTATTTTTCTGATTGAGAAATAAATATTTATTTCGAGGTTTTAGTAAAAACATCCACTAAAAAAAAAAAATTTTATAAAATTTTTCAATTTTGTCAAAAGTTTCTGATGTTACTGCTGCCTATTTTTAATAAAAATTCGTCAATTTTTAAATATTTGTAAACTTTTTATTTCTTAGTATTTTTACACAAAAAATATTGATTAGGTAGGAAATTTTCTCCTCTTTGAATTGGTGAAAACCACGTGTTTCTATCTCTTTTTATTTTTTAGTTATAAACGCTAAAGTGACACGATATTTGTAAAATTGCAAATTTTATACTTTAGCGACCTTACTATTTTTCTGATTGAGAAATAAATATTTATTTCGAGATTTCAGTAAAAACATCCATTAAAAAAACAAAATTTTATAAAATATTTCAATTTTGTCAAAAATTTCTGATCTTACTGCTGTCTATTTTTAATAAAAATTAGTCAATTTTTAAATGTTTGTAAACTTTTTATTTCTTCGTATTTTTACACAAAAAATATTGATTAGGTAGGAAATTTTCTCCTCTTTGAACTGGTGAAAACCAAGTGTTTCTATCTCTTTTTATTTTTCAGTTATAAACGCTAAAGTGACACGATATTTGTAAAATTGCAAATTTTATACTTTAGCGACCTTACTATTTTTCTGATTGAGAAATAAATATTTATTTCGAGGTTTTAGTAAAAACATCCAATAAAAAAACAAAATTTTATAAAATATTTCAATTTTGTCAAAAATTTCTGATATTACTGCTGCTTATTTTTAATAAAAATTCGTAAATTTTTAAATATTTGTAAACTTTTTATTTCTTCGTATTTTTACACAAAAAATATTTATTAGGTAGGAAATTTTCACCTCTTTGAATTGGTGAAAACCACGTGTTTCTATCTCTTTTTATTTTTTAGTTATTAACGTTAAAGTGACACGATGTTTATAAAAATTGCAAATTTTATACTTTGGCGACCTTACTATTTTTCTAAATGAGTAGCAGACATTTTTATATAAAAATACAATAAAAAACTAAAAAAGGTAATTTTGCAAAAATATATTTTAAATGTTATCTTTCCAATTTTTTGAAAAATTCTTGCCGAAAAAATATTTTTCATGGTCAGGCTTAAGGGGTAAATACCTCAAATACTTTTACTTAAGCAGGCATAAAAGTTAGTCAAATATATTAACATAGAGGCCAAAGTCATAAAAAGACTAATTATTTTTACATGAGCAGGCCTAAGGAGAAAAGGGCTCAAATATTTTAACATAAGCTTTAAAAAAAAATTGAAAATTTTTACATATATCTAAAATATTGTTTTTTTTGTTATGATAATTAAAATTCCAAGTTACAACATTTTGATATTGTGAAAAATATGTTTTTTATGGAAATTTAGATTTTTTGTAATAAACCAAATTATTAAAAAAATATATATATATAATATAACATAATATGGCAAAAAAAAATGGTCTCGTTTTAGAAAAAAAAAATAATACAATTTAAAAATTATTAAATTATTAACAAAAAATAAAATTATAAACATATTAAAAAATATATTCAAATTTAATAACGAATAATAACACTAATGTGCTTTTATCAATGCTACTACTCATGATTTTCTGTACGTTTTTTTTCATTAAAATTTAAGTAAACAAAAAATGAACATCACTTTTTTGTAATCCTTTAATTAAAAAAATAATTATGAAGTATTTATTTTATTTATCTGCTTTGTATTCAAAAATTAAAACGTTCCGGAAACGATCATCATTGGTCGAAGTTTAAAACGGCGACAGTTAGACCTAGCTGTGTTGCCAAATTTCCATAATGTATTAGAAATAAGGAATTATTAAACACAAAAAATCTATATAGATACCAATTGATATGTTTCAATTAGACCCCGTAGATTTTTTTTTTATTATAATGCAGTAAAATGTTCTTTTTTTTAATTTTATTTTACAAGATTTTAATAAAGTAACCTTCAGTCTTTGTATTTGAATACAAGTTTAACAACATAATCAATAACAAATAAAACAAGACAATTTTAAGGTCTCTGGCCAGGTAAACGGGTTATATCAATTTATATAAAATCTTTGACGTGGTTTTCCAGTTGCGGGGAATTTTTTATCATTCATTCGTTTGTTTGTCTTCCAGCCAGTTGTTTACCTTCGTAATTTTTATATTTATTTATATAAATTTTATTGCGTACGATTTTAATTAAAAATGGCTGGTAATGATACTACAATAAGCGAAGATAAAAGGAAAGTAAGAGCACATTGGGGTAAAACAGATGCAGATATTGAAAATGATTTGGAAATAATAAGAGAATGGTTGAAAACACAAAAACATTTGCCAGAAATGCCCAGTAAGTACAATTTTTTTTTATTTCTGACTAAATTTGTTATATAGTAGTAAATTTTCTCCTCTTTGTACTGATAAAAACACGATGTTTTTATCTCTTTTTATTTGTTAGTTATAAACGTTAAAGTGATACGATGTTTGTAAAAATTACAAATTTTATACTTTAGCGACCTTACTATTTTTCTTATGGAGTAATAAATATTAATTTCGAGGTTTTAGTATTAAAAACCGCTAAAAAAACTAAATTTTGTAAAATATTTGAATTTTAAGAGAAAATGTCTGATGTCACTACTTCCTATTTTTAATAACAAATTGTTGATTTTCAAATATTTGTAGACTTTTTATGTGTGAGTAATTTTTCGCGAAAATTTGTTTCATAATACTAAATTTTCTTCTCTTTGTACTGGTAGAAATCGCGTGTTTCTATTTCTTTTTATTTTCTAGTTATAAACGTTAAAGTGACACGATGTTTGTAAAAATTGCAAATCTTATACTTTAGC
This sequence comes from Neocrepidodera transversa, assembly GCA_963243735.1. Taxonomy (NCBI): domain Eukaryota; kingdom Metazoa; phylum Arthropoda; class Insecta; order Coleoptera; family Chrysomelidae; genus Neocrepidodera; species Neocrepidodera transversa. Next base: position 2,271,401 of record OY725355.1, on the reverse strand, counting down.
GACCTTACTATTTTTCTGATTGAGAAATAAATATTTATTTCGAGGTTTTGGTAAAAACATCCACTAAAAAAACAAAATTTTATAAAATATTTTAATTTTGTCAAAAATTTCTGATGTTACTGATGCCAATTTTTAATAAAAATTCGTCAATTTTTAAATATTTGTAAATTTTTTATTTCTTGGTATTTTTACACAAAAAATATTGATTAGGTAGGAAATTTTCTCCTCTTTGAATTGGTGAAAACCACGTGTTTCTATCTCTTTTTATTTTTTAGTTATAAACGCTAAAGTGACACGATTTTTGTAAAATTGAAAATTTTATACTTTAGCGACCTTACTATTTTTCTGACTGAGAAATAAATATTTTTTCGAGGTTTTAGTAAAAACATCCACTAAAAAAACAAAACTTGATAAAATATTTTAATTTTGTCAAAAATTTCTGATGTTACTGCTGAGAATGTTTAATAAAAATTCGTAAATTTTTAAATATTTGTAAACTTTTTATTTCTTGGTATTTTTACACAAAAAATATTGATTAGGTAGGAAATTTTCTCCTCTTTGAATTGGTGAAAACCACGTGTTTCTATCTCTTTTTATTTTTTAGTTATAAACGCTAAAGTGACACGATTTTTGTAAAATTGAAAATTTTATACTTTAGCGACCTTACTATTTTTCTGACTGAGAAATGAATATTTTTTCGAGGTTTTAGTAAAAACATCCACTAAAAAAACAAAACTTGATAAAATATTTCAATTTTGTCAAAAATTTCTGATGTTACTGCTGACTATTTTTAATAAAAATTCGTCAATTTTTAAATATTTGTAAACTTTTTATTTCTTGGTATTTTTACACAAAAAATATTGATTAGGTAGGAAATTTTCTCCTCTTTGAATTGGTGAAAACCACGTGTTTCTATCTCTTTTTATTTTTTAGCTATAAAGGCTAAAGTGAGGCGATGTTTGTAAAAATTGCAAATTTTATACTTTGGCGACCTTACTGTTTTTATAATTTAGTAATAAATATTTGTTTTGAGGTTTTAGTATAAAAATACACTAAAAAAAACTAAATTTTATAAAATATTTGAATTTTTAAAAAAATTTTAATAATATACCTTCAAATTTTTAAAAATTCATTGTCAATTTTTAAAGATTCATAAAATTTTTATTTCTTAGTAATTTTTCTCGAAAAATTGTTATATAATAGTAAATTTTCTCCTCTTTGCACTGGTGAAAATCTAGTATTTCTATCTCTATTTATTCTTTAGTTAAAGTGAGACGATGTTTGTAAGAATTACAAATTTTATACTTTAGCGACCTTACTATTCCATAAATTGAATAGCACATACTCGTTAATCTGTTTTATAGTAGGAAATTTTCTCCTCTTTCCACTAGTTAAAACCACATGTTTCTATCTCTTTTTGTTTTTTAGTTACAAACGTCAAAGTGACACGATATTTGTAAAATTTTTAAATTTTTTACCTTTAGCGCCCTTACTATACAAAAATTTAATATATTTTAGTTTAAATCTTAATAAAAAAAATTATGAATTACATGAGTACAACGGGTCTTAGGGACCCAATTAGAAAAAACAATATTTCAAATATTTCCCCTTCACCCCTTATTTTTAATACCCTCCATATTTAAAAAAATTTATTGAGAAAATTTTGTGGGTATAACAGACCCTTATTTGGGTCTTATAGACCCGTGTCAGTATTTAATATATTTTTAATTTTTAGACGATACAATGATCGAATTTTTTATGACTAATTGCAAATTTAGTATTGAAAAAACAAAAGTAAATATTGATATGTACTATTCGGTCAGAACTTTATTTCCGGAATTTTTCGCCAATCCAAAATTACCGGAACTAAAAAGCACATGGGACTATGCGTAAGTTGAATTTTTTTTTTCAGTAAAATTGATATTTTTTTAAAATCCAGCAAAATATGATTTAAAAAATATTATTTATATTAAATTCGTTAATTTTTAAACGTTTTGTGCCTGATGATAGTTTGTGATCGAAACTGGTTGCCCAAAAAATTGGTAGCAACTGAATGTGCTTTATTTTTTGAAAATATCAATATACTTTTATAATATACTAGACGCGTAACTCAGTTTGTAATCAAACAGTGATGCCGTTTTGTGGGGAATTTCCCATTTTTGGGTATTTTATGATCAACAGTGATGCTACTTTGTGGGTAATTTTCCTATTTTGGTTTTTTTGTAATCAACAGTGATGCTGATTTGTGGAGAATTTCCCTTTTTGGGAATTTTTTAATCAACAGTGATGCCGATTTGTGCGGAATATCCCGTTTTTTGCTATTTTGTTATTAACAGTGATGCCGATTTGTGGGGAATTTCCAATTTTTGGGTATTTTAAAATCAACAGTGATGCCGATTTGTGCGGAATATCCCGGTTTTGGCTATTTTGTTATTAACAGTGATGCCGATTTGTGGGGAATTTCCAATTTTTGGGTATTTTAAAATCAACAGTGATGCCGATTTGTGGGGAATTTCCCATTTTTGGGTATCTTATAATCAATATTGATGTCGATATGTGGGGAATTTCCCATTTTTGGGCATTTTATAATCAACAGTGATGCCGATTTGTGGGGAATATCCCGTTTTTGGCCATTTTGTTATTAGCAGTAATGCCGATTTGGGGGGAATTTCCCCTTTTTGGGTATCTTATAATCAACAGTGATGTCGATATGTGGAGAATTTCCCATTATTGGATATTGTGTAATAACAGTGATGCCGATTTGTGGGGAATTTCCCATTTTTGGGTATCTTATAATCAACAGTGATGTCGATATGTGGGGAATTTCCCAGTCTTGGATATTGCGTAATAACAGTGATGCCGATTTGTGGGGAATTTCCCTTTTTTGAGTATTTTGTAATCAACAGTGATGCCGATTTGTGGAGAATTTCCCATTTTGGGTAATTTATAATCAACAGTGATGCCGATTTGTGGAGAATTTCCCATTATTGGATATTGTGTAATAACAGTGATGCCGATTTGTGGGGAATTTCCCATTTTTGGGTATCTTATAATCAACAGTGATGTCGATATGTGGGGAATTTCCCAGTCTTGGATATTGCGTAATAACAGTGATGCCGATTTGTGGGGAATTTCCCTTTTTTGAGTATTTTGTAATCAACAGTGATGCCGATTTGTGGAGAATTTCCCATTTTGGGTAATTTATAATCAACAGTGATGCCGATTTGTGGAGAATTTCCCATTATTGGATATTGTGTAATAACAGTGATGCCGATTTGTGGGGAATTTCCCATTTTTGGCTATTTTATAATCAACAGTGATGACGATTTGTGGGGAATTTCCCATTTTTGGGTATTTTATAATCAACATTGATGCCGATTTGTGGGTAATTTCCCATTTTTGGGTATTTAATAATCAACAGTGATGACGATTTGTGGGGAATTTCCCATTTTTGGGTATTTAATAATCAACAGTGATGCCGATTTGTGGGGAATTTCCCTTTTTTGAGTATTTTGTAATCCAACAGTGATGCCGATTTGTGGATAATTTCCCATTTTGGGTAATTTATAATCAACAGTGATGCCGATTTGTGGGGAATTTTCCATTCTGGGGATCTTATAATCAACAGTGATGTCGATATGTGGAGAATTTCCCATTATTGGATATTGTGTAATAACAGTGATGCCGATTTGTGGGGAATTTCCCATTTTTGGGTATTTTATAATCAACAGTGATTCCGATTTGTGGGGAATTTTCCATTCTGCGTATTTTATAATCAACAGTGATGCCGATTTGTGGGGAATTTTCCATTCTGGGTATCTTTTAATCAACACTGATGCCGATTTGTGGGGAATTTAATATTTTTGGGTATTTAATAATCAACAGTGATGACGATTTGTGGGGAATTTCCCATTTTTGGGTATTTTATAATAAACAGTGATGCCGATTTGTGGGTAATTTCCCATTTTTGGGTATTTAATAATCAAAAGTGATGACGATTTGTGGGGAATTTCCCATTTTTGTGTAATTTGTAATTCACAGTGATGCAGGTTTGTGGGGAATATCCCATTTTTGGGGATTTTGTTATTAACAGTGATGCCGATTTAAGGGGAATTTCTAATTTTTGGATATTTTGTAACAGTGATGCCGATTTGTCAAAAATTTCTCATTTTTGGGTATTTTATAATCAACATTGATGCCGATTTGTGGGTAATTTCCCATTTTTGGGTATTTAATAATCAACAGTGATGACGATTTGTGGGGAATTTCCCATTTTTGGGTATTTAATAATCAACAGTGATGCCGATTTGTGGGGAATTTCCCTTTTTTGAGTATTTTGTAATCCAACAGTGATGCCGATTTGTGGATAATTTCCCATTTTGGGTAATTTATAATCAACAGTGATGCCGATTTGTGGGGAATTTTCCATTCTGGGGATCTTATAATCAACAGTGATGTCGATATGTGGAGAATTTCCCATTATTGGATATTGTGTAATAACAGTGATGCCGATTTGTGGGGAATTTCCCATTTTTGGGTATTTTATAATCAACAGTGATTCCGATTTGTGGGGAATTTTCCATTCTGCGTATTTTATAATCAACAGTGATGCCGATTTGTGGGGAATTTTCCATTCTGGGTATCTTTTAATCAACAATGATGCCGATTTGTGGGGAATTTAATATTTTTGGGTATTTAATAATCAACAGTGATGACGATTTGTGGGGAATTTCCCATTTTTGGGTATTTTATAATAAACAGTGATGCCGATTTGTGGGTAATTTCCCATTTTTGGGTATTTAATAATCAAAAGTGATGACGATTTGTGGGGAATTTCCCATTTTTGGGTAATTTGTAATTCACAGTGATGCAGGTTTGTGGGGAATATCCCATTTTTGGGGATTTTGTTATTAACAGTGATGCCGATTTAAGGGGAATTTCTAATTTTTGGATATTTTGTAACAGTGATGCCGATTTGTCAAAAATTTCTCATTTTTGGGTATTTTATAATCAACATTGATGCCGATTTGTGGGTAATTTCCCATTTTTGGGTATTTAATAATCAACAGTGATGACGATTTGTGGGGAATTTCCCATTTTTGGGTATTTAATAATCAACAGTGATGCCGATTTGTGGGGAATTTCCCTTTTTTGAGTATTTTGTAATCCAACAGTGATGCCGATTTGTGGATAATTTCCCATTTTGGGTAATTTATAATCAACAGTGATGCCGATTTGTGGGGAATTTTCCATTCTGGGTATCTTATAATCAACAGTGATGTCGATATGTGGAGAATTTCCCATTATTGGATATTGTGTAATAACAGTGACGCCGATTTATGGGGAATTTCCCATTTTTGGGTATTTTATAATCAACAGTGATACCGATTTGTGGGGAATTTTCCATTCTGGGTATTTTAAAATCAACAGTGATGCCGATTTGTGGGGAATTTTCCATTCTGGGTATCTTTTAATCAACAATGATCCCGATTTGTGGGGAATTTAATATTTTTGGGTATTTAATAATCAACAGTGATGACGATTTGTGGGGAATTTCCCATTTTTGGGTATTTTATAATAAACAGTGATGCCGATTTGTGGGTAATTTCCCATTTTTGGGTATTTAATAATCAACAGTGATGACGATTTGTGGGTAATTTCCCATTTTTGGGTAATTTGTAATTCACAGTGATGCAGATTTGTGGGGAATATCCCATTTTTGGGGATTTTGTTATTAACAGTGATGCCGACTTAAGGGGAATTTCTAATTTTTGGATATTTTGTAACAGTGATGCCGATTTGTCAAAAATTTCTCATTTTTGGCTATTTTGTAATCAACAGTGATGTGGGGAATTTCCCATTTTTGGGCATTTTTGCACATCATTGGGTCATTATTTAAGGTTAAGTATATTATACAGCTGTGCATCATTCTTTTTACTTTCTCGCTAAAATTAAAGAACAAAAAATATTATACCGTATTTTGTACTTAATACCCGAGCGGGAATTATGATTGTCTAATTATTAATATTTTTGTAACAGAGATTTGTTTTTTTTAGTTCTATTTGTCCTTTGCCAAATTTAACGGAAAATTTATATAAAATAGTTGTGATAAAATTTAAAGATGCTGATGTAGAAAAATTTGACGTAAATAAATGGTTCGCTCAATTTATAAATATTTTTGAAGTAAGGATGATGGAAGAGTCCACTTTGGGTTATTGTATAATATCTGATTTGAAGGACTTTAAAATTGGTTACGGTGTTAAATTTACGCCGATGACTATAAAAAAAACGCTATTTATTAACGAAGTAAATAATTTTTTATTTATTTTATTTAAAAAAAAAGTTTTAATATAAATCAATTTTTTTTTATCCATGTTATCCTTTTTAATATATTTTTACTAGATAAACTGTCAACTCCAAACGTGATTTCTCTCTTATCCTTTTCTTTCAATTTTCCTATTTCTTTCTATTTTTTCCTATTTTTCCTTATATTTCCCTATTTTCACCATTTTCCATGATTTTTCCATGCTTTTTTCTGTTTTTCCCGTTCTTTCCCATTTTTACTCTTTTTCCCAATTTTTTCTGTTTTTCTTGTTTTTCTTTGTTTTTCTAATCTTGCATATTTTTTCTTATTTTTACCTAGTTTTCCAATTTTCCGCTAGTTTTGTCCATTTTCACTATTTTTTCTTATTTTCCCGGTTCTCCCTGTTTTTTCCTATTGTATCTTATTTTTTCCTATTTTACATTATTTTTTCCTATTTTACTTCATTTTTTCCTGTTTTACTTCATTTTTTCAAATTTTCCATATATTTTCCCTATTTTCATTTTTTATCTATTTTTCCATAGTTGTCCCTATTTTGCGTTATTTTTCCCGTTTGACTTTATTTCTCCCTATTTTACTTTATTTTTCCCTATTTTTCCTCATTTTTTCCTATTTTTCCCTATTTTGTCTATTTTTTCTTATTTTCTGCCTGTCACAAAATGGATCAGAGGCAGTTTACGTGTTAATTTATTTTTTAATTATTTCAGAATGTTGGTAAAGGTCGTCTCAAACAAATCCATATTCTTAATGTACCTTCATACGCTCACAGGATAATTACCTTGGTTAAAAGCCTTATGAAGAAAAAATTAGCGGATCGAGTAGGTGCCGCAGCGAACGTGTTAAAAAATAAAAATAAAATTTGAAATTTTTTTTTTTAGGTTTTTGTACACGCTTCATATGATACTTTATTTGAACAACTTCCTAAAGAAATGCTTCCTAGTGATTATGGCGGTAGTCAAAAATCTGTTGATGAAATTTGTGGTAAGTAAAAATTAACAAATTCAAAAAAAACCACCCTGTAATTTTTTTTGAGAAATTAATAATACAGGATGTGCAATTAATCAAAGATGAAATTAAAAAAAAATAATAGTTTCGATAAAATAAGTAGTCACCTCCTAAAAATAAAAAAAATAATCCAAAACTATATTTTGCAAATTACTACAGGGTGTACACATAATTTTTTTAAAAATCATAATTAACATATTGTCGGTATCACCCTGTATATTTTTGATATTTATTCGATAATTTTATACAGCTTATTGTATTTAAAAAAAATTATTATAAGTAAAATTTATTGTTACATTAATACTATACAGGGTGTACAAACTAAGTTATTTATGAATCATTATTTACGTATTTTTAGTATCATTATGTATATTTTTGATATTTTTATCGAAATTTAACAAAGTTTATTGGATATAGAAATTTTTATCAGGAATCAAATTTTCTGACAAATGAATAATACAGGGTGTGCAAATTAAAGTTATTTATTAATCATTAATTACATATTTTTAGTATCATCCTGTATATTTATAATATTTTTATCGCAATTTAATAAAGTTTTATGGATTTAGGAATTTTTATAAGGAATAAAATTTTCTGACAAATAAATAATACAGGGTGTGCAAATTAAAGTTATTTTTTAACCATTATTTCCTTATTTTTAGTACCACCCTGTAAATTCTTGATATTTTTATTCCAATTAAATAAATTTTATTGTATATAGAAATTTTTATTGGGGATAAAATTTTCTGACAAAGTAATAATACAGGGTGTGCAAATTAAAGTTATCTTTTAATCAATATTTCCTTATTTTTAGTATCACCCTGTATATTCTTGACATTTTTATTCCAATTAAATAAATTTTATTATATGTAGAAATTTTTATTATGAATAAAATTTTCTGACAAATTAGTAATACAGGGTGTGTAAATTAAAGTTATCTTTTAATCAATATTTCCTTATTTTTAGTATCACCCTGTATATTCTTGACATTTTTATTCCAATTAAATAAATTTTATTATATGTAGAAATTTTTATTATGAATAAAATTTTCTGACAAATTAGTAATACAGGGTGTGTAAATTAAAGCTATTTTATCATTATTTCCTTATTTTTAGTATCACCCTGTATATTCTTGATATTTTTATTCCAATTAAATAAATTATATTGTATGTAGAAATTTTTATTATGAATAAAATTTTCTGACAAATTAATAATACAGGGTGTGCAAGTTAAAGTTATTTTTTAATCAATTTTTCCTTATTTTTAGTATCACCCTGTATATGCTTGACATTTTTATTCCAATTAAATACATTTTATTATATGTACTAATTTTTATTAAGAATAAAATTTTCTGAGAAATTAATAATACAGGGTGTGCAAATTAAAGTTATTTTTTAATCATTATTTACTAATATTTAGTATCACCCTGTATATTCTTGACATTTTTATTCCGATTAGATAAATTTTATTGGGTGTAGAAATTTTTATTAAGAATAAAATTTTCTGACAAATTAATAATACAGGGTGTGCAAATTAAAGTTATCTTTTAATCAATTTTTTCTTATTTTTAGTAACACCCTGTATATTCTTGACATTTTTATTCCGATTAAATAAATTTATTTGTGTGTAAAAAATTTTATTATGAATAAAATTTTCTGAGAAATTAATAATACAGGGTGTGCAAATTAAAGTTATTTTTTAATCATTATTTCCTTATTTTTAGTATCACCCTGTATTTTCTTGATATTTTTATTCCAATTAAATAAATCTTATTGTATGTAGAAATTTTTATTAAGAATAAAATTTTCTGACAAATTAATAATACAGGGTGTGTAAATTGAAGTTATTTTTTAATTATTTTTTCCTTATTTTTAATATCACCCTGTATATTCATGATGTTTTTATTCCAATTGAATAAATTTTATTGTATGTAGAAATTTTTATTAAGAATAAAATTTTCTGACAAATTAATAATACAGGGTGTGCAAATTAAAGTTATTTTTTAATCATTATTTCCTTATTTTTAGTATCGCCCTGTATATTCTTGACATTTTTCTTCCAATTAAATAAATTTTATTATATGTACAAATTTTTATTATGAATAAAATTTTCTGACAAATTAATAATACAGGGTGTGCAAATTAAAGTTATTTTTTAATCATTATTTCCTTATTTTTAATATCACCCTGTATATTCTTGACATTTTTATTCCAATTAAATAAATCTTATTGTATGTAGAAATTTTTATTAAGAATAAAATTTTCTTACAAATTAATAATACAGGGTGTGCAAATGAAAGTTATTTTTTAATCATTATTTCCTTATTTTTAGTACCACCCTGTATATTCTTGACATTTTTATTCCAATTAAATAAATTTTATTGTATGTAGAAATATTTATTCCGAATAAAATTTTCTGACAAATTAATAATACAGGGTGTGCAAACTAAATTTATTTATTAATCATAATTTACGTATTTTTAGTATCATCCTGTATATTTTTGACAATTTCATTGAGATTTAATAAAGTTTATTTTAAGTAGAAATTTTTGATTAAGAATAAAATTTCCTGAAAAATTAATAATACACAGGGTGTACGTATATATGTAAAAAATAGTATATACAAGGTGAATCTAAATAATTTCGTTAATAAATTTATTATTTTTTAAACAATTTTGGTGATCCATTTATTTGAATTTTTTATTGTTTACCAAATAAACTTAATATGGGGGGGAGGGGGGCCATAAACTAATAAAAAAAATTAATTTTTTAAAAGATATTATTTTTTTAATGTTTTTTATTTTTATTTATCCATTTTTTTTAGATTATTGGAAAGAAAAATTAGTCGAATATCAGGATAGATTTGACGTAATAGAAACCTTAAAAGTTAACGAAAGTTTACGACCAGAGCCACTAACAAATTCTGAATTATTGGGATATTACGGAAATTTTAAAAAAATTGACATAGATTAAATACATAATTCTTAAAAAAAAAATAAAATTAAACTAATGTTTTACCTATAATCACTTTTTTTATTTTCCTCCCTTAAAATATTTTTTTAAGAATTATACACAAAAAACTACACGCGTTTTTAATAATAACCAATAAAATAAGACTATGCTTTTGTAGGTGGCGCAATAAGTACCCATTATGATTTAATAATAATAAGGACGAAATTGTGAATTTAAAATTACATGCACTTTCCCTGTACAAATTATTGAGTGCAAACTAAATTAGACTATACCTTTGTAGGTAGCGCAATGAGTACTAATTATAATTTAATTCTTACTTGGAATTTTGTAGCTTTTATCATTTCAAACTTGAGTTGTTTTATTTATTAAGATCCCTTTGAACAATAAAACAAAAAAAAATCAAGTGGTGTTATATCAATTAAGCGAGCTGGCCATCTGATCTGATTCTTTGTATATGAAGTATGTGTATTATTTATTGCATATATTTGTTCTTTTATGATAAATCTATAATGGAAGTGATAATAAAGGTCATAAAGAGTGTTCAATTAGTATTCGATAAAAAATAAATATTTTTTATAGTTGATTTGAAAAATATAATATAATAACAATAATATTATTACGTGTACTTGTTAGTTTTTTTTTTTAACTAAAGTAAGCGGACAAAAACATTTTCGATTTCAAAAACAATTCTAAAATTAACCAAATAACCAAATTGGTAGACAACAATAAATTAAAAAATATGTGAAATATCCACTTGAACTTGAGTCTAGTGCTTATTTTTTATCAACAAATCAAATTAGTAACAATGTATTTACCACTTGACATTATTAATAATTATAATAAAAATTATAAAGTAAAAAACAACACGTTTCGCATTTTACAAATATTTATTTATATTAGTATCGAGAAAGTATAAAAGAATTATCATTTAACCCTTAGCCATGTAAAAATAATTGGACCCGATACCCCAATGTAAAAATATATTGGTAGCGAGAAAGTAAGTAAAAACAGGTATAAAAATAATTTGACCCCTTGGTCCGGTCCATATAAAAATATTTGGGCTTTCTATCCCTTAGTCCGGGTCGTGTAAAAATATTTTGGTAGCGAGAAAGTAAGTAAAAATAGGTATAAAAATAATTTGACTCCTTTACTCCTTAGTCCGGTCCATGTAAAAATATTTGGGCTCTCTATCCCTTAGTCCAGGTCGTGTAAAAATATTTTGGTAGCGAGAAAGTAAGTAAAAATAGGTATAAAAATTATTTGACTCCTTTACTCCTTAGTCCGGTCCATGTAAAAATATTTGGGCTCTCTATCCCTTAGTCCAGGTCGTGTAAAAATATTTTGTTAGCGAGAAAGTAAGTAAAAATAGGTATAAAAATAATTTGACTCCTTTACTCCTTGGTCCGGTCCATGTAAAAAATATTTGGGCTCTCTATCCCTTAGTCCAGGTCGTGTAAAAATATTTTGTTAGCGAGAAAGTAAGTAAAAATAGGTATAAAAATAATTTGACTCCTTTACTCCTTAGTCCGGTCCATGTAAAAATATTTGGGCTCTCTATCCCTTAGTCCAGGTCGTGTAAAAATATTTTGTTAGCGAGAAAGTAAGTAAAAATAGGTATAAAAATAATTTGACTCCTTTACTCCTTAGTCCGGTCCATGTAAAAATATTTGGGCTCTCTATCCCTTAGTCCAGGTCGTGTAAAAATATTTTGGTAGCGAGAAAGTAAGTAAAAATAGGTATAAAAATAGTTTGACTCCTTTACTCCTTAGTCCGGTCCATGTAAAAATATTTGGGCTCTCTATCCCTTAGTCCAGGTCGTGTAAAAATATTTTGGTAGCGAGAAAGTAAGTAAAAATAGGTATAAAAATAGTTTGACTCCTTTACTCCTTAGTCCAGTCCATGTAAAAATATTTGGGCTCTCTATCCCTTAGTCCAGGTCGTGTAAAAATATTTTGGTAGCGAGAAAGTAAGTAAAAATAGGTATAAAAATAATTTGACTCCTTTACTCCTTAGTCCGGTCCATGTAAAAATATTTGGGCTCTCTATCCCTTAGTCCAGGTCGTGTAAAAATATTTTGTTAGCGAGAAAGTAAGTAAAAATAGGTATAAAAATAATTTGACTCCTTTACTCCTTAGTCCGGTCCATGTAAAAATATTTGGGCTCTCTATCCCTTAGTCCAGGTCGTGTAAAAATATTTTGGTAGCGAGAAAGTAAGTAAAAATAGGTATACAAATAATTTGACTCCTTTACTCCTTGGTCCGGTCCATGTAAAAAATATTTGGGCTCTCTATCCCTTAGTCCAGGTCGTGTAAAAATATTTTGTTAGCGAGAAAGTAAGTAAAAATAGGTATAAAAATTATTTGACTCCTTTACTTCTTAGTCCGGTCCATATAAAAATATTTGGGCTCTCTATCCCTTAGTCCAGGTCGTGTAAAAATATTTTGTTAGCGAGAAAGTAAGTAAAAATAGGTATAAAAATATTTTGACTCCTTTACTCCTTGGTCCGGTCCATGTAAAAAATATTTGGGCTCTCTATCCCTTAGTCCAGGTCGTGTAAAAATATTTTGTTAGCGAGAAAGTAAGTAAAAATAGGTATAAAAATTATTTGACTCCTTTACTTCTTAGTCCGGTCCATATAAAAATATTTGGGCTCTCTATCCCTTAGTCCAGGTCGTGTAAAAATATTTTGTTAGCGAGAAAGTAAGTAAAAATAGGTATAAAAATATTTTGACTCCTTTACTCCTTGGTCCGGTCCATGTAAAAATATTTGGGCTCTCTATCCCTTAGTCCAGGTCGTGTAAAAATATTTTGGTAGCGAGAAAGTAAGTAAAAATAGGTATACAAATAATTTGACTCCTTTACTCCTTGGTCCGGTCCATGTAAAAAATATTTGGGCTCTCTATCCCTTAGTCCAGGTCGTGTAAAAATATTTTGTTAGCGAGAAAGTAAGTAAAAATAGGTATAAAAATAATTTGACTCCTTTACTCCTTGGTCCGGTCCATGTAAAAATATTTGGGCTTTCTATCCCTTAGTCCGGGTCGTGTAAAAATATTTTGGTAGCGAGAAAGTAAGTAAAAATAGGTATAAAAATGATTTGACTCCTTTACTCCTTAGTCGGGTCCATGTAAAAATATTTGGGCTCTCTATCCCTTAGTCCAGGTCGTGTAAAAATATTTTGTTAGCGAGAAAGTAAGTAAAAATAGGTATAAAAATTATTTGACTCCTTTACTTCTTAGTCCGGTCCATATAAAAATATTTGGGCTCTCTATCCCTTAGTCCAGGTCGTGTAAAAATATTTTGTTAGCGAGAAAGTAAGTAAAAATAGGTATAAAAATAATTTGACTCCTTTACTCCTTGGTCCGGTCCATGTAAAAATATTTGGGCTCTCTATCCCTTAGTCCAGGTCGTGTAAAAATATTTTGTTAGCGAGAAAGTAAGTAAAAATAGGTATAAAAATTATTTGACTCCTTTACTTCTTAGTCCGGTCCATATAAAAATATTTGGGCTCTCTATCCCTTAGTCCAGGTCGTGTAAAAATATTTTGTTAGCGAGAAAGTAAGTAAAAATAGGTATAAAAATAATTTGACTCCTTTACTCCTTGGTCCGGTCCATGTAAAAATATTTGGGCTCTCTATCCCTTAGTCCAGGTCGTGTAAAAATATTTTGTTAGCGAGAAAGTAAGTAAAAATAGGTATAAAAATTATTTGACTCCTTTACTCCTTAGTCCGGTCCATATAAAAATATTTGGGCTCTCTATCCCTTAGTCCAGCTCTTGTAAAAATATTTTGGTAGCGCGAAAGTAAAAAATAGGTTATTTTGGATCCTTCACCCGATGTAAAAATAATTGGACCCAATACCCCTTAGGCCGGCCGATGTAAAAATATTTTGGTAGCGCGAAAGTAAAAAATAGGTTATTTTGGATCCTTCACTCGATGTAAAAATAATTGGACCCAATACCCCTTGGGCCGGCCGATGTAAAAATATTTTGGTAGCGAGAAAGTAAGTAACTTTAAATTTTGCCGTTTTTCACTTTTTTTTTTCATAATGGAACAATTTGTTATATTTTTCTGTATTTTTAGTTCTCTTTATTTTTCTCAATTTCTCCCTATTTTGCCTTGTTTTTATCTTTTTTTCTTCATTTTTCCTATTTTCTGTTTTTGTCCCTATTTGAATCAATTTTTCACTATTTTCTCAATTTCATATTCCTCTTTCTTATTTCACAATATTTTCCATGTATCCTTTGTTTTTCCCCATTTTTTCTGTTTTTTCCGTATTTTTGATTATCTTCTATATTTTTCCTATTTTTTTTATTTTTCGGTATTTTTCATTGTTTCTTCCTATTTCCTCAATTTTTCCCTATTTGCCCTCATTTGTACCTGTTCTTCTCCACTTTTTTCTATTTTACCTTATCTTTCCATATATTATCCATTTTTCCCTAGTTTTTCCCTATTTTTCCTTATTTTCTCTATTTTTTCCCATTATCCCTATTTTTTCCCTATTTCCCCTGTTTTTTTAAACTTTTTTTTAGTTTTCTCTATTTTTCCCCGTTTGGCCTTAATTTTAACATTTTTTCTTTATTCTTTCGTATTTTTCCGTTTTTGTCCCTATTTGAATCTATTTTTTTCTATTTTCCCTATTTTTCCACGTATACTTAATTTTTTTCCTGATTTTTCATTATTTTTTCCTATTTTTTCTTATTTTTCTCTATTTTTACCTTTTTTTCTCTTATTATTTTTTCACTATTTTTCTCTATTTTCCCTGATTTTTCGGGCCAATATAAAAATATTTTGGTAGAGAGAAAGTAAAAAAAATGACTCCTACGTTCCCATATTTGGATGTCATGAAATTGGGGGTTCTTAAAAAATATTCGGGGGTCCCAAAATAGGGGTCTTGAAATTGGGGTCCTTTCAGAGGTCCTGCAATTGGGGGTCCTTTAAATTCGGGGGTCCCTAAAATTATGGGGGCGTGGCTTCCCCAACCTTTTAGAAAAGTAGAAGGGGGTACCCCGATCCTCCTACTAACTGAACTAGATTTATTTAAGGGTGTCCGGAAAATAATAGTTTTTTCTATAAAAGGGATATTTTTGAGAAAAATTTAGACCCTTTGTCTTTTAGGGCCGGTTCATGTTATAATAGTTGGTTTATTTACCCGTTAAGCCTACCCATGTAAAAATATGTAGGTTATTTACCCCTTACTCCTGCCCATGTAAAAATATTTGATCCTTTTACCCTTAACTATACTTTTTTTAACGCACTAACGAACGCACGAATGAACGCACGAATGAACGCACAAACAGACACATTAAATTCAGATACGAACTCAAAAAAAAAATTAATTATTTTTGAGAAACATTTAGACCCTTTGTCCTTTAAGGCCCGTTTATCTAATAATAGTTGGTTTTTTTTACCCTTAAGCTTGCCCATGTAAAAAATATGTAGGTTATTTACCCCTTACTCCTGTCCATGTAAAAATATTTGGTCCATTTACTCTTAACCATACTTTTTTTAACGCACGAACGAACGCACCAACCAACGCAAACGAACGCACCAATGAACGCATCAACGAACGCTCGAATGAACGCACGAAAGAACGCACAAACGGACACATAAAATTTAACTTTTTTTACCCCTCAAGCTTGCCCATGTGAAAAATATGTAGGTTATTTACCCCTTACTCCTGTCCATGTTACTCTTAACTATACATTTTTTTTATTATTTGAGCCCGTTACTCATTCAGCCTGCACATTTAGCAAAATATTTCAGCCCTTTGTCATTTTTGATAGAAGAATTCATGGAAGAACGCACGAATGAACGCACGAACGAACGCATCCACGAACACACGAACGAACGCATCAACGAACGCACGAATGAACGCACAAACAAACGTACCAACGAACGCACGAACGAACGCACGAATGAATGCACAAACAAACGCACCAACGAACGCACGAATGAATGCACCAACGAACGCATGAACGAACACACCAACAAACAAAACAACGAACGCACCAACGAACGCTTGAACGAACGCATAAATAGACAAATTAAATTCAGATACGAACTCTAGAAAAAAAAATTAAATAATTTAAGTTTGTTATTATTATCAAGTAACTAAGTTAAATTAAATTTGTCATAGATTTTGAGTTTGTAATTTTGTGTTCTAATATCGAATACTAAATAATAAAATAGTTAAAATTGTAATTAATTTGTTGACCTATTTAAAAAATTATCATTACCAATTTGCGATACAACATACCAAGCAAAAATAAAGATAAGATTATCAATTAAACAGTATATAAAGGAATTACATTTATTATTTACTTGATATCATAAAAATATATATAAGTAAATTATTTAAATATTTAATTAAAACGATTTAGTTTATTTTTGTAGTTATTGTAAAGAATTTTAAAATGGATAAAAAACCTTTGTTGCATATTGATAGAAAAAAAGTGAGAAAACATTATGGAAAAAGTGATTCCGAAGTGGAAGCAATTATTAAAGTCCTTAAGGAATGGATAAAATCAAAGGACTTTCCTGAAATGACAAGTATATAATTATTTATTAACTAACCATAATATAATTAATAAAATTTTAACATAAAAATTCAAAATAATAGAATAAATATAGTTTTTAAATGGTGTCATCAATCATCAGTAAATCGCAATGAAGCGTTACCATAAATGACAATAATAATAAATGTTCTTTAAAACTGTTATAATTAGTTAAATAGAAAAAAATTACAATATCAATTGCTTAAAGGTACTATTTTTTTTTTTAAATACGGACCTGTACTTTTTACTTCATTTTTAAAATCCTCATCCACCCAAATATCAAATATTTAATTTTTTTATTAGGTTTTAATAATTAATTGTACTTTAACAATTTTTCTAAGTACGGTCCTGTTCCATTTTTTTATAAATATTTTTAAATAAAATAATTAAATATTATTAAAAGTACAGTTTATGGTCAAATAAATAAATTAATATTTATCATAGAAATGAGGATTTCAAAAATGGAATATACAGGGGCGTAATTAAAAAAAAACATTGAGGATGGCCCTTTAAAGACGAAACTAAAATTACCATCTTGGAAAATAATTTTGTAATTAATTATATTAATAAAAAAAAATAATCTGGTGCCCAATTAAAACAAAAAAAATCAATAACAATAAAAAAATATAGTAACTTTTTTATAAAGGGACTAAAGTATCACTTTTAATACCGAGAGTGAAGATTGAGCAACAATCACTCGACGGATTAAAACGTACTTTAGTCTCGTTATTATATACGTTATTTTTTGTACCCACCATACAAACTAAAAAATTCATATATAGATTATTAAACATTTTAGTCCCTAGGGAGTAAAACTAGCACTTTAGTCCTTAGAATAAGATAGTAAAATTCATATGATTAATTAACTGAAAACTTGCACAATCCTGCTTGCTTACATTACGCCATACTGACATATCTAGATTATTCAATATTTTAGTCCCAAGGGAGTAAAAGTGACACTTTAGTCGCTAAAATAAAGGTATAAAATTCATGTGGTAATTTTGTAAAAAAATACACAATCAGACTTGCTTACAACATCTGCCATTTCGCCACACTGACATATAGAGATTATTAAATATATTAGTCAGAAGGGAGTAAAAGTGACGATTTAGTCCCTAAAGTAAGGATATAAAATTCATATCATAATTATGTAAAAAAAACCCAGAATCATACTTGCTTACAAGCTCTGCTATTGCGCCACACTGACATATAGAGATTATTAAAAAATTTAGTGCCAAGGGAGTAAAAGTAGCACTTTAGTCCCTAAAATAAGGGAGTAAAATTTGTACGATAATTATGTGAAAAAACACAGGATCCTTCTTATTGACAAGACGGGCGCTCTGCCATTGCGCCACACTCACATATTCAGATTATTAAATATTTTAGTCCCAAGGGAGTAAAGTGGCATTTTAGTCCCTATATATATGGTAATTATTACCATATATTAATCCAAAGTGGTACATTAGTCTCTATATAGAGATAATTAAATATTGTCCTAAGGGAGTAAAAGTGGCTATTTAGTCCCTAAATTAAAGTAAGTTAGAGTAAAATTTATACGATAGTTATGTGAAAAAACACAGAATCCTTCTTGTTGATAAGACGGGCGCTCTGCCATTGCGTCACACTGACATATATAGATTATTAAATATTTTAGTCATAAGGGTGTAAAAGTGGCATTTTAGTACCTATACATATAGATTATTGCCATATAATAATCCAAATTGGTACTTTGGTCCCTATATAGAAATTATTAAATATTGCCCTAGGAAGTAAAAGTGGAACTTTATTCTCAAAAAATATTTTAGTCCCAAGGGAGTAAAAGTGGCATTTTAGTCCCGATACATATAGATTATTACCATATTTTAATCCAAATTGATACGTCATAGTTCCTATATATAGATCATTACTCTCAAGGGAGTAAAGGTGGCACTTAATTTCCCAAAAAATAAGGGAGTAAAATATTTTAGTTCCAAGGTAGTAAAAGTGGCATTTTAGTCCCTATACATATAGATTATTACCATATATTAATCAAAATTGGTCCTTTGGTCCCAATAATGATTAAATATTGCCCCAAGGGAGTAAAAGTGGAACTTTATTCACCAAAAAATGAGGGAGTAAAATATTTTAGTCCCAAGGGACTAAAAGTGGAATTTTAGTCCCGATAAATATAGATTATTACCATATATTAATCCAAAGTGGTACTTCAGTCCCTATATAGAGATTATTTAATATTGTTCCAAGGGAGTAAAAGCAGTACTTTATTTCCAAAAAATGAGGGAGTAAAATACTTTAGTCCCAAAGGAGTAAAAGTGGCATTTTAGTCCCGACACATATAGATTATTAAAATATTTTAATCCAAATTGGTACTTTATAGTCCCTATATAGAGATCATTACTCCTAAGGGAGTAAAAGTGGCACATTATTCCCCAAAAATGAGGGAGTAAAATTTTTAATCCCAAGGTAGTAAAAGTGGTATTTTAGTCCCTATACATATAGATTATTACCATATATTAATCCAAATTGGTACTTTGGTGCCTATTTAGAGATGATTAAACATTGTCCCAAGGGAGTAAAAGTGGAACTTTATTCCCCAAAAATGAGGGAGTAAAATGTGTGTTTTATGTATATTTACAGTAAATGGAATATTTTTTCTAATATGAATGATAAAAAAGGCTTAACTAGATTTAAAGCAATTGTGAGAAAATATATACATAGGTCAAACTAGTAGAAATCTAGAAGACTGTAACACGCCGCACGAAAGTGATCGTAGATTGTTTACAGACAAGTGTTTATTAGCAAAATATGATTACAGACCTGATTATTACAATAACAAATAAAATGTTTTATTATTTATTAAAAAATGATAAATAATGTTATCAATGTGATTGTTTTCCTGTTTTGTATTAATAAAATATGACTAAAATCATATTAGTTCCAGACCATTAAAAAATTTTATTCTTTTTTTTGAGATGACAGTTCGAGTAGCTGTCACTGTCCTTAAAATTTTGAGAAAAAGAGATAAAACGACGTTTCGGACCATCTCTATCTCTCTCAAAATATATTTTCTTCTTCCAGCACGATAGAAATGGATATTTTTGTCCAATCGATACCAAATTTTGTACAAAAATTTTTTGGGGTAGTAATTCGTTGCGTAATGCAAATGGACATTATACCTTTAAGGGGGTGGAAACTGGAGGGGGTTGAAATCTCAAAAAAATCATATTTTCGCCATTTTTGAAAATATTGAAACAAGTCATTAGACTTTTTTTATATCATAATTATTTTAAAATTAATTTGCTTGAAACTTTTTTCGGTCTAATATTCATGGGCGGAACTGAAGGGGGTTGAAATTTAAAAAAATCATATCTCAGCTATTTTTAAAAATATTGAAATAAGTTATGAGACTTTTTTTATGTCCTAATTATTATAAAATTAATTTGCTTAAAAAATTTTTCGGTCTGATATTCATGGGCGGAACTGGAGGGGTTGAAATTTAAAAAAATTATATCTCAGCTATTTTAAAAAATATTGAAATAAGTTATTAGACTTTCTTTATGTCCCAATTATTATAAAATTAATTTGCTTAAAAAATTTTTCGGTCTGATATTCATGGGCGGAACTGGAGGGGTTGAAATAAAAAAAAATTATATCTCAGCTATTTTTAAAAATATTGAAATAAGTTATTAGACTTTTTTTATGTCCTAATTATTATAAAATTAATTTGCTTGAAACTTTTTTCTGTCTGATATCCATGGGCGGAACTGGAGGGGTTGAAATAAAAAAAAATCATATCTCAGCTATTTTTAAAAATATTGAAATAAGTTATCAGACTTTTTTTATGTCCTAATTATTATAAAATTAATTTGCTTGAAACTTTTTTCCGTCTGTTATTCATGGGCGGAACTGGAGGGGTTGAAATAAAAAAAAATTATATCTCAGCTATTTTTAAAAATATTGAAGTAAGTTATTAGACTTTTTTTATGTCCCAATTATTATAAAATTAATTTGCTTGAAACTTTTTTCGGTCTGATATTCATGGGCGGAACTGAAGGGTGTTGAAATTTAGAAAAATCATATCTCAGCTATTTTTAAAAATATTGAAATAAGTTATTAGACTTTCTTTATGTCCCAATTATTATAAAATTAATTTGCTTAAAAATTTTTTCGGTCTGATATTCATGGGCGGAACTGGAGGGGGTTGAAATTTAAAAAAAATCGTATGTTAAGTTATTTTTAAAAAAATTGAAATAAGTTATTAGACTTTTTTTATGTACTAATAATTATAAACTTAATTTGCTTAAAAATTTTTTTGGTCTGATATTCATGGGCGGAACTGGAGGGGTTGAAATAAAAAAAATCATATCCCAGCTATTTTTAAAAATATTGTAAGACTTTTTTTATGTTCTAATTATTATAAAATTAATTTGCTTGAAACTTTTCTCGGTTAAATAGTCATGGGTGGAACTGGAAGGGGTTTAAATTTTAAAATTAAGACAACTTCAGTTTATTAAATTTTTTTATTTTTTTAGATGACCACAATATAGAATTTTTTTTAACAAATTGTAAATATAATTTGGAAACAACAAAACAAAATATCGAAACTTACTATGGGATAAGAAACAAAGTGCCTGAAATATACAAAAATTCAAATCCAAAATCACCAGAAATTCAAGAAGCATGGAATATGGGGTAAGCAAATAAATATAATAAAAAATAAATATAATAATAAAAAAAAATTATTTTAGATGTTATTTACCACTACCGATATCACTAAAAGGATTATATAGAATCTGTATAGTAAATTTAAATAATCCTGAATCAGGAAAATTCAATGCTTATAAATATTTTGCAAATTTTATGAATATTTTTGAAGTTAGAATTTGTGAGGATTTAGTACTTAGTCAAATTATTATTGTCGATTACAAGCAACTAACATGGAGTCATATATTTAAATTTTCTCCATTTTTATTAAGAAAAATGATATATTTAGCAGAAGTTAGTAAAACAAAATATTTATTAATATTTTTTTAATAATATTTTTATTTTAGACAGTAGCTAAAGGTCGATTAAAACAAATACATGTAATCCAATCTCCGTATTATGTTACTACATTGATTAATATGGGTAAAAAATTTATGAAAAAGAAAATGGCAGATAGAGTAATTAAGCACCAAAAAAAATTTTTTTTAATTATTAATGTCATATTTTTAGATACAAGTACATAAAGATATGGAATCTTTATATGATTTAGTACCACGAGAATTATTACCTAGTGATTATGGAGGTAAGCAAGCATCAATAAAAGAATTAACAGGTAAGATTAATTTTGAATCGATTTGTGCAGTTTTTATTTAATAAATATTTTTTAGCTACGTGGAAAAATAAAGTTGAAGAATATCAAGACAGATTCGATATGTGGGAAAAAATAAGTAAAGAAGAAGAGTGATTTATTAAATTTAATATTATAGAATTTTAATATAACTTGATTACAATGTTAAAACCAACTTAAATGTATTTAATTGATAAGAATATTACCAAGGTTGCAATTATTTATAAATAAAAAATATTGTTATAATTATTATATTCTGTGATAAAAACAACATAAAATATATAAAAATGATTCTAAATATTTAATATTAAAATTCTAGGGACTTCGGCCCATCGATACAAAAAATTACATACATGATGTTAAAATCATTCTTTTTTTTTTAAATCCAGCAGGTTATCAATTATCTCAAATGTGATGAAATAATAAAACTCTGAGTCGAGTACCATAAATTAAAAAAAAAATTACTTAATAAAAAAAATAAGATGAATAATTTTTTTTGTCAGTTTAAAAGTAATTTTAATATCTTGATTCTTTTTTTATGTGTTATAAAAATCCTGCGATTTTGAGAAATTTTCGGAAATTTGGCAATGACGCATTAAAATTCCTGTTTTATTTTTTTTTTAACATTGAATTGTTAAAATTTATTATAAATCAAATTTTTTTTTACAAATTTCAGCGATTTATAAAAAAAATTACAAAGCATTAAAGTAGCCTAATTTACAAATAATTATTTAATATTAAATTGATTAATACACAAAAAAATACATATTTGATGCTAAAATTATTTTTTTATTTTAATTTTTCACATCAAAAAAAGTTTTAAATATTTTCATAAATTGGAGAAATTTTATTTAAACGTTTCCCAGTAGTGTAAAAAGATCGTTTTTGTATATGACTTTGATCTTGATATCGACATTGTCCTTGACACCGATCTTGATTTCAAGGTCAAGGTCACTTCTTTTCCTTCTTCAGAAACTATCTCCTTACACACTTTCCAAAAATGTCCCCAAATTAAAAGATTTTATATTAAAATTTAACAAAAAAAAATTCTGCTCCTACAGATTAATAAAAATATATCTATATATTTTTTTTGATTAAAAGTAATCCCCGGATTTAGGAAATTTTCGGAAATTTTGTAATTCCCCTGATTTAATTTTCTTTAACATTGCTTTAAAAATATAAAAATTGTTAAAATTTTTTATAAATTTATTATGGTAAAATTTTTTCAAAAAATTTCAGACATTTATAAAAAAATAAATAAAAAGTGTCTCATTAAAACAGCGAAAAAAATGATTTAATCCGATTTTTTTTAAAATACAAAAAAAAATACATACATGATGCAAAAATCATTTATTTATTTTTTGTTTAATTTTTCTCGATCTGAAAAATGTTTTAAATATTTTCTGAAATCGTAGAATTTAAACGTTTCCCAGTAGTGTTAGAAGACCGTTTCTGGTTGGGAGGAAGGGTTACATTGACCTTGACCTTAATATCGACCTTAGTCTTGACATAGACCCTAACATCTTTGTCAAGGTCAAGGTCACCTTTCCTCCTATTCAGAAACGGTCTTTTTACACTACTTTGCCCAATTTCCAAAAAATTCCCCAAATATAAAGATTTTATATTAAAATTTAACCCAAAAATTTTCTGCTCCTTCTACAGATTAATAAAAAAAATCAATATTTTTTTGTGAGTAAAAGTAATCTCAGAATTTAGGGAAATTTTCGGAAATTTGGTAATGACGCTTTAAAATTTAATTTTTTTTAACATCAGAATTGTTAAAATTTGTTATGAATCAAAATTTTTTTTACAAATTTCAGCGATTTATAAAAAAAAAATTAATAAAAAATCATTAAAACAGCCTAATTTAATTTTTTTAAAAATTATTTAATCTGAAATTGTTAAGTATACAAAAAAATACATATATGATGCAAAAATTATTTTTTTTTATAAAATTTTTTCCATCCAAAAAAGTTATAAATATTTTCATAAATTGGAGAAATTTTATTTAAAAGTTTCCCAGTAGTGTAAGACCATTTTTGTATAAGAGGAGAGGTGACTTTGACCTTGACTCTTGACATCGACATTGTCCTTGACATCGATCTTGATATCAAGGTCAAGGTCACTTCTCCTCCTTTTCCAGAAACGGTCTCTTTACACTACTTTGCCCAATTTACAAAAATTTAATCAAATTTAAAGATTTTATATTTAACTTAAAAAAAAATTCTGCTCCGTCTACAGGTTAATAAAAAAATATCAATATTTTTTTTGTGAGTAAAAGTAATCCCCGGATTTAGGGAAATTTTCGGAAATTTGGTAATTCCTCTGATTTAATTTTCTTTAACATTGCTTTAAATTGTTAAAAATTGTTATAAATTTATTATTTTTTCAAAAATTTCAGAGATCTATAAAAAATAAATAAAAAGTGCATCATTAAAACAGCGTTGCCTAATTAACGAAAAAAATTATTTAATCCGAAATTGTTTAAAATACAAAAAAAATACATACATGATGCAAAAATCATTTATTTATTTTTTGTTTAATTTTTCTCAATCTGAAAAATGTTTTAAATATTTTCTTAAATCGTAGAAATTTTATCAGTAGTGTTAGAAGACTGTTTCTGAATGTGAAGAGGGGTTGCTTTGACCTTGACTTTGATATCGACCTTGACATCGACCCTAACAGCGTTGCCAAGGTCGATGTCAAGGTCAAGGTCACTTTTCCTCCTATTCAGAAACGGTCTTCTTACACTACTTTGCCCAATTTTTAAAAATCTCCATTGGCTCTTGGTTTAATTTTTTCAAAGAGTTCCTGCTTATAATGGTAAAGTACACTTTTAGAGGTATTGTTTAGGTTAGGTTAGGAAAATCTCTATTGTTATAAAAATTGTTGTTAAAACTAAACTGAAAAAAAGATCATTTATTTATATAATTTCGATAAAACAGTTAAAGTGCATATAAGTTAAGTTATTGTTTATAACTATTTTAATATACCATACACAATGAAATGCTGGACCCGGAGATGAAAAAATATAAATGACAAATTGTTGACAAGCGGCAAAAGTCGAACGATGCAATAAATTCAAATTGCAGGTAAAAAAACTTGACTAAAGAGGCAAGAGAGCAGGTACCAGACACATTTTAATTAAGTGAGAAAAAGAAGAATCAAAAAGAGACATTTGGGTCAGTGTTGCCAACCTGCGGATAATAACCCGATTTTCGGGTATTTTGCTCTCATGTCAATTATTCACTGTTTTGATATTTTGTGGGAGTGAGGCCACTACCACTAAACTTAAAAATTACCTCTCTACCTTATTTCTTATAAAATACAGAAAAATACTATTAATTAAACACACTTGGCAACACTTCTACATAATTCACGTCAGATGTCAAAGTCTAATAGTAAAATAGAAAATAACCCTGTTAGCTGAGGCATCAAAAAGGAAAAAGAAGAATATTATTTATTCTCCATTTAAGTTTTAAGATCTTGTTTGTCAAACAGAACATTTTTTTAGTAATTGGCGTCGAACGAAAAGATTACATGCCGGAGGCGCAGGGGAGAAAACTCCCGACAAAAACTTCAAATTAAAAGTGGGTAAAGTCCTTAGACTATTTACTATTAGACATGCCTTGTTTACATTTTTGTATATGTTTTGAAGTCGATACATCTTGTCTCTCTCTAGGTGTGGGGGAATTCGGTATGTGCGGGAAAGTATTTACAAACATTAATAGAAGTGGTGTACGTCCATGGAATTTACCACAAGTAACGCTTACAATTTAAATAACTTAATAAAACTTTAGAAAATGGCTCGGCAATTTATTAAATTCTCGAAAAGATACTTGTGATACTATTTGTTTACGTGTTTGTATAAAAACAAAACTGTCTACTAAATGAACTAATAATTTTTTTCCTATCGGAATAAAATTTACGTTTACACATTTTTTAAAATTCCCAACAATTTCACAACAACCCAAACAAACATCAACAACAACGTTCAAGTTAACGACTGTTTTCTTCTTCTTTCTCGAATTTTATAAACCGGTTACTTAAACCTTAACTCGGTAGAGGCCAAATACTAACAACAAGAAGCAAAGAAATGACAGAAATAGACGTTGCCAATTACTCTTCTTATTTAAGGATTTCTTTGTCTACTAAATGAATTAATACATTTTTCCTTATCGGAATAAAATTTACGTTCACACATTTTTAAAAATTTCCAACAATTTCACAACAACCCAAACAAACATCAACAACAACGTTCGACTTAACGACTGTTTTTTTCTTCTTTCTCGAATGTTATAAATCGGTCATCTAAACCTTTACTCGGTAGAGGCCAAATACTAACAACAAGAAGCAAAGAAATGACAGAAATAGACGTTGCCAATTACTCTTCTTATTTTAGGATTTCTTTGTCAAGGTAAGCCAGAATATTGATTATGAATAGGAATGTTTGAGGAGACCTTAAGTAGTCCTTACATTATATATCCTTAAGATTACCTTCAAGTATTAACTATGAATGGTCCAAGGTAAAATTGGGTATTTTGGGTCAAAGTGGCTGGTATTTTGTTATTTTGTCATTGGCAACATTGATTTGGGTAAAAAAGAAGAATGGGAATGTCAACGTGAAGTAAATAAAAACATAGCCTAGAAAAACAAATCAAAACAAAGATCATAATTTGGAAATGGAAAGATGGATAAAAGTTTAAAAATTAAGTATTTGAAATTATATATAAATACTATTGATTTAGAAATTTCAAAAAGATTTATGAATTAACGAATTTTGATAGTTAAAGAAAAGTAGGTTATTCTTAAAACATTACAAAATCGTACTAGATAATTTACTTTTTAATTGATCTATATATTTGTGCCAGGATAAAATATTATCCAGAGTAATAACAAGTAAATTTACACATTCA
The DNA here is from genome assembly GCA_963243735.1 of Neocrepidodera transversa. Taxonomy (NCBI): domain Eukaryota; kingdom Metazoa; phylum Arthropoda; class Insecta; order Coleoptera; family Chrysomelidae; genus Neocrepidodera; species Neocrepidodera transversa. Next base: position 2,244,304 of record OY725355.1, on the reverse strand, counting down.
TTTGTATAAAATATGAGAACAAATTTAATGTTGTCAAACAAAAACTAAAAAAACTTAATTAAAGAAGGTTATGTCTCAAAATTTTTAAACAAAGATTTTTAACTTAAATATCTATATTTAATAATAATGTAACATTTTATATCTGTGCTTTAAAATGTACTTTTCTGTTTGATCTGTCCTACATTATGTATTATGATCAAAAGGGATGCATAAAGTATTATTATGTATGAGACAACTCAAAATTAAAATGGATATAAAAGTAAAATAGATATAAATTATAAACACATAAAACAACATAAATAGATAAAATCCAGGTTAAAACTTGTCTTTACAATATGGTTCTAAATTATAAATTTTAAGCCTCTGAAAACCAGGCTGATTTAGGTTTTTTCTAATGTGATCTGGTAATTTTTTAAACAAACTTATGGCTGAAAATTGAAAAGACCCCGCACTTATACAAACGAGAGCACCGTCAAATTGTATGAATTTTTTGTATATTATAGTACTTGGCTAGATGTCGAGATACAAATCCAGATTTTTTTAATTTTTTTAAACAAGTTACTCTGAAATATTTTTGGAAGTGACTGACTAATATATGTAGCCACAATACATACTTAATTATTAACATAAAAATATTTTAACTTACAGTGTGATTCATGTTTTTACAGGCCTGTTTTGGTAAATGTATGATTTTTTACCATACAAAAATAAAGCATAATATAAAAAAAATCACCATCAAAGTTTCTCAATATTTGATATAGTATATAGATCTCGTTTAAAATTCTTAGTGGTAAAATTAGATCCTCTATGACTAGTTTTCGAAATATTAATTGTAATTTTTACCAATAAAAAATATTTATACAAATAAAGGAAATACCGTGAACTAAATATTTTTACACACTTTATAATGAAAATAAAACCACTCTGAAGAAAAAGAATTTTTTGTTTTGGGAAAAAAAGATATATCATAATTTAGCAAAAGTTATTAATTGTAAACAAATAGTCAAAAACCAAAATATACCAATAAAAATAACTATTGTTAATGTTAAAGTACAAGAAAAGAGTTTAAAAAAATAAAAAATTGTCAAAAGTTTATTTTGGACAAGATAAATAATGATGAAGATGGTTTAAAATAAGTAAGGTCAGAAGAAGCAATTTAAGAAGGATTTTGAAGAAATAAATAGACGAAGGAGTATAAAGAAGAGGAGGTGTAAAATTTATTGTTATGTGATTTCCTTTTGTAATGTTTATTTTTTTATAGAACCCACACCAAAATTGTGATTTTTCTGTATGAGTAAATCATTACAATATATAGACCGTGAATTGAGAGTAAATATTTTTTAAATTTCAGTTTATACGCTATTCGGAAGAGCAACCCCAAACTTCAATGGAATAAAAGTGGACAAAATAAACAGTCTTTAGTATTTTTTGATTAAACAGACAGGATAAAATTCTTAGATGACTATTTATAAGGTGTCCACGAGTACTTTTGTACAATATATCTTATCTATTGGTAAATGTATAGTGATTTTTAGTTATTTGGTGTAAAAACAATAGACTTAGATTTACTTTCATTCAAAACTAGTCTGCTTTGCGAAAGATAATTTTTTATGAATCTAATACTACAAGATATAACAATTTTGTGCTGCTTTTTTAAATCTATAGTTACAATTTTACTTTAAAAATCTAATTAGAATGTTTAAATAGTCAATTTTTGGGTACACACAAATTTTAAAACTTTTGATCCCATCTGGCATATTTTTTATAAATTATAATATATTTTTGTACTTTGTTATCCTATTATCAACTAGAGATGTCCGTTATACATTCCAATTGAAATTATATCAAATTTTACAATTCTACGAAGAGATAATTTTGTTCTTTTAGATATTTACCAAATAATATTAACATAACTAATTTGTATATATTTATACATTGTCAATAAATATTAAATTTAATTCAAATTAATCAGATTTCTACTTATCGAAAGGCTCTTAAATTCCTAATCCTTTATCGAATGATTCTTTAACATTTAATAACTATAAAAACGTTGCAATTTAAGTAAAAAAAACTTATTTTAATAATAATAATAATTAAATCGATTAGAACAAAACTAGTTTTAAACTAAAAATTAAGTATCAACATTTAATAAAAGGAATATTATAGACCTGTTTTTGTATGTATGAAATACAAATTCCAATCAAATATTTACTAGATTTTAATATTAATTTTAGTGTGAACATACCTTTAAAATCGTTCTGGATTCTGCATAAAAACCAAAAACCTTCTGAAACGAATCAAATTTCAAATAATTTGTCATAACTACCAAAAATTAACAAACCTTCACTACTATAGCAACCAATTTATGCACATTCACATTTTAAATACACTAAATTCTATCAATTTGCTTTATTTTAAAGTTAATCATAATTTTGTAGCGAAATTAACCAACAATTTAGAGCGAAACACTATTGCACAACAATACAAATTTAAAACACAACGAATTTTTTGACAGCTAGTTGGAATTGAAGCGACATGCACTGCTACCAACTCTTCAAAACTAAATTACTAGAAAATAATTTTATTCTTGGTAGGCATTTCATTGGTTAACAAAATATCAGAATGAAGACGTCATAATGGATTCGTAAATATCGTACGTTACATAATAAATAGTCCAAAGTAGTAAAACAGGCCCGGATTGATTATAATTTGAGTTTATAAAATTTTATTTTGGAAAAATTGATTTGTTCCAAGGATGGATGAGATTTGGGCGAGAAATAAATTATTTTACAATTCGGTTTATGTTTTTGAAAATTCAGACCCCAAGGGGGGAAATGGGGGAAATTTTTTTTATAAGAATACCCATATCTCATACCGCGAGGCTGTTACAGACTTGAAAATTAGTATTTAGATTATTCTTTAAAAAAAAAAAATAGGCTTTGTCACCCCAGAACTTTCCGGCTCGGCTGTAGAGGATAGGATTATTCTAATTCCATGAAGCTATTGGAAATTCGGGAAAAAGTTTAATACAAAAATTATAGGAAATTTTAAGCTCTACAACTTTTCAATAGAACATTTTGCACTAAAAGTGCATTGTTTGTCTTCAAAATTAAAAAAAGGACAAAAAACTTAAATATTTATTTTTCTCGCCATCTAGCGGCGAAACTATGCGGAATTCGAAAAAAAGTTAAATATAAAAGTTAAAGGAAATTTTATGATCTATAACTTTGTTCTAAAAAATTTTGCACCAAAGTGCATTGCTTGTTCTCAAAATCTGGAAAAATTAGGGAAAACCTACATGCACATTTTTTACGCCTCCTCTACTGGTTCAACTATAGAAAATTCGGAAAAAAGTTTAATATAAAAATTATAGGAAATTCTATGCTCTACACCTTTGCACTGGAATATTTTGCACTTAAGTGCATTGTTTGTCTTCAAAATTAAAAAAAAGGCAATAAACCTGCATGTACCTTTATTGCGCGCCCCCTAGTGGTTCAACTATTGGAAATTTAGGAAAAATTTTAATACAAAAATTGTAGGAAATTTTATGCTGTGAAACTTTGCACAAGATCATTTTGCACCAAAGTGCATTGCTTGTTCACAAAATCTGGAAAAATTAGGGAAAACCTACATGCACATTTTTTACGCCTCCTCTACTGGTTCAACTATAGAAAATTCGGAAAAAAGTTTAATATAAAAATTATAGGAAATTCTATGCTCTACACCTTTGCACTAGAATATTTTGCACTTAAGTGCATCGTTTGTCTTCAAAATTAAAAAAAAGGCAATAAACCTGCATGTACCTTTTTTGCGCGCCCCCTAGTGGTTCAACTATTGGAAATTTAGGAAAAAGTTTAATACAAAAATTGTAGTAAATTTTATGCTCTAAAACTTTGCACTAGAACATTTTGCACCAAAGTGCATTGTTTGTCTTCAAAATTTGGAAAAAGGGCAAAAATACCTAAACGTTTATTTTTTCCGCCCTCTAGCGGCAAAACAAAGAGGAATTCAAAAAAAAATTGAATATTTAAGTTAAAGGAAATTTGGTGCTCTACAACTTAACACTAGTAACATTTTGCAATAAAGTGCATTGCTTGTTCTCAAAATCTGGATAAACTAGGGAAAACCTATATGTACATTTTTTGCGCGCCCTCTAGTGGTTCGACTATTGGAAATTCTGGAAAAAGTTTAATACAAAAATTGTAGGAAATTTTATGCTCTAAAACTTTGCACTTGAACATTTTGCACCAAAGTGCATTGTTTGTCTTCAAAATTTAAAAAAAGGGAGAAATCTAAATGTTAATTTTTTTCGCCCTCTAGTGGCGAAACTATACGGAATTCGAAAAAAAGTTAAATATAATAGTTAAAGCAAATTGGGTGTTGTACAACTTTGTACCAGAACATTTTGCACGAAAGTGCATTGCTTATTCTAAAAATCTGGAAAAATTAGGGAAAACCTACAAGCACATTTTTTGCGCGCCCTCTAGTGGTTCAACTATTGGAAATTCTGGAAAAAGTATAATACAAAAATTGTAGGAAATTTTATGCTCTAAAACTTTGCACTAGAACATTTTGCACAAAAGTGCATTGTTTGTATTTAAAATTGAAAAAAAAAGCAAAAAACCTAAATGTTTATTTTTTCGCCCTCTAGCGGCGAAACTATGGAGAATTAGAAAAAAAGTTGAACATAAAAGTTAAAGGAAATTTTATGTTCTATAACTTTGCACTAGAAAATTTTGCACTATAGTGCATTGCTTGTTCTCAAAATCTGGAAAACTAGGGAAAACCTAGCACATTTTTGGCGCGCCATCTAGTGGTTCAACTATTGGAAATTCTGGAAAAAGTTTAATACAAAAATTGTAGGAAATTTTATGCTCTACAACATTGCACTAAAACATTTTGCACCAAAGTGCATTGTTTGTCTTCAAAATAAAAAAAAAACCTAAACAAAGAAATCCAACCCAGCCTAACCGACGTTATTTTTTTATTTTCCTCCAACTCGCTTTCTCTTTCAAAAAAAAAAAAAACAAAAAAAGCTTATGATAGTCCAACTTTGAGTAAAAATACGTGAGAAAAAAAGAGTGGGAAAATAAAGGTACAACAACCAATTTATAAGGTAGAGGTGGGAACTGACAAAATAAAATAAAGAAATAACGATTGGAACCGAACCGGAAAATAAAATTTAACAAAATTTTAAATATTTACAATTTATAAATAATATGATACAGTGGCGGGATTTCAGAAAAAAATTGGAGTGGGGGCAATATTACAGTCTATTTTTTCCAAAATTGTTATAAGGTAATTTTATAAATAAAAGTATACATTTTTAAACCCCGATAAATTATTTTACCTACTTTTGCCATCCCAACACCCGCCACTGATATATAATACATACATGGTGTCTCATAAATAATGGAAAAAAAATTTTTACTAATAATATTTTTGTTTATAAATTCAAAATAGATCTGAAATATAATTTTTAATTATTGAAAAATCAATTTGCCAATGGCGTACCTCAATATTTTTTTCAACATTCTAATTCAAAATATTTGACATAAAATAAAAATAAATATTTAAATTAATGTTATAAATTAATTATTACGTTTAGATAATCATATTTTTTTAAAAAAAAATATCATTAAATTTGCCATAGGATAAATTTTGTCTGACCTTGTTGGGTTTTTTTATTTGGTGGAATATTAAATTTTTAACTTGTTTTACATATTTGTTTCTATTTATTTATATAATATGATAATTTTATTACTAACAAGTTTTTTTTAACAAAAATTAGTATTTAATATAAAAGACAATTAAATATTAAAATATTATGAAATCATATCCTTTAACAAAATGAGTGTTGAAAATCTTTTAATAACCGATAGGGAAAAAGTGAGAAAAGCGTGGGGTAAAAATGATATAGATACAGAAGGTGATATTATTATTATAAAAAAATGGTTAAATAATCAAAAACATTTGCCGGAAATACCCTGTAAGTATTTTATAACAAATTAAAATTATCTATATATTTTTATTAAATTTACAAATTAACTTTAAATAAAAGTAGAGCTTATACGGTTAAGGGACGGTTAAATATATTTTAAAGTAAATTTCAGTTAAAAATTTTTTTTCAGCTGATGATCGATTTTTTTTAGACCAATTCTAAATACAGTATTGAAAAAGCAAAACAATTGTTATTGATTTTTGAGTTTTAGTTGTTTTTTGAATTATTATTGTTTTTTGAATTTTTGTTTTTTGAAAATTTGTTGTTTTTTGAATTTTTGTTTTTTTAATTCTTGTTTTTTTGATTTATGCAGTTTTTTTAATTTTTGTTGGTTTTTGAATTTTTGTCGCTTTTTTAAACAATTTTAACATCCCTTGAACTTAAAGTCTTAAAAATTCCTTGAAACATTCTTGAAAAATCTGAAAAATCTTTAATAAGTCCCTAAAAATTAAAGTGGTTAAAAATCCTTGAAAGATCCTTGACAAATCTGTGAAAAATCCTTAATAAATCCATAAAAATTAGAGTTACGAAAAATCGTTGAAAGGTCCTTGAAAAGTCCTTAAATATTCTTAAAAAAACCTTGAATACTGGTTAAAATCAATTTTTGACAATTTTTGAAAAATCCCTTAAAATTAAAGTCATGAAAGTTCCTTGAAACATTCTTGAAAAATCTGAAAAATCTCTGAAAAATCTCTGAAAAATCTTTAATAAATCCCTAAACATTAAAGTCATGAAAATCCTTGAAAGAATCTTGACAAATCTCTGAAAAATCCTTGATAATCCATAAAAAATAGAGTTATGAAAAATCGTTGAAAAATCCTTAAAAATTCTTTAAAAAATCCTTGAATACTGCCTAAACACAATTTTTGAAAAATTCCTTAAAATTAAAGTCATGAAAAAGCCTTTCAGATTTTTAAAAAATTTCTGAAAAATCATTTAAAAACTTACAAAATCCTTGAAATATCCGAAACAAATCCTTGAATCCTTGAATTTTTGAATTATTGTTTCTGATTTTTTATTTTTTGTTTTTTGAATTTTTGTTTTGTTTTGAATTCTTGTTTTTTGAATTTTTGTTCTTTTGTTGTTTTTTCATTTTTTGGTTTTTGATTTTTTGTTGTTTTTTGAATTTTTGTTATTTTTGAATTTTTGTAGATTTCTGTTACTGATTTTTTGTTATTTAATTGTTGTTGTTTCGAACATTCGTTTTTTTGAATTTTTGTAGTTTTTTTATTTTTGTTGTTTTTGAACTTTTGTTTTTTTGTTGTTTTTGAATTCCTCTTATTTTTTAAATTTTGTTGATTTTCGAATTTTTTTGTTTTTTTTTTGAATTTTTCTCCTCTTTTTGAATTTTTGTTGTTTTTCATTTTTGCTGTTTTTTGATTTTTTGTTGTTTTGTGGTTCTTTCAATTTTTATTCTTTTTCTTTAATTATTATCTTTTCAGTTTTTGTTGTTTTTTTGAATTTTTGTTGTTTTTTTAATTTTTGTAGTTTTCTGTTATTGATTTTTTGTTGTTTTTTTTTATTTTGAATTCCTCTTGTTTTTTGAATTTTTGTTTTTTTTTTGAATGTTTGTGTTTTTTTGAATTTTTGTAGTTTTTTGATTTTTGTTGTTTTTTGAACTTTTGTTTTTTTGTTTTTTGAATTCCTCTTGGTTTTTAAATTTTGTTGTTTTTTGAATTTTTGTTGTTTTTGAATTTTTGTTCTTTTTTTGAATTTTTGATGTTTTTCATTTTTTGTTGTTTTTTGATTTTTTGTTGGTTTTTTGAAATTTTGTTGTTTTTTAATTTTTGTTTTTTTGTTTTGAATTTCTCTTGATTTTTAAATTTTTGTTTGTTTTTGAATGTTTGTGTATTTTTTAATTTTTGTAGTTTTTTGAGTTTTGTTGTTTTTTGAACTTTTATTGTTTTTTTAATTTTTTGTTGTTTTTTGAATTTTTGTTGTTTTTCGAATTTTTGTTGGTTTTGAATTCTTGTAGTTTTCTGTTATTGATTGTTTTTTAATTTTTGTTTTTTTGTTTTGAATTCCTCTTGTTTTTTAAATTTTTGTTTTTTTTGAATTTTTGTATTTTTTTGAATTTTTGTAGTTTTTCGATTTTTGTTGTTTTTTGAACTTTTGTTGTTTTTTGTTGTTTTTTGAAATCTCGTTTTTTAAATTTTGTTGTTTTTTGAATTTTTGTTGTTTTTTGAATTTTTGTAGATTTTTGTTGTTTCTTGAATTTTGTTTTTTATTGTTTTTTGAATTATTGTTGTTTTATGAATTTCTCTTGTTTTTTAATTTATATTGTGTTTTGAGTTTTGTAGTTTTTCGAAATTTTTCATTTGGGAATATATTTGACTTTTTGCTTGGAATTAATTTAAATAATCTGGAATAACAATTTTTTATTTAAGCTGATAATATGATCGAATTTTTTTTGACCAATTGCAAATACAGCATTGAAAAAACAAAACAAAACTTAGATATGTACTATACAATAAGAGATTTAATGCCACACATATACAGAGGGATACATCCATGCAAACCAGAAGTACAACCAGCACATACAACAGCGTAAGTACATTTTACAAAGAAATATTGTTAAAATGTCAAAATGTCATAATAAAGGGTCTAGAGCTAACTTTTTAATAGTTGCTCTAAACCTAGTCATGTGGGGTATCAAATTAAAGGATTTTGTTTACTGATTTCAAATATGTTATTAGATTTCATGTAAACATCATGAGAGCTGAGAAATATTGATCTTTAACCTTTTTATATCACATTTTTCAATTAATAATATTAAATCTTATATTAAATGGACTAAACATTTACAACAATTAATTTTTTTATTAATAAACATAATTAAGGAATTTTTAATTATTACAAAATCATTATAAACAATCTAGAGCTAACTTTTAAACCGATGGTCTAAACCTAGTCTTGTGGGGTATCAAATTAAAGGATTTTGTTTACTGATTTCAAATATGTTAATGGATTTCATGTAAACATTATGAGAGCTGAGAAATATTGATCTTTAATCTTTTTATATTATATTTTTCAATTAATAATATTAAATCTTATATTAAATAGACTAAATATTTACAAACATTAATTTTTTTGTTAATAAACATAACTAAGGAATTTTTAATTGTTACAAAATCATTATAAACAATCTAGAGCTAACTTTTAAACCGATGGTCTAAACCTAGTCTTGTGGGGTATCAAATTAAAGGATTTTGTTTACTGATTTCAAATATGTTAATGGATTTCATGTAAACATTATCAAAGCTGAGAAATATTGATCTTTAACTTTTTATTTATTTAATTATTTATTAATTTTTTAGAATAGTTCTACCTCTTCCAAAATTAACTCCAGAACTCTACAGAATAACGTGGATTAAATATAACGATATAGATCCTGAAGAGGGTAATGTCGATAAATTGTTTGCTCATTTTTTAAATAACTTTTATGAAGTTAGAATACATGAAGATTTAACAATGGGCGATATATATGTAGTTGATTTTGAATTTGTAAAATTCGGAGTTGTAGCTAAAATTACACCGATTTTATTAAAAAATTGTGCACAAATTTTAGAGGTAGTTAAAATTTACATATTAGAATTAGTAAAAATATATAAGTTTTAGAAAGTTCAGAGTAACAGACTGAAAGCTGTACATTTGTTATACCCTCCTGGTTATGTAGATAAAATTATGACTATTTTTAAAGGATTTTTACCGAAAAAATTACAAGAAAGGGTAAATATTAATAAAATTATAAGTGCTTAAATTTTATTATTTTAATTTATAGATTTTTTCTCATGATAATTTGGAAGATTTTTATAAACATGTTCCTAAAGAATTATTATCATGTGATTATGGTGGCGATGAAAAATCTTTAAATGAACTTCAAGGTAGTTTAAAAAAAATATTATCATTATATGCTTTTATTTATTTGTGTATTTTTTTTAGAATTATGGAATAAAAAATTCCATCAATATAAAGATAGGTTTGATAAATTGGAAAAAATGACAGTTAATGAAGATCTTAGACCTGAAAAATTGGAAAATGATGAAATTTTAGGGTACCATGGAAATTTTAAAAACATTATTCTTGATTAGTAAATTCATTTTTATCCACGACTTTTAAATAATTTTGGCTAAAGCTTTATTTTTAAATAAATTATATAAATTGTATTTCTGTATAAGTAATTAAAAATAATACTCTTTCTACTCCTTTATTTATTAATAAATCTACATTGACCTTGACCATGGCCTTAAGTGATTTTGCTGATATGACCTTGATATGACCTCGACGTGACTTTATTAACATGGTATTGAAACGACCTTGACTTGACTGATATGACCTTGATACGACCTCAACGTGACTTTGTTTATATGACCTTCAAACGACCTTCACATTTACATTGACGTGATTTTGTTTACATGACCTTGATACTACCTCGACGTGACTTTGTTAACATGAGATTTAAATGACCTTGACATTATAGTAAATATGAAATAATAATTTTATTTTGTGATTATTAATAATATTTTTTTTAATCTATACAAGATGGACCAAAAAAGAATGGAGCGTACTCTCTTTTCATTTTTTTTCAATTTTTTCCATTTTTTTCCACTTTTTTCCATTTTTTTCTAATTTTTTCCAATTTTTTTCAATTATTTCCAATTTTTTTTAATTTTTCGATTTTTTCCAATTTAACCTGGATTTATAAGATTTTTTATTAAATTTTATATTTCATTTTTAATTTTTTCCAATCATTTCGATTTTTCTAAATTTTTTTCCGAATTTCTCAATTTTTTTTAAAATTATTTCAGATTTGTTTTGGATTTATTCGATTTTTTTTAAATGTCTCGATTTTTTTGATTTCGATTTTCTAATTTTTTTTTAATTTTTTCATATTGTTTCAATATTTTATAATTTTTTTTCCGGTTTTTTCCAATTTTTCTGGATTTATCAGATATTTTTTTAATGTATCGATATTTCGATTTTTCAGAATTTCTTAATTTTTCTTTAAATTTTTTCAGATTGTCTTGGATTATTCGATTTTTTTTGAAATGTCTCGATTTTTTGATTTCTTCGATTTTTCTATTTTTTTTTCAAATTTGTTCTTATTTTTCCAATATTTTATAATTTTTTTTACGATTTTTTCCAATTTTCCTTAATGTACCAGATATTTTTTTGATTTACCGATATTTCGATTTTTCCAATTTTTTCCGAATTTCTCATTTTTTTTTATTCTTTTCAAATTTGTCTTGGATTTTATTATTATTTTTAAATGTCTCGATTTTTTTTTCGATTTTTCCAATTTTCCTGGAGTTATCAGATATTTTTTTAATTCATCGATATTTCCGATTTCTTCCATTTTCTATTTTTTTTCCAATTTTTTCATATTTTTCCAATTTCTCCAATATTTTCTAAATTTTTTTTTCGATTTTTTTAAATTTTCCTAGATTTATCAGATATTTTTTTAATTTATCGATATTTCGATTTTTCCAATTGTTTCCGAATTTCCCATTTTTTTTTTAAATTTTCAGATTTATCCTGGATTTATTGGATTTTTTTTGAAATGCCTCAATTTTTTTGATTTTTTCCATTTTTTTCCATATTTTTTCCATTTTTTTAGATATTTTTTCCAATTTTTTCTGGATTTATCAGATTTTTAGATTTATAAATATTTCGATTTTTTTCAATTTTTTCAAATCATTTCGATTTTTACAATTTTTTCCGAACTTCTCAATTTTTTTTCAATAATTTCCGAGTTGTCCTCAATTTAATCGATTTTTTTTAAATGTCTCGATTTTTTCAATTTCTTCGATCTTTCTAATTTTTCCATTTTTTTTTTATTTTTTCCAATTTCTCCAATATTTTCTAGTTTTTCAATTTTTTTTATCAATTTTTTCCTACTTTTTTTCTGTATTTCTTAGATTTTTTTTGAAATTTCTCGATATTTCGATTTTTCCAATTTTTTCCAATCGTTTTGATTTTTCCAATATTTTCTGAATTTCACAATTTTTTTTTTAAATTCTTTCCAATTTTTTCCAATTTTGTCTTTTCTAATTTTTTTAATTTTTAATTTTTTCCACTTTTTCCACTTTTTTTAGTTTTTTCCAATTTTTCCCCTATATTTTCCCATTTTTCCCTATTTTTTCCTAACTTCTCTGTTTTATCAATTTTTCCAATCTTTTCTAATTTTTTCCATTTTTTTTTCGATTTGTTCCAAAATTTCCTGGATTTATCAGATTTTTTTTAATTTATCGATATTTCGATTTTTTCCAATCTTATCGATTTTTACAATTTTTTCCAAACTTCTCAATTTTTTTTCAATTTTTCCAGTTTCTCCTCGATTTAATCGATTTTATTTTTAAATGCCTCGAATTTTTCGATTTTTACCATTTTTTTTATCGATTTTTCCAATTTCTCCAATATTTTCTAGTCTTTTTGTATCGATTTTTTCTGGATTTATTAGATTTTTTTTTCAAACTTCTCGATATTTCGATTTTTCCAATTTTTTCTGAATTTCTCAAATTTTTTCAATTTTTTCCGATTTTTCCCAGATTTATTTAATTTTTTCCACTTTTCCAGTTTTTTCTATTTTTTTTCATTTTTTCCAATTTTTTTCGTTTGTTCCCTTTATTCCAATTTTTCCCAATTTTTTCCAATATTTCTCTATTCTCCCCTATATTTTCTCATTTTTCCTAATTTCTCTATTTTTCCAATTTTTAAATTTTTCCAATTTTCCAATATTTTCAATTTTTTTTAATTTCTCGATATTAATTTTATTTTGTACTTATTAATAATTAATAATAAATTTTTTAACATATACAAGGTGGACCAAAAAACAAAAACTCGTTATCCCACTTTTACCAGGGGCGCACAACAATTAACTATTTCAGAAAAAAAAAAATTGAGCTGTCGGGGGACCCCCGTCAGGAATTAATTTCTTTAATATATACAAGGTGGACCAAAAAAGAAACTAACGTACAACAATTGACTATTTTAAAAATATTTTTGTAATTAATTTTTAATTTACATCGATTGGAAATCAGTAAAAATGCTCATATTGACACTATTTTTTGTATTCAATGTTGTTTTTATATTTATAATGATTATACCCAATTATTACTTGATTAAAGTACAATTTTATTGTAATAGGACAAAAAAAAATAAATCAAGCTTCTATATATTTTAATTAATTAAAATAATTATGGTCATTTGATAATTAAAACCATTTAATGAAGGATATATTTTAATATAAATATTATGTAAATTATTTATAAACATATTTAAAGCTTTTCGCTGTTACAAATCAGTTGTTTTTTTGTTATACAATATGAGTGTTGAAAATATTTTGATAACAAATAGGGAAAAAGTCAGACAAGCATGGGGTAAAAGTTATTCAAATACAGAAGAGGATATTATTATTATTAAAAATTGGTTAAAAAATCAACAACATCTTCCAGAAATTCCAAGTAAGTATGTATAATACCCACAAGCAGAATTTTAATTCCCACAAATAAAAAAAATATTAAAAAATAGTTTCCTAAATATTTCCCATAATTTTTTTATTAAAAAGTATTTTAAAAATAGATATTTATTCCTCTATAAAAAACGTCTGGATAAAAAACGATTAAATAAATGTTTTTTTTTTAATTAAAATTTTTGGAATTTTTTTTCAGGTGATAATATGATTGAATTTTTTTTGACTAATTGTAAATATAGTATTGAAAAAACAAAACAAAATTTAGATATGTACTATACAATAAGAGATTTAATTCCTAATATATACAGAGGGACACATCCATGTAAACCAGCAGAAGTACAACCAGCACATACAACAGCGTAAGTACAAATTTATAATTACAATAAAATATTAATTATTATCTGTATTTTATAATTTATTTACCTACTCAGGTAATAAAATATAAAGTTAAGTACCACAGTTTGGTTATTTTTTAAAAAAAGTTTCGGCATTTCGCTATCTTCAGGCTGTTTACTAAACCCTTTGGGTTTTTTATTTTATTTTTGAGTATTTTTTCGCTTAACTTTGATTTATAGTAAAAAATTTTTTCCTCTTTACAGAGGTAAAAATCGCTTATTTTTATCTATCTTGGTTTTTTAGTTATAAACGTTAAAGTGATACGATGTTTGTAAAAATTATAAATTTTATATTTTAGCGACCTTACTATTTTTATTATCGCTTAATAAATATTTATTTAGAGGTTTTAATATGAAAATCCACTAAAAAAATTTAATTTTGTAAAATATGAATTTTGTCAAATATTTCTTTCCATTTTAAAAAAAATTCTTGTCAATTTTTAAATATTTGTAAACCTTTTATTTTTGATTATTTTTTCGAGTAAATTTATTTTATGGTAGTAAATTTCCTCCTCTTTCCACTGGTAAAAACCGCTTGTTTCTATCTCTTTTTGTTTTTTAGTAATAAACGTTAAAGTGATACGATGTTTGTAAAAATTATAAATTTTATACTTTAGCGACCTTACTATTTTTCTTATCGAGTAATAAATATTTATTTACAGGTTTCAATATAAAAATAGACTGAAAAAAATTAATTTTGTAAAATATTTGAATTTTGTCAAACATTTCTGATGATTCTCTTTCCATTTTTTGAAAATTTCATGTTAGATCTTTAAATATTTTTAAACTTTTTAGTTTTGATAATTTTGTCGATTAAATTTATTTTTTAGTAGTAAATTTCCTCCTTTTTCCACTGGTAAAAACCGCTTGTTTCTATCTCTTTTTGTTTTTTAGTTATAAACGTTAAAGTGATACGATGTTTATAAAAATTATAAATTTTATATTTTAGCGACCTTACTATTTTTCTTATCGAGTAATAAATATTTATTTACAGGTTTCAATATAAAAATAGACTGAAAAAAATTAATTTTGTAAAATATTTGAATTTTGTCAAACATTTCTGATGATTCTCTTTCCATTTTTTGAAAATTTCATGTTAGATCTTTAAATATTTTTAAACTTTTTAGTTTTGATAATTTTGTCGATTAAATTTATTTTTTAGTAGTAAATTTCCTCCTTTTTCCACTGGTAAAAACCGCTTGTTTCTATCTCTTTTTGTTTTTTAGTTATAAACGTTAAAGTGATACGATGTTTATAAAAATTATAAATTTTATATTTTAGCGACCTTACTATTTTTATTATCGCTTAATAAATATTTATTTAGAGGTTTTAATATAAAAATCCCCTAAAAAATTTAGTTTTGTAAAATATTTGAATTTTGTCAAACATTTATGATGATTCTTTTTCCATTTTTTAAAAATTTCTTGTCGATTTTTAAATATTTGTAAACTTTTAATTTTTAATTATTATTTTTGCCTAATTTAGTTTTGTAGTAGGAAATTTCCTCCTCTTTCAACTGGTAAAAACCGCTTATTTTTATCTCTTTTTTTTTTTAGTTATTAACGTTAAAATGATACGATGTTTGTAAAAATTACAAATTTTATACTTTGGCTACCTTACTATTTTTATAGTTGAGTAATAAATATGTATTTCGAGGTTTTAGTAAAAAAATTCACTAAAAAAAATTAATTTTGTGAAATATGTGAATTTTGTCAAATATTTCTAATGATTCTGTTTCCATTTTTTAAAAATTTCATGTCAAATTTTTAAATATTTGTAAACATTTAATTTTTAATTATTTTTTCGAGTAAATATGTTTAATAGTAGTAAATTTCCTCTTCTTTCTACTGGTAAAAACCACTTATTTCCATCTCTCTTGGTTTTTTAGTTATAAGCACTATAGTGAAACGATGTTTGTAAAAATTACAAATTTTATACTTTGGCGACCTTACTATTTCTATATTTGAGTAATAAATATTTATTTCGAGATTTTAGTATAAAAATCCACTAAAAAAATTTAATTTTGTAACATATTTGAATTTTGTCAAACATTTCTGATGATTCTTTCCATTTTTTAAAAAATTCTTGTAAATTTTTAAATATTTGTAATTTTATTATTTTTAAGTATCTTTTTGCGTAAATTTGTTTTAAAGTATAAAATTTCATTGTATTGGCACTGGTAAAAACCGCATATTTCTATTTCTTTTGGTTTTTTAGTTATAAACGTTAAAGTGACACTATGTTTGTAAAAATTACAAATTTTATACTTTGGCGACCTTACTATTTCCATAGTTTGAGGAATAAACATTTAGTTCGAGGTTTAATATAAAAATACACTAAAAAAATTTAGTTTCGTAAAATATTTGAATTTTGTCAAACATTTCTGATGCTTTTTTTCCATTTTTAAAAAATTTCTTGTCAATTTTGTAAACTTTTCATTTTGGATTTGAATGCAGGAAGAAGAAGTGAACTTTTTTTAAAAGTTCGAAGGACCAGTTGCCAAGCAACAAATATTATTGTAATAAATAGTTAATTACGATTGAATAAACTAGTAAGTAATTTTCTTGGAAAATTAAGGAAGACGATGTAAACTTTTTTTAAAAGTTAGAAGGACCAGTTGCCAAGCAACAAATATTATTGTAATAAATAGTTAATTACGATTGAATAAAACTAGTAAGTAATTTTCTTGGAAAATTAAGGAAGACGATGTAAACTTTTTTTAAAAGTTCGAAGGACCAGTTGCCAAGCAACAAATATTATTGTAATAAATAGTTAATTACGATTGAATAAAACTAGTAAGTAATTTTCTTGGAAAATTAAGGAAGACGATGTAAACTTTTTTTAAAAGTTCGATGGACCAGTTGCCAAGCAACAAATATTATTGTAATAAATAGTTAATTACGATTGAATAAAACTAGTAAGTAATTTTCTTGGAAAATTAAGGAAGAAGATGTAAACTTTTTTTAAAAGTTCGAAGGACCAGTTGCCAAGCAACAAATATTATTGTAATAAATAGTTAATTACGATTGAATAAAACTAGTAAGTAATTTTCTTGGAAAATTAAGGAAGACGATGTAAACTTTTTTTAAAAGTTCGAAGGACCAGTTGCCAAGCAACAAATATTATTGTAATAAATAGTTAATTACGATTAAATAAAACTAGTAAGTAATTTTCTTTTAAAATTAAGGAAGAAGATGTAAACTTTTTTTAAAAGTTCGAAGGACCAGTTGCCAAGCAACAAATATTATTGTAATAAATAGTTAATTACGATTGAATAAAACTAGTAAGTAATTTTCTTGGAAAATTAAGGAAGAAGATGTAAACTTTTTTTAAAAGTTCGAAGGACCAGTTGCCAAGCAACAAATATTATTGTAATAAATAGTTAATTACGATTGAATAAAACTAGTAAGTAATTTTCTTGGAAAATTAAGGAAGACGATGTAAACTTTTTTTAAAAGTTCGAAGGACCAGTTGCCAAGCAACAAATATTATTGTAATAAATAGTTAATTACGATTGAATAAAACTAGTAAGTAATTTTCTTTTAAAATTAAGGAAGAAGATGTAAACTTTTTTTAAAAGTTCGAAGGACCAGTTGCCAAGCAACAAATATTATTGTAATAAATAGTTAATTACGATTAAATAAAACTAGTAAGTAATTTTCTTTTAAAATTAAGGAAGAAGATGTAAACTTTTTTTTAAAAGTTCGAAGGACCAGTTGCCAAGCAACAAATATTATTGTAATAAATAGTTAATTACGATTGAATAAAACTAGTAAGTAATTTTCTTTTAAAATTAAGGAAGAAGATGTAAACTTTTTTTAAAAGTTCGAAGGACCAGTTGCCAAGCAACAAATATTATTGTAATAAATAGTTAATTACGATTAAATAAAACTAGTAAGTAATTTTCTTTTAAAATTAAGGAAGAAGATGTAAACTTTTTTTAAAAGTTCGAAGGACCAGTTGCCAAGCAACAAATATTATTGTAATAAATAGTTAATTACGATTGAATAAACTAGTAAGTAATTTTCTTGGAAAATTAAGGAAGACGATGTAAACTTTTTTTAAAAGTTAGAAGGACCAGTTGCCAAGCAACAAATATTATTGTAATAAATAGTTAATTACGATTGAATAAAACTAGTAAGTAATTTTCTTGGAAAATGAAGAAAGAAGAAGTAAACTTTTTTAAAAGTTCGAAGGACCAGTTGCCAAGCAACAAATATTATTGTAATAAATAGCTATTTACGATTAAAATGAAACTAGTAAGTAATTCTCTTGAAAAATGAAGGAGAAAGAAGTAAACTTTTTTAAAAGTTCGAAGGACCAGTTGCCAAGCAACAAATATTATTGTCATAAATAGTTACAGTTACGGTTGAATAAAATTAGTAAGTAATTTTCTTGGAAAATGAAGAAAGAAGAAGTAAACTTTTTTAAAAGTTAGAAGGACCAGTTGCCAAGCAACAAATACTATTGTAATAAATGGCTATTTACGATTAAAATGAAACTAGTAAGTAATTCTCTTGAAAAATGAAGGAGAAAGAAGTAAACTTTTTTTAAAAGTTCGAAGGACCAGTTGCCAAGCAACAAATATTATTGTAATAAATAGTTACAGTTACGATTGAATAAAACTAGTAAGTAATTTTCTTGGAAAATTAAGGAAGAAGAAGTAAACTTTTTTAAAAGTTCGAAGGACCAGTTGCCAAGCAACAAATATTATTGTAATAAATAGTTAATTACGATTGAATAAAACTAGTAAGTAATTTTCTTGGAAAATGAAGGAAGATGTAAACTTTTTTAAAAGTTCGAAGGACCAATTGCCGAAGCAACAAATATAATAAATAGTTACAGTTACGATTGAATAAAACTACACTCTTCTGAAGAATGGAATTTGGGCATTATTAATTAATTATTATTATTGATATTTAATAATTTCATTACAATTTTGTTACTATTTCTGATCTGACAAAGCCTTCTAACTCGAAACTTATTAACTTTTTTTTTTTAGTTCAATTATATATTTACCTAAATTAACACCAGAACTGTACAGAATACTTTTGATTAAATATAATGATATAGATTCCGAAGAAGCTAATGTTCTTAAATTGGTAGCTCATTGTTTAAATAATCTATACGAAGTTAGAATACATGAAGATTTAACAATGGGTGATATTAATTTAGTCGATTTTAAATTTATAAAATTCGGCTATATGGTTCAATTCACACCGATTTTATTAAAAAATTGTGCACAAATTTTAGAGGTAAAAAAAGTAAATTTTTTGTTAGATTCAAATATAAAAGTATTTTTATTTTTTTAGAAAGTACAAAGCAACAGAATGAAAGCTTTGCATTTATTGTATCCACCTGCTTATGTGGATACGATGATTAATATGTTTAAAGGATTTTTACCGAAAAAATTACAAAACAGAGTAAATAATTTCATTAAAAATATGGGATATTTAATACAAATCCCGATGCACGTCACAAGTGATGTCATTCTTCCATTATAGTACTACCAACTAAATAAAATTTCCTTAAATATGTAAAATAATCGGAAACTAACGAATATTCACGAGTATCCATGAACGTAGTTACACTACTGAAAATCGAAAAATGCAATTGTTATTAGTTTGACAATTTTAGAATTATCTCAATTATATTAACTTATTCATGTGTTATTCTTGATAATATAAAATTTATAAAATATTATTATATGCGTAGTAGTAC
This sequence comes from Neocrepidodera transversa, assembly GCA_963243735.1. Taxonomy (NCBI): domain Eukaryota; kingdom Metazoa; phylum Arthropoda; class Insecta; order Coleoptera; family Chrysomelidae; genus Neocrepidodera; species Neocrepidodera transversa. The sequence goes on along the minus strand of OY725355.1, from coordinate 2,224,713 downwards.
TCAAAAAACCATATTTTATTATTAAATAATTTTGACATTTTGTACGCCAATGATACTCGTATTTATAGAGAAGAAATGACATTTTAGTAATTGGTAAGCCTTGATGCGCTGTTGTCAATTGTCAATTGAAAATTTTCACCTATTAGTAATAACTGATTTAGGTTATGTCAACAAGTTGATTTAGTTTTTTCTACATTTTCGTAATTTTATAATATTGTCTTTATTTTTGTGCTTTGCCAGTTATAATAATAAATTGATTATTGTCGTGTATTTCTACATACCATTTTAATAAAAATCTGATGTGGCCAGCACATGACCTCTCGCCATTTTTGAATCAAAAATTTACAGGTTGACACAAAAAAGTATGAAAAAAAATTATTTTTTTGTAAATCTGGCAACAATGGCAAAAGTTTCGAAAATTTTAATGAGATGAAAATAAACTATAGGATATACAAAATATATGTGTAACACTTTATTGCCGTTTTGTATAATAATGGCGTGATCACCCATAACAACTGCCACTTCCGGTTGTGCGATTGGCACCAAAATCTAATCAGATCTAATCTAGGGTATCAGAATCCTGTATGCAAAATTTCAAATTTTTTTATTCAGTAGTTTTTGAGTTATCGTTACTACAACATCCATCCAAACACACACTAACACACACACACACACACACACACACACACTAACACACACACACTAACACACACACACACTAACACACTAACACACACACAGACATCATCGCGAAAATATTAAAATCGTATTCTAGGGACCCTAAAACGTGTTTATTCATTGAAAACTCACTACCCAATTTTCAGCATGATTCCTATACCTCTCTTATCTGTAGGGCGAGAGGTAAAAATAAACAGTTTGCTACCTTCTTTTATATGTTTCTTTTTTATTTATTTCAAAATAATTGAATATAATATATACATTTAAAATAACGTTGTGACTACAGGCACGCTAACGTGCCGCGATATATGAAATTAGAGGCACGTGAATTGCGTCATTATACTTTATTTCGCTTAAATAATAAGTTAACTAATTTTAATGGAACGTGAAAAAGATATTAAAAATTATTTGAAATGCAAAAATAAATACTTAATGAAAACATGAATTTTATAAATTTCTGGAAATATTAGAAATATCTATTCAATAAAAAAAATTTAAACAATAAATGTCACTGTCACACTTTTTCTTCTTTCTTATTTGTAGGCAGAGTGTTGCCAGATATAAAATGTAAAAAAATGCAATAATATCTAAAAAATAGGAAAAAAACGCATCACAAATTTTTTGCTTTTTTTCTGATTTCCTTTTTTATTTTTTCTAATTTTTTCCTTATTTTTTCTCAGGGTTCTGTTTTTTTTATTTCTTTTTTTCGTTTTCTAATTTTTTCATTCCTCTGATTTTTTGCAATTTTGCAATTTCTTTTTCATTTTTTTGCGTTTTTTACAGTTTTTTTCTAATTTTTTTGTTCTAATTTTTCTCGTTTTCGTTTTTTTTTGTCTTTTATTTATTTTTTCTGTTTTTTCTAATTGATATTCTCGTTTTTTTCCTATTTTGTTTTTTAATTTTTTCTTATTCCTCCTATTTATGCAGTTTTTTTTCGATTTTTTATGATTTTTGGCGGTATTTTTCGTTTACTTGGATTTTTTGCGACTTCTTTTTCTTTCTTTTTTGCATTTTTTATAATTTTTGTTCCAATATTTTCTGATTTTTCTTTTAATTTTATCCAATGTTTTCTGTTTTCCCACTTTTTTATAATTTTTTGAATTTTCTAGTTTTTTCTAGTTTTCTCATTTTAATGTATTTTTCTTGTTTTTTCCGATTTTTTTAATTCTACTTTTTTCTCGTTTTTTTCTCTATTGATTTTTTTTTTCTTTAGTATTGGTTTTTATTTTTTTTTTCTGTTTTTGTCTGATTTTTTTGTGACCTCTTTTTCGTTTTTTTTTGCCTTGGCCATTTTAGATCTGGCAACACTGCATACAATTGAGAAAGAAGAAAAAGTGTGACACTGATAATTATTATTTAAAAATTTTTTTATCTAATATATTCTTCGAATATTTCCAGAAATTTATAAAATTAATGTTTATATAAAGTATTTATCTTTGAATTTCCAACAATTTTTAATATCTTTATTGTTTCGCTGTGACTACAGGCACGCTAACGTGTCGCTATATATTAAATCGCAAAAATACCAAAATATCGCAAAAAATCGAAAAAATTAGAAAAATAGGAGAAATTAGAAAAAAAATTAAAAAAAAATTAGAAAAAAAGCTAGAATATCAATAAGAAAAAAAATGAGGAAAAATTGGTAAAAAATCGAATAAACTGCAAGAAAAACAAAAAATAAATAAAAGCCAAAAAAAAGCAGAAACGAGAAAAAATAAACAAACTGAAAAAATCGAAAAAAACAAGAAAAAAAAAACAGAAAAACGAGAAAAAACTGGAAGATTAAAAAAATCAGAAAGAAAAATCAAAAAATTTTGGAAAAAAAATTGCAAAAAACCCAAAAAAATTACAAAAAAATGAAAAAAATCGCAAAAATATCGCAATAAAATTCCAGAAAATCAAAGGAATGAAAAAATTAGAAAACGAAAGAAAGAAATAAAAAAAAAAAACAGAAAAAGAAATCAGAAAAAAAAGCGTCTTTTTACAATATTTTTCGATTGCTTCTGATTTTTGTGACTTCTTTTTCGTTTTTTTTTTGTCTTGGCCGTTTTATATCTGACAACACTGCCTAAAACTAAGAAAGAAGAAAAAAAGTGACAGTGACATTTATTATTTAAATTTTTTTTATTGAATAGATATTTCTAATATTTCGAGAAATTTATAAAATTAATGTAAATATTTATCTTTGCATTTCGAATAATTTTTAATATCTTTTTCACGTTCCATTAAAATTAGTTAACTCATTATTTACATTTTCGAAAATTCTTACATTCATCGACTATTCTGACGAGCAGGCAACACTGCAACGGCCTGACATCATAAATGATCTATAACGTGCATTGGGATTTGTATTAAAAATCCCATATATAAGTGTCGTTTAAAATTTTATTTTTATAGATTTTTATCCATAACAGCTTAGAAGATTTATATAAACATGTTCCAAGAGAAATACTACCACGTGATTATGGTGGTGATGAAAAATCCATAAATGAACTTCAAGGTAAATCATAAATCGATTTGAATTTTTCTAATTATATAATTTTTAGAATTATGGAATAAAAAATTTGTTCAATATAAAAACAGATTTGATGAATTAGAAGTAATGACAGTTAACGAGGATCTTAGACCGGAAAAATTAGAAAACGATGAAATTTTAGGATATCACGGAAATTTTAAAAAAATTGGTCTTGATTAATATAAAAACAATATTTGTAGATAATAAATAATTAAACTTTTTATTTTAAAGTCGTTTCATTAGCGAGCTTTCAAAAATTATATTATTTTCCTCCGCATTTTCCATAAGAAAACGCCAAGGTCAGTTCTGGCAAAATTGCATTAATTCAAGGTCACACATCAAAACCAGTTCAAATCTGATCAATACCGGATAAAAAAAACATCAAAAGCCATTTTTGGATAAAAAACATATTTAATCACAAACGAAATAATGCTAGTTTTTATCTATTTTTCATTTTGCGTGCTCTAGTGTCAATTTTGGTACAATTGTGCTACATTTCCCAACATTAATCGTTCACATAAAAATAACGAGGTTCTGTATTAGTGAAAACAATGTGCGCAAGTCCATTCTCTCAAAATCTATAAGTATCAATTCTCTTGGATTTATCTAGTAGAGTACTCGCCAGCATTGCCAACCATACTATAATTATAGTATTTGTACCATTACAATTTCATTTACTATAGAAGTATAGATAGTACAATAGAACAATTTTTATAAAAATGGCTCAATATTTACAAAAACGGTACAATTTTTAAGAAAATGGTACAATTTTTAAGAAATTAGACCGATTTTGAGGAAAATGGCGCAATATTTACGAAAATAGCAGGTTTTTTATTAAAATGGTCCAATATTTACAAGAAATAGCACCATTTTAATGAAAATAGGTCAATATTTACAAAAAATAGCACCCTGTTTACGAAAATTGCCCAATATTTACGAAAATGGTACAATTTTGAAGAAAACGGACCGATTTGTAGGAAAATCTTGCAATATCTACGAAAATAGCACAATTTTTATGAAGAGGGCTCAATATTTAAGAAAATGGCACTATTTTTACGAAAATGGCCTAATATGTACGAAAATGGTACAATTTTGAAGAAAATGGATCGATTTTTAGGAAAATGGTTCAATATTTACAGAAATTGTACAATTTTTATGAAAATGGCCCAATATTTACGAAAATAGCAGGATTTTTACGAAAATGGCCTAATATTTACGAAAATGGTACAATTTTTCAGAAAATGGCTTAATATTTACGAAAATAACACTATTTTTACGAAAATGGCCTAGTGTTTACGAAAATGGCATAGTATTTACGAAATAGCACCATTTTTACGAAAATGGTACAATTTTAAAGAAAACGGACCGATTTGTAGGAAAATCGTGCAATATTTACAAAAATAGCACAATTTTTATGAAGATGGCTCAATATTTACGAAAACGGTACAATTTTTACAAAAATGGCCTAATATTTACGAAAATGGTACAATTTTTAAGAAAATGGCTTAATATTTACGAAAATAGCACTATTTTTACGAAAATGGCCTAATATTTACGAAAATGGTACAATTTTTAATAAAATGGCTTAATATTTACGAAAATAGCACTATTTTTACGAAAATGGCCTAATATTTACGAAAATGGTACAATTTTTAATAAAATGGCTCAATATTTACGACAAAAGCACAGTTTTTACGAAAATGGCCTAATATTTACGGAAATGGTACAATTTATAAGAAATTAGACCTATTTTGAGAAAAATGGCGCAATATTTACGAAAGTAGCACTATTTTTACGAAAATGGCCTAATATCGGAAATGGTAAAATTTTGAAGAAAACGGACCGATTTGTAGGAAAATCGTGCAATATTTACGAAAATAGCACAATTTTTATGAAGATGGCTCAATATTTTCGAAAATGGCACTATTTTTACGAAAATGGCCTAATATTTACGAAAATGGTACAATTTTGAAGAAAATAGATCGATTTTTAGGAAAATCGTGCAATATTTACCAAAATTGTACAATTTGTATGAAAATGGCCCAATATTTACAAAAGTAGCACTATTTTAATGAAAATGGCCCAATATTTATAAAAATAGCACCCTGTTTATGAAAAGGGCCCAATATTGACGAAAATGGTACAATTTATAAGAAATTAGAGCGATTTTGAGAGCAATGGCGCAATATTTACGAAAATAGCACAATTTTTATGAAAATGCCCCAATATTTACAAAAATAGCTCCCTGTTTACGTAGATGGCCCAATATTTACGGAAATGGTACAATTTTGAAGAAAATGGATCGATTTTTAGGAAAACGGTTCAATATTTACAGAAATTGTACAATTTTTATGAAAATCGCCCAATATTTACAAAAATAGCATCCTGTTTACGTAAATGGCCCAATATTTACGAAAATAGTACAATTTTTAAGAAAATGGCCCAATTTTGAGGAAAATGGCGCAATATTTACGAAAATTGCACGATTTTTACGAAAATGGTACAATATTTTCTCTATTTTTTGCTATTTTTCCCTATTTTGTCCATTGTTCCTATTTCTTTCAATTTTTCCTATTTTCCTTTCTTTTATACTATTTTCTTTATTTTTCCTATTTTCCTTTCTTTTATACTATTTTCTTTATTTTTTCTAGTTGTTACTATTTGTACGTATTTTTTCCTATTTTTCCTATTTATTCATATTTTAGTTGTTTTTCATTTTTCATTTCTCTAATTGCCCTATTTTTCCTATTTCTTCCAATTTTTCCTGTTTTTTTTCTATACTTTTTCCTTATGATATCCTATTTTTTCCTATTTTTCTATTTTTATTTTTCCTGTTTTTAATTATTGTTTTTATCCCCATTATTTTCTATTTTTCTTTTTCCTTTTTTTCCTTATTTTCCCCAATTTTCCGATTTTTCCATATTTCTTCTTAAATTTTCCTATTATGCATTAATTTTTCTAATTTTTTCCTATTTTTCCCAATTTTTCCAAAATTTTAATATTTTGCTAAATTTTTTCTAATTATTCCCAATTTTTACTAATTATTAACTATTTTCACTATTTTTTCCTAATTTTCACTATTTTACCCTGTTTATTCATATTTTTCTGTTTTCCCAATTTTTCACTATTTTTCAAAATTTTCCAATTTTGCCTATTTTTGCCAAATTTTAATATTCATGTTTTTTCATATTTTTCCCCATTGTTTCCTTATTTTACTCTATTTGGTCCTGTTTTTCCCTATTTTTCACAATTGTTATTTTTTTCCTATTTTTCCTATTTTTCCCTATTTTTTATGTTTTTCATTATTTGTACAATTCGTTATATGAGTCTTTGGTTATATTTTAATTGCCTTCATTTAATTAACACGTGTCATAGCTTGATGGTCACTACAACTTGATTTTCTACTTATTTTTAATAAAATTAATTATATGGTAATTTTATTACAAACAAGTTTTTTAATTAATTTAATATGAGATTTATTTCCCGGAGTTTTTTAATCATATCTGAAATTTTTGACTGTCTGTTCGGTTTTTTCCTTGTATTATGAGTGTAGAAAATCTTTTAATAACAAATAGGGAAAAAGTGAGAAAAGCGTGGGGTAAAAATGAAACAGATACAAAAAGTGATATTATTATTATAAAAAATTGGTTAGAAAATCAAAAACATTTGCCAGAAATGCCATGTAAGTATATCACGTTAAGATTTTTTTCGCAAAAAAATGTTTTTTTTAAAATTTTTTTTCTTTAAGTTTTCCGAAAACAATAAAGTTTAAAAAAAATAAAATCTTAAAATCATGATATACACAGATTGGGGAAAAAGTGGGAAAACAAAAGATTAAAACTAAAAATAGTAGAAAAAAAGAATAGGACACAAAAATCAAAAGAAGTTTGAAAAAAAGAAAGTGGGGAAAAGAAAAAGGGGAAAAAAGTTGAAACAAAGAAAATAGTAAAAAAGTAGGGAAAAAAGAGTGGGAGAAAAGTTTAAAACAAAGAAATTAGTAAATAAGTAGAGGAAAAATAGTGAGGGAAAAAAAAAATTTGAAACAAAGAAATATTGGGAAAAAAAAAGAAATTTATAAAAAAGGTTCTAGGAAATAAAAAATTGGAAAACTAAATTTTGAAACAAAAAAAACTGAAAAAGAAGAGGGAAAAAGTAGAGGAAAAATGGGAAACAAAAAAATTTCAAATGAAGAAATTAGTATAAAACTAGAAAAAATAAAAGTAGGAAAAATAAAAGAAAAAAGTTAAAAAAAACAAACAATTGAAACGTAAAGGAAACAGTTGAAAAGTAGGATAAAAGAGTGGGGCAAAAATGAAACGAAGAGTAAAAAGGTAAAAAAAAGGAGGGAAAAGAACCAGGAGAAAAATTTAAAAAACAAAAAATTAAAACATAAAAAGTTGTGGGGAAATAAAAAATAGGAGAAAAAGTGAGAAAAGAGTTAAAAATAAAACAAAAAAGTTTGAATCAAAGAAATTAGTAGAAGTTGAAAAAACAAAAGATTGAAACATAAAAAAGGACAGCTGAAAAGTAGGGGAAAAATGGGGAAATAAGACAAAAAAATTAAACAAAGAGAGAAAAGGTAAAAAAAATAGGGAAAAGAACCAGAGGAAAAATTTGAAAAAATCTAAAGATTAAAGCATAAAAAAACAGTTGAAAAGTAGGGGAAAAAGTGGGGCAATAAAGAGACAAAAAACTAAATAAGGAATAAAAGGGTAAAAAAAGAAGGGAAAAGAACCAGGGGAAAAAATTGAAAAAATCTAAAGATTAAATCATAAAAAAAACAGTTGAAAAGTAGGGGAAAAAGTGGGGCAATAAAGAGACAAAAAATTAAATAAAGAATAAAAGGGTAAAAAAAGAAGGGAAAAGAACCAGGGGAAAAATTTGAAAAAAACTAAAGATTAAAACATAAAAAAAACAGTTGAAAAGTAGGGTAAAAAGTGGGGCAATAAAGAGACAAAAAAACAAAAAAATGAAATAAAAAATAAAAAGGCAAAAAAAGGAGGGAAAAGAATCAGGGGAAAAATTTTAAAAAACAAAAGATTAAAACATAAAAAGTCGTGGAAAAAAAGAGTGGGGAAATTAAAAATAGGAGAAAAAGAGGGAAAAACATAAAAAAAACAAAAAAAAACAAAGAAATTAATAAAAGTTGAAAAAACAAGAGATTGAAACATAAAGAAAACAGTTGAAAAGTAGGGGAAAAAGTGGGGCACTAAAGAAACAAAAAAATGAAACAATTAGTAAAAGGGTAAAAAAAAATTGAAAAAAACTAAAGAATAAAAATATAAAAAAAAACAGTTGAAAAGCAGGGGATAAAGTGGGACAATAAAGAGACAAAAAAATGAAATAAAAAATAAAAAGGCAAAAAAAGGAGGGAAAAGAACCAGGGGAAAAATTTGAAAAAATAAAAGATTAAAACATAAAAATTTGTGGAAAAATGAGAGGGAAAATTAAAAATAGGGGAAAACAAGTAACTAGTAGGGAAAAAAGTGAGAGAAAAAAAATGAATCAAAGAAATTAAAAATGCAAAAAAGACGAGAAAAAAGAATTAAAAAAAAAAATTGAATCAAAAAAATGGTAAATTTTTGTTTTAGCTGATAAAATGATCGAATTTTTTTTAACTAATTGTAAATACAGCATTGAAAAAACAAAACAAAACTTGGATATGTATTATACAATAAGAAATTTAATTCCACAAATATACAAAGGGATACATCCATGCAAACCAGCAGAAGTACAACCAGCACATACAACAACGTAAGTACAAATTTATTCTCATTCCCTGTGGTACGTCACAACAAATATTATATCGACAATTATTCATATTACGAAGCATAACTTACAGACCAATATATCACATCATAGTTTGTCAACCAATCAAATCATTTAATGATATTTCTAAAAGTGACAGTTAAAAAGAGATCAAAAATATATTTGTGTTCCATTGAGAATATAATTATTATCAATAATATGTAAATTTTTTAAGGTTATATGAATGTAAAAGCTCTTTAAAATTAAATCAGTTATATCATTAATAAAAAATAAGTTTCGCAGTGCTATAAAAATTGGGCGGTCCTTCGCAATTTTTTTATATACACTCATTGTTATGAGGCATTTTAATTATTATTTATTGTTTTTTTTTTTTTAGTTTAATTGCATATCTGCCCAAATTAACACCAGAACTGCACAGAATACTTTTGATTAAATATAATGATATAGATCCTGAAGAGGCAAATGTTGTTAAAGCGTTTGCTCATTGTTTAAATAACATTTATGAAGTTAGAATTCATGAAGATTTAGCAATGGGTGATGTCATAATAATCGATTTAGAATTTATAAAATTCGGGATTATGATTCAATGTACACCGATTTTATTGAAAAATTGTGCACAAATTCTAGAGGTAAAAAAAATAAAATCTACTATTAGTCCAGTCAGGTGGTTTTAGATAGAAAAAAAGGAATTAATCAAACTTTGTTCAGGGATCGTTCATTAATAGTTTTGGACCTTAAGGACCTTATGCGAAAAGAGGAGGGGGGAACTACAAAAATTTTGACCTTTTTCCGGTTTTTTATCAATATTTTTTTCTCTTACATCCTACGGCAAAAGCATTTTTAAAAATTCGCTAAAATATGCAAAAAAATGCAGAATTTCATCTTCGAACAGAAAATTAGTTTTTATGAATTATGGTTGGGTAAGGGAAGGGGAAAGCAGGGGTGCAGTAGGGGATGTAAAAATTTGGTGATTGTAACCAGTAACCATAATTATAATTTAGGTATAACGGAAGAAATAAGGTGGAATTCTACATTTTTTTCAATCAAAATTGTAGTCAATCTAATATTTTTAATAATTTTCATAATAACTATTAATTAACTAAATGTTCGATAGATAGCGATTAGATAAACTTTCTGCGTAAAAATTTAAATGTTTATTATCCTCCAATAATACTTGCATAGTTGCCAGATGTTATTACCGCAGGGTTTTAATTTTGAGTGAAATTGGAATTTTAGTGACCTATATTTTTAATATTTTTTTTGCAAATAAATTACTTTATTATTATTGTTATTATGGTGGTTGGTATACCTAGTGTAAATGATTCATTTGTAAATATATTTATATCCAACTTTAGAAGATGACAAAACAAAGAGTCCCGCACACAATGTTAAGAAATTGGCCCTCGGTGGAAAATTTTATATGTTGTTTGTGTTACTAAAAATAAAAAAATTTTAAGTTTAATTTTTCTGCTATGAAAATAATAAAAAAGTAAAAATAATGAATAAATTAAATCTAAAAAATAAGTGTAATATTTATAAAAATAGTTTAGTACTATTATACAGGATGTCTCATTTATATGGAAAGAACGTATTACTTTTGAGCTTCAAATATCGATATAAATACACCAACCCGTAAAATTAAAAAAATGTATAAAAAATAATTTTGTTAATCTCTGTTTAAAACTGTATAATAATAATAATAATAATAATGTACAATGTATGTCATATAAGCGTCGCGTTGGTCCTTATATACCATTTTAATTAATTTTTTTATTTTTCTGTTTTTTTTCTCATTTTTCTGATTTTTTGCTTATTCTGTTTTTTGTGATTTTTGAGTTTTTTTTTTCATTTTTCTGATTTTTTGTTTTTTCTGTTTTTTGTAATTTTTTTCGATTTTTTCTACTTTTTTGTTTTTTCTGTTTTCTTGTGATTTTTTCGATTTTGTCTAATTTTTTCTGATTGTTTCTATTTTTTTTCTTTTGTTTTTGAATTTTTTCTTTTTCTGATTTTTTGCGATTTTTTGGGATTAATTTGCAATTTTTTGCGATTTATTTCAATTTTTTCATTTTTTTTTATGATTACAGTTGCTTCAGGTTTTTTGGTTGTTCTTTGGTTTTTTGCGATGTTTTTCTATTTTACTCGCTTTTTTCTCATTTTTCTGATTTTGTGTTTTTTGTTTCTGTTTTTTCCACATTTTTTCTTATTGTTCTGTTTTTTCTATTTTTTTCGTTTTCTAATTTTCTTTCTCATTTTTTTTGTGATTTTATTGCGGTTTTTTTGCGATTTTTTGTGATATTTTTCGATTTCTTGATTTTTTTTAACCTTATTTTTCTTTTTTTTACCCTTTTTTTTCGGTTTTTTGATTTCTTCATTTTTTTCGTATTTTACAATTTTACTTTTCATTTTTTTCCCAATATTTTCTGATTTCTCTGAATTTTTTTCAAAGTTTTTTGTTTTTTTTTCAATTTTTTCGATTCTTCTATTCGTTTCTCGTTTTTATGATTTTTTTTTCATTTTTTCTCATTGTTCTGTTTTTTCTATTTTTTTCGTTTTATAATTTTTTCTCATTTTTTTCTTATTCCTTTGATTTTTTGTGATAATTTGCGATTTTTTTGTGATTTTGTATCGTTTTTTTTTGCCATTTTTTGTGATATTTTTCGATTTCTTGCGTTTTTTTAAAGCTTCTTTTTCGTTTTTTTGCGTTCTTTTTTCGGTTTTTTTTTGAATTTTTCATTTTTTCGGTATCTTACAAATTTTATTTTTCATTTTTTTCCCAATATTTTCTAACTTCTCACAATTTTTTCAGTTTTTTGTTTTTTTTTTATGTATTTTTATTTCCGTTTTTTTCAATTTCGTCGATTCTTCTAATTTTTTCACGTTTTTTATACATTTTTATGATTTTTTTTAGTTTTTTCAATTTTTTCTAATTCCTTGTTTTTTCTTATTGTTCTGTTTTTTCTTTTGTTTTCTAATTTTTCTCATTTTTTCTCATTCCTATGATTTTTTGTGATTATTTGTGATTTTTTTGCGTTCTTTTTTGATATTTTTCGATTTCTTGCGTTTTTTTTGAACCTTCATTTTCTTTTTTTTTTTGTTTTTTGATTTCTTCATTTTTTCCGTATTTTGATTTCTTCATTTTTTTCTTATTTTACAATTTTTTTTTTCATTTTTTCCCAATATTTTCTATTTTCTCTCAATTTTTTCCAGTTTTTTGTTCTTTTTTTTCATTTTTTTTTTTAATATTTTAAAATTTTCTTTAATATTTCCTCATTTCTTTTCATTGTTCTGTTTTTTCTATTCATTTTTTTGTTCTCTAATTTTTTTATTTTTTTTTTATTCCTCTGATTTTTTTGTGATATTTTGTGATATTTTTCGTCTTCTTACGTTTTTTGAGGATTCTTTTTTTAGTTTTTTTTGCGGTTTTTAGCGTTTTTTTACAATTTTTTTTTAATTTCTCATTTTTTCCGTATTTTTCATTTTTTTCAAAATAATTTCTAATTTCTCTCTCATTTTTTTTTTTTTTTTTTTTTTTTTTAATATTCTTGCGGTTTTTGTCTGCTTTTTTTCAGATTGTATCGATATTTATCATCCTTTATGATTTTTTGTTTTTTTTTTGTTTTTCTTTCTTTTTTTTTTCAATTTTTTTTATTGTTGTTTTAGTTCCTAAATACCAAATACCAAAATAGTGTGACTACTTACCTTTTTCAGAGGTTAAATTTTCACAATTTCACTGTTTCAATTTTCTTATTTTTTTTTTCACTTTTTAATACATTCAGGAACTAATTTAATACCATTAGAACATTATAAAAGCAAATTCGCATATATTTATGGCCCGGATAGTCCGTCTTATATGTTCAAAAATTTCCCTAGCTTAACCATTTCCTAAACCCGAAGGTCAAAAATTTTGCAATTTCCCACCCCCCCCCCCCCCTTCTCTTTCCGTACAGGGTCCTCGAAATTCAAAACTTGAGAAAATGTTAATTAATCATTCCTAAACGATATCCCAAAGTTTCTTTAACTTCCGGTATTTTTTTCACCTAACCCCACTTTGTCGACTGGACTATACAGGGTGTTTCATTATATTCTGACTGTTTTTAACATCTTATATCTTACAAATTAAGTAATATTCTAAAAAACACAGTTTTGAATATATGAGCTTTTAAGAATAGTCAAAATATTATGAAACACCTTGTATATTATATTTTTAGTTTCAAAAATTAATGTATTTTTATTTTTTAGAAAGTACAGAGCAATAGAATGAAGGGTATGCATTTATTATACCCCCCCGCTTATGTCGATACGGTGATTAATATGTTTAAAGGATTTTTACCTAAAAAATTACAATCAAGGGTAAAAATATTAATAAAAAAATTATGATTTTAGTTTAGAATTTTATTTTTATAGATTTTTGTTCATCATACCCTAGAAGAATTACATAAACATGTTCCTAAAGAATTATTACCATGTGATTTTGGTGGTGATGAAAAATCCATAAGTGAACTTCAAGGTAAATTATAAATAAATTTGAATTTTTCTAATTATATAATTTTTAGATTTATGGTATAAAAAATTCGAGCAATATAAAAACAGATTTGATGACTTAGAAGTAATGACAGTTAAGGAGGATCTTAGACCGGAAAAATTAGAAAACGATGAAATTTTAGGTTACCATGGAAATTTTAAGAAAATTGTTATTGATTAATATAAAAATTATATTTGTACTAACTGAATACCCATGGTTTTAATATTTTTTCTATTTCTTCCATTTCTTCCTATTTTTTAATATTTCTTCCATTTCTTCCTATTTTTCATTATTTTTTTTTTATTTTTTCCTACTGAAATATTCAAAAGTTTCTAAAATTTATCGAAAATTTCAAAAACATAAAATTATTCATCTAATTAAAAATATTTCAAAAATTTAAAAAACAAAAATTAATTTATCAACAATTAATAATTTATTATAAATTATTAAAAAAATTTCATACCTAGATTTTATACTCTTATACCAAATGAGCCTCCCGAATTTTTATACAAGGTGGTGCAAATTTAATTGAGCAATATTGGGATTATATATAAAATTTAAAAAACTTTGTATAAATAATAAAATATGTAATTATTTAAATATTTTGTTTTATTAAAAAAACAAAAATTAATTAATCAACAATTAATAATTTATTATAAATAATTAAAAATATTTTTTACCTAGATTTTATACTCTTATACCAAATTTTATACAGTGTGGTGCAAATTTAATTAAGCAATATTGGGATTATAGATAAAATTTGAAAAACTTTGTATAAATAATAAAATATGTAATTATTTAAATATTTTGTTTTATTAAAAAAAACAAAAATTAATTTATCAACAATTATTAATTTATTATAAATTATTAAAAAAATTTCATACCTAGATTTTATACTCTTATACCAAATGAGCATCCCGAATTTTATACAGGGTGGTGCAAATTTAATTAAGCAATATTGGGATTATAGATAAAATTTGAAAAACTTTGTATAAATAATAAAATATATAATTATTTAAATATTTTGTTTTATTAAAAAAAACAAAAATTAATTTATCAACAATTATTAATTTATTATAAATTATTAAAAAAATTTCATACCTAGATTTTATACTCTTATACCAAATGAGCCTCCCGAATTTTTATACAAGGTGGTGCAAATTTAATTGAGCAATATTGAGATTATATATAAAAATTTAAAACACTTTGTATAAATAATAAAATATGTAATTATTTAAATATTTTGTTTTATTAAAAAAACAAAAATTAATTTATGAACAATTAATAATTTATTATAAATTATTAAAAAAATTTCATACCTAGATTTTATACTCTTATACCAAATGAGCATCCCGAATTTTATACAGGGTGGTGCAAATTTAATTAAGCAATATTGGGATTATAGATAAAATTTGAAAAACTTTGTATAAATAATAAAATATGTAATTATTTAAATATTTTGTTTTATTAAAAAAACAAAAATTAATTTATGAACAATTAATAATTTATTATAAATTATTAAAAAAATTTCATACCTAGATTTTATACTCTTATACCAAATGAGCCTCCCGAATTTTTATACAAGGTGGTGCAAATTTAATTGAACAATATTGGGATTATAGATAAATAAATTTATCACAAAAGCAAAATATGTCGGTATCACAAAAATGTTATGAATTGGTATTAAATTAGGAAACATGGGCGTATTCATATTTTTTTACTATTACCTTAAAATTTAAAAAAATTAAATAGGTATATTATAATATGTAGATATAATTTTATTGTTATAATAAATTAACCAAATGTGTTGCACATAACAACTGATAATTTTTTTAAACAACGTTTCGTCTTTCAAGGGCAACCCTCAACTAATTTTTTTAATAATGAGCTATAATTTTTATTTAATTTTTGAAATCCCATTTTGTATGGAATTTTTTTATTTTTTTTCGATTAAATATAAAAACATTGTTTTTTATTAATTTGCTAATCGATTGTAATGGTCTTGAAATTTCCATGGTATCCCAAAATTTCATCATTTTCTAATTTTTCAGGTCTAAGATCTTCGTTAACTGTCATTTCTTCCAATTTATCAAACCTCTTCTTATATTGATTAAATTTTTTATTCCACAATTCTAAAAAAAAATAAATAAATAATCACCGTTTTAATTAAATTAAATTTCCTATCACGACTAGCAATTAATTAACGAGGCGAAGTTGAGGCTAAAGAGCAATAAATCTGTTTTTTGTTGTATTTTTTCCTTGTATTATTAAAACTTATTTATCTAAATTAAGTATATAAAAAATTTTTGATCACCCTGTATATAACATGTATTTTTTTATTTTTATTTACCTTGAAGTTCACTTAAAGATATTTCATCACCACCATAATCACGTGGTAATAATTCTCTTGGAACATGTTTATGTAAATCTTCTAAACTTTGATTAACAAATACCTGGAAAAATAAGACTAAAAAGTTTTTTCATGATTCTCATTAAAACTAAAAAACAATAAAAAAGAAGAATTGTTTATCAAAAATATCCTTAGAAAAACTGAATAATACTGAAAAAGTCAAAACTTGTTAAAAAATCTTTACAATATCTTTGAAAAATCCACAAAACTTTTTTGAAAAACTCATAAATAAAAATACTTGAAAAAATTTAGAAAAATTTTTAATAAATTAAAAAATTTTTAAGATATCCTTGAAAATTACTTTTAAATGTCATTCAACAATCCTGAAATAATGGAAAATTTTTGACAAAAAAAATTGTAAAATCGTTATAAAAAAAAATCTGTTAAAATTTATTTAAATATCCTTGAAAACTGCTTTTAAAAATCCTTGAAAACTCGTATTAAAAATCCTTGAAAATTCCTTTTAAATATCCTTGAATAATCCTGAACCAATCGAGAGGAAATTCTTGGAAAAAATCTTGTAAAATCATTAAAGAAATTAATAATTCCTTTTAAAAATTCTTGAAAATATCCTTTTAAAAATCCTTGAAAACTCCTATTAAAAATCCTTGAAAATATCCTTTTAAATATCCTTGGAAATTCCTATTGAAAATCATTGAAAATTCTTGAAAATTACTTTTAAATGTTCTTCAACAATCCTGAAATAATGGAAAAATTTTTACAAAAAATAACTTGTAAAATCGTTAAAAAAATCTGTGAAAATTTATTTCAAAATCCTTGAAAACTGCTTTTAAAAATCCTTGAAAATTTCTTTTAAATATCCTTGAATAATCCTGAACCAATCAAGAGAAAATTCTTGGAAAAATCTTGTAAAATCATTAAAAAATTCCTAATTCCTTTTAAAAAGTCTTGAAAATATTCTTTTAAAAATCCTTGAAAATTAGAATTAAAAATCATTGAAAATTCCTTTTCAAAATCCTTGAAAATTGCATTTAAAAATCTTTCAAAAATTCATTTTAACAATCCTTGAAAATTTCTTTGAAATGTCCTTTAGCAATCCTGAAACGACCAAAGGAAAATATTTGAAAAATCCTTGAAAATTCCTTTTAAAAATTCTTGAAAATTCCTTGAAATTTCCTTTTAAATGTCCTTGAACAGTCCTGGAACAATGGTTAAAAAATTCTTTGTAAATTAATTTTAAAAATACTTGAACATTCCTTTAAATATCCTTAAAAATCAAAGAAAAATTCTTGATAATTTCTTATAAAATCGTTAAAAATATTTGAAAATTTAAGAATCCTTGAAAATTCCTTTTAAATATGCTTGAACGATCCTGAAACAATTAAAGAAAATTTTTTTACAAAATTCTTGGAGAAATCTTGTAAAATCGTTTAAAAAATTTGTGAAAATTCCTTTAAAAATTCTTGAAAACTCCTATTAAAACTCCTTGAAAATATCCTTTTAAAAATCCTTGGAAATTCCTATTAAAAATCATTCAAAATTCCTTTTAAATGTCCTTGAACAAACAAGGGAAATTTTTTGACAAAAGTCTTGGAAATATCTAGTAAAATTGTTGAAAAATCCTTGAAAATCCTTAAAAAATCCTTGAAAAATCCTTTGAAAAATTCTTGATAATTCCTTTTAGAAATTCTTGAAAATTCCTTTTAAAAATCTTTGTAAATTCCTTTTAAAAATCCTTGAAAATTAATTTTAAAAATCTTTGAAAAATCCTTTTAAATATCCGTTAGCAATCCTGGAACAACCAAAGGAAAATGTTTGAGAAATCCTTCTTAAAATCCTTGTAAATTCCTTAAAATTTCCTTTTAAATGTCCTTGAACAGTCCTGGAACAATTGCAGGAAAATTCTTTTCAAAATCTTGGAAAAATCTTGTAAAATCGTTGAAAAATCATTGAATTTTTTTTTAATGGTCCTTGAATATTCCTGAAACAATCGAAGGACAATTCTTGACAAAACTCTTGGAAAAATCTACTGAAATATATTTTAAAATGTCCTTGAAAAGTCCTGGAACAATCGAGGGAAAATTCTTGACGTAACTCTTGGAAAATCTCGTAAAATTGATGAAAAATGCTTGAAAATTCGTTTTAAAAATCCTTGAAACTTCCTTATAAATGTCCTTGAATAGTCCGGGAACAATCGAGGCAAAATTCTTAACAAAATCTTGGAAAAATGGTAAATTGTAAAATTGTTGAAAAATCAATGAAAATTCCTTTTAAAAATCCTTGAAATTTCTTTTTAAAAATTATTGTAATTTCTTTTTAAATGTCCTTGAATAGTCCTGGAAAAATCGAGGGAAAATTCTTGACGTAACTCTTGGAAAATCTCGTAAAATTGATGAAAAATGCTTGAAAATTCGTTTTAAAAATCCTTGAAACTTCCTTATAAATGTCCTTGAATAGTCCGGGAACAATCGAGGCAAAATTCTTAACAAAATCTTGGAAAAATGGTAAATTGTAAAATTGTTGAAAAATCAATGAAAATTCCTTTTAAAAATCCTTGAAATTTCTTTTTAAAAATTATTGTAATTTCTTTTTAAATGTCCTTGAATAGTCCTGGAAAAATCGAGGGAAAATTCTTGACGTAACTCTTGGCAAATCTTATAAAATCGTTGAAAAATCATTGAAAATTCCTTTTAAAAATCCTTCAAATTCTTTTTAAAAATCCTTAAAAATTCCTTTTAAAAATTCTTGAAAATTCCTTGAAATTTCCTTTTAAATCTCCTTGAACAGTCCTGGAACAATTGAGGGAAATTTTTGACAAAACTCTTGGAAAAATATTGTAAAACTCATTGAATAAATCGTTTTAAAAATCCTTGATAATTCCTTTTAAAAATACTTGAAATTTCCTTTTAAATGACCTTGAACAGTCCTGGAACAAGCGAGGGAAAATTCTTGACAAAACTCTTGGAAAAATATTGTAAAACTCATTGAATAAATCGTTTTAAAAATCCTTGAAAATTCCTTTTAAAAATACTTGAAATTTCCTTTTAAATGACCTTGAACAGTCCTGGAACAAGCGAGGGAAAATTCTACACAAAACTCTTGGAAAAATATTGTAAAGTCGATGAAAAATCATTTAAAAATCTTCAAATAATTATTGAAAAATCGTAAAATCCTTGAAAGAAATTAAAAATCATAAAAATCGTTATAGCCTTTAAAATCCTTGAAAATTCCTGTAAAAAATCCTTAAAAAATTGCCTTTTTAAAAAACCTTAAAAATTTGAATACATTAGGTTATATGAAATATTTATTGATTTAAAATTATTTATTGATTAAAAAAATTACTTAGACTAATACTTACCCTGTTTTGTAATTTTTTGGAAAGAAATCCTTTAAAAACATTAAAAACCGTTTCAACATAAGCAGGAGGACATAATATATGTAAAGCTTTCAATCTATTGCTTTGAACTTTCTAAAAAATAATAATAATAAGCTATAAAATAAAAAATTAATTTTAAATTACCTCTAAAATTTGTGCACAATTTTTCATTAAAACTGGCGTAAATTTAGCAATAATTTCGAATTTTATAAATTCGTAATCGATTATAACAACATCTCCCATAACTAAATCTTCTTGTATTCTAACTTCATAAATGTTATTTAGAAAATGGGATATTAATTTAACAATATTACCCTCTGCGCCGTCTATGTCATTGTGTTTAATCAAAAGTATTCTGTACAACTCTGGAGTTAATTTTGGAACCGGCACAAGTATACTAAAAAAACAACAACAAAAAAACAATTGTTATCATAGTAAATAAATGGGAGAAAAAAATCAGTACAAAGTTTTGCACGTGGCAACACGTGGAAACTTTGCCCCACAAAGTTACTCTTCAAGGATTTTGCAAGGATTATAGAAAGAATTTTCAAGGATTTAGCAAGGATTATTAAAAGGAATTTTAAAGGATTATATTGAAGGACTATTTAAAGATATTTTTAGACATTTTGAATTTTCAAGAATTTGACAAAAATTATTAGCAAGAATTTTCAAGGATTTAACAAGGATTGTTAAAAGGAATTTTCAAGGATTTTGTAAGGATTATTTAAAAATATTTTTAGACATTTTGAATTTTGAAGAATTTGGCAAAAATTATTAGAAGGAATTTTTAAGGATTTTGCAAGGATTGTTAGAAAGAATATTCCAGGATTTAGCAAGGATTATTGAAAGGAATTTTCAAGGATTTTGTAAGGATTATTTAAAGAAATTTTAAGACATTTTGAATTTTCAAGAATTTGGCAAAAATTATAAGAAAGAATTTTCAAGGATTTAGCAAGGATTGTTAAAAGGAATTTTCAAGGATTTTGTAAGGATTATTTAAAGAAATTTTAAGACATTTTGAATTTTCAAGAATTTGGCAAAAATTATTAGCAAGAATTTTCAAGGATTTAGCAAGGATTGTTAAAAGGAATTTTCAAGGATTTTGTAAGGACTATTTAAAGATATTTTAAGACATTTTGAATTTTCAAGAATTTGGGAAAAATTATTAGAAGGAATTTTTAAGGATTTTGCAAGGATTATTAGAAAAAAAAAATCAAGAATATAGCAAGAATTATTAAAAGGAATTTTCAAGGATTTTGTAAGGACTATTTAAAGATATTTTAAGACATTTTGAATTTTCAAGAATTTGGAAAAAATTATTAGAAGGAATTTTTAAGGATTTTGCAATGATTATTAGAAGAAATTTTGAAGGATTTTGTAAGGACTATTTAAAGATATTTGGAAGGATTAAGGTATTTTATTGATTTTTTAAAACATTTTTAATTTTTAAGGATTTTTCAAGGATTTCTTAAGGATTTTTAATAGTAATTTTCAAGGTGTTTTAAAAAGAATTTTCAAGGATTTTTGAAAGAAATTTTCAAGGATTTTTAAAGGGTGTTTAATAGGAATTTCCAGTGATTTTTAAAAGGAATTTCCAAGGATTTTTAAAAGGAATTTCGAAGGATTTTTAAAGGATGTTTAAAAGAAATTTTCAAGGATTTTGTAAGGATTATTTTTAGATATTTCATAGTTTTCTTTAAACATTTTAATTATTTAAGTACTTTTCAAGGATTTTTAAGGATTTTGCAAGGATTATTTTAAGATAATTATGAATTTTTTTGAAATCATTTTCAATTTTTAAGGATTTTGCAAGGATTTTTGTAACAAATTTATGAGCATTTTGCAAGGAGTATTAAAAGGAATTTTCAAGGATTTTGCAAGGATTATTTAAGTTATTTCATGGATTTTTTAAAACGTTTTCAATTCTTAGGATTTTTCAAGGATTTTTAGAAGGACTTTTTAAAAGGAATTTTCAAGGATTTTTAAAACGAATTTTTAAGGATTTTTAAAAGCAATTTCCAAGGAAATTTTAAGGATGTTTAAAAGGAATTTTCAAGAGTTCTTATTCCAATTTTTAAGGATTTTGCAAGGAGTATTAGAAGAAATTTTCAAGGATTTTGCAAGGATTGTTTTAAGATATTTTATGAAAATTTATTAAAACATTTTAAATTTTTAGAATTTTTCAAGGATTTTTAGAAGGAATTTTGAAGGATTTTTAATAGTAATTTTCAACGATTTTTAAAAAGAATTTTCAAGGAGTTTTAAAAGGAATTTTCAAGGATTTTTAAAAGGAATTTTTAAGCATGTTTAAACGGAAATTTTAAGCATTTTTATAAGAAATGTTCAAGGATTTTTAAAAGGAATTTTTAAGGATTTTTAAAAAGATTTTTCAAGGACTTTTAATAGGAACTTTTAAGGATTTTTAAGACCAATTTCTAAGGATTTTGCAAGGAGTATTAGAAGGAATTTTCAAGGATTTTTAAGGACTTTCAAAAGAATTTTCTGGGATTTTTAAAACCAATTTTTAAGGATTTTTAAAAAGAATTTTCAAGGATTTGTAAAAGGAATTTTCAATGATTTGTAAAAGGAATTTTCAAGGATTTTTAACACCAATTTTTAAGGATTTTTCAAGGAGTATTATAAGTAATTTTCAAGGATTTTGCAAGGATTATTAAAAGAAATTTAATCGATGATTTTTTAAAGATTTTACAAGATTTTTCCAAAAATTTTGATTGTTTCAGAATTTATCAATAATACTTAAAAGAAGCTTTGAAAGATTTTTTAAGGATTCTTCTAAGCTTTTTTAATATTTTTTCAAGAATTTTTCATTCATGAGTTTCTCTAAGGATATTTTAAGATTTTTCAACAACTTTTTAAGGATAAGTCAAAGATTTTTTTAAGGATTTTTTACGATTTTTTAACAATTTATAAGGACTTTATAAGGATTTTTTAAAGTTTATCATTATTCTAACTATCTTTTTTTATTATTTTTTTCAAAATTTCCTTCCTTCAAAAAATTTTCAAGGATTTTTAAGAATTTTTCAAGCACTAGTCAATGATGGTTTATAAAAAAAAATTTGCAAGTATTATTTAAGGATATTTTACGGATTTTTCCAGTGCCACAATTTTTAATTTTCAAACATTTTTTTACGAATAATTGTGACACATTTTAGGGTAGTAAAAGGGTAAAAAATTCAATAAACAAATATATATTTTTATAATTTAACGCGTTCAGTGCCACATTTTTTTACATTAAAAATATACGTCTATAGTAATTGGACTCTAACGAAAAATAAGTGATAAATAAATATAAGAATTAATTATAAAAAAAAAAATCAGTTTTGATATATTCAATTTGGAAGTTATTTAATGCGTTTTGTGGTGCGTAAATTTTTATATATAAAAAAATTTAAATAAAGACAAAAAAATATAGTAAAGGTCATAAAATGTAAATTAAGCTAAATTTATTTAGGTCATAAAATGTAAATTAATACAATTAAATGCTTTTTTTAATTAAAATCTTGAAAAAAAAAATATATACTTACGCTGTTGTATGTGCTGGTTGTACTTCTGCTGGTTTACATGGATGTGTCCCTCTGTATATATGTGGTATTAAATCTCTTATTGTATAGTACATATCTAAGTTTTGTTTTGTTTTTTCAATACTATATTTACAATTAGTCAAAAAAAATTCGATCATATTATGAGCTAAAACAAAAAAATAATAATTCCAATCAATAAAATTATTTTTATAAACATACTTGGCATTTCAGGTAAATGTTTTTGAGTTTCTAACCATAATTTTATAATTTTAATATCTATTTCTACATCTGAATCACTTTTACCCCAAGTTTTTCTTATTTTTTCTCTATCGGTTATTAAAAGATTATCAACACTCATATTGCAAAAAAAATCACATAAACAACTTAAAGCTGTGAATATAAATAATTTTGGTAGGAATATTTTTCTTAATTATATATGAATTAGAAACAAAAAAAAATTATAAAAATTAACATAATATCTGTTTTAATTATTTAAAAAAATTCATAAAACATATTCGTTAATTATTCTATTTATTAATATTTAAATTTTTAATACGTTAAGTTTGTTAAATCCTTGCTCTTTGTATTTGTAAAACTAAAATAAAAAATTAGTAAGCAAAATGTACTAAAAAGAAAAACTATTTTTCTATAATATTAATTTGGAAATATTAAAGTCTATCTCCTAGTTTCTTGAATTTTAATATTTGGGACATACTGTATACAACTAACAAGAATTTTTTATTTTTGCGACATACTGTATGCATTCTACACGTATTTTTGGGACAAACTGTATACTAATTATAAGAATTTTTCATTTTTTGGAACATTCTGTATAAAACTTTTTCATGGATTTTTCCTTCATGAGTTTTTTCAGGAAGTTTTGTGGAAATTTCAGGGATTTTTATGAATTTTTTAAGAATTCTTCATTTAAGGATTTGTTCAAGGATATTTTTTATTCATGGATTTTTCAAGGAAGTTTTATGGAATTTTCAAGGATTTTTTATGAATTTTTTCAAGAATTATTCATTTAGGGATTTTTTAAGACCTTTTTAAGGATTTTTCATTTATGAATTTTTTAAGGAAGATTTGTGGAATTTTTAAGGATTTTTTACGAATTTTTTAAGAATTATTCATTTAAGGATTTTTTAAGATTTTTTCAAGGATTTTTCATTTATGAATTTTTCAAGTAATTATTTTTTATGGAATTTTCAAGGATTTTTCATGAATTTTTTAAGAATTATTCATTTAAGGATTTTTTAAGACTTTTTTAAGGATTTTTCATTTATGAATTTTTAAGGAAGATTTATGGAATTTTTAAGGATTTTTTACGAATTTTTTAATTATTCATTTAAGGATTTTTTAAGATTTTTTCAAGGATTTTTCATTTATGAATTTTTCAAGGATATTTTACGATTTTTTTAAACATTATTTATTTAAGGATTTATTAAGATTTTCTCAAGGATTTTTCATTCATGAATTTTTCAAATATGGATTTTTTTATGAATTATTTAAAAATTGTTTATTTAAGGATTTTTTAAGATTTTTTCGAGGATATTTTCTGCATGAGTTTTTCAAGGATGTTTTGTAAAATTTTCAAGGATTTTTTACTAATTTTTTCAAGAATTATTCAATGATAGTTTAAGGATTTTTTAATAATTTCTTCAAGGATATTTCCTTCATGAGTCTTTCAAGGATATTTTGTGGAATTTTTAAGGATTTCTTATAAATTTTTCAAGAATTATTCAACGGTTTAAGGATTTTTTAATATATTTTTAAGGATATTTCTCTCATGAATTTTTCAAGGATGTTTTGTGGAATTTCCAAGGATTTTTCACGAATTTTTTAAGAATTATTCATTTAAGGAATTTTTAATACTTTTTAAGGATTTTTCATTTAAGAATTTTTTAAGGAAGATTTATGGAATTTTTAAGGATTTTTTACGAATTTTTTAATTATTTTTAAGATTTTTTCAAGGATTTTTCATTTATGAATTTTTCAAGGAAGTTTTATGAAATTTTCAAAGATTTTTTACGATTTTTGAAAACATTAATAATTTAAGGATTTTTTAAGATTTTCTCAAGGATTTTTCATTCATGAATTTTTCAAATATGTTTTATTACATTTTTAAAGATTTTTTTATGAATTATTTAAAAATTATTTATTTAAGGATTTTTTAAGATTTTGTTCAAGGATATTTTCTGCATGATTTTTTCAAGGATGTTTTGTAAAATTTTCAATAATTTTTTACAAATTTTTTCAAGAATTATTCAATGGTTTAAGGATTTTATAAAAATTTTCAAGGATATTTCGTTCATGAGTTTTTCAAGGATGTTTTGTGGAATTTTCAAGGATTTTTTACAAATTTTTCAAGAATTATTCAATGATAGTTTAAGGATTTTTTAATATTTTTTCAAGGTTATTTCCTTCATGAGTTTTTCAAGAATTTTTTGTGAAATTTTCAAAGATTTTTTACTAATTTTTCAAGAATTATTCAATGATTTAAGAATTTTTTAATAATTTTTTCAAGGATATTTCTTTCATGAGTTTTTCAAGGATGTTTTGTGGAATTTCCAAGGATCTTTTAAGATTTTCTCAAGGACTTTTTATTCATGAATTTTTCAACGAAGTTTTATGGAATTTTCAAGAATTTTATACGAATTTTTTAAAAATTATTTATTTAAGGATTTTTTAAGATATTTTTAAGGATGTTTCCTTCATGAGTTTTTCAAGAATTTTTTGTGAAATTTTCAAAGATTTTTTACTAATTTTTCAAGAATTATTCAATGATTTAAGGATTTTTTAATAATTTTTTCAAGGATATTTCCTTCATGAGTCTTTCAAGAATTTTTTGTGAAATTTTCAAAGATTTTTTACTAATTTTTCAAGAATTATTCAATGATTTAAGGATTTTTTAATAATTTTTTCAAGGATATTTCCTTCATGAGTCTTTCAAGGATGTTTTATGGAACTTTCAAGGATTTTTTACGACTTTTTTCAAGAATTATTCATTTAAGGATTTTTTAAGATTCTTTCAAGGATTTTTCATTTATGAATTTTTCGAGGATGTTTTCTCATGGATTTTTTACGATTTTTTCAAGGATTTTGGATTTCAAGGATTATTTAAGAATATATAAGAATTTTCATTGAAAAATCTCATTTTAAAACAATCTGTATATACATTAAAAAATTTATAACTAAAAAAACCACAATTTAAGACACTACTTAGATTTTTCAAAAAATCACCATTTATGGCACACTGTATATAGCGCATATTGTATACATCGAAATAACAGCAGAAGTTTTTTAATTTTAGAACACACTGTATATACAACAAAACAAAAGCAATTTTTTTAATTTGGATTCATTGTATAAATAGAAGACCAAATGGAAGGTTTTTTTATTTGTGGGACATACTATATATACTATCAAGGATTTTATTCTAAAAAATTTTACTATTTTGAATTAAATTACGATAATTTTATTACAAACAAGTTTTTTGATAATGAATTCAATAGATTTTTTTTTATTTGTATCTGAAATTTTTGGTTGTGTGTTCAGTTTTTTTTGCAATATGAGTATTGAAAATCTTTTAATAACAAATAGGGAAAAAGTGAGAAAAGCGTGGGGTAAAAATGAAACAGATACAAAAAGTGATATTATTATTATAAAAAATTGGTTAAAAAATCAAAAACATCTACCAGAAATGCCAAGTAAGTATACAAGGTTATAATTTTAAGATTTATATACAGCGTGGCCTGATACTATAATAGCATATTGGTTAAAAACTCTAAGACTAGTTTCGTCTTCCGTCATCATCAAGACTACAATACATTAATACAGACATAAGATGGGGAGGCTGATGATGGTAGAAGCCGAAACTATTCGCCATAATTTTTAACAAATTAACATCAAACAAAGTTATTAAAAATCCTTAAAAAAGTTCTTAAAATATCTTTAAAAAATTCTTGAAAAATTCTTCAAATTTTCTTAAAAAAATCTTGAATATTACTTGATTACAATTTTTGACAAAATTTGAAAACTGCCTAAAAATTAAAGTCATGAAAAGCCCTTAAAAGGTGCTTAAAAAATCCTGGAAATACCGTTCAATAATTCTTGAAAAATATTAAAGTCATGAAAAATCTTTAAAAGATCCTTAAAAAATCTCTGAAAAGTCCTTGAAAAATTCATAAAAATTGAAGTTATGAAAGATCCTTGAAAGGTCCTTGAAAAATCACAAAATATTTTTAAAAAATCCTTGAATAATGCTTCATAACAATTTTTGAGAAACCGCTAAAAATTAAAGACATGAAAAATCCTTGAAAGGTCTTTGAAAAATCCTTAAATATTCTTAAAAAATCTTTGAATAATTCTTCAAAACAACTTTGGGTAAATCCATAAAAATTAAAGTCATGAAAAATCCTTGAAAGATCCTTAAAAAATCTCTGAAAGTCCTAGAAAAATTCATAAAAATTAAAATTATGAAAAATCCTTGAAAGGTCCTTGAAAAATCCTTAAATATTCTTAAAAAATCCTTGAATAATTGTTCAAAACAACTTTGGGTAAATCCATAAAAATTAAAGTCATGAAAAATCCTTGAAAGATCCTTAAAAAATCTCTGAAAAGTCCTAGAAAAATTCATAAAAATTAAAATTATGAAAAATCCTTGAAAGGTCCTTGAAAAATCCTTAAATATTCTTAAAAAATCATTGAATAATGCTTCAAAATTTTTTTTCTTGCGGTTTTTTTTTTGGAACTTAAGTTTCGATTTTTATTGCGTTTTTTTTACGATGTTTAATATTTTTTGCGAGATTTTTCGATTTCTTGCGTGTTGTTTCTATTTCATTTCTTTTCCGATTTCTTTCTCATTTTTTTCTTACTCTGATTTTTTTCGATTTTTTCAATTTTGTTTTTAATTTTTAAATGGTTATAATTGTTTTCGGTTTTTTGGTTGTTTTTACGATTTTTGCTATTTTTTGTGATTTTTTCCGATTATTTTCATTTGCAATTTTTTGTGTCTTTTTCCCATTTTTTAAAGTTTTCTACGATATTTTTCGATTTCTTGTATTTTGTAGCTACTTCCTTTTTCGTTTTTTGCGATTTTTACAATTTTTTTGCTATTTTTCCCTGTGTTTTTCCTATTTTTTATTGTTTTTTTTTTAATTTTCCCAGTTTTCCTATTTTGCTCATATTTCCTTATTTCCCTATTTTTCTCTAATGATTTCTATTTTTTTACTATTTTTTCATGTTTTTTGTATTTTTTCCAATTTTTGCCTATATCCTATTTATGTTTTTTTTCGTATTTTACAATTTTGCATTTCATTTTTCTCCAATATTTTCTGATATTTTCAACTTTTCCCAATGTTTTGTTTTTGCCTTTCGATATTTCATTTATTTTCTGATTTCTTTCTCCTTTTTTATCATTCCTCTGATTTTTTTCGTTTTTTTTTCAATTCTTTCGATTTTTTTTATTTTTTTAAAAAAATTTTTTGGTTTTTTGGTTCTTTTTAACAAAGCCATTTTTTGCGATTTTTTTCCGATTATTTTCATTTGCATTTTTTTCCCATTTTTTTGGTTATTTTGCCATTTTCTGCGATTTCTTGCGTTTTTTTTTTTTTGGAACTTTGTATCAATTTTTTTGCATTTTTTTACGATTTTTAAAATTTTTTATAATATTTTTCGATTTCTTATATTTTTGGCGACTTTTTTTTCGTTTTTTGCGATTTTTACCATTTTTTTATGTTCTATTTCATAGCTGAATCTATTTTTGTTAATATATCTGAATGTAAATTATTTGCTCCTTACTTTCGTTAATTGTTTTAATTTCTGGTTTTTTTGATGAGATCTTTTTTATATTGTATTATTACCACTTTTCCCGTATAATTTTCTAGTTTTCACCTATTTTCAGGTTGAATTGGTTGGATTATGTTAATTTGTGACCTGAAACATTTATTTTTTTAAATATCTTTCTCTTTAAAAATATTCTTTTTAAATTGCTCTAAAGTTTTTAATTTTTAATTTAATTGCAAAAAAAAACTAGCTAAATTTTTTGTTAATATTATTTTTTTTTGTAATTGTTTTTTTCTAGGCATGTCAAATTAAATGGAACATTCGAAAATATTTTTATGTGCTTTATCTTTAATTAACATATTCATGGTCACTACAACTTGAATTTCTACTTATTATCAGAATAAAATTAAATATGTTAATTTTATTTTATTACTAACAAGGTTTTCGTTAATTATATCTGAAACTTTTGGTTGTGTGTTCGATTATGAGTATTGAAAATCTTTTAATAACCGATAGGGAAAAAGTGAGAAAAATATGGGGTAAAAATGAAACAGATAAAGAAAGTGATATTATTATTATAAAAAATTGGTTAAAAAATCAAAAACATCTACCAGAAATGCCAAGTAAGTATATATACAAATTATATACAGAATGACGCGACTTTAAATAAACACGTAGACGTAAATTATCCTAAAAATTAAATAAAGAAAAAAATATATCTTGTGCAGGGAATGGAGAGACAAGTTTTTGGAAATTGATGACATTTTGTTTTAGCTGATAATATGATCGAATTTTTTTTGACTAATTGTAAATACAGCATTGAAAAAACAAAACAAAATTTGGATATGTACTATACAGTCAGAGATTTAATGCCACATATATACAGAGGAACACATCCATGTAAACCAGAAGAAATACAACCAGCATATACAACAGCGTAAGTACAAAATTACAGTTAACCTGAAAAAAAGAAAATACAGCTTAAATTTGACTTAAAAACTTAATTTTGTTGTCCAGAATTTATTTTAATTACGTCAATTAATATATAACAAATTACTTAATTAATAACATTTATCAGTATTCAATCTTTATTAATTAGACTGAGAAATATTCAATTGGTTTTTAATGTAATTATAAATGCAATTAAATATTTATAAATATTACTTTTATTTATATATATAAAATTGTCGTGTCGCTGACTGACTGACAATCAACGCACAGCCTAAACCAGATTTGATAGAGACGTGAAATTTTTAGGGTAGTTTCCTTTGGTAGTGTAGGGGAGTCCCAAGAAAGGAATTTTTTAAATTCGCATTTTAAGGGGTTCAAAATTGGGATTAAATAAATATTGATTCGCTCGAGTAAGTGCGTCAACCAAAAAATCGGCTGTCATCCCAGAACTTTTCCGGCTCAGGTGTGAAGAATAAGATTATTTTAATTACAAAATATAAAATTTCTGAATGGATAAGTAAAATGTTGTAAAAATGAAATAAATTGCTGGAAAAAAATGGGTAAATATTGCTAAAAATAGACAAAAATTAATTAAAATGAAAAACGATAAAAATTACTTAAAATGGCATTTTTAGCATGAATTAAAACTATAATAAAAAAAAAAAAGCAAAAAATGAAAAAAAAACTGGACCAAAAAAAAGGAAAAGGGGAAAAAAATAAGAAAAAATTCAAAAAAAAAATTTCAAATAAGACAAAGTAAAGAGAAAAAATGCAAAATACGCCAAAAAAGTTAAAAAAAAAAAAAGTAAAAAAAGCAAGACAAGTTTTAAAAAAGCAAAAAAAGTGGCAAAAGTGGATAAAAAAAAGCAACAAAAAAGATAAAAAAGCAACAACAAAAAGGCAAAATAAAAGCAAACAAAAGCAAAAAAGGTCAAAAAAGCTCAAAAAAGCTCAAAAACTAAAAACAAAATCCGCAAAAAAATTTTTAAAAAAAAAAAAGGCAAAATAGAGGAAAAATAAAGGCAAAATGGCAAAAAAAGAGAAAAGGGAAAAAAATCAGCAAAAAGTCAAAAAAGGCCAAATAAGACAAAGTAAAGGGAAACAGCAAAATACGCCAAAAAAGAAAAGAAAAGCAAAAAATTTAAAAAAAGCAGAATAGAGGAAAAACAAAGGCAAAAAAATAAGTTTTAAAAAGTACAAAAAATATACCAAATAAAGGGAAATAGCAAAATGGTATGAAAATAAAGGCAAAAAGGCAAAAACTAACAAAAAAAGCAAAAAAAGAGGTAAAAAAACAACAAAAAGGGCAAAAAGTTAATCAAAAAAAGTTTTAAAATAGGGCAAATAGGTCAAAGAACGGAAAAATGGTAAAAACAAAATTAAAAGTGTCCAAAAAAGTCAAAATAGGGGTAAAAGGGTAAAAAACGTCAAAATAGTAAAAAAAAAGAAACATAATATGAAAATTAGAGCCAAATGGCAAAAAATTCAAAAATAGGCAAAAAAGGGGTAACAAAGCAACAAAAAGAGGTAGAAAAAGCAACAAAAAGGCAAAAAGGACAAAAAAGTCAAAAAAAAAAAAATTAAACTAGGCGAAAAGGCGTAAAAAGGAAAAAAAGAAAAAAGAGTAAAAAAAACCAAAAAACAAAATAAAGCTAAAATAAAACCAAAATAAAGACAGGCATAAAAAAGCAAAAATGGTAAAAAGGCAAAACAAGTTATAAAAAAGCAAAAAATGGTGTAAAAAAGCAACAAAAGGGGTAAAAAAGCAACAAAAAGGCAAAAAGTTCAAAAAGTTAATCAAAAAAAGTTTTAAAAAGGGCACAAAGGTCAAAGAACGTAAAAAAGGGTAAAAACAAAATTAAAAGTGTCCAAAAAAGTAAAAATAGAGGTAAAAATGCAAAAAACGTCAAAATTGTAAAAAAAAAGAAACATAATATGAAAATAAGAGCCAAATGGCAAAAAAATTCAAAAATAGGCAAAAAAGGGGTAGAAAAGTAACAAAAAAAGATAGAAAAATCAACAAAAAGGCAAAAAGGACAAAAAAGTCAAAAAAAAAAAAATTAAACTAGGCGAAAAGGCGTAAAAAGGAAAAAAAGAAAAAAGAGTCAAAAAAACCAAAAAACAAAATAAAGCTAAAATAAAGCCAAAATAAAGAGAGGCATAAAAAAGCAAAAATGGTAAAAAAGGCAAAACAAGTTTTAAAAAAGCAAAAAAGGTGTAAAAAAGCCACAAAAAAAGACAGAAAAGGTTAAAGAAAATAAATCCAAAAATTTTTTAATTAAAAAGGGCAAAAAGGTCCAAGAACGGAAAAGGGGTAAAAACAAAAATAGGGGTAAAAGGGCAAAAAAACGTCAAAATAGTAAAAAAAAAAGCAAAATAATTTGAAAATAAAAGCCAAATGGCAAAAAATTCAAAAATAGGCAAAAAAAGATGTAAAAAAAGCAACCACAAAAAGGTAGGAAAGCCACAAAAAAGTCAAAAAGGACAAAAGGGAGTGCAAAAATATTTTTTATTATTTGTCTCCAAGTAATTTAATTAGAAAAAGGAGAGAAATTATTTATCGGTATGAATTAATTACTTAGACCTGAAAACTTCGCCATTAACCTAAAAGTAGGTCACATAAAATTATTAAAATTATAAAAAGAATGGTTTTGAAATTTGCAAACAATGACCTTGCATTTGATATAACACTTGATATAGTAACTCCACTTGGAGGTGTAAAAATGGGCATAAAAGTTTGAAAAACCGGTGGGAAGTAAACGAGAACAAAAAATAAACTTTTATTTATTCCCACATTTTTTAAATGGAATTTGCACCATTCTAAAGATAATATAAAACTCTAAATTTAAACGCGAACAAAGTCTTGGGCAAAAGCTATTATTAAGTATAAATCTGTACAAGTTGGAAAAAAATTATAATAATAAATTTATTTAAAATTTTTTTACCTATTATTGTTTTCTTTTTTCAGTTCAGTTGTATATCTTCCGAAATTAACTCCAGAACTATACAGAATAGGTATAATAAAATATAATGATATAGAACCTGAAGAAGCTAGTATTGTTAAAATATTAGCACATAGTTTAAATAATATTTACGAAATTAGATTACACGAAGATTTAGCAATGGGTGATATTATTATAGCCGATTTCCAATTTATGAAATTTGGAATTATGGCTAAATTCACTCCGGTTTTAATAAAAAATTCTGCACAAATTCTAGAAGTACGTATACAATATTACGATAAATAATTTTTATTATTATTAATAAATTTTAGAAAGTACAAAGTAATAGGATGAAAGCTATGCATTTATTATATCCTCCTGCTTATGTTGATAAAATTGTTAATATTTTTAAAGGATTTTTATCAAAAAAATTGCAAAAACGAGTAAGTACACTACAAAATAAAATAAGTCTCGTTACGAATTTTATTTTTATAGATTTTTGTTCATAATAGCTTAGAAGAATTATATAAATATGTTCCAAGAGAATTATTACCAAGTGATTATGGTGGTGATGAAAAATCTCTAAATGAACTTCATGGTAATTCAAAAAAATTAGATTTTGTTATAAAATTTTTTTAATTATATAATTTTTAGAATTATGGAATAAAAAATTTGATCAATATAAAGATAGATTTGATAAATTAGAAGTAATGACAGTTAATGAAGATCTTCGACCTATAAAATTGGAAAACGATGAAATTTTAGGTTATCATGGAAATTTCAAGAAAATCAATATTGACTAATTAATTAATAAAAACCATATTTGTACAGGGTGAATAATTAAACCATTTTATTCAAAAATCGTTAATCATTAATTATGTTTTAGAGACATATTTTAAGTTTACTTTAAAATTGTACTAATAAATATAAAAATAAAAGTTTAAGTACGCCACTGGAATTATTACAAATTATATCTTAATGTTATAAAAAAACACCAGCCCAATTTCAATTTTCTAATTATATAAATCTATACTTTCTGGCCTGTAGGGAAGACCTCCTAACTACTTATTTGAAGACTGGTTATTCAGGACAAATATTCTACATTACGCTTATAAGCAACATATGAAAATAATTTTTTAATGAAATAAATGCAATTTTTATTAACAATTAACCCCAGTTTGATTTGTATAGTGAATATTTTTTTTTTTATTTTTTTTCTAAATTTGCAACACTAATTTGTGTACAATTTATCCCAGTACAAGCCTGACAATATTGAGTTTTACATTTTAGCATCACAATTCATCAAAATGAACATAAAGTCAAATACTTTAAAATTTTAGTTATAAATATAAAATTAAAAGTTCAAATACGCCACTGGAATAATTGAAAATTATTTCATAATGCCGGTTTATATCTAATAGATCGTGAGATGGAATGAAGAAAAAAAATTGTAATGACTATTTAATTTTTTAAGTACAGAAATCGTTACTCTCTGGCCTGTAGAGAAGACCTCTTAATTTGTTGTTCATTATGAGTTTTTGTGTTTAGAATCGATCGGTTGACATTTTTCCAAAAAATTGATCAAACTGAATTTTTTTTAATAATGCCAGAGTCAATTAACACTTGATTTAACTGGGTGAGTAGCAGGAGTGGGGGATTTTTATTATAGAAACATGATAATAAATTAATATTGAGATTAATATTTTGTTATATCTAATTTTTGTATTAAATTCTCCTTTGGACTTTTCAGCTACAAATTTAATACAATTCATAATAAAAATGAATATTTTATATAAATATAAAAATAAAAGTTCAAGTACACCACTGAAATAATTGTAAACTATATCCAAATGTTAGAATGAAGAAAAAAACAGCAGCATGGGTAATGACCATATTTAATTTTTATCAGTACACAAATTATTACTCTCTGGCCTGTACTGATGACCTCTTTATTTGTTTTACGAGTTATTGTGTGCAAATTCGATCGGTTGATATTTTTCCAGAAAAATGATCAAATTGTAGTTTTTTTAACAGTATCAGAATCAGAATTAAAACTTGATTTAACTGGGGGAGTAACATGAGTGGGGGATTTTTATTATAACAATAAAATACTAAATTTATATAAATAAACTTGAATATTGAGCTTTATATTTTGTTACAAATAATTTTTTTTATCAATTCTTCCTTGGACTTTTCAGCATTAAATTTAATACAATTTATTATCAAAAAGAATATTTTAGATATAAATATAAAAATAAAAGTGCAAGTACACCACTGGAATAATTGTAAACTATATCCAAATTTGGAATGAAAAAAAAACATCAGCATGGGTAATGACCATAGTTAATTTTTTTCAGTACACAAATTATTACTCTCTGGCCTGTACAGTAGACCTCTTTATTTGTTGTTTTACGAGTAGAACAGTGATCAAACTGTAGTTTTTTTACCAGTATCAGAGTCAGAATTAAAACTTGATTTAACTGGGGGAGTCGCAGGAGTGGGGGGGATTTTTATTATAAAAATGATAATAAATTTATATAAATTAACCATATCCAAATGAAGAAAAAAAAGAACCGCAGAACCGGGTAAGTACAGAAATCGCTACTATCTGGCCTGTACAGAAGACCTCTTTGCAACTGTAGTTTTTTAAAAAATTGCTGAAAATAAAAACTTGATTTAACTGGTATTTGTTATACAGGGGTAAACTCATATTAGCAATAACGTTTTCAACCTACAAAACTGCTCTCTAAAAGAAATACTGGTAAAACTAGTTGCATTAGTACCTTGAACTTGTTATCTTAAAATTGTGTTAATTCTCATATACAGTGTTGCCAGACTTATTACAGTTTTTGTAATTTATCTCAATTTCTACTTCGTATTTATGATGCGCATTCTTAAGTTATTTCATCAGTAAAATTGTATAAAATAATATTATTCATTTTTGTTTTTAAATTTAAAGAAATTTGTAATGGTCTATCTTATATTTATATATTATAATTTATTCTTTTAAAAGAGTTAAAAAAATGATATGGCAACATTGCGAACATAAATGGCTTGACATTGACATTGAACGCTTACTGAGATCACGGTCGCTAAGTAAATATCAAATTGTTATGATCGGTACTACTTCATTTTGTTATTATTTAAATTAAATTAATTATAAACAAATTTATTTTTTTAATTGGAAATTTTTTTTTTTTTTTGCAATATGAGTATTGAAAATCTTTTAATAACAGATAGGGAAAAAGTGAGAAAATTATGGGGTAAAAGTGAATCAGATAGAGAAAGTGATATTGCTATTATAAAAAATTGGTTAAAAACTCAAAAACATCTTCCAGAAATGCCAAGTAAGTACCTATACAAAGTGTCTATTTATTTTTGCTTTTAAACATTTTTATGATATATATTTGCAAAACTGCATTTGAGGTTATTGAACGCTACAGTGTTGCCAGTTCTCGGCATTTTATTCCAGCAAAATGATAATTTTTTATTTTTTTATTTAATTTAATAAATACAAAGTGATATGGGTGTCTTCAATACAGGCCAGAGAGTAACGATATTTGTACTTAAAAAAAATAAACAGTCATTAAATATGATACTGTTTTGTTTTTTTCATTCCAGCATTTGTATATAGTTTTCAAATAGTCCAGTGGTGTATTTTAACTTTTATTTTATATTTATATATATAAATATTCATTTTGATAATATTCGAGTTTATTTAAATACATTTATTATCATGTTTTTTTAATAAAAATCCCCCCACTCCTGCTACTACAAAAGATAAATCACGTTTTAATTCTGAATTTCATATTGTTAAAAAAACTACATTTTTATCATTTTTCTGGAAAAATATCAGCCGATCTAGTTTAAACACGAAAGCACGTAAAACAATAAATAAAGAGGTCTACAGTACAGGCCAGAGAGTAATAATTTGTGTAGTGAAAACAATTAAATCTGGTCATTAATCATGCTGCTGTTTTTTCTTCATTCTAATATTAGGATATAGTTTACAATTAATCCAGTGGCGTACTTGAATTTTTATTGTTATATTTATATATAAAATATTCATTTTTATTATGAATTGTATTAAATTTGATGCTAAAAAGTCCAAGGAGAATTGGACAAAAAAATTAGATGTAACAAAATATTAAGTTCAATTTTCAATTTTTTTTCTATAAATTTATTATCATATTTCTAATAAACCCCCCCTCCAGTTACTCCCCCAGTTAATTCAAGTTTTAATTTTGACTTTGATATTGTTAAAAAAAACTACAGTTTGATCATGTTTCTGGAAAAATATCAACCGATCGAGTCTAAACACAAAAACACGTAAAACAACAAATAAAGAAGTCTTCAGTACAGGCCAGAGAGTAACAATTCGTGTACTGAAAAAATTAAATCTGGTAATTACACATGCTGCTGTTTTTTTTCTTTATTTCAACATTTGGATATAGTTTATAATTATTCCAGTGGTGTACTTTTATTTTTATATTTATATCTAAAATCTTCATTTTGATAATGAATTGTATTAAATTTGTTGCTGAAATGTCCAAGGGAGAATTGAAAAAAAAACTACAGTTTGATCATTTTCCCGGAAAAATATGAACCGATCGAGTCTAAACACAAAAAACTCGTAACGAACAACAAATAAAGAGGTCTTCAGTACAGGCCAGAAAGTAACGATTTCTGTACTTTAAAAAAATTAAATAGTCATTACAATTTTTTTTTCTTCATCCCCCTCACGATTTATTAGATACAAACCCACAATTATTCCAGTGGCGTATTTGAACTTTTACATTTAAAACTAAAAATTTTAAATTATTTGACTTTAAGTTTTTTTTGATAATGTGATGCTAAAATGTAAAGCTTAATATTGTCAGGCTTGTATTGACGTAAATTCTTCATAAATTAGAGTCTTGCAAATTTAGAAAAAAATTGAAAAAAAAAATATTATTCACGATACAAATCAAACCAGGGCTAAATTATTAATAAAAAATTACATTGATTTCGTTAAAAACATTATTTCCATACGTATAATATGGAATATTTGTTTTTCAATAGCCGCTCATTAAATAAGTAGTATAAGAGGTCTTTCGTACAGGCCAGAGAGTAACTTAAAAAAATTAAACAGTCATTACTCATGCTGCTATTCTTTTGGGTGAAGAGTGAAAACGAGTACGTCAGAGGGTAAAATTTATAATTTAATAAAAATGCCGAAAGCACAAAGCCAAATTTTTAATTAATTATATATTTTACACACTTACGTACTCGTTTTCACTCTTCACCTGATATTTAGTGTGTCACTTATTTGCTATTCTTTTGTTTCTTCATTTCGACATTAGAATATAGTTTTAATTATTCCAGTGGCGTACTTAAACTACTAAACGAATATACGGCTCTATTCTGTATCATACAGTTGCTAGCAAGCAAGTTGTTTAAGTCAAGGTCAGTTGTTATAATTCCACTTTAAGAAAAGTGGGATTCTCTATGTAAAATATGTAGCAACTAGTGGCTTGAAAAGTGAAAACGTCTGTCACTAAGGGCCCTATTCTGTATCGCAAAGTTGCTACTGAGCAAGTGGCTTAGATAGAATAAGGTCAGTGGTTAGGTTGCCACTTATCATTAATTGGTATTCTATAGAAGCCATCAGTGGTTACAAAAGTGACTTCAAAGTTGTTTATGAGTAACCACAATATTTGTGGTTGTTAACGTTAGCAACTGTCACTGAAAGGTAGGAAGACACCACCGATTTTAGCGTCAAGTTTCATCTAGACTAACCCTAAACTCACTTTTCTCAACTCTCAGTGGAAAATTCAGGTCGATTTACAATATAAAAGTATCTAATCATTCTTCTTAACCACTTGTAGTCACCAGAATAGTGACATTATTAAAAGTGGTTATAAAGGTTGCTATGAGAGTAGCTTGTCAGTCAGTTGCTACAAAATTGCTTGGTTGTCACTTTAGATACAGAATAGGGTCCTAAAAGTGACTTCAAAGTAATCAAAAAATTCTGGTTGTTAAAGCTTAGCAACTTGTACGATAGTTGCTGTTTTAAATAAAAATGGATCCATGGATAATGAATATAATTAATAGATCATGAAATTAATGAACATATTATATGTTAAAAAATATACTATAAACGTTCTGTTTTAGAAATCAAGTACGGATGCAACAAAGGATCCTTAGGGATGAAAGCAATCCGTTTCATTTACCTGAGCGGAATTTTAAAATCAACATAATCGCACATTATATTTTGTTGTCTTTGGGACGTTTTTGTGCTACGGCGCCTTTTTTTCATTTTTATTTAACCACAATGAAAAATATACACCAAAAATTATAACCTAAACTATTCACATTTCACATTACAAAAGTTCAATGGCTAGAAATTCGATTTACACCATACTAAGTGGTTAAATTGTTTTCATAACAACCATGATCTGAAAACAGGTACCAGAATACCAACTTTTTTTAAAGTTGTTATGGAAGTGGTCAAATAGCAAGTTGTTAAAAAGTTGTTACATAACCACTGTAGATACAGAATTGACCTGGTAATAATTGAAGTAATGAAACTCTTAGACAAGTACCACAATATATTTACGATAATTTTAGTGAAAGTACAGTTTCGGTAACAATCGCCATCATCAGACCTGCGATATAACACGTTGTCTTGAAATAAAATTTAAAATTGAAATTAAAACACACAGCGCTTACCTTTGTAAATATGGGGAAGAAACGTATAGCACTAATCATTGAATACTTAGATTAAAAATAACATTAAGAATAAATTTATAGAGCATTGTTGTGGTACTTCAGTGAGTGTAGTGTCAATCGGTGATGTTTGCATTTTTTTTTTAGCTGATAATATGATCGAATTCTTTTTGACTAATTGTAAATACAGTATTGAAAAAACAAAACAAAATTTGGATATGTACTATACAGTAAGAGATTTAATGCCACACATGTATAGAGGAATACATCCATGTAAACCAGCAGAAATACAACCAGCACATACAACAGCGTAAGTATAAATTTACTATTACATTGAAAAAAATAATTTTTAGTAATTATTTTTTTTTAGTGTTTTTGTAAATCTTCCTAAATTAACTCCAGAACTATATAGAATAATTTTAATGAAATATAACGATATAGAACCGGAAGAGGCAGATGTTGTTAAAGCGTTTGCTCATTGTTTCAATAACATTTACGAAATTAGAATACAAGAAGATTTAGCAATGGGTGATGTTATTATAGCCGATTTCCAATTTATAAAATTTGGAATTATGGTTAAATATACTCCGATTTTATTAAAAAATTGTGCACACATTCTACAAGTAAGTAAATTGATTATTTGTATACTATAAAATATTAATAAATTTATTTTTTAGAAAGTACATAGTAACAGAATGAAAGCTATGCATTTATTATTTCCTCCTACTTATATCGATACGATGATTAATATGTTTAAAGGATTTTTACCTAAAAAATTACAAGAACGGGTAAATAATTTTATTAAAAAAATAATTGTCATTTAAAATTTATTTTTACAGATTTTTGTTCATAATAGCTTAGAAGATTTTTATAAACATGTTCCAAGAGAAATACTACCACGTGATTATGGTGGTGATGAAAAATCCATAAGTGAACTTCAAGGTAAATTATAAATCGATTTGAATTTTTCTAATTATATAATTTTTAGAATTATGGAATAAAAAATTCGAGCAATATAAGGACAGGTTTGATAAATTGGAAAAAATGACAGTTAACGAGAATCTTCGGCCTGAAAAATTGGAAAATGATGAAATTTTGGGGTACCACGGAAATTTCAAGAAAATTAATATTGACTAATCCATTAATAAAAACCATATTTTATATAATCTAAAAATAATAAAAATTTTAATTAAAAATGAACATTTTTACTTACCTTAAATCACAAATTCCATCATCAAAAGATACCACTCAATGGGAATTGCCTGATTTTTTTATATTGTTTAGAGGAAGTTTTCTGATTAAAAGTTACCATGAAATATTTATTTTCCCATATTTATTTTCCAATATTTATTGTTCAGTCATTGGCCAATATCTCCTAAACTATTGGTTATTGGATTTTTACGTAATGGTAACTTTTAATCAATATAGACAATTCTCACATAAATAACTTTTCTATAAGGTTAGAGCGAGGTCCTTTACAAAATTAAAAATATACCACCCATTTTCCCAA
This sequence comes from Neocrepidodera transversa, assembly GCA_963243735.1. Classification (NCBI taxonomy): domain Eukaryota; kingdom Metazoa; phylum Arthropoda; class Insecta; order Coleoptera; family Chrysomelidae; genus Neocrepidodera; species Neocrepidodera transversa. Next base: position 2,184,042 of record OY725355.1, on the reverse strand, counting down.
AAAAATTTAAGGTTCCAACATTAAACAAATATCTGATGTCATATTTCTAATCAACAAAAAAAAATCCTTTAATATGATACCCCACATGTTAAGTAAACAGCTAAGCCAGTTTATAAAAAGTATTATGTTAATTAAGTAGTGAAAAAGTAAAAGTTAAAGTTCTTTTCCATTTAGACAGTTTACCTTAAACGATCCACTAATTGACAAGTAGTTGACAGCTTATGCCCATTTAAAAATATTTAAGACTAGCTATACTATATATCTAGTGCTCTTTTATCAAAGCCTACTGCGTATGTTTTCTCTAAGCCTTACATCCTTCTCATTTTAAAAATAACGTTATTTTCCCCGCTAAAATCGTATCAATAACGAAGTAAGAAGTGCCCTTTAATGTGTCCCTTTTGACCTTGCTATTGCACATGATTTTATATTTTTTAACGTATGAGCCCATTCAAATACGATCAATAGTAACGTAGACGTTAGTGCTTTTTTGGCGCAAGTTGATTTTTATTATAAGTGTGTCATGTACTTTATTTAAATTAACGCTATTAATAATATCACTATTAAAAAATATTATTTATTGATTAAGATACAAGTGCGATATGTTTTATTTAATAAAATCAATGATTTTAGTCCATTTCTTTAGCTAATTGCATCTCTAACGAGCAAACTACTTTTTTAACAACTTCAATCTCTTCATTTTTATCCCCCTTTTCATCACCATGATCTTTAAATTCATCAATAGTTTCTTTAGAAGCATCTTCGTGTACACTTCCTGCAACTAATAATGTTTCTTCATCGTCCAATTCTATTTCATCTCCTACAATTTTCTCTAAAGATTGTTTGTATTCTAAATCAGTTTCAGCACCACTATTACTATCAGTTTCAATTTTCATAGAAACATTTTTAAAGTAATCTTCAAGTTCTTCTTCATTAACAGATTGACAGTCCTCAAATTCGTCCTCATCTTCGTTATCTTCTGTCAGATTTTTAATTTCCGAAACTTCCTTTTCTTCTTTATAAGGCGTTTCTTTAACGGAGTTTGGCAGAAACTCACCACCTACAAGAAAGAAATTAGGAAAGCTAATCAACACAAGTCGTAGCAACTTATGGTGAAAGGAAGAGTCGATACCTTAAAAAAGCTAAATGGGAGCTTCACATAAAGCGAAGAGGAAAGATCCATTCTCCTACTCGAAACTCACTTTCCTAGAAGCTAACCCATCACCACAGGAAATACACTAGAGGGATACAGCAGACCTACAAGAGAAGCCACAAAAATGGCTAAACATATATGTAGTAGCAGACGAATACGATGGGTAATGAACTATTTCCAACCAGGGCTCGATGGAATCCTCCCAGGTCTGCTGCAAGAAGATATCATGTCTCATATCATCCGCATTAGTCGGAGTAATCTAGGAACTGGGCTACATACCAGAAGTATGGAGAAAGGACAAAGTCCAAACACCATTTCTGGGGTCCTGAACCATTTTATGGAATCAGAAACTTGAAAGAGAAGTTTAAATAAAAATATCCAACAACTGGAGTAATCTACAACTTGTACTTCCATTGTAAATTCAATGGACGTAGAGTTACAGTATTTCGGAAGTCAATTGGACCTACACGATAGGACGTTAAACATCCAATGGAAATCCACTGGATGTCCTGAGATCACCAGTTTGGACATGCAATGGACGACCATATTTGGACATACAATGAATGTCGATCTTCTGATTTTCAATGGACGTATCACGTACATTCACAGTTCAATGCTGTACAGAGTAAAGGAGCCTCAAAACGTGCATTGGACGTACTTGATTGAACGTTAACGTCCAATTGATGTGCAATTTGGAACATCCATTCTATGTCTTACTTTGGACATACAATGGGCCTTCTACGTGACACACTCTGTATATTTATACTTACAATGGATGTATATCAAACATCAATGAATGTTTGGACTTGAATTGGTTGTTGAGTGGACGTTCATTGGACGAATAATTCTGGACGTCCAATAAGCATACAGGTTTGTACGTATTATGAACGTATATTCAATGTCCTTGGACGTTTGGACTTGATTGACCCCTACGAGCTACAATTCACCATACAATCCACACCTTCTCATAAAGTCTGTGGTGAAGCGTCCTTGAAGTAGGTAAGGCTCCAGCTGTACGAAACTAAACGTACCAGCCTTTTCATCTTCCACACTGCAAAAGTGACAGTCCAATGTTTGACTCAGACCTAGCTTCTTCAGATGGTACATACAGACGACAGTCCAATTAGGATTGGTAGATCACTTCTACTCCATTGTAGGATCTGCGATAGGGTGCTACCTGAGGGTTTGACTATAAACGCCTTAGAGTGAGCTAACCCAGGAATATCTTTTCAATATCTTTTCAACACTGAAGAGTTTTCATCCAGAAAGTGTCTTTGGCAATGCTAAAGAATAGTTCCTGTCCAATGATCTCGAATTGTGCATCTTAGAGTGTCGGCTTTCTCGTTGCCCTCCACCCCTTCATGTCCAGGTAGCCAGAGTAGGGTTACTCTATTACTGGTAGCAATGTGATCCAATGATTCGATGTAGTTCTACACCCGCTTCGAGTCCAGCCGGTTCGAGCTCAGTGCTTTTAAAGCTGCCTGGCTGTCCGACAAGAGAATGGTTTGCCAACTCTCTTGCACACAATTTTATCGCTAAGACCGCCTGAAACATGGTAGCTACTTGCCGAGACTTACTAAAACGTCAACTCTCGGTTTTATGCTTGGGGTCTTTGAAGCATGTGTGTACAATACATAAGCTATCCCTGGAAAGAGGATCTCCCCCTTTTTCGATTCCTCTCTTCTCGGAAGGAGGACGTTAAAAGACTTCTGTATGTGAGTTCTGGAGAAGAGCACATCTGAAACCATGGTGAGTACTCTCTCCCTCATGTTGACCAGCCACCGACACGGCTCTATAGAAGGTTATTCTAGCCTCCTATTCCAATAATATGTGGAAAGGAGTCAGACCCAGAGATCTTTCCATTGCTACTGTCGGGGTCCAATAAGCATACAGGTTTGTACGTATTATGGACGTACATTCAATGTCCTTGGATGTTTTTACTTGAAATGGACGTCCAATGGACGTTTTGTGCTGTGTGGGAAGGAATGAGACAAGCAAAAGTTCTTATGGAAAACTATAACCAGAAGATGTCTAACAGCAAAAGCTTCGACTAGCAGAAGAAGATTGCAGATTTTGTAACTTAGAGGTTGAAAACTCAAATTAGAATACAATATTGGGAAGATAAACAGTAGATACTTTCAACAACAAATTTATTCACTGGTACATGTTTACTACAATATAATAAATCGATAGTCAAGAATCTAGAATGAATAACGAATCAAGAATGACCCCTCTCAAAGAGATAACCTATATATATGCAAAGCCAACAATAAATATTTCTTGACCTGGGCAATTAGGATATATTATTATTTAAGGTTATTCTGTGTGGTCCAAAATTCATTATAGACTGCTTTGCAAAACTTAAGGGCCTGGTAGCACATCAGATAGAAGAGAGATTTATAGAATCTGAAACAGTTAGATATCCTAAATCTCTTGAGGAGAATAGGACAAGTAGACTGAGATATCCTGAATGACTAATCATTAGAATGGGACACAATAGATTTTATATTTTGCGGTGTAAGTACCCCCCCCCCCCCCATAATAATATACATACAAGGTGTTTCTTCTTCGTCGGAAGAAAATTCTATCCCGAAGTGTTTTATGAATTCGCTTTTTGGGATATCTTCAAGTTTTCTTATCGGTCTTTCTATCGCTTTGTATGGTCTATTTCTTTTTTCTTCGAATACAGATTCTCTAGCATTCATCATTTTTCCAATTATCGTTAATTCTCGTTCAACAGCTTCGCTATAACCTTGTACCTAAAAATAAATTAATACAATTTTTTTAAATTAAATAAATTATATATTTACTAAAGCATCTCTTGGTTCTTTATATTTTTTCTTAAATTCATCAAATTGTCTACCAAATTCGGCCATTTCTTCTCTAATTTGTGATATATTATTACAAACTATCATGGAATTCCCTGGTTGTAATTTTTCTTTAAAATCATCAATTTGTTTACTTTGGAATACCGGAATACTCTCCGACATTTTTAACACATTAGAAACAGAATCTTCTAATTTTTCTACAGAAATAATTTTACTACTACATTCTGTAGATGTATTTGATACACTTTCTGATAAATTCCTAGCATACATTATAACATCTCCTTCTTCTACAATATCTTTAGGAGGTGTAATTTCATATTCTAATTTAACACATTCTTCCTCATACTCTTTACTTTTCTTTAACATATCTAATATATCACTACGTTCTTCTTCTTGTTTCTTTTGTTCTATTGGTGGTAGAATTTGAACGTTATCTTCAGGTACTTTCAAATCCCATTCTAACATCTCTCTGTATCTTCTATCTTCATCAGATTCATCTTTTGGTTTTGAAGTTAAAATTTTTTTTAATTCTTCTTTAGTTTTTACATTATGGGTAACATCTAGATCTTCATACAATATTTGTTTAACTTCAGTTGTCTCGCTTTTATCTAATTCTTCGTAAAATATATTTTCTAATCTTTCATAAGATCCATCACTTTCTTCATCACTATCATCTTTAGACTAAAAAATAAATATTATATTGAGATAAAAAAATTTTGTTATTACCTTTTTAATTTTAATATTTTCTCCTATAATATCTTGAATTGAAACATCTTTGGTGAGTTTAGCTATTTCGGTTTTTAAAATTTCTTGTATTTGGGCTCTGGTTAAGTTACTAGTAGAAGTTGATTCAATTTTATCAATTTTATCAATTTCTTTAATCTCTGTATGTCGTTTTGATTTTGCCATATCATCACTTTGTTCTAAATTACTCTCAACTGTCAATTCTGAAACTTCATTTGTCATCGCCTTCTCGACGGATCCTAAATTATCTTGATGGTTCAATTCTTTATTTTTTTCGATAACATTTTTAACCAATTGTAACTGTTCTTCTCTTATTTCATAATCAGATTTTTCTTTTGGTTCGTTAAAGTTTTCTATTGGATTTAATTTTATTTCTACATCAGCTTTATATTCTTCAACAGATTTTTCTCTTTCTTCATCTTTTTTCATTTCAGCTTTATATTCTTCAACAAATTTCTGTATAGATTTTTCTCTTTCTTCATCTATTCCATTATCGCTAATATCAGTATCATCATCTGAATCTCCAGCTTCCTGTTTAATTTCTTCCAATAATAACCGAGCTAAATGTAAATTAGGATTATTATTACTTCCAGGAGATAATATTTCTTCTTCTTTAATATTTTCTTCTTTTTTCAACACTTCATGGTTATCCAACAACTCATCAAAAGTCATTGTAGCTTGAGATGATACTGTACTTGTTACTAATTTAATTGCTTGTTTTTTAGCTTCTTCATCCTTAATTTCACTTATACCATCCATTTCTTTTTTCATTTCTTCGATTATCATTTGACGAGAAACAAATTCCGATTCTGTTTTCATTGCTTCAATCAATGTTTCACTTAAAGCAGGTCCTTTATCTTCATCTTCTTGATCTTCATCTTCATCTTCTTCATCTTCATCTTCTTTATCTTCATCTTCTTTATCATCTTTTGGTTCTTCTGCAATATGTTCATTTTCGTTTTCTTCAATGTCTGGTTCGTTTGTACGTACGATACCCACCATTTTAGCCATAGCATCGACCATATCGCTAAAACCGGTATCTTTGGTTGATTTTTCAGTAATGTTTTCAGATTGTTCTGAACTATCGTCGTCCAATTTAGTTGTAGTGTTTTCTTCAATGGAATTGATGTTTTCTCCACTTGTACTAGGAATTAGATCAGAATCGTCCAATTCTTCAACCAAAAATCGACTTTTGTATGCTAAAAGCAAAGTAAAATTAGTAGAAGATACAGATAATAAAATTAATATGGTTTTTGAAGATGCAGAATCACGCTACAATAAATTCAACCCACAAAATACTGATAAATATAGATAAAAAAGTAGGTTTGGTTCGATGTGAGTGGTGCGTTAGCTGTGGTGAATCTTCCTTCAAGTCGGTAAGGCTTATACGAAACTAAACGTACTAAACCTATTTATTTCCTGAATAGGACAAAAGCAATAGTCCGAAGTTTGACTCAGACCTAGCTTCTTCAGATGGTAAATACAGCCGACAGTGCCCTGTAAACAATCCAATTAAGATGAGTAGATCACTTCTACTCCAGTCTAGGATCTACGATAGGGTGCTACCTGAGGGTTTGACTATGAACGACTTAGAGTGAGCTAACCCAGGAATATCTTTTCAATACTGAAGAGTTTTCGTCTCAGCCCATTTCCAGAAGGTGTCTGGCAATGCTAAAGAATAGTTCCGGTCCAATGATCTCGAATTCTGCATCTTAGAGTGTCTGCTTTCTCGGTGCCCTCCACCCCTTCATGTACAGTTAGCCAAACTACGGTTACTCTATATTACTGGTAGCAATGTGATCCAAAGATTCGATGTAGTTCCACACCAGCTTCGAGTCCAGCTGGTAGGAGCTCGCTTTTAAAGCTGCCTGGCTGTTCGACAAGAGGATGGTTTTCCAACTCTCTTGCATACAATTCTATAACGAAGATCGCCTCAAACATGGTAGTTACTTGACGAAGCTTACTGTAACATCAACTCTCGGTTTTATGCTGTAAACTCCGCACCACTTGGGGTCTTTGAACCATGTGTGTACAGTACATAAGAGGTCCCTGGAAATAGATCTCCCTCTTTTCCCATTCGTCTCTCTTATCGGACGAAGGACATTAAAGGACATCTGTATGAGAGTTCTGGAGAAGAGCACATGTGAGAGTGAGATGAGTACTTCCCTTCAATTAGTCTCTGAAGTCCAGATAACTTAACCGGCAGAATAAACTAGAGCCCCTTCATCCACAAGGCTACTGCGCCATATGTGACCATTGATTTTATCATTGGTTTGATAAATTCAGTAAATCAGCTTAGGGTTCATTCCCTACGACTTGTCGCACACCTTTCTAATATTCCAGAGAGATGCTCTGGCTTTATTTATTGTTCTTTCCAGATGGGAGTTCCAGGTAGGTTTTCCATCTAGGATAATCACCAGATATTTTTACTTCCTCCACAAACAGTATGGTTACTCCTGTCAAAATTGGATGAGGAAGCTTATCAAGTTTTCTCTTTTTTATAAGAGGAACTACTACCGTTTTGTGGGAGTTTACAGATATCTGTTCCTCCTCACACCACCTGTATACGATATTAAGGGCTTCCTGAAGGATATTAGAGATAATCTCTTCAAAGGCATAGCATTGAAAATCTAGCCCCAGCTGGGAGAGTCGACCAATAGCGACCAAAGGAGTAGAGACAGTATCCTACCTTGAGGCACTCCTTAACCACTCTAAATCTACCAGTCTATTCTTGCAGTGATGGTGTCACAAAACGATGTTCAAGCATGTATTTGATTAAGTTACAGATTAGTCGGCTTATTCCTCTCCGCAGCAGTGCAAGGTAAAGGGCGTTGTTGAACGCCTCTTCAATGTCAAAGAAAGCTGTCAGTGCAATATCTTTATACTGTAGAGAGTGACCTATATTTCCTTAGAGCCAAAACTGTGGATGTGAAAAACCTGGTAGAAATAGTGTCTGGTGTTGAGGGGAGTTTCCCTGCAGTTTCTGATTCTAACAAATCTAAAATTCTCTGTAGCGTTTTTAGTACGAACGAGGGAAGGCTAAAGGATTTAGGCAGGAAATTGTTTACCTTCCCATCTTTCCGTATATATATACGATCCTAGCAATTGACCAGTACGTAGCTCCACTCCAGGCTCGCCCGAAATAGTTTCACGAGAAGAGGCAGCAACTCATCTGTCTCGTTTTGCAAGAGGACAGGAAAAATATCATTTTTTACTGGTGATTTATATGAGAAGAAAGACTTCCAACACCCATAAGATTGAGGGTGGAGTGATCATCTCGGATGCAAACCTCTAGTCTTCCTTAACTGCTCGTATAAATGAGCCAAGTGGAAGTGGAAGGGGTTGCGGGTGATCCTCCAGCAGCAGGCTGACTGGGAAGTGATTCCGCATGAGGATCTCTAACGTCTGCCTTTTGGTGTCCATAAATGAGCCGTCTGGTTGTTTTATCGACCCTACCTCTTGATTCGGATTTCTAAAGAAGATATTTTTCCATTCTATCTGGCAGAACCAAATAGAAGTAAGATCCTAAATAAAGCAGATTAATTGAAACATGAAGTGTAAGGAAAATATTTTGAATCAACAAAACTGACAACGGATAAACCAATATAAAATGTCAATGAAGAAATAGAAGCTATGTAGTGTTACGTTTCTTTTTCCTTTGGCCACACTATATTGGTTTTAAAATCCAAATTTACTTCTATTTCTGGACTGTTATCACCAAATACCTCTCTCCAGCCCGACTCCATTTTGTCCTTTACTATTTAGTCGGTTAGGATCTTATGAATACGCCTACTACTGGTCTATTATCCTAAACCAAGTGGTACAAGACTAGAAATATAATTAAAATTGGACTTTTAAAGATACAACATACAAGAAAAATGAATTATAGTGCGGCCAAAGATAAAAGACATACTTTTTGTACTGAAATCAAATATTCTTTCCCTATATTCTTCATAAACTCTAGCGTCCGGTAACTGCCTGTCTTTCATAAAATCATCTTCATTTTCATCATCAGAAGAAGATTCCGAAGAGCTTTCTTCAACATTTTCGTTATTAACGTAATTATCTTCATCTAAAGACACAATTTCTCTATCAGCTGACACATTTTCTCTATCAGCTGTTATTTCTTCTTCATCAAAAACTTGTCTTGGTATAAGTTCATTAATACTTTCCGCCTCGCTTTCTGATTCGCCAACTGAAGTACCATGACCGCTGTCGCATTGGTGCTGTTGACGTCTTCTATCTTCAATATGTCGATCACGAATTCTAATAAGAGCTAAAAACAAATAGTTAAGAGTAGTAGATAAGCTATGACAGTTCTGGCGCACTTATGGAAAATAACATAACACTCAAGGATACTGCCGGTTCTGCGCACGCGCGGACTAAACCGAGACTTGTTAAAAGCTGTTCGAGACATGTTAAAAGCTGTTAGAACCTATTCGGGACGATGTCGTGCAGAACCGGCAGTGTCCTTGAGTGTGAAAAGAATTAACAGAAGGGACATTGGCGATTTCCCATGTTATTTTCCATAAGGTGTGATCCAGAACTGTCATAGTTTATCTACTTGGAATATATTTTGGTTTGGTATGGTTTGAAATAAATTACCGTTAACGCTATCCACGATTCTTTCTCGTTCTCTATCGATCCAACGTTGCCGTTCTGCTGCCTCTTCAGTAACACCTCCTCTTTCCCTACAAAATTAGTTTCGGTTAAAAATCCATCATCAGGTATAATATTGTAAATTTTGTGATTTTTGTATACGACTTAATGTTTTATTTCCTAATAATAATAATGATGATTAGAATGTATTTACCAGGCTTCAGCGCATGCTCTGTCTCTAGGAAATACAGGACGGTCATCTAAGTATTGTAAATTTTTCTGTAAAAGAAAATTTGTTATTTACATTTATAGATTAGATTTATTATTACTTACACAAGATAAAATTAATGTTTTTCTATAAGCGGGGATTTTTCTTATAACTGGATTTCCCATTAAATTTAAAACTCTTAATCCGGGCATTTTTGATAGAACTTCAACAAGTAAAGGATCGTCAATGTGATTATTGGATAAATCTAATACAGAAAGTTCTAATAATTCCGTTAAATGTTCAAAATCTTCCAATTTTTCTACGTAATTGTGAGCCATATTTAATGTATGTAATGGTTTAATACTATCTGTAAATATAAAATGTTAAATCGAGGCTATAATTCACATGAATCAGCAAAATATAAGGTACTAATAAAATATTCTACGAATTTTTTTAATTTTTTTTTAAAATTCTGTTTAACGAAAAATATAAGAAAAATGAAAAAAGTAATTAGACTAATTAAAAGAATATAAATAGGAGTATAAGTGTAAATTATTTCATAATTTTAAAATAATAATTGTATAAGTTATAGCCAAAAATATAAGGTACTAATAAAATATTCTACGAATTATTAACGAAAAATATAAGAAAAATGAAAAAAGTAATTAAACTAATTAAAAGAGTATAAATAAGAGTATAAGTGTGAATTATTTCATAATTTTAAAATGATAATTGTATAAGTTATAGCCAAAAATATAAGGTACTAATAAAATTTTCTACGAATTATTAATTTTTTTTTAAAATTCTGTTTAACGAAAAATATAAGAAAAATGAAAAAAGTGATTAGATTAATTAAAAGAGTATAAATAGGAGTATAAGTGTGAATTATTTCATAATTTTAAAATAATAATTGTATAAGTTATAGCCAAAAATATAAGGTACTAATAAAATATTCTACGAATTATTAAATTTTTTTTAAAATTCTGTTTAACGAAAAATATAAGAAAAATGAAAAAAGTAATTAAACTAATTAAAATAGTATAAATAGCAGTATAAGTGTGAATTATTTCATAATTTTAAAATGATAATTGTATAAGTTATAGCCAAAAATATAAGGTACTAATAAAATATTCTACGAATTATTAATTTTTTTTTAAAAATCTGTTTAACGAAAAATATAAGAAAAATGAAAAAAGTGATTAGATTAATTAAAAGAGTATAAATAGGAGTATAAGTGTGAATTATTTCATAATTTTAAAATAATAATTGTATAAGTTATAGCCAAAAATATAAGGTACTAATAAAATATTCTACGAATTATTAACGAAAAATATAAGAAAAATGAAAAAAGTAATTAAACTAATTAAAAGAGTATAAATAAGAGTATAAGTGTGAATTATTTCATAATTTTAAAATGATAATTGTATAAGTTATAGCCAAAAATATAAGGTACTAATAAAATTTTCTACGAATTATTAATTTTTTTTTAAAATTCTGTTTAACGAAAAATATAAGAAAAATGAAAAAAGTGATTAGATTAATTAAAAGAGTATAAATAGGAGTATAAGTGTGAATTATTTCATAATTTTAAAATGATAATTGTATAAGTTATAGCCAAAAATATAAGGTACTAATAAAATTTTCTACGAATTATTAAATTTTTTTTAAAAATCTGTTTTAACGAAAAATATAAGAAAAATGAAAAAGGTAATTAAACTAATTAAAAGAGTATAAATAGGAGTATAAGTGTGATTTATTTCATAATTTTTAATCCAATATTTAAGGCGTTTGTAAAAAAATTGCTCAAAAATTATTAAAATTAATTAAAATTTTCAATTAATTTGAATAACTTTTAAAATATTAAAAATATTAAAATGGGATTTGTACCATTAAAAAGATCATATATATCTTTAAATTTATATAAAATATTTCATTTTTTATTATTAAAATTATAATTATTGTAATCCAACAAAAAAATTTTTAAATTTTGTTTTTAAATTACATTTTAGCCAAAAATTTAAGATAAATGAAAAAATAATTAGGTTACAAAGGACTGTAAGGGTGAATTATTTCATAATTTTATAATAAGTTTAAAAATTTAAATTTTTTGATTTTTTTTTAAATTATTTAATCATTTTCTCATTTTGAGTAAAGTATTTACTTACCTAAGTTTTCGATTTTTTTGACTTGATTATAAGATATATTTAGCGTATCTAAAATAGGACAACATTCCAAATTTTCAATTTTTTTAATAAGATTATAATGTAGAAATAAACTTCTTAATTCCTTTTGATTATCTAATCCGCTTATTTGTCTGATTCCATTATTTTCTAACCACAAACATTTCAAACCTGTATATTCATCCAAATTTTCTATATAAGAAAATCCTTTAAAATGCAAATATAATACATCATTTAAATATGGTGTTTGATATAAACGTTGTTCTTTGCAATGTTTTTTTATATACTCTTTGGTCATCCTAATAAAAAAAAATAATTAAAATTAAACAAATATTTTATTGTTAATTTACCTGGGACCCCTGCATAATTCATCTAAAGCGGAATTACCAGTGTGGTACACTTTTTGAGGGGGTTTTTCTTCGATTTTTTGAGAATTATCTACAACTGACATATTTATTATCAAAACGCTTTTTATTGACAAAACATTTTAGTTGCTATAGAAATTACACTTATGTTGTCACCACAGTTACAGAGTATTGAAACATATTTGTTTTGGTCTTATTAGAACCAAAATCAATAAAAATCCTGAGCGCCATCTCTATCTCCAGTTAATCTCCAAAGCTCTATCAGCCCAAATCCCTATTATTTATAGACAAACCTGCCTAATCTCTGGCTTCGACAACGAAGTCAGAATCTCCTACTCCCCATCGAATCCTCTGTTTAAATCCTCTGCGTGATGGATAGTACAGTTGGTACTGTTAACTGCGCAGGTCTAACCCACAAGAGGGAGCTATTACAGCTCTTACTGCAGCAATAGAACCCTCAAATACTTTCAATTACAGACACCTTAGCTAGAAACCTTCCCACCTTCACCGGATACGGAACCCACCATGTCCCAAGAACCGAGTACGGCCCAGGAAACGGCATACACACTTTCCCCCTAGTTCGACCCACTAGATATCTCTGAGATTGACGTTCTAATAGCACCATTATAACTACAATCATCCGGTCCAAATCCTGTCGAAGCCCTCGTTTGAATACTTCTCCAAGAGCTGTTCTCCTTGGAGAAATAAACTGCAGACACACTCAGTTTGGCGATTGTGTCTCCAAGGCGAACTGAGTTCTCCTATTAAATCTGCTGTAGAGCACCACATTCTGCTCACAGATAGATGCAGAGATCAGGTCGAGGTTAGATGCTCTATAACTTCTGATCATCAAACCTTTATGGTAGAAACCACACTTTTCATCCCCATTCCTCCAAGAAGAACCCAATAACAAGTCAGAAGTTATAAAAAAGTAGACTGGTCTCTCTTTCAGCGAACTGTCGCCAAAAACCTGCAGGTTGATCCTGTTATCGACTCCAATATGGACATCGAAACCTGGAAAATTCCAGTAGCAACACCATTTCACAGTCCCTTAAGGTTGGTGCCTCTCTAGTTACAATAAACACTAGAGGCCCTGTTATAAAAACCGAATGGAATCGGTTAAACAGACTCCAGATCAACACCTACAAACAAGAAAAATGGATCGAGGTTACTTACAAACTCGAGCAATGGATGGTTCCAGGTTCTGGAACAAACTCAACAACCTCACTGGTTAATAGAACAAGTCCCATTCCCACTTACAGGTTAACAGACAAATCCTTTACATCCCACAGTAGAAGGTCACTGTGTTCAAAGGCTCCAAAACTCCTTAAGGAAACCCCACAAACTCAACATCTTCACTGGTCAATAGTTTCTCATTCCCACTTACAGGTTAACGGGCAAATCCTTCACATCCCAGAGCAGAAGACCACTGTATTCAAAGGCTCCAAAACTCCTTAAGGAAACCCCACAAACTCAACATCTTCACTGGTCAATAGTTTCCCATTCCCACTTACAGGTTAACGGGCAAATCCTTCACATCCCAGAGCAGAAGACCACTGTGTTCAAAGGCTACAAAACTCCTTAAGGAAACCCACAAACTGAACATCTTCACTGGTCAATAGTTTCCCATTCCCACTTACAGGTTAACGGGCAAATCCTTTACATCCCAGAGCAGAAGACCACTGTGTTCAAAGGCTCCAAAACTCCTTAAGGAAACCCCACAAACTCAACATCTTCACTGGTCAATAGTTTCCCATTCCCACTTACAGGTTAACGGGCAAATCCTTCACATCCCAGAGCAGAAGACCACTGTGTTCAAAGGCTCCAAAACTCCTTAAGGAAACCCCACAAACTCAACATCTTTAGTTTCCCATTCCCACTTACAACAGGTTAACGGGCAAATAGTTCCTTTTTTTTTTTTTTTTTTTTTTTTTTTTTTTTTTTTTTTTTTTTTTTTTTTTTTTCTGTCTTGTTAATTATAGCCCTATAACTATGCAACTCTATACATTTTTTTATTTTTTTTCTTATAAATCTGAACAAACAAAATCTGTAAATAATAATTGAATAATTTATGATTTTATTGTCCTGCAGACATTTTTGAATAATTTATTTGAATAAAAAAAATCTAATTCAAGTATGGCGTGATAATAATTGAGAGGAATTATTATGTACTGACACGAATATTCATTGTATCTTCTGTATACCGTACAAGAAGGTAATTTTTGATAAAAATGAAATTGAAAAAAATTATTCCCGTTTTAAAAAATTATTTGTTGAATACTTCATTTCATGGATACCGATTTATAGTCGAAAAAGATCGTCACTGGACAGAAAGGTAATAATTCCAATAATTTTAGTACACAGTTATTTTTAACAACAAGTTTTAACACGTTTTAACAAGTTTTAACCAGTTTTTAACAATTTTTTAAACCACTTTTTAACAAATTATTAACAAGTATTTATCTATCCTGCTGTTAACAGTTTTTTTAACAACTTTTTAACTTTTTTTTTAAATTTTTTAACAAGCTTTTAAAAAGTTTTTAACATTTTTTAACAAATATTTAACCAGTTTTTAACAAGATTTACCCAGTTTTTAACCAGTTTGTAAGAAGTTTTTTAACCAGTTTTTAACAAATTATTAACAAGTATTTATCTATCCTGCTGTTAACAGTTTTTTTAACAACTTTTTAACTTTTTTTTTTAAATTTTTTAACAAGCTTTTAAAAAGTTTTTAACATTTTTTAACAAATATTTAACCAGGTTTTAACAAGATTTACCCAGTTTTTAACCAGTTTGTAAGAAATTTTTTAACCAGTTTTTAACAAATTATTAACAAGTATTTATCTATCCTGCTGTTAACAGTTTTTTAACATTTTTGTAACAATTTTTTTTAAATTTTTAACAAGGTTTTTAACAAGTATTTATGTAACAAGTTTTTAACTAGTTTTTAACAAGTCAATTTTTTTCAGAATATTTTGGTTAATAGTTTGCACTTTGAGTTGGGTGGCTGCTGGTTCATTAATATATTCGGCCTACGACGATTTTTTGAATAATGCCATTAGTTTCGTAGTGGATACGAGTTTTCTAGATTGGGATACGAATTTCCCGTCTGTCGTTGTTTGTGAAACTGAAAATGAGGAAAATATCGCTAGTGTAACTGATAGGTACGTATAGAGATTCGTTTTGTCGATATTTTGATATCGATTATACAATTTTAGAGTTTTTGGCGATCCTCACGATTATAATTTGGATGAAATCGTCAAGGAATTAGTTTTTTATAAAGGACTTTCTTTGTATACATTGCAAATTTGTGGACCACAACTTGGAGATAAAAGAGATAAAAATTGCTTTGCGAGAAATGTAAGCTACTATCACGATGAGGTAACAATTAATTATTAATAATATAAATTTTTAACAATTTTTTTAACAAATTATTAACAATTTTTTAACAAATTTTTTACAATTTTTTAACAATTTTTTGACAATTTTTCAACAATTTTTTACAATTTTTTAACATTTTTTTAACAACTTTTCACCAATTTTTTTAACAAATTTTTAACAATTTTTAACAATTTTTTAAAAATGTTTTGACAATTTTTTAATAATTTTTTAACAACTTTTTACCAATTTTTTAACATTTTTTTAACACCTTTTAACCAATTTTTTTTTTTAAATTTTTAACAATTTTTTAACAAATTTTTTACAATTTTTTAACAATTTTTTAACAATTTTTTGACAATTTTTTAACAATTTTTTGACAATTTTTTAACAATTTTTAACAATTTTTCAACAATTTTTTAACAATTTTTCAATAATTGTTTAACAATTTTGTAACCATTTGAACAATTATTTAACAATTTCAACAATTATTTAACAATTTTTTAACATTTTTTTAAAATTTTTTTAACAACTTTTTACCAATATTTTAAACAAATTTTTAACAATTTTTTAACAATTTTTTAACAATTTTTTAACAATTTTTTAACAATTTTTTAACAATTTTTTAACAATTTTTTAACAATTTTTTAACAAATTTTTTGCAATTTTTTAACAATTTTTAACAATTTTTTAAAAATGTTTTGACGATTTTTTAATAATTTTTTAACAACTTTTTACCAATTTTTTAACATTTTTTTAACACCTTTTAACCAATTTTTTAACAAATTTTTGACAATTTTTTGACAATTTTTTAACAAGTTTTTAACAATTTTTTAACAATTTTTTTACAATTTTTTATCAATGTTTTAACAATTTTTTGACAATTTTTTAACAATTTTTTAAAAATTTTGTAACAATTTTTTAACAATTATTTAACAATTTTAACAATTATTTAACAATTTTTTAACAGTTTTTGACAATTTTTCAATAATTTTTTAACAATTTTGTAACCATTTGAACAATTATTTAACAATTTCAACAATTATTTAACAAATTTTTAATAATTTTTTAACATTTTTTTAACAATTTTTTAATTTTTTAACATGTTTTTAAAATTTTTTTAATAATTTTTAACATTTTATTTACAAGGCTTTAAAAAGGTTTTAACAAGTTAATGTTTTTAGAAATGCTTAAAAATTGTTATGGAGATCGTAACTGATTTATTATGAATAACGTAACTGATTTTTTTAAATGTTTAGAATGGTTTTAGATGGTTGAAAAATATTTGGAAATATTCGCAATGATTTTTATATCTCATAGACGGTTAAAATGGTTTTAATGTTTTTAGAAATGCTTCAAAATTAAAAATAATGTAACTGATTTTTTTAAATGATTTGAAAGGTTTTAGATGGTTTAAAAAATTTGGAAATATTTACAGTGATTTTTAGACCGTTTTAAAATTGTTTTAGAAATGCTTCAAATTTATTATGAATATCGTAACTGATTTTTTAAAATGATTTCAAAGGTTTTAAATGGTTTAAAAAATTTGACAATATTCACAGTGATTTTTAACTCTTTTATACCGATTTAAAATTGTTTTAAAAATGCTTCAAATTTATTATGAATATCGTAACTGATTTTTTTAAATGTTTAGAAAAGTTTTAGATGGTTTAAAAAATTTGGAAATATTTATAGTGATTTTTATATCTTATAAACGGTTTTAAAATGGTTTTAGAAATGCTTCAAATTTATTATGAATAACGTAACTGATTTTTAAAAATGTTTTTTTGTGGTTTTATATCTTTTTTAATGGTTTCATAGTTTTTAGAAGATTTTTAATGTAATTTAAGTGCATTTTATAGTAGAATCAGAAATATACAGGGTATATTTTTTATTGGTTTTCTGTAATGATTTTATTTTTATTTTTTAAGGTAAAAAGTAGTTGTAAACAACTTTTTAAACGTTGCAAATGGAATGACGTCGATTTCGATTGTTGTACGTATTTTAATGAGATAGATACAGAATTGGGTAGATGTTATGGCATTAATTCAATGCAAACAAGGTAATAAATTAAATTAACAAAATTATTAATTATTTAACCGTGTTGTTTTTTTTTTTTAATAGGGAGAAAAATCCTCCTTTATATAAAATGACATCGAATCAAAAAACCGGACCTGGTACATTATATTTAGAAATTCTTGGACTAACAAATGTAAGTTTTATTATAATTAAAATAATTAATTTTAATTAATTAAATTTTTTAGTTATATTCTTTAGGAACATTAGAAATTCCATCTTTATCTAGTTTATCTTCAGATACTATAACATTAGGACCTCATATTAAATTTAAAAGATCATTTGCTATTAAAGAAATAGAAAATCAACCAGAAGTAAGACAGAAGATTTTTTTTTTTAAATTTTTATAATCTAGATATTTATTTAGGTAAGAGATGTTAGTATAGAACAGAGGAAATGTCGTTTTCCGGAAGAATCTGATTTAGATTCTTTTCCTTATTATAGTTACAGCGCTTGTTGTGTTCAATGTAGAAAAAATGCCCAGTTTAAAAAATGTGGCTGTATTCATCACCTTATGCCAAATACACGTAAGCCACTGTCTAGTTTGAAAATATATAGTAATAAAATTTATTATATAGTAAGTATATTGTTAAATCGTATAAGTTTATTTTAGCTTTTGAAAAACAGTGTAATTTTGAAGGGATAAAATGTTTAAATATACATTATAATGAAATATCGATACTTAAAGCATCTTGGTCTAATAGAACTGGACTTGTTTGTGGCTGTTTACCAAGTTGCAACGAGATCGAACTTTCCACTATCAGAGATGACAAAAGCGGGTAAAAATTTCTTTATTTCAACACTTTATTGAGTTATTTTTTTTATACGTTTTATATGCAAAAAAATCTTCTCAATTTTCTTCAAAGAATTCATATCCCATTTTTTATGAATCATCCTATATATGAGTCATATTTATAGAAAATGAAACAGTAGTCCCAGTACACATTCTTGAGGAACTTCTAGTTTAACTTCTTTTTTATTTTGGTAAAGTCCTAGTACATATCCTTGAGGAACTCCTGTTTTAATTTTTGTAGGATTTTGATAAAATCCCCAGTAAATTTCCTTAAGGAACTGTTTTGTTTTTTAATTTTTGTTATATTTTAATGAAATATAAATTTGTGGATGCAATTTTAGAATAAATAGAACACTAGTCCCAATACACATCCTTGAGGAACTCCTGTTTTAATTTTTGTAGGATTTTGTTAAAATCCCAGTTAATTTCCTTAAGGAACTGTTTTGTTTTTTAATTTTTGTTGTATTTTAATAAAATATAAAGTTGTGGATGCAATTTAAGAATAAATAGAACACTAGTCCCAGTACACATCCTTGAGGAACTTCTGTTTTAATTTTTGTATGATTTTGGTAAAATCCCAGTAAATTTCCTTAAGGAACTGTTTTGTTTTTTAATTTTTGTTGTATTTTAATAAAATATAAAGTTGTGGATGCAATTTTAGAATAAATAGAACACAAGTCCCAGTACACATCCTTGAGGAACTTCTGTTTTAATTTTTGTATGATTTTGGTAAAATCCCAGTAAATTTCCTTAAGGAACTGTTTTGTTTTTTAATTTTTGTTGTATTTTAATAAAATATAAAGTTGTGGATGCAATTTAAGAATAAATAGAACACAAGTCCCAGTACACATCCTTGAGGAACTCCTGTTTTAATTTTTGTAGGATTTTGATAAAATCCCAGTAAATTTCCTTAAGGAACTGTTTTGTTTTTTAATTTTTGTTGTATTTTAATAAAATATAAAGTTGTGGATGCAATTTAAGAATAAATAGAACACAAGTCCCAGTACACATCCTTGAGGAACTCCTGTTTTAATTTTTGTAGGATTTTGATAAAATCCCAGTAAATTTCCTTAAGGAACTGTTTTGTTTTTTAATTTTTGTTGTATTTTAATAAAATATAAAGTTGTGGATGCAATTTAAGAATAAATAGAACACAAGTCCCAGTACACATCCTTGAGGAACTCCTGTTTTAATTTTTGTAGGATTTTGATAAAATCCCAGTAAATTTCCTTAAGGAACTGTTTTGTTTTTTAATTTTTGTTGTATTTTAATAAAATATAAAGTTGTGGATGCAATTTAAGAATAAATAGAACACAAGTCCCAGTACACATCCTTGAGGAACTCCTGTTTTAATTTTTGTAGGATTTTGATAAAATCCCAGTAAATTTCCTTAAGGAACTGTTTTGTTTTTTAATTTTTGTTATATTTTAATGAAATATAAATTTGTGGATGCAATTTTAGAATAAATAGAACACTAGTCCCAATACACATCCTTGAGGAACTCCTGTTTTAATTTTTGTAGGATTTTGTTAAAATCCCAGTAAATTTCCTTAAGGAACTGTTTTGTTTTTTAATTTTTGTTGTATTTTAATAAAATATAAAGTTGTGGATGCAATTTAAGAATAAATAGAACACTAGTCCCAGTACACATCCTTGAGGAACTTCTGTTTTAATTTTTGTATGATTTTGGTAAAATCCCAGTAAATTTCCTTAAGGAACTGTTTTGTTTTTTAATTTTTGTTGTATTTTAATGAAATATAAAGTTGTGGATGCAATTTTAGAATAAATAGAACACAAGTCCCAGTACACATCCTTGAGGAACTTCTGTTTTAATTTTTGTATGATTTTGGTAAAATCCCAGTAAATTTCCTTAAGGAACTGTTTTGTATTTTAATTCTTGTTGTATTTTAATGAAATATAAAGTTGTGGATGCAATTTAAGAATAAATAGAACACAAGTCCCAGTACACATCCTTGAGGAACTCCTGTTTTAATTTTTGTAGGATTTTGATAAAATCCCAGTAAATTTCCTTAAGGAACTGTTTTGTTTTTTAATTTTTGTTGTATTTTAATAAAATATGAAAGTTGTGGACGTAATTTTAGAATAAATATAGCACTAGTCTCAGTATACATCCTTGAGGAACTCCTGTTTTAAGTGAATTTAATAATATTAATAAAATATGAATAATTTATCAATTTTTCTTGTTTTCTTTTATAGAATTGAAGCGGAATATGCGGTCGTAGAATTAGTTTTAGAGAGATTACCTACTGAAAGATTTAAAAGAAATGTTGTTAGAGGAAAATTGGATTTAGTCGGTGAGTTATTATTATGATTAATTATTACTTATTTAGATAATAATATTATTTTTTTTTAAGTTTCGATGGGTGGAGCTACAGCTTTATTTTTGGGAGCAAGTCTTTTAAGTTTCGTCGAAATATTACACTATTTTTTCGTTTCTCCTATAAGCGATTATATAAGAAATAAAAAAAATAAAACGGTTAAATGGACTGTTAAAGATGAAAAATTTTTACCACGTAAAAATCCCATATTACCGACTATTTCTTAAAAATGTTTAAATATTTATTAAAATTAATTTGAACGAAAAAAATTATAAGTATTTGTTCTATTTTTTAGTAATAACCATAATTTATGATAATTCTGTAATTATATATAAAAAAGAATTTGTAAATATCTACATATTAAACTTAATGTTTTAACCTTTGATAATAGTAATAAATGCAAAAATTTTATAAATTCTAACATTGCTAAACAAACTATAAAAACCTAAACTCACCGTAAACGAACAGTAATCCACTCTTAGCTAACTGCACCTTTCAATAGTTAGCTAAAAATAAAATGGGGTACACAGCGAGTGCTGTTTTTTGGTTAGTAGTATTAGCGTCTTCGTCATATTCAGGTAAGTCAAATTTTTATTCATTAATTTTTTATATTATATTTTAATTTTCTTAGACGCTACCTACCATCACGGTTATCATCATGCTTTTCAAACCAGAGGATCAATTAGACAATGCGCATTTGTATGCACTTCACCAAATGGTTCTACTACAACAAGCATACCTATAACAACTGGACCAACAACAGCTCCAGAAACGACTTGTGATCCAGGTTCAACTACAGAAGGTCCAGGTTCAACTGCTCCTGAAGCAACTACACAAGGTCCAGGTTCAACTGCTTCTGAAGCAGCAACTACGGAAGGTCCAGGTTCAACTGCTCCTGAAGCAACTACACAAGGTCCAGGTTCAACTGCTTCTGAAGCAGCAACTACGGAAGGTCCAGATTCAACTGCTTCTGAAGCAGCAACTACAGAAGGTCCAGGTTCAACTCATTCTGAAGCAGCAACTACAGAAGGTCCAGGTTCAACTGCTCCTGAAGCAACTACACAAGGTCCAGGTTCAACTGCTTCTGAGGCAGCAACTACGGAAGGTCCAGGTTCAACTGCTTCTGAAGCAGCAACTACGGAAGGTCCAGGTTCAACTGCTTCTCAAGCAGCAACTACGGAAGGTCCAGGTTCAACCGCTTCTGAGGCAGCAACTACGGAAGGTCCAGGTTCAACTGCTCCTGAAGCAATAACTACAGAAGGTCCAGGTTCAACTGCTTCTGAAGCAGCAACTACGGAAGGTCCAGGTTCAACTGCACCTGAAGCAACAACTACAGAAGCTCCAAGTTAGTACATGTTTTAAATATATGATATTTATTTTTTATTGTAGCAAAAAGTACGGAAATTAATGAATTATTTGAAAGTTTTTGTTTGTCAATGTTTATAAAGCAACATTAAAAAATGGTACAAATTTAAAAACATTTCTCAAAAGTTAGATACATGTAAATATTTTTCTCTCATAAAATCATTAGATTTAGGCAAAATTTCGCAAACTTGGCAACGTCGCTAGATTATAATTCGAAAAATTAAGCAAATTAAAGTAAATTTGGAAACTATTGTGAAAATTGTAGATATAGGAATATTTTCGGAAAATTGACAACGTTGCTAAAATATTGTTTTATGGAAGTATATTTACGCTCCAGAAATTTACAGAATTATAGAAAATTTGGAAACATTAACAACATCGCAATAATAACCATACGAATTCCATGAAGTAGCAAAAATGTTGCTGAATTTAAATTAAAGAAAACTTAGAAAATTTTGATACATTTTGTAAATTTTTAAAAAATTGGCAATAATAACAGATTTAGGAGTATTTTAGGAAATTTGACAACGTCGCTAGATTTTCATTTATAAAAATATTGTTATGCTATAAAAATTATAGCAAATAGTCTTAGTTTTTGAAAATTTGACAACACCGCAAAAATTTCTTAATTTTGGGAACAATTTTAAATCTGAACAAAAATATCGTTAAATTGTATCAAAAAATCATAAGCAATTTTTTGTTCGAACACTTGGCAACGTTGTAAAAACAAGAAATAATTTTGAAAATTTACATCGCTAAAATGACTCTTTTTGGATCCTTAGATTTAAGAAAAATGTTGACAATTTGACAACGTCGCAAGACTACACAATTTGTATTTTTTGACATAGCAAAAATTAATCAGATTTAGAAAAAAATTCACAAACTTGACAACGTCGCAAAACTACATAAAAATTACTAAGATTTAGGAGTATTTTAGGAAATTTGACAACGTCGCTAAATTTTCGTTTATAAAAATATTCTTATGTCATAAAAATCCACAAAATTATAGCAAATAGTCATAGTTTTCGAAAATTTGACAACACCGCAAAAATTAAATTTTTCAATCTGAATAAAAATTTAATTAGATTGTATCAAAAAATCATAAGCAATTTTTTGTTCGAACACTTGGCAACGTTGTAAAAACAAGAAATAATTTTTAAAATTTACATCGCTAACATGACTTTTTTTGGATCATTAGATTTAAGAAAAATGTTGACAATTTGACAACGTCGTAAGAGTACACAATATGTATTTTGTTACATCGCAAAAATTATTCAGATTTAGAAAAAATTCGCAAACTTGACAACGTCGCAAGAATACATAAAAATTACTCAGATTTAGGAGTATTTTGGGAAATTTGACAACGTCGCTAAATTTTCGTTTATAAAAATATTCTTATGTCATAAAAATTCACAAAATTATAGCAAAAAGTCATGGTTTTCGAAAACATGACAACACCGCAAAAATTAAATTTTTAAATCTGAATAAAAATTTAATTAAATTGTATCAAAAAATCATAAGCAATATTTTTTTCGAACACTTGGCAACGTTGTAAAAACAAGAAATAATTTTGAAAATTTACATCGCTAAAATGACTCTTTTTGGATCATTAGATTTAAGAAAAATCTTGACAATTTGACAACGTCGTAAAACTACACAATTTGTAATTATCTTTTTCATCACAAAAATTATTCAAATTTATAAAAAACTTCACAAAGACAACGTTGCAAGACTATATAAAAAGTAATCAGATTTAGGAAAAATTTAACAAATTTGACAACGTTGCAAAATTACTTTGATTTTGAAAAAAAAAACTCGACAAAAATCGTTAAATTCTATAAAATATCTTAAAATTTTCATTAATATTTTTTTTGAACACTTGGCAACGTTGTAAAAACAGAACGATTTTGGAAACTTGACAACATCGCTAAAATTCTTAAATTTAGTGAAAATTTCGCAAACTTGGGAGATTATAACTTCGCAAAGATGATTCACATTTGGGAAAAAACTTTTTAAGAAAAATTTTGAAAAATTTTGAATTATTGATAACACCGCAAAAATAAATTACTTAAATTCATGTATATTTTTTTAAATCTTGGCAACATTGCATTAATGACAAATTTATAAATATTTTCAAATTCTTCAATTTGGGCACCAAAATGACATTTTATGGAAATGTTACAAAAATCCTCATATTTAGGGAAAATTCCGTAAACTTGACAACATAGCAATTAGTTAGAAAGTTGAAAATATGTTTTTTTTTTCAGACTATCCTAGCTGCCCATGTCATTGTACCGCCAATGGTATAGTATACGTAGGAGGACCACAAGGTCAATCTCGTAATCATCACAACGTAGGTCACTCCAGACATCACCAAGGACACCAGAAGTACTCCCACGAAAACAACAGACAACACGCACACGCTCACGCCCAAGAAAAACACCATCAACACGCCCAAGAAAAACACCATCAACACGCCCAAGAAAAACACCATCAACACGCCCATGAAAAATATCATGGACATCATCTCCATGGTCAAGAGAAGCATCAACATGCTGAAAAAACACACCGAGAATAAATACAACTAGATTTCTTCTTTTCGATTATAGGATCAAATAAAATTATTATTAATTGACGCATATACTATTTTATAAGATAAGACAAATAGAAGACTTGTATATATCTATATAAACTTTTAAAATAAATATTTTTCTTTAGCATTTTGTTTTTTACTTTTTATTTTGGGAAAACCTTGCCCTTTTTTTCGGGTCAGAAATTTTTTTAATCCGATTGAAATGATTTTTTTTTTAAAAGATGCACAAAGATGATTCGAATTCAGAATTGCTATTGGTTTCCTTCAAATTTTCTTTTTTTTTACCATTTTTTATCGAATTACGTACAAGTTGCGATCACACCTTTTTTTTTCTTATTAAAACTCAATTATCTCAGAAACTAAAAGAGCCAGAGCAGAATGGATACTTTTTTTGGAATCTACGACCCTTAAACCACCCCTGTACAGTTTTTTTTACAATTCTAAATTTTGAAAAAAATCGAACATTTTTGAAGGCTATAACCTTGCCCTTTTTTTCGGGTCAGAAATTTTTTTAATCCGATTGAAATGAATTTTTTTTTAAAAGATGCACAATGATGATTCGAATTTAGAATTGCTATTGGTTTCCTTCAAATTTTCTTTTTTTTACCATTTTTTATCGAATTACGTACAAGTTGCGATCACACCTTTTTTTTTCTTATTAAAACTCAATTATCTCAGAAACTAAAAGAGCCAGAGCAGAATGGATACTTTTTTTGGAATCTACGACCCTTAAACCACCCCTGTACAATTTTTTTTACAATTCTAAATTTTGAAAAAAATCGAACATTTTTGAAGGCTATAACCTTGCCCTTTTTTTCGGGTCAGAAATTTTTTTAATCCGATTGAAATGATTTTTTTTTTAAAAGATGCACAAAGATGATTCGAATTCAGAATTGCTATTGGTTTCCTTCAAATTTTCTTTTTTTTACCATTTTTTATCGAATTACGTACAAGTTGCGATCACACCTTTTTTTTTCTTATTAAAACTCAATTATCTCAGAAACTAAAAGAGCCAGAGCAGAATGGATACTTTTTTTGGAATCTACGACCCTTAAACCACCCCTGTACAATTTTTTTTACAATTCTAAATTTTGAAAAAAATCGAACATTTTTGAAGGCTATAACCTTGCCCTTTTTTTCGGGTCAGAAATTTTTTTAATCCGATTGAAATGAATTTTTTTTTAAAAGATGCACAAAGATGATTCGAATTTAGAATTGCTATTGGTTTCCTTCAAATTTTCTTTTTTTTACCATTTTTTATCGAATTACGTACAAGTTGCGATCACACCTTTTTTTTTCTTATTAAAACTCAATTATCTCAGAAACTAAAAGAGCCAGAGCAGAATGGATACTTTTTTTGGAATCTACGACCCTTAAACCACCCCTGTACAATTTTTTTTACAATTCTAAATTTTGAAAAAAATCGAACATTTTTGAAGGCTATAACCTTGCCCTTTTTTTCGGGTCAGAAATTTTTTTAATCCGATTGAAATGATTTTTTTTTTAAAAGATGCACAAAGATGATTCGAATTCAGAATTGCTATTGGTTTCCTTCAAATTTTCTTTTTTTTACCATTTTTTATCGAATTACGTACAAGTTGCGATCACACCTTTTTTTTTCTTATTAAAACTCAATTATCTCAGAAACTAAAAGAGCCAGAGCAGAATGGATACTTTTTTTGGAATCTACGACCCTTAAACCACCCCTGTACAATTTTTTTTACAATTCTAAATTTTGAAAAAAATCGAACATTTTTGAAGGCTATAACCTTGCCCTTTTTTTCGGGTCAGAAATTTTTTTAATCCGATTGAAATGAATTTTTTTTTAAAAGATGCACAATGATGATTCGAATTTAGAATTGCTATTGGTTTCCTTCAAATTTTCTTTTTTTTACCATTTTTTATCGAATTACGTACAAGTTGCGATCACACCTTTTTTTTTCTTATTAAAACTCAATTATCTCAGAAACTAAAAGAGCCAGAGCAGAATGGATACTTTTTTTGGAATCTACGACCCTTAAACCACCCCTGTACAATTTTTTTTACAATTCTAAATTTTGAAAAAAATCGAACATTTTTGAAGGCTATAACCTTGCCCTTTTTTTCGGGTCAGAAATTTTTTTAATCCGATTGAAATGATTTTTTTTTTAAAAGATGCACAAAGATGATTCGAATTCAGAATTGCTATTGGTTTCCTTCAAATTTTCTTTTTTTTACCATTTTTTATCGAATTACGTACAAGTTGCGATCACACCTTTTTTTTTCTTATTAAAACTCAATTATCTCAGAAACTAAAAGAGCCAGAGCAGAATGGATACTTTTTTTGGAATCTACGACCCTTAAACCACCCCTGTACAATTTTTTTTACAATTCTAAATTTTGAAAAAAATCGAACATTTTTGAAGGCTATAACCTTGCCCTTTTTTTCGGGTCAGAAATTTTTTTAATCCGATTGAAATGATTTTTTTTTTAAAAGATGCACAAAGATGATTCGAATTTAGAATTGCTATTGGTTTCCTTCAAATTTTCTTTTTTTTACCATTTTTTATCGAATTACGTACAAGTTGCGATCACACCTTTTTTTTTCTTATTAAAACTCAATTATCTCAGAAACTAAAAGAGCCAGAGCAGAATGGATACTTTTTTTGGAATCTACGACCCTTAAACCACCCCTGTACAGTTTTTTTTACAATTCTAAATTTTGAAAAAAATCGAACATTTTTGAAGGCTATAACCTTGCCCTTTTTTTCGGGTCAGAAATTTTTTTAATCCGATTGAAATGATTTTTTTTTTAAAAGATGCACAAAGATGATTCGAATTCAGAATTGCTATTGGTTTCCTTCAAATTTTCTTTTTTTTACCATTTTTTATCGAATTACGTACAAGTTGCGATCACACCTTTTTTTTTCTTATTAAAACTCAATTATCTCAGAAACTAAAAGAGCCAGAGCAGAATGGATACTTTTTTTGGAATCCACGACCCTTAAACCACCCCTGTACGGTTTTTTTTACAATTCTAAATTTTGAAAAAAATCGAACATTTTTGAAGGCTATAACCTTGCCCTTTTTTTCGGGTCAGAAATTTTTTTAATCCGATTGAAATGATTTTTTTTTTAAAAGATGCACAAAGATGATTCGAATTTAGAATTGCTATTGGTTTCCTTCAAATTTTCTTTTTTTTACCATTTTTTATCGAATTACGTACAAGTTGCGATCACACCTTTTTTTTTCTTATTAAAACTCAATTATCTCAGAAACTAAAAGAGCCAGAGCAGAATGGATACTTTTTTTGGAATCTACGACCCTTAAACCACCCCTGTACAGTTTTTTTTACAATTCTAAATTTTGAAAAAAATCGAACATTTTTGAAGGCTATAACCTTGCCCTTTTTTTCGGGTCAGAAATTTTTTTAATCCGATTGAAATGATTTTTTTTTTAAAAGATGCACAAAGATGATTCGAATTCAGAATTGCTATTGGTTTCCTTCAAATTTTCTTTTTTTTACCATTTTTTATCGAATTACGTACAAGTTGCGATCACACCTTTTTTTTTCTTATTAAAACTCAATTATCTCAGAAACTAAAAGAGCCAGAGCAGAATGGATACTTTTTTTGGAATCCACGACCCTTAAACCACCCCTGTACGGTTTTTTTTACAATTCTAAATTTTGAAAAAAATCGAACATTTTTGAAGGCTATAACCTTGCCCTTTTTTTCGGGTCAGAAATTTTTTTAATCCGATTGAAATGATTTTTTTTTTAAAAGATGCACAAAGATGATTCGAATTTAGAATTGCTATTGGTTTCCTTCAAATTTTCTTTTTTTTACCATTTTTTATCGAATTACGTACAAGTTGCGATCACACCTTTTTTTTTCTTATTAAAACTCAATTATCTCAGAAACTAAAAGAGCCAGAGCAGAATGGATACTTTTTTTGGAATCTACGACCCTTAAACCACCCCTGTACAGTTTTTTTTACAATTCTAAATTTTGAAAAAAATCGAACATTTTTGAAGGCTATAACCTTGCCCTTTTTTTCGGGTCAGAAATTTTTTTAATCCGATTGAAATGAATTTTTTTTTAAAAGATGCACAATGATGATTCGAATTTAGAATTGCTATTGGTTTCCTTCAAATTTTCTTTTTTTTACCATTTTTTATCGAATTACGTACAAGTTGCGATCACACCTTTTTTTTTCTTATTAAAACTCAATTATCTCAGAAACTAAAAGAGCCAGAGCAGAATGGATACTTTTTTTGGAATCTACGGCCCTTAAACCACCCCTGTACGGTTTTTTTTACAATTCTAAATTTTGAAAAAAATCGAACATTTTTGAAGGCTATAACCTTGCCCTTTTTTTCGGGTCAGAAATTTTTTTAATCCGATTGAAATGATTTTTTTTTTAAAAGATGCACAAAGATGATTCGAATTTAGAATTGCTATTGGTTTCCTTCAAATTTTCTTTTTTTTACCATTTTTTATCGAATTACGTACAAGTTGCGATCACACCTTTTTTTTTCTTATTAAAACTCAATTATCTCAGAAACTAAAAGAGCCAGAGCAGAATGGATACTTTTTTTGGAATCCACGACCCTTAAACCACCCCTGTACGGTTTTTTTTACAATTCTAAATTTTGAAAAAAATCGAACATTTTTGAAGGCTATAACCTTGCCCTTTTTTTCGGGTCAGAAATTTTTTTAATCCGATTGAAATGATTTTTTTTTTAAAAGATGCACAAAGATGATTCGAATTTAGAATTGCTATTGGTTTCCTTCAAATTTTCTTTTTTTTACCATTTTTTATCGAATTACGTACAAGTTGCGATCACACCTTTTTTTTTCTTATTAAAACTCAATTATCTCAGAAACTAAAAGAGCCAGAGCAGAATGGATACTTTTTTTGGAATCTACGACCCTTAAACCACCCCTGTACAATTTTTTTTACAATTCTAAATTTTGAAAAAAATCGAACATTTTTGAAGGCTATAACCTTGCCCTTTTTTTCGGGTCAGAAATTTTTTTAATCCGATTGAAATGATTTTTTTTTTAAAAGATGCACAAAGATGATTCGAATTTAGAATTGCTATTGGTTTCCTTCAAATTTTCTTTTTTTTACCATTTTTTATCGAATTACGTACAAGTTGCGATCACACCTTTTTTTTTCTTATTAAAACTCAATTATCTCAGAAACTAAAAGAGCCAGAGCAGAATGGATACTTTTTTTGGAATCTACGGCCCTTAAACCACCCCTGTACAGTTTTTTTTACAATTCTAAATTTTGAAAAAAATCGAACATTTTTGAAGGCTATAACCTTGCCCTTTTTTTCGGGTCAGAAATTTTTTTAATCCGATTGAAATGAATTTTTTTTTAAAAGATGCACAAAGATGATTCGAATTCAGAATTGCTATTGGTTTCCTTCAAATTTTCTTTTTTTTACCATTTTTTATCGAATTACGTACAAGTTGCGATCACACCTTTTTTTTTCTTATTAAAACTCAATTATCTCAGAAACTAAAAGAGCCAGAGCAGAATGGATACTTTTTTTGGAATCTACGGCCCTTAAACCACCCCTGTACAGTTTTTTTTACAATTCTAAATTTTGAAAAAAATCGAACATTTTTGAAGGCTATAACCTTGCCCTTTTTTTCGGGTCAGAAATTTTTTTAATCCGATTGAAATGAATTTTTTTTTAAAAGATGCACAATGATGATTCGAATTTAGAATTGCTATTGGTTTCCTTCAAATTTTCTTTTTTTTACCATTTTTTATCGAATTACGTACAAGTTGCGATCACACCTTTTTTTTTCTTATTAAAACTCAATTATCTCAGAAACTAAAAGAGCCAGAGCAGAATGGATACTTTTTTTGGAATCTACGACCCTTAAACCACCCCTGTACAGTTTTTTTTACAATTCTAAATTTTGAAAAAAATCGAACATTTTTGAAGGCTATAACCTTGCCCTTTTTTTCGGGTCAGAAATTTTTTTAATCCGATTGAAATGATTTTTTTTTTAAAAGATGCACAAAGATGATTCGAATTTAGAATTGCTATTGGTTTCCTTCAAATTTTCTTTTTTTTACCATTTTTTATCGAATTACGTACAAGTTGCGATCACACCTTTTTTTTTCTTATTAAAACTCAATTATCTCAGAAACTAAAAGAGCCAGAGCAGAATGGATACTTTTTTTGGAATCTACGACCCTTAAACCACCCCTGTACAGTTTTTTTTACAATTCTAAATTTTGAAAAAAATCTAACATTTTTGAAGGCTATAACCTTGCCCTTTTTTTCGGGTCAGAAATTTTTTTAATCCGATTGAAATGAATTTTTTTTTAAAAGATGCACAAAGATGATTCGAACTCAGAATTGCTATTGGTTTCCTTCATATTTTCTTTTTTTACCATTTTTTATCGAATTAAGTAGAAGTTGCGGTGACATTTTCTTTTTCCATATTAAAACTCAATTATCTCAGAAATTAAAAGAGCCAGAGCAGAATGGATACTTTTTTTGGAATCTACGACCCTTAAACCACCCCTGTGCAATTTTTTTTACAATTCTAAATTTTGAAAAAAATTGAAGATTTTTGAAGGCTATAACCTTGCCCTTTTTTTCGGGTCAGAAATTTTTTTAATCCGATGGAAATGAATTTTTTTTTAAAAGATGCACAAAGATGATTCCAATTCGGAATTGCTATTGGTTTCCTTTAAATTTTCTTTTTTTTACCATTTTTTATCGAATTAAGTGGAAATTGCGGTCACACCTTTTTTTTTTCTTATTAGAACTCAATTATCTCAGAAACTAAAAGAGCCAGAGCAGAATGGATACTTTTTTTGGAATCTACGACCCTCAAACCACCCCTGTACAGTTTTTTTTACAATTCTAAATTTTGAAAAAAATCGAAGATTTTTGAAGGCTATAACCTTGCCCTTTTTTTCGGGTCAGATATTTTTTTAATCCGATTCAAATGAATTTTTTTTTAAAAGATGCACAAAGATGATTCCAATTCGGAATTGCAATTGGTTTCCTTCAAATTTTCTTTTTTTTACCATTTTTTATCGAATTAAGAGGAAATTGCGGTCACACCTTTTTTTTTTCTTATTAGAACTCAATTATCTCAGAAACTAAAAGAGCCAGAGCAGAATGGATACTTTTTTTGGAATCTACGACCCTCAAACCACCCCTGTACAGTTTTTTTTACAATTCTAAATTTTGAAAAAAATCGAAGATTTTTGAAGGCTATAACCTTGCCCTTTTTTTCGGGTCAGAAATTTTTTTAATCCGATTGAAATGAATTTTTTTTTAAAAGATGCACAAAGATGATTCCAATTCGGAATTGCGATTGGTTTCCTTCAAATTTTCTTTTTTTTACCATTTTGCCCTTGCCCTTGCCCTTTTTTTCGGGTCAGATATTTTTTTAATCCGATTGAAATGAATTTTTTTTTAAAAGATGCACAAAGATGATTCCAATTCGGAATTGCTATTGGTTTCCTTCAAATTTTCTTTTTTTTACCATTTTGCCCTTGCCCTTGCCCTTTTTTTCGGGTCAGAAATTTTTTTAATCCGATTGAAATGAATTTTTTTTAAAAGATGCACAAAGATGATTCCAATTCGGAATTGCGATTGGTTTCCTTCAAATTTTCTTTTTTTTACCATTTTTTATCGAATTAAGAGGAAATTGCGGTCACACCTTTTTTTTTTCTTATTAGAACTCAATTATCTCAGAAACTAAAAGAGCCAGAGCAGAATGGATACTTTTTTTGGAATCTACGACCCTCAAACCACCCCTGTACAGTTTTTTTTACAATTCTAAATTTTGAAAAAAATCGAAGATTTTTGAAGGCTATAACCTTGCCCTTTTTTTCGGGTCAGAAATTTTTTTAATCCGATTGAAATGAATTTTTTTTTAAAAGATGCACAAAGATGATTCCAATTCGGAATTGCTATTGGTTTCCTTCAAATTTTCTTTTTTTTACCATTTTTTATCGAATTAAGTGGAAATTGCGGTCACACCTTTTTTTTTTCTTATTAGAACTCAATTATCTCAGAAACTAAAAGAGCCAGAGCAGAATGGATACTTTTTTTGGAATCTACGACCCTCAAACCACCCCTGTACAGTTTTTTTTACAATTCTAAATTTTGAAAAAAATCGAAGATTTTTGAAGGCTATAACCTTGCCCTTTTTTTCGGGTCAGAAATTTTTTTAATCCGATTGAAATGAATTTTTTTTTAAAAGATGCACAAAGATGATTCCAATTCGGAATTGCTATTGGTTTCCTTCAAATTTTCTTTTTTTTACCATTTTTTATCGAATTAAGTGGAAATTGCGGTCACACCTTTTTTTTTTCTTATTAGAACTCAATTATCTCAGAAACTAAAAGAGCCAGAGCAGAATGGATACTTTTTTTGGAATCTACGACCCTCAAACCACCCCTGTACAGTTTTTTTTACAATTCTAAATTTTGAAAAAAATCGAAGATTTTTGAAGGCTATAACCTTGCCCTTTTTTTCGGGTCAGATATTTTTTTAATCCGATTGAAATGAATTTTTTTTTAAAAGATGCACAAAGATGATTCCAATTCGGAATTGCTATTGGTTTCCTTCAAATTTTCTTTTTTTTACCATTTTTTATCGAATTAAGTGGAAATTGCGGTCACACCTTTTTTTTTTCTTATTAGAACTCAATTATGTCAGAAACTAAAAGAGCCAGAGCAGAATGGATACTTTTTTTGGAATCTACGACCCTCAAACCACCCCTGTACAGTTTTTTTTACAATTCTAAATTTTGAAAAAAATCGAAGATTTTTGAAGGCTATAACCTTGCCCTTTTTTTCGGGTCAGATATTTTTTTAATCCGATTGAAATGAATTTTTTTTTAAAAGATGCACAAAGATGATTCCAATTCGGAATTGCTATTGGTTTCCTTCAAATTTTCTTTTTTTTACCATTTTTTATCGAATTAAGTGGAAATTGCGGTCACACCTTTTTTTTTTCTTATTAGAACTCAATTATGTCAGAAACTAAAAGAGCCAGAGCAGAATGGATACTTTTTTTGGAATCTACGACCCTTCAACCACCCCTGTACAGTTTTTTTTACAATTCTAAATTTTGAAAAAAATCGAAGATTTTTGAAGGCTATAACCTTGCCCTTTTTTTCGGGTCAGAAATTTTTTTAATCCGATTGAAATGAATTTTTTTTTAAAAGATGCACAAAGATGATTCCAATTCGGAATTGCGATTGGTTTCCTTCAAATTTTCTTTTTTTTACCATTTTTTATCGAATTAAGTGGAAATTGCGGTCACACCTTTTTTTTTTCTTATTAGAACTCAATTATCTCAGAAACTAAAAGAGCCAGAGCAGAATGGATACTTTTTTTGGAATCTACGACCCTTCAACCACCCCTGTACAGTTTTTTTTACAATTCTAAATTTTGAAAAAAATCGAAGATTTTTGAAGGCTATAACCTTGCCCTTTTTTTCGGGTCAGAAATTTTTTTAATCCGATTTAAATGAATTTTTTTTTAAAAGATGCACAAAGATGATTCCAATTCGGAATTGCTATTGGTTTCCTTCAAATTTTCTTTTTTTTACCATTTTTTATCGAATTAAGTGGAAATTGCGGTCACACCTTTTTTTTTTCTTATTAGAACTCAATTATGTCAGAAACTAAAAGAGCCAGAGCAGAATGGATACTTTTTTTGGAATCTACGACCCTCAAACCACCCCTGTACAGTTTTTTTTACAATTCTAAATTTTGAAAAAAATCGAAGATTTTTGAAGGCCAAAGAAGTCGCGCTCACACTTTTCAATGTTAATTGTCGAAAAATTCATTTTAAAAATTTTCATTCCTACCAGGAGAGCAGAAATGACGTAGGGTGACTTTTCAATGTTTGTTGAAAAGACAGTTTAAAATCCATTTTTTAAATGTATTTACATAATATTGGGATACAAAATGGAGGTTCATTTAATGTCGAGCAGACGCGGCATCTAGTAGCAGCTAACAGAAGTTACGTTGAATTGAAATTCTCATAGATGGCGCTCTGGGGTGCGTTCCTGTCGTCCGAATAGGAGCGTGACCAATTAAAAATATTAGGATAAAAAATGGAGCTTCATTTAATGTCAAGCATACGCGGCATCTATTTTCAATGTTAATTGTCGAAAAATTCATTTTAAAAATTTTCATTCCTACCAGGAGAGCAGAAATGACGTAGGGTGACTTTTCAATGTGATTTTGTTGAAAAGACAGTTTAAAATCCATTTTTTAAATGTATTTACATAAAATTGGGATACAAAATGGACGTTCATTTAATGTCGAGCAGACGCGGCATCTAGTAGCAGCTAACAGAAGTTACGTTGAATTGAAATTCTCATAGATGGCGCTTTAAGGTGTGTTCCTGTCGCCCGAACAAGAAAGAGGCTGTCCAATAAAGAATAGAGTATTATGTCATGTCGCGGAATTTAATAGCCACTAAAACATGTTACTTTGTACCAAAATTCTAATAGACATCGCGTTCTTATTGACAATTACTTGAAGTCTTGATACATTAAACAATTATAAA
Organism: Neocrepidodera transversa; assembly: GCA_963243735.1. Classification (NCBI taxonomy): domain Eukaryota; kingdom Metazoa; phylum Arthropoda; class Insecta; order Coleoptera; family Chrysomelidae; genus Neocrepidodera; species Neocrepidodera transversa. The sequence continues at coordinate 2,148,867 of OY725355.1, read as the reverse complement.
AAAAACTATTTACTTATTGGTTAAATTGCTCATGTATAGTTCAATAAAAGACCACAATACATAACCTCACTTTCTAGATCCCCTATACATTTTTTTTTTTAAATTCTAAAGATTTTTGAAGGTCAGTTCTTCTCTAGCTCTATTAGTTTCTGCTATCCTGGTAGCAATAAAAATTTTAAAAATGGATTTTAATGAATAAAAATAAAACTTCTAAATGGATTTTCCACTTTATTTCAATATATATGCTCTGATATAACACAGTGAACAATAATAAATTTATTATAGTTAAACATGCAACTATTTTGAAAAATTAACAGGGACATGTCAAATATAAAATATACAAATATATAAGGGTAGACCGTGACGGGGTTTGTGATGACTTCTTATTCGAAAAAAAAAATAAATTAAGAAAAAAACCAAAAAATAAATTAAAATAATAAACTTGGGTCCCTATCATTTATAGGCCATAAAAATATTGACATTTATTATCATAATTATAATAATGTACTATCTAAAAATACACATTTATTTATTTTTTTTTTGTTGGGGTGAGGGAAAAGGCGTTAATACATATGTTTCGTACACTAAAAAAAAAAAAAAAATACAAATAAAAACTAAAATTGGAAAAAGTATGACAATGTTTTCCTGGAAATAATAAATTATTTTTATTTTTTCAAGGAACAACATGAGCTAATTGGACAAATTGAACAATTTAAGAGTCCAAAAACGGTTGTAAATCGGTTTTAGGTGATTTTAAGGAATAATTATACGAAATTGGACAATTATACACTTTTTCATGATCTTAAGAGACAAATTGAACAATTTAGGAGTCCAAAAATGGTTGGAAATCGATTTTTTTAAGGAATTATACACAATTGGACAATTATAAGTCTTAAATACACTTTTTAATGATTTTAAGAGACAAATTGAACGATTTAGTCTCAAAAAATGGTCGGATATCGGTTTTAGGTGATTTTAAAGAATAATTATACACAATTGGACAATTAAAAGTCTTAAATACACTTTTTAATGATCTTAAGAGACAAATTGAACAATTTTGAGTAAAAAATTTTTGTAAATCGGTTTCAGGTGATTTTACCGAATAATTATAAACAATTGGACAATTATTAGTCTTAAATACACTTTTTAATGATCTTAAGAGACAAATTGATCAATTTAGAGTCCAAAAATGGTTGGAAATCGATTTTTTAAGGAATTATACACAATTGGACAATTATAAGTCTTAAATACACTTTTTAATGATCTTAAGAGACAAATTGAACAATTTTGAGTAAAAAATTTTTGTAAATCGGTTTCAGGTGATTTTACCGAATAATTATACAGAATTGGACAATTATAAGTCTTAAATACAGTTTTTAATGATTTTAAGAGACAAATTGAACAATTTAGAGTCCAAAAATGGTTGGAAATCGGTTTTAGGTGATTTTAAAGAATAATTATACACAATTGGACAATTATAAACCTTAGAAACACTTTTTAATGATCTTACGAGACAAATTGAACAATTTAGAGTCCAAAAATGGTTGGAAATCGATTTTTTAAGGAATTATACACAATTGGACAATTATAAGTCTTAAATACACTTTTTAGTGATCTTAAGAGACAAATTGAATGATTTAGAGTCCAAAAATGGTTCGAAATCGATTTTTTAAGGAATTATACACAATTGGACAATTATAAGTCTTAAATACAGTTTTTAATGATTTTAAGAGACAAATTGAACAATTCAGAGTCCAAAAATGGTTGGAAATTGATTTTTTTTAAGGAATTATACATAATTGGACAATTATAAGTCTTAAATAGTTTTTAATGATTTTAAGAGACAAATTGAACAATTTAGAGTCCAAAAATGGTTGGAAATCGATTTTTTAAGGAATTATACATAATTGGACAATTATAAGTCTTAAATACACTTTTTAATGATCTTAAGAGACAAATTGAACGATTTAGTCTCAAAAAATGGTTGGATATCGGTTTTAGGTGATTTTAAAGAATAATTATACACAATTGGACAATTAAAAGTCTTAAATACACTTTTTAATGATTTTAAGAGAAAAATTGAACAATTTAGAGTCCAAAAATGGTTGGAAATCGATTTTTAAAGGAATTATACACAATTGGACAATTATAAGTCTTAAATACACTTTTTAATGGTTTTAAGAGACAAATTGAACAATTTAGAGTCCAAAAATGGTTGGAAATCGATTTTTTAAGGAATTATAGACAATTATAAGTCTTAAATACACATTTTCATAATCTTAAAAGACGAATTGAACAATTGCAAGATAAAAAATGGATGAAATTAGTTTCAGATGATTTTGAAAGAGAAACTGAGACAATTAAACATTTAAAATAAAAAAAACGTTGGAATTTAACAACTTTAAAGGATTTAAGGGATTGAACAACTTTAAAGGATTTAAGGGACCAACTTAACAAATTAGATAAGTTTAAGTTCAAAAATAGTTCAAAATCAGTTTTGAGCGACAACAGAAGCTGTTGAACAATTTGTTTATGAAAAAGGTCTTAAAAAATAAAGCTTATTTGGTCAAATTAAAGTTTAAAATTAGTTTCACATGAATTTGGCGAGCAAAATGAGATACTGTAAGTAAAAAAAAAACATATAGTTTTTTAAGGATCTTGAATGATTTTAAGGAACAAACTAAACAATTATGTTATAAAAATAAAAGAAAGCAATTTTTAGCAAGAAAAATGGTTAATAAATAATTTTTGAACAATTTGAAACAAATTTACATGAAGAGGGAAAAAATTAACACATGTACTAACGCCTTTTTCCTTTAAATAAAATCATATTTTCTTTTTTTTTATCCTAAACAGATCACAATTTCAACTCCCATATGACAATATGAGCATCATTACAGTTAGCTTCTTTACCGGCAAATAAAGGTTTCGTTTTATCAGCGGCGCAACACGGTTGTCTGTAATTCACATAACCCCTACCACCCATCAAAGTAATAACAGTCCTTCTACCGTTATCAAAATTACTCGATTTGCATTTATTTTTATTACTCAATGTCCTAGTTTTATCAGAAACAATCGCTTGTTCTTTATCAACATTTTCACTAACACCATTAACTTGTCTAGATACATTAGAATTGTTTCTAGATACACTCCTAGCCAAATTATTTAATCTAATAGCCATGCTTTCTTCCGATCCCGATGACGTACACAAACTCGACGATCTAGAATCCACTGACCAATTTGATAAATCCAATGATCTCGGTCTGGATACTTTCATCTTCAGTCTTCTATCTAAGGTGCTGACTTTGTTGGGAATCGCTGCTAATTCCGGATCGCTTCGTCTTAGAGATTCGTATACCGGATCGGTTAGGATGTTTTCTTCGCGTTCGTAATCTTTGACGTACATTAGTTCGCTGTAAAGGCCGTAGACGTTGTTCGTGTCGCCGGAACTTTGCGATGAGGTGCTCGATGTTGAGAATATCGAACCGCCCGTACCTAATCCTTAAAAAAAAGATAAATATGAGCCATTTGGATAATTTGCTTAAAAAAAAATTCAGATTTGTGAAATAAATTGAAGCAATTGAACAATTTAAAGTTCAAATATGATTGAAAATAGATTTATATGGGAATTGGGAATTGGATAATTTTTAGTAAAAAAATCTTTGGAAATTTAGTTTTTATGGATTTTGTCAGACAATTTGAACTACTTGACCAATTTATGTTAAAAAATAGTTCTAAGGAACATATTAATTCAGTTTTTAAAAATTTAATTGGAAATCGATTTTTTATGATTTTAAGTGATGAAATGATAATAATTAGGAAATTTTAAATTCAAAACTGTTAAAATTTAATTTTTTTGAGACAAATTTTGTTACTTGAAGAATTCATGTTAAAAAAGTGTTTTAAGGGACAAATTAAAATAATTAGACAGAATAATATTGGTTGAAGTTCAGTTTTTGAGTATATTTTAAATCATTAAAATTCAAAAAATGTTTGAAATTAAATTTTTAAGCATTTTGAGGAACTAATTAAGACAATATTAAGGTCAAAAATAATCTTAAATTTTTTTAGAAAATCTAATAAATATTCAGAAAATATTTAAAAATCTCTAAATGTTCGTTAAATATTTTAAAACCTAAAAATTGCTATAGAATCTTTAAAAAAAAGTCTGTAAAAATATCGAAATATTTTCAGAAAATCTCACAAACTTTCAGAAAAAAATTAAAAAACTCTAAAATATTAAAAAAATATTCGTAATGTTTCCAAAATCTTATTATTAAAAACCGCAAAATATTTAAAATTTTCTAGGAAACAAAATAAAACTCGAAATATCTCAAAAATTTTCCAGAAGATCTCACAAAATCTCAACAATACTCAATAAATATATAAAAAAAACTCGAAAAATCTCAAAAATACTCGATAAATATGAAAAAAAACCATAAATTTCTCAAAAACCTTTCAGATTTTAGAATATCTCAAAAATACTCAGTAAATATGAAAAAAAAATTCAAAATATCTCAATATTCTTCCAGAAGATCAGAATATCTAACAAAATCTCAACATTACTCAATAAATATAAAAAAAACGAGAAATATCTCAAAATTCTTCCAGAAGATCTCACAAAATCTCAAAAATAGTCAATAAATATGAAAAAACACGCAAATATCTCAAAAATCTTTCAGATCTTATAATATCTTACAAAAATTTAAAAATGGTCAATAAATACGAAAAAAAAAACTGGAAATATTTCAAAAATCTTCCAGAAAGATATTTGAGATATTTAAAGTTTTTTTTTTCATATTTATTGAGTATTTCAGAGATTTTGTGAGATATTCAAAGATCTTCTATAAGATTTTTGAGATATTTGCATTTTTTTTCATATTTATTGACCATTTTTAACTTTTTATGAGATATTCCAAGATCTGAAAGATTTTTGAGATATTTACGGTTTCTTTCATATTTATTGAGTATTTTTGAGATTTTGTGAGATCTTCTAAGATCTGAAAGATTTTTGAGATATTTACGGTTTTTTTCAAATTTATTAAATATTTTTGAGATTTTGTAAGTTCTCCTGAAGATTTTTGAGTAATTTCCAGTTTTTTTTCATATTTATTGAGTATTTTTAAGTTTTTGTGACATATCCCAAGATCTGAAAGATTTTTGAGAAATTTACGGGTTTTTCATATTTATTGAGTATTTCTAAGATTTTGTGAGATCTTCTGAAGATTTTTGAGATATTTCCAGTTTTTTTGAGATTTTGTGACATATTCCAAGATCTCAAAGATTTTTGAGATATTTACGGTTTTTTTCATATTTTTTAAGTATTTTTGAGATTTTGTGAGATATTCCAAGATCTGAAAGATTTTTGAGATATTTCCAGTTTTTTTTTCATATTTATTGAGTATTTTTGAGATTTTGTGAGATATCCTAAGATCTTAAAGATTTTTGAGATATTTACGGTTTTCTTCATATTTATAATTTATTGAGTATTCTTCAAATTTTATGAGATACTCCAAGATCTTCTATAAGATTTTTGAGATATTTGCATTTTTTTTCACATTTATTGAGTATTTTTAAGTTTTTGTGAGATATTCCAAGATCTGAAAGATTTTTGAGATATTTACGGTTTTTTTTCATATTTATTGAGTATTTCTAAGATTTTGTGAGATCTTCTGAGGATTTTTGAGAAATTTCCAGTTTTTTTTTCATGTTTATTGATTATTTTTGAGATTTTGTTAGATATTTTAGGATCTTCTGGAAGATTTTTGAGATATTTCGAGTTGTTTTTCATAATTATTCATTATTTTTAAGTTTTGTGAGATATTCCCAAGATCCGAAAGATTTTTGAGAAATTTATGTTTTTTTTTTCATATTTATTGAGTATTTTTGAGATTTTGTGAGATATTCTAAGATCTTAAAGATTTTTGAGATATTTACGGTTTTTTTTTCACATTTATTGAATATTTTTGAGATTTTGTGAGATCTTCTGAAGATTTGTGAGATATTTCCAGTTATTTTTTCATATTTATTGAGTATTTTTAAGTTTTTGTGAGATATTCCAAGATGTGAAAGATTTATGAGATATTTCCAGTTTTTTTCATATTTATCGAGTATTATAAGTTTTTGTAAGAGATTCAAATATCTTATGAAAGACTGTTGACATATTTCGAGATTTGTTAAATATTTTCCTAGGAAAATAAAAATATTTTTAATATTTCGAGATTTTGGAAACATTTCGAAACTTTTTTAATATTTGCAGATTTTAAATCGTTTCTGAAAGTTTGTGAGATTTTCTGAAAATATTTCGAACTTTTTTACAGACTCTGGAGCTATTTTGAGATTTTTATACATTCGCCATATTTTTAAAACATTTTAATTCGCAAATATTTTATATTTTTTATTATTATTATTATTGAGATTTTCTGAAGAGTTTTAAGAGATTTTTTTTACAGACTATTTTTTAATTCAATATTGTCCTCAAAAGACTTAAAATTATATTTAACATTTTTTGTATTTAAATTACTTAAAATACTCAAAAATTAAACTTCAACCAATATTTTTTAACATTATTTTGTCTAATTGTTCTAGGAAAATTATCCATCTCTGTAAGCCCTTACAAAGAAAAGAAACTTTTCATAAAACAAAAGAAAAAAATGTTACAATCTAGTATAAAACGTGATATATATATATTAGATAAAAATTATCTATTTTCTACACAATTTACAAATAAGACAATTCTGGTACTCACCTCTAGGTAAAGTCTTCGATATCCTAGCCAAATCGCTCTCCTTACTCCTCCTCTTCCTCAACACCACCGGACTACCAGCTAAGTACTTCAATTTCGCCGAAACGCTCTGCATCGAACTATCCGATAATTGTTTCTCCATTTTAGGCCTAATCGGACTCTCTTCAGTCGTATTATCCAAATTTTCCGATTCCTGTTTGATCTCCTCTTTACTAACACCAGTCTTTAATAAACCGTTGTTGTTGTAATTCTTTGGTTGCAAGGCCAATAGGAATGATATTGATCCGAAATGGGCGTGATAAGATATATTCACTCTTCCGCTGATAATCGGAACACCTTCCAATCGTGGCAGTGGAATGGTTAGAGCTCTACCCATATTCGTACCGACCCATAATAATCCTTTACAAGCTAAAAGGGCAGTTACATGAACAATAGATCTGTTATTATTTAACGAATCTCTAGGTCCTAGAGACCCATTTATCCTCATAACTATCGATGCTATATTGATATCCTGGAGGTGTTTAAAAGTTTCTGTATGGTACAAACAAATAGTACTAGAATTCTTCTGTGATATCCACAGTCCGATACCGCTATGCGCCATTAAATTTACGTTACCGAAATGCTCGTGTTGGATCGTAAAATTCTTTTGTACTTCCCCCGTAATTCCGTTTAATACCCAAACTTTTTTTCCGCAAGCGGCGTAAAGAGATTGATTAATCGGAAGGAGACATGAAACTGGATCTGTACCTAAATTCAAGATTTGAGGTTCTTGTATGAGCCAAGCACCATCGATTGGGTTCTTTCTATATACACAAAGTGTTCCGTTGGCTAAAGCCACGAACACGTTATCACAGTGGTATTTAATATGAATTATGACGTCGGATACGACGGTATTCGCTATTTCTTCTTGTTTTTCTGGTTCATCGGCCGCGTATAGTAATAATTTATGCCTGTCTGTACCCATCCAGACTGTATCTGTTGCTAGATTAGGACAAGGAGGGGAAGAACCTATAACAATAAAAATTAATTACTATTAATATTAAAATTAATATAATAATTTACCTTTAACAAACTCCATGGCAGTAATTTGTGTTTCTACCAATGAAAAAGAAGTTAAATCTTTTAACACTCCGGCTTGCTGGGGATGTTGTGCTAAAACAGATATGTGACTGCTAGCTCCATCTGTCGTACATACCCACAAGTAATTCTGAACCCTGTATCGTCGTTTTGCTGTTTTCGGTAAAGTTACAGTGTAGTAACAACCACAGCGTACCTAAAAAAAAACAATCAAACTTATAAATCAAAGAAAAGAAATCGAAGATATTTAGTTTTAAGAAAATAAAAAACCGATAGATGATAAAAGTATCAGAGAAAAATTTTGAAAAATGTATATCAAACATAAAAAAAATCTTGAGCGCAATAAAACACCTGAAAATGTCAAAAAACGGCTGTTAAATGTCAAAAAACGACTGTCAAATGTCAAAAAAACGACTGTCAAATGTCAAAAAACGACTGTAAAATGTAAAAAACGGCTGTCAAATGTCAAAAAATGACTGCCAAATGTCAAAAAACGACTGTCAAATGTTAAAAAACGACTGTCAAATGTAAAAAACGAATGCCAAGTGTAAAAACGAGTGTCATGTCAAAAAACGGCTGTCAAATGTCAAAAAACGACTGTAAATGTAAAAAACGGCTGTCAAATGTCAAAAAATGACTGCCAAATGTTACAAACCGACTGTCAAATGTCAAAAAACGACAGTGAAATGTCAAAAACGACAGTGAAATGTCAAAAATGTCAGTGAAATGTCAAAAAACGACAGTGAAATGGCAAAAATGACAGTGAAATGTCAAAAAACGACAGTCAAATGTCAAAAAATGACAGTCAAATGTCAAAAAATGAGAGTCAAATGTCAAAAATCGACAGTGAAATGTCAAAAAACGACTGTCAGGTGTCTAAAAACATCTGCCTCATGTCAAAAAACGACTGTCAAATGTAAAAAACGGCTGTCAAATGTCAAAAACCGACTGCCCTAAGTCAAAAACGACTGTCAAATGTCAAAAGACTGTCAGATATCAAAAACATTTGTCAGATATCAAAAACAATTGTCAGATATCAAAAAACGACTGTCAAATATCAAAAAACGACTGTCAAATGTAAAAACCGATTGTCACATGTCAAAAAACGATTGTCAAATGTAACAAACTGACTGTCAAATGTAAAAAACGACTGTCAAATGTAAAAACGACTGTCAAATGTAAAAAACGACTGTCAAATATCAAAAAACGACTGTCAAGTGTCAAAAAAGGATATCAAATGTCAAAAATGGCTATCAAGTGTTAAAAACGACTGTGTACTGTAAAACAGGGCGGAAAATGTCAAAAAACGACTGTCAAAAGTCAAAAAACGACTGTCAAATGTCAAAAACGGCTGTCAAAAACGATTGTCAAAAGTAAAAAACGACTGTCAAATGTCAAAAACAGATGTCAAATGTCAAAAAACGGATTCAAATGTCAAAAATGGTTGTTAAGTGTCAAAAAACGAGTGTCTACTGTAAAACACGGCGGCAGATGTCAAAAAACAAATGTCAAAAGCGAAAAAACGACTGTCAAAAGCGAAAAAACGACTGTCAAATGTCAAAAAACAATTGTTAAATGTAAAAAATGGCTGCCAGATGTCAAAAAGCGACTGTCAAATGTCAAAAGCATTGGTCCCATAACAAAAGTAAATAAAATAGTTGCCAAATATCAAAAAATATGTCAAATACCACAAAATGTCAAAAAATATCAAAAAACAACTTGTCGAATGTAAAAAACAACTGTCAAACATAAAAAAACGAGTGTCAAATTTCAAAAAACGACTGTCAAATTCCAAAAACCGACTGTCAAATATCTAAAAACGAGTGTCAAATATCAAAAAACGACTGTATCATCTAAAAAAAAAGGCTGTTAAATGTCAAAAAAACAACTGTCAAATGTAAAAAAACGTGTATCAAATGCCAAAAAACGACTCAGATGTAAAAAAACGACTGTCAAATGTAAAAAACAACTGCTAAATGCAAAAAAAAAACGAGTGTCAAATTTCAGAAACCGACTGTAAAATGTCAAAAAACGAGTGTCAAATGTCAAAAAACGACTGTCAAATATCAAAAAACGAGTGTACAATCTAAAAAACGGCTGTTAAACATCAAAAAACAACAGACAAATGTAAAAAACGAGTTTCAAATGCCAAAAAAAGAATCAGATGTAAAAAACGACTGTCAAATGTAAAAAACAACTGTCAAATGTAAAAAACGAGTGTCAAATTTCAAAAAACGACTGTCAAATGCTATTCTTGATTTGTTTTCCAAAATCCGTGTAAGGAAAAATGCATTTTTACTTGGTTTTTTTTTATGTTTGCCTGTGGAAAAATACATTGTTGCTTTCAAATTCGTAAACGAAAAAATGCACAGTTACTTTGTTTTCTAAAATCATATGAGGAATAAACGCATTTTTGGTTTATTTCTAAATTCGAATATAGAAAAATGAATTTTTACATTGTTTTTCCAAAATCGTGTTTAGAAAAATGCATTTTTTAGTTGGTTTTGTTTAAATAAAAAAGAAAAAAATTACCTCAGTTTGATGCTGTGACATATAAACAGGCTGCGACTTTACAAACAACGGCATCTTCGTCGAAGGTCTCTGTTCTTGTTCAGGTACTTCCCAAGCAGGCGAATTATTAGGATCCAAAGCTAATTGAGCCAATCTCAATTCCGTTATCCATTCTTTCTTAATATTCGGATTATCGGTTTGGAAAGTAAAAATCTCCTCCTTTCCTTTAGTTCTAACCATCAATTGCAAACAACAAGAATCCATCCAAGCCATTTCTTCGTCTTTTTGTTGTATAGAAGTTTGGATTTGTTGTAAAATCTTTTTCGTATTATCAAGAGTAACGTCCTTATATGATCCTTTAAGTTGTCCCGTCAAATCGTTTATCCTGCTCATAACTTCGTAATCGTGCATTAAATTGCTCATTTCAGCGCATAAGTTATTCGCATCTTGTGGAGGAGTTCCTTCAAAGGATCCATTAGATTTGACGCTTCCTCCTCTTGGATGTTGAGAGGTTAAGAGTCTACTGAGTGTAGGCGAAGCACTAGTATCTTGTATTTCGATATCGGCTACCGGATACGTCCATTTTAGACTCAGTCTTTCGTTGTTACTAAAATCGTCTACCGATTTTGAAGCTACTGCTACGCAGACGACGAGATCGTTTAGGAGGAGGAGCCGTCGACTTTTCGCTTTGGTTATCATTCCATTTTGACTAAAATCCTGAAATAGATATAATTATATTACGAGGTTTGTTTTTTTTTATTAAATTACTTACTAATTGGGTGACGTTATCTTCTCTTAGTAAATATCTGTTACTATCTGATAATGGTCGTACTGAAAATTTTCCACTTATGTTTCTTAACATTTCTTTAAAAGCTTGATACTGTTCAGCTTCACGTTTTCTTTCGTTTAACATCTCAGCAAGGGATTCTAATTGTGTTAGAGCTAATTGGAGCGACATTCTATCATGGTGTCCATGAGGAGTATATTTTAAAAGATCCTAAAAATTAATTATTACAAAAGCTATATAATAGTTTTGATTTATTAATTACCTGTAAAAATAAAATAAATTGTGGAAATCTTTGTACTGGTTTCACCATTAATCCAAAAAACGATAACCTATCATGAGACGTGATTTGTTTGACCTTCAAAAAATCGGCTAGGGCCGATTTCCTTTTCGCTTCCATTTTCGCTAGATCCATAGCGACGGAAAAGTTATTGATGAATCCGCTGTAAATGTCCAAAACTATAGCTTTGGAAAATGAAGCGACGAATACGTCGCCGATTTTTTCGTCTCTATCCCAATTCCGAACGCATTCGGCTAAGGCTATTCGAAAGAGCGTATGGCACTGTAAGATTTCCGGCAGTCGGTGGAAAAGCGTTTGGATTTTCGAACCGCTCAGTACAGGAGGGTTGCTTTCTTCCAAAGGTTTTTTGTAATCCTACGAAAGAGAAATAACGGATCGTGTCCGATTATTTATGAATTTTTTTGCTGTTTTCCTATTTTTCCTTATTTTTCTTTGTATTTCTATATTTTTATCTATTTTCCCTATTTTGCTTCATTTTTTCCTATATTACTTTTCAATATTTTTTCCTGCTTTCCCCTATTTTTCCCCATTTCCCCTATTTTTCATTATTTTCTCCTATTTTACTTTATTTTTCCCTATTTTACTTTATTTTTCCCTATTTTCTCTATTTGTTTCCTGTTTTTTAAACTTTTATTATTTTTCCTTTATTTCCTCTTATTTTCCATTATTTTTCTTCGTATTTCTCTATTTTCCCTATTTTGCTTCATTTTTTTCTATATTTCTTTTCAATATTTTTTCCTACTTTCCCCTATTTTTCATTATTTCTTCCTATTTTACTTTATTTTTCCCTATTTTCCGTATTTTTTCTGTTTTACTTTATTTTCCCTATTTTCTCTATTTGTTTCCTATTTTTTACACTTTTCCTATTTTTCCTTTATTTTACCTTATTTTTCTTTGTATTTCTATATTTTTATCTATTTTCCCTATTTTGCTTTATTTTTTCCAATTTTACTTTTCACTATTTTTTCCTACTTCCCCTATTTTTCCCCATTTCTCCGGTTTTTCATTATTTTTTCCTATTTCTAGTGTTTTACACTTTTTTCCTATTTTTCTTTATTTTTGCTTATTTTCCACTATTTCCCCCACTTTTTCTTATTTTACTTTATTTTCAATATTTTTCCTGTTTTCTGTATTTTTTCTATTTTACTTTATTTTTCCCTGTTTTTCCCCATTTTTTTTCCTATTTAAACTTAAAAGTAAAAATTTATTTAAAAAAAGTGGCAAATTTAAGTTAAAGATTGATTAAATTTAAGTTATAAGGCCAAATTTAAAAGTGGAATAATTTATAAACCGCTTTAAATTTAAATTAAAAAGGCCCAAATTTAAATTAAAAATAACTAAATTTCAGTTAAAAATCCAAATTTAATTCAAAAAACGGCAAAATTCTACCTAAAAAAGGCAAAATTTAACTTAAAAAAGACTAAATTAAATTAACGTAACTAATTTAAATAAAACGTACATAATTAAAATTAAAAGGAGCAAAAATTAAATTAAAAAGCGACAAATTTAAGTTAAAAGGCTAAATTTTAAGTCCTAAATTTAAGGTAAAAAGTCAAAATATTTAAATATGCCAAATTTAAATCAAAAAAGTAAAATTAAAGTATTAAATTTAAGATAAAGGTCAATTTTAAAAGAGGAATATTATTAATAAAACGTTTTAAATTTAAATTAAACCGGCACAAATTTAAATTAAAAAGAACAAAATTTTAGTTAAAAATGAAAATTTAATAAAAAGTTAAGTTGGAAAAGGCAAAATTTGAACCAAAAAAGTCAAATTAGTTTTTAAATTTAACGTTATTAATTTAAATTAAACGTAACTAATTGTTAAAGGGAGCCAAAATAAAGTTAAAATTGGTGAAATTTTAGTTTAAATTTTAGTTGAAAAAGTCGAAATGTAATTTAAGGGCAAATGTAGTAAATTTATAGTTAAATTATAATGCCAAATTACATTTAAAAAGGAAGAAGAAAAAGTTGATTTAAAACAAACCTAAAAAATTTAAATTAAAAAGAGCCCAATTTAAATTTAAGTTAAAAAACTAAGTGAAGTCAAAAAAGTTAAATTTAACATCGAAAAAGACTAAATAAATTAAAAAAAATGTACTTAATGTATGTTAGAAGTTTAACTTAAAATGTACTAAATTTAGTTAAAATGACCAAATTTAAATTAAAGCTAAAATGAATAATTTAAAACAAACGTTAAAAAAAAATAAATTGAAGTTAAAAACTTAAATTTAATTTCGAAACATACCAAATTAAATAAAATGTATTTAATGTAATTTAAAAGTGTTCGAATTTAAATTAAAAATGACCCAACTTAAGTTCAAAGTGGCCTAATTTAAGTTAAAAGTGGCGCAATTTAAGTTAAATGTGGCCCAATTTCAGTTAAATGTGGCCCAATTTAAGTTAAATGTGGCTTAATTTCAGTTAAATATGGCCCAATCAGTTAAACGTGGCCCAATTTATGTTAAATGTAGCTTAATTTCAGTTAAATGTGGTCCCATCTAAGTTAAAAGTGGCCCAAATTAAGTTAAAAGTGGCCCAATTTAAGTTCAAAATGGCCCAATTTAAGTTCAAAATGGCCCAATTTAACTTAAAATGTCCTAATTTAGTTAAAGGGGCCAAATTTAAATTAAAAAAAGTTAAATTTAACTTCGATAAAGACTAAATTTAATAAAATGTACTTTATTTAAGTTAAAAATGGCTCAACTTGAGTTCAAAGTGGCCCAATTTAAGTTCAAAGTTGCCCAATTTAACTTAAAATATCATAATTTAGTTAAAGGGGCCAAATTTAAATTAAAAAAAGTTAAATTTAACTTCGATAAAGACTAAATTAAATAAAAAGTACTTTATTTAAGTTAAAAATGGCTCAACTTAAGTTCAAAGTGGCCCAATTTAAGTTAAAAGTGGCACAATTTAAGTTAAAAATGGCTTAATTTAAGTTAAATGTGGCCTTATTTCAGTTAAATGTGGCACAATTTAAGTTAAATTTAGCTTAATTTCAGTTAAATGTGGCCCAATTTAACTTAAAAGTGGCTCCATCTAAGTTAAAAGTGGCCCAATTTAAGTTAAAAGTGGCCCAAATTAAGTTAAAAGTGGCCCAATTTAAGTTAAAAGTGGCACAATTTAAGTTAAAAATGGCTTAATTTAAGTTAAATGTGGCCTTATTTCAGTTAAATGTGGCACAATTTAAGTTAAATGTAGCTTAATTTCAGTTAAATGTGGCCCAATTTAACTTAAAAGTGGCTCCAACTAAGTTAAAAGTGGCCCAATTTAAGTTAAAAGTGGCCCAAATTAAGTTAAAAGTGGCCCAATTTAAGTTGAAAATGGCCCAATTTAACTTAAAATGTTCTAATTTAGTTAAAGGGGCCAAATTTAAATTAAAAAAAGTTAAATTTAACTTCGATAAAGACTAAATTTAATAAAATGTACTTTATTTAAGTTAAAAGTGGCACAATTTAAGTTAAAAATGGCTTAGTTTAAGTTAAATGTGGCCCAATTTCAGTTAAATGTGGCCCAATTTAAGTTAAATGTGGCCCAATTTAAGTTAAATGTGGCTTAACTTCAGTTAAATATGGCCCAATCAGTTAAACGTGGCCTAATTTAAGTTAAATGTAGCTTAATTTCAGTTAAATGTGGTCCAATTTAACTTAAAAGTGGCCCTATCTAAGTTAAAAGTGGCCTAATTTAAGTTCAAAGTGGCCCAATTTAACTTAAAATGTACTAAATTTAGTTAAAGGGGCCAAATTTAAATTAAAACAGGTTAAATTTAAGTTCAAAGAAAAATAACGTGTAATACATGGTTGGATTATGGATTTAAGGCATTTTTTAAAAATGTATCAAAAAGTACAGATCCGTATTTCAAATAAAATGTATCCTAAACGAGACTAATTTATTTAAAGTGTTTAAAAAAAAATTAATTAAAGGTTACTTACATTTACTAGCCTTTGTAAGGTAGCTATGTAAGAATTTTCGCTATGTACAATTGCAGATACAATCATCCTCCTTTTTAACTGTAAGGGGGTTAAATTAGGAGGAGGTTGGGGTAAAGTAGGGGGCAGTTGCCGTCTTTGGGAGGAGTTGCAGCTGGAAAAGTGAAATCCAGCTTCTTCTTCCACCTAAATAAAAAACATTATGGATATGTTCCAAAAAAAAATTTTATTTAAATAAAAAAATCAATAAATTACAGAAATGTAAAATCCAGTTTATTTAGGAACAATCTGGAGGAGGGAGCATGCCAAAAAAATAATTTTCTAATAATAAAGTAAAATAAAAATTAGGATATTAACTTTTATAATAAAAAAAAATTAAGTATTTTTTGTAAACTGACCTCCAAATTATGTTGAATGGTATTCTGGAATATTAAAACATTGATTTTTTATTTAAAAATAAAAAATTTCAAAATATAATTTTATTATTATTATTATTATTTCTTACCTCTGGCAATTGTGGCATTTTGTTTTGGTTTGTTGGCGTTCTTTGGGCGTCTGCATTTTCGATGTCGTATTGATGATTGCTTCCTCTTCTTATGGAAAACCATCTCGATAATCTACCGTGATTTTGGGGGGAAGTGTCTACGGGGAGGGAACTGTCAAGTGACAATCTATTAGTTGAACCTATACCCCCACTTCCCCGCCATTTATCACACAACGTCCTAGCTTTGTTCAACGTATTTCTAAGTTGACCGTTACTTCTGAAAATCAAATATTAAAATTCAATTCTTTTCGAATCGCTCTGTATATTAATATTTTATAGGAATCAAAAAATAAAAATAAAAAATATGAAATTAATAGAATTTATTTTGTTTTTATGAAATCCCAAAAATTTATTATACTCAAAAAATTAAAAATTGAAGACATTTAAAAATAGTCAATTCAAAAAACAAAATGAAAAATAATATGTTGATCAAAAATGTGGATTTCATGAAATTTCACTGAGAATTGGATTAATTAGTTAACGCAAAAAATAATTTCTGGTCAAAAATTTTGATTTTTTTACCTCATTAGTAAATAAATTTTGATTATAAGCAAAAAATTATTATTATATTGACATTTTTATGGATTTTAAATTTTTTCGTGCATGGTCTGCTTTAGTCTAGAAACTGTATTTATAGTAGATCGTGTTTGGATTAACTAATTGGAATTTGGAAATTAGTAAATACGAGTTAAAATTAAGTAAAATTATTCGGTTTTAACTAAAATAGTATCTTGAACAAAATTAAGCAGGACCGTACTGAGCCCTTACAAACACTTAATGATTTTTTTTTTCGCATTAAGGGAAAAGATCTCTCTTTATTTTTTGATAAAAACTTGATCACAAATGGAAAAGTAGAAAAGAATTTTTGATAAAACGCAGTTAACGTTGTTTTATATAATATTAAACAGGACCGGAGCGAGTCCTTGCAAAACACTTATGATATTTTTCCGCTATAAGGGAAAATATTTTTCTCTTTATAGTTTTAATAAAAACTTGACCAAAACTGGAAGAATAGTAAAGAAATAAAAAATAGGAAATTAATAGAATTTATTTTGTTTTTAAAAATCATAAAAATCAATTTTTGTTATCTGAAAATTAAAATCTAAAATTGGAGAAAAACGTAAATTTAAAAAAAATGTAAAAAAAAAGGATTTTACAGGAATCCAATTATCCTCAAAAAATTGAAAATTGAAACAGTCAATTTTAAATCGTCGGATTTTTCACGAAGTAGTTCAAATGTATCGAGTTAAAAATCGTAAAAATGAAAAAAAAAAATGCGTTTTCTGAAAAATATTGATTTAATTCTTAAAATTTCATCAAATATCAGACTTTTCACGTAGTAGTTCAAATGTATCAAGTTAAAAATAACAGGAAATATTTATCATTTAATAAATAAAATATTAACGAATTTTTTTATAGAGTAGTTCAAATGTATTTATTTATTTAATTTCTTGAAAATCAACACAAAAAATAATTTCTAATCAAAAAATTTAATTTTATGAAATGTGTAGTTCAAATATATTAAGTAAAAATTCCCCAAATATCAACACGAAATAGTTTTTCTTTATCAAAAATTTGATTTAATATTTAAAATTTTATCGAATGTCGAATTTTTCAAACAGTAGTTCAAATGTGTCAATTTAAATTACCAACAAAAAAATAGTTTTTGTTAAAAATTGTTTGTTCACCGAATGTCAAATTTTTCATACAGTAGTTCAAACGTATCAAGTTTAAAAATAGTTATTTCTGTAAATAATTTGAAATTTGTCCAAACGCTAGTTTTTTCATGGAGTAGTTCAAATGTAAAGTTTATCTTAAAAAAATCAATACAAAAAAGTTTTTATTCAATTCTTGAAATTACACTAAACGTCGGATTTGTATTAAGTTAGTTTAAAACTATTAAATTTCTCAAATAGTTCAAATATATAAATGTTTCAAAAATCTAATTGCTCACTGATTAGTTCAAATGTATCAAATTAAAACCAAGAAATAGTTTTTGTTTAATTATTTAATCCTTGAAATTTTGATTGGTTTCGGCTTTTTTTTAACTCAATACGTATCCAAAAATATGTTTTTTAATAATTTTCCAGACAATAGTTCAAATTTTTCAATGAGTAGTTCAAATGTATGAAGCTAAAATATTGTTAAAGGTCATTATTTTGATTTAATTAATGAAATTTGTCCTAGCATCAGATTTTTTATACAGTAGTTCAAATGTACCGTAGTTAAAATTTCTTAAAAATCAACACACAAAAATAATTTCAAGTCAAATAATTTTGATTTATTATCTGATTAGTTTATAATTTTTGACTATAAGTGAAAAATTATTATTTTGAGTCGTTTTGACATTATTTATGAAATATATATTTTTTTCGTGCATGGTCTGCTTTAGTGTAGAAAATGTACTCGTATTGGGATTAACTAATTGGAATTTGGAAATTAGTAAAAACGAGTTAAAATTAAGTACAATAATTCGGTTTTGACTAAACGGGTATCTTGAATAATATTAAACAGGACCGGATTGAGCTCTCAAAAACATCACTTATAACAAATTATATTGGAATTTTTCAGACATTAGTTCGAATGTGTCAATTTAAATTTCCAAAAAAAAATAGTTTTTGTCAAACATTTTGATTTAATTCGTTAAATACCACCGAACGCCAAATTTTTCATGGAGTAGTTCAAATGTAAAGTTTATCTTAAAAAAATCAACATAAAAAAGTTTTTATTCGATTCTTGAAATTACACTAAACGTCGGATTTGTATTAAGTTAGTTAAAAACTATTAAATTTCTCAAATAGTTCAAACATATAAATGTTTCAAAAATCTAATTGCCCATTGATCAAATTAAACCCAAGAAATTGTTTTTGCTTATTTATTTAATCCTTGAAATTTTCATTGGTTTCGGCTTTTTTTTTTATCTAAATACGTGTCCACAAATATAATTTTTAATAATTTTCCAGCCAATAGTTCAACTCCAATACTTGAAATGTACCAAGTTAATTAATAAAATTTGTCCGAACGTCGCCTATTTCATACAGTAGTTCAAATGTATCGTAGTTAAAGTTTTTTAAAAATCAACACAAAAAATAATGAGTTATGAAATATATATTTTTTTCGTGCATGGTCCGCTTTAGTCTAGAAAATATATTTATAACGGTCGTGTTTGGATTAACTAATTGAAATTTAAAAATTTGTAAATACGAGTTAAAATTAAGTAGAATACTTCGGTTTTGACTAAAAGAGTCTTGAATAATAATATTAAACAGGACCGGAGCGAGCCCTTACAAAACACTTATGATTTTTTTTTGCTTTATGGGAAAATATTTTTCTCTTTATATTTTTAATAAAAACTGACTAAAAAAAGAAAAGTGGTAAAGACATTCTGATGAAACACAGTTAACGATGTTTTGTATAATATTAAACAGGACCGGAGCGAGCCCTTACATACCCTTATATGATTTTTATAACTTTAAGGGAAAAGTACTTTCTCTTTATTTTTTTAATTAAAACTTGACTAAAAGTGGAAGAGTAGAAAAGAATTTCTGATAAAACGCAGTTAACTATGCTTTATATAATATTAAACAGAATCGGAGCGAGCCCTTACAAACACTTATGATTTTATTTCGCTTTAAAAGAAAAGTACTTTCTCTTTATATTTTTAATAAATCTGAATAGGGTAGTAAAGAATTTCTGATAAAACGCAGTTAACAATGTTTTATATAATATTAAACAGGACCGGAGCGAGCCCTTACAAAACACTCATAATTTTTTTCGCTTGAAGGGAAAATATTTTTCTCTATATTTTTAGTAAAAACTTGACTGAAAATGGAAATTTCTGATAAAACGCAGTTAATGATGTTTTATATAATATTAAACAGGACCGGAGCGAGCTCTAACAAAACACTTATGATTTTTTTTCGCTTTAAGAGAAAATACTTTTATCTTTATATTTTTAATAAAACTGAATAAAAAGGGTAGTAAAGAATTTCTGATAAAACGCAGTTAACGATGTTTTCTATTCACTTGAAGCTTTTCCAATTCTTTTGTATATGTTGAATCTTCCAATTACTGAAATAAATCTGGAAAATAAAAATAATTGGGATATAAAAGAGGAGCAAATTTTGAATCCAAATTCATTTTTCTTTTATTAAATAAAGTTCAATTCTTTATAAAATTCTGCGGCTCTGAAACTACAAGTTTCAAAAGTAATAATTGACGACATCTGCTTCATTGCGTTCATTAACTCATTGAGAATTTCTCTGTGGGCCTTTTTCTAGATAAGAACTACGAACGGCAAAAGCCGACTGTAATTTTAGACAAAATGGCCTGGAAGAGCTCCAACTACTTCAAGGAACCTTTCAACCATGGGCGTAACAAAATAATTTTCCATCATCAATTTTAATACCACTAATATACTAAAAATAATCTGATTTAATAACATTTTTGACTATTTAATCAACGTTGCCACATTTTTATAATCATATTGAAAATAATCTCAAAATATTCCAACGATTTTCCTAAAGAATAACAACATATAAACACAATTTAATAAACCGTCCCTGTATCTAATTTCTGAACTTCTGGAAATATTTAGTTAGTTAAAAGATAAATAGTATATTATTGACTTGTGGTAAAAACAGATTGCTACGTCTATGCTTGTGTTTCGATAGGGAATATAATTAATGTACATTAATTTTAATTGGTCAGTGAATGCTGGTTGATTTATCGATGGAAGTCTGAAAACAATAATTGAGATAGGATGTAAAAGCGTTCGGAAATATTTATTGAATTTATCAACGATAAAGTCGCTAATGGATATTTAAAAATATTAATGACAAAGTACTTTGAATATAATTTGTTATAAGTGATGTTTTTAAGAGCTCAATACGGTCCTGTTTAATATTATTCAAGATACGCGTTTAGTCAAAACCGAATTCTTTTACTTAATTTTAACTAATTTCCAAATTCCAATTAGTTAATCCAAATAAGAGTACATTTTCTGGACTAAAGCAGACCATGCACGAAAAAAATATATATTAAATAATGTCAAAATCACTCAAAATAATAATTTTTTACTTATAGTCCGAAGTTATTTATTAATCAGATAATAAATCAAAATTATTTGACTTGAAATTATTTTTGTGTGTTGATTTTTAAGAAATTTTAACTACGGTACATTTGAACTACTGTATGAAAAATCTGATGCTAGGACAAATTTGATTAATTAAATCAAAATAATTGCTAACTTGATACATTTGAACTACTCCATGAAAAATTTGAACTGTTGGCTGAAAAATTATTTCACAAATTAAATTGTTGGACACGTATTTAGATAAAAAAAAGCTGAAACCAATCAAAATTTTAAGGATTAAATAAATAAACAAAAACTATTTTAATTTGATACATTTGAACTAATCAATGATCAATTAGATTTTTGAAACATTTTTTTATTTGAAATTTAATTCTTGTAAAATAACTTAATATAAATCTGACGTTTAGTGTAATTTCAAGAATTGAATAAAAACTTTTTTATGTTGATTTTTTCAAGATAAATTTTACATTTGAACTACTGAATGAAAAAACTAGCGTTTGGACAAATTTCAAATTATTTACAAAAAACTATTTTGGTATATTGTTTTTTGAGTAATTTAAACTTGATACATTTGAACTAATCCATGAAAAATTTGGCGTTCGGTGGTATTTAAAGAATTAAATCAAAATTTTTGACAAAAACTATTTTTTTTGGAAATTTAAATTGACACATTCGAACTAATGTCTGAAAAATTCCAATATAATTTGTTAAAAGTGATGTTTTTAAGAGCTCAATACGGTCCTGTTTAATATTATTCAAGATAATCGTTTAGTCAAAACCGAATTCTTATACTTAATTTTAACTCGTTTTTACTAATTTCTAAATTCCAATTAGTTAATCCCAATACGAGTACATTTTCTACACTAAAGCAGACCATGCACGAAAAAAATATATATTTCATAAATAATGTAAAAACGACTCAAAATAATAATTTTTCACTTATAGTCAAAAATTATAAACTAATCAGATAATCAATCAAAATTTTTGACTTGAAATTATTTTTGTGTGTTGATTTTTAAGAAATTTTAACTACGGTACATTTGAACTACTGTATAAAAAATCTTATGCTAGGACAAATTTCATTAATTAAATCAAAATAATGACCTTTAACAATATTTTAGCTTCATACATTTGAACTACTCATTGAAAAATTTGAACTATTGTCTGGAAAATTATTAAAAATCATATTTTTGGATACGTATTGAGTTAAAAAAAACCGAAACCAATCAAAATTTCAAGGATTAAATAATTAAACAAAAACTATTTCTTGGTTTTAATTTGATACATTTGAACTAATCAGTGAGCAATTAGATTTTTGAAACATTTATATGTTTGAACTATTTGAGAAATTTAATAGTTTTAAACTAACTTAATACAAATCCGACGTTTAGTGTAATTTCAAGAATTGAATAAAAATTTTTTATGTTTATTTTTTTTTAAGATAAACTTTACATTTGAACTACTCCATGAAAAAACTAGCGTTTGGACAAATTTCAAATTATTTACAGAAGTAACTATTTTTAAACTTGATATGTTTGAACTACTGTATGAAAAATTTGACATTCGGTGAACAAACAATTTTTAACAAAAACTATTTTTTTGTTGGTAATTTAAATTGACACATTTGAACTACTGTTTGAAAAATTCGACATTCGATAAAATTTTAAATATTAAATCAAATTTTTGATAAAGAAAAACTATTTCGTGTTGATATTTGGGGAATTTTTACTTAATATATTTGAACTACATATTTCATAAAATTAAATTTTTTGATTAGGAATTATTTTTTGTGTTGATTTTCAAGAAATTAAATAAATAAATACAATTTGAACTACTCTATAAAAAAATTCGTTAAAATTTTATTTATTAAATGATAAATATTTCCTGTTATTTTTAACTTGATACATTTGAACTACTTCGTGAAAAATCCGACGATTTAAAATTGACTGTTTCTAAATATCTTCAATTTTCATTTTTTTGAGGATAATTGGATTCCATTTTTTTATTTTTTTTTAAAATTTACGTTTTTCTCCAATTTTAGATTTTAATTTTCCGATAACAAAAATTGATTTTTATGATTTTTAAAAACAAAATAAATTCTATTAATTTCCCATTTTTTATTTCTTTACTAATCTTCCAGTTTTAGTCAAGTATTTATTAAAAATATAAAGACAAAAATATTTTCTCTTGAAGCGAATCAAAAATCATAATTGTTTGTAAGAGCTCGCTCCGGTCCTGTTTAATATTATATAACACATCGTTAACTGCATTTTATAAGAAATTCTTTTCTACTGTTCCATTTGTGATCAAGTTTTTATCAAAAAATAAAGAGAAAGATCTTTTCCCTTAATGCGAAAAAAATCATTAAGTGTTTGTAAGGGCTCAGTACGGTCCTGATTAATTTTGTTCAAGATACTATTTTAGTTAAAACCGAATTATTTTACTTAATTTTAACTAGTATTTACTAATTTCCAAATTCCAATTAGTTAATCCAAACACGATCTACTATAAATACAGTTTCTAGACTAAAGCAGACCATGCACGAAAAAATTTAAAATCCATAAAAATGTCAAAATAATAATAATTTTTTGCTTATAATCAAAAGTTATTTACCAATGAGGTAAAAAAATCAAAATTCTTGACCAGAAATTATTTTTTGCGTTAACTAATTAATCCGATTTTCAGTGAAATTTCATGAAATCCACATTATTGACCAAAATATTATTTTTCATTTTGTTTTTTATGATTTTTAACTCGATACATTTGAACTACTTCGTGAAAAATCCGACGATTTAAAATTGACTGTTTCTAACAATTTTTAATTTTTTAAAGATAATTGGATTCCTGTAAAATCCTTTTTTTTCAATTTTTTTTTAAAATTTACGTTTTTCTCCAATTTTAGATTTTAATTTTCCGATAACAAAAATTGATTTTTATGATTTCTTAAAAACAAAATAAATTCTATTAATTTCCTATTTTTTATTTCTTTACTAATCTTCCACTTTTGGTTAAATTTTTTGCAAGTGTTTTGCAATGGCTCGCTCCGGTCCTGTTTAATATTATATAAACATCGTTAACTGCGTTTTATCAGAAATTCTTTTCTACTTTTCCATTTTTAGTCAAATTTTTATTAAAAAAATAAAAAGACAGTACTTTTCCCTTGAAAGTTAAAAAAAAACATAAGGGTATGTAAGGGCTCGCTCCGGTCCTGTTTAATATTATTCAAGATACTGTTTTAGTCAAAACCGAATTATTGTACTTAATTTTAACTCGTATTTACTAATTTCCAAATTCCAATTAAGTTAATCCAAACAAGAGTACATTTTCTACACTAAAGCAGACCATGCACGAAAAAAATATATTTCATAAATAATGTAAAAACGAGTCAAAATAATAATTTTTTACTTATAGTAAAAAGTTATTCTCTATGAGAACATTTTCTAGACTAAAGCAGACCATGTACGAAAAAAAAATATATATTTAAAAACAACTCAAAATAATAATTTTTTACTTATGAGATTATAAATCAAAATTTTTGAGCAGAAATTATTTTTTTGTGTTGATTTAAAATCTTAACTTTTGAACTACTGTATGAAAAATCAAAATATTTGTTGTTAACAATTTTTTTAAAAATCTTAACATTTGAACTAATCCATGAAAAATTTGAACTATTAACTGTAAAATTATTACAAATCGAATTTTTACATAAAAAATCCGATACAGTTAACCTACTTCAAGGATTAAATAAAAAAACAAAAATTATTTCTTGTAAGATTTGATACATTTGAACTAATCAATAAAAAATCTGATTTTTATTATTAATATTTGAAACTTTTTAACTTGATATATTTGAACTACTATATAAAAAAATACGATGGTCGGTGAAGAATTGAAATATTTTTTTGTCCACAAATATTTTTGAATAAACACATAAAAAAAACATTTTTTTTTGATTTTTAATAAATCTAAACTTTAAATTTGAACTAATCTATGAAAAATCTGCCGTTTGGACAAATTTCAAATTATTGATAAAAAAATTTTACGATTTTTAACTTGATACTTGAAACTACTTCGTGAAAAATCCGACTAAAGCAGACCATGCACGAAAAATAAATTTTTCATAAAAAATGCAAAAACACCAAGTAATAATTTTTGCTTACAATCAAAAGTTATTTACTAATGAGATACAGGAAATATTTTTACGTGTAAATTTTAAAAGAAATATATCTTGGAATTCATTTTTTTATTTAATTATGAAAAAATCTAATGCCAGAGGCGTACGGGATCGCAAATTTTCCGAGCTGGTCCTCCAATATGATTACTTTATAGTTTCATGTTTATCATGACCATCGGTACGACTTTATAAAGCAAAACCGAACTCATAATTCACAAAATTTAAATAATGTATTTTTCGTGTATGGCCGCCCAAATAACGTTACATCGAACGGCGAATTTTGAAAGGAATGACAAGAGGTTTTAAATTGTTGATGAACGAGAGTCGGAAACAATTCCAGATGACTTGATACTCGAGTAAAAGCAATTTTACAGAAATGAAGATAATTTGAAATTTTGATAACAATTACTTATTGATTGAACCAGGCAATTGATCCTGAAGGTATTTATTTAGGGACTCCAAATATTATTATTGAACAAAAAATGATAAAAAAATCAGTTTCCTCGATATTTTTAATTTTGATAATACTCACCGATTACTAGAGGCGGCGCTTCGATCGCTTTCCTCGTCGGAAGACAGTTCGGGATCTGATCCCGAGCACCAGCTGTCCTCCGAACTTCTTTGAGAACCGGTGTGCTGCAGGGTCCGGCTGTGGGCCAACGGGGGCGCCACCCTGTGCTCACATGTCGGTTCCTCCCATGTACCTGACCGGATTCGTGGTTCATCTGAAACAAGAAAAAAAGATTTAGTAAACGGTTCTTTTTCTAAAAAAATTTTTATTAAACTTCAAAATGGCCTTAAACAACCATATTTGATATTTTTTTTAAAAATTATTACCAGTACTTTGTTTTTTTTTGAGAATTTTATGGATTTTAATTTGTTTTAAAATTTTTCGTGGGAATTTTAAGGATTCGTCAGGATTTTAAGATTTTAACGAATCGTAAAAAATTTAATGGTTCGTTAAAATTTTCTATAGTTTTCAAGGATTTTTTTATCTAGTTTTAAAGATTTTGAAGAAGTTTTAATCACTTACAAACTTACAAGGATTCGCGGAATTGCTTTTAAGAAATCGTGAAAATTTTAAAGAGTTTAAGGATTTTAAATATTGTTATTGACCTACCTCGAGGATTTTTAATTGTTTCGAAGGATTATTACAAATTTATGAGAAGTTATCGAGGATTTTAAGGATTTTGAAGTAGTTTCAATGATTTGTAAAGATTAGAGATTTTTTATTAAATAATTCGTCAGGATTTTAAAGGATTATTACGAATTAATGCAAATTGTAAAGGATTTTATAAATTATTAATTAAGAATTTTAAGGATTCATGTGGTTTTAAGGATTTTGAAGGAGTTTTAAGGATTTGAAGTCATTTTAATGATTTATAAAGATTAGTGGATTTTTTTAAAAGATTCGTCAGGATTTTAAAGGATTATTACAAATTCATGCAAATCCCAAAGGATTTTTATAAATTTTTAAGGAAGAATTTTAAGAATTCATGTGGATTTAAGAATTTTGAAATAGTTTTAAGGATTTGAAGTCATTTTAATAAATTATAAAGATTAGTGAATTTTTTTAAAGGATTCGTCAGGATTTTAAAGGATTATTACGAATTCATGTAAATTCTAAAAGATTTTTATAAATTATTAAGGAAGAATTTTGAGGATTCATGTGGTTTTAAGGATTTGAAGGCTTTTTAATGTTTTATAAAGATTAGTGGATTTTCTTAAAGGATTTTAAAGGATTATTTACGAATTCATGTAAATTCTAAAAGATTTTTATAAATTTTTAATTAAGAATTTTAAGGATTCATGTGGTTTTAAGGATTTTGAAGTAGTTTTAAGGATTTGAAGTCATTTTAATAAATTATAAAGATTAGTGAATTTTTTTAAAGGATTCGTTAGGATTTTAAAGGATTATTACGAATTCATGTAAATTCTAAAAGATTTTTATAAATTTTTAAGAAAGAATTTTAAGAATTCATCTGGATTTAAGGATTTTGAAATAGTTTTAAGGATTTGAAGTCATTTTAATAAATTATAAAGATTAGTGAATTTTTTTAAAGGATTCGTTAGGATTTTAAAGGATTATTACGAATTCATGTAAATTCTAAAAGATTTTTATAAATTTTTAAGGAAGAATTTTAAGAATTCATGTGGATTTAAGAATTTTGAAATAGTTTTAAGGATTTGAAGTCATTTTAATAAATTATAAAGATTAGTGAATTTTTTTAAAGGATTCGTCAGGATTTTAAAGGATTATTACGAATTCATGTAAATTCTAAAAGATTTTTATAAATTTTTAAGGAAGAATTTTAAGAATTCATGTGGATTTAAGGATTTTGAACTAGTTTTAAGGATTTGAAGTTATTTTAATGATTTATAAAGATTAATGGATTTTTTTAAAGGATTCGTCAGGATTTTAAAGGTTTATTACGAATTCATGTAAATTCTAAAAGATTTTTATAAATTTTTAAGGAAGAATTTTAAGAATTCATGTGGATTTAAGGATTTTGAAGTAGTTTTAAGTATTTGAAGTCATTTTAATGATTTATGAAGATTAATGGATTTTTTTAAAGGATTCGTCAGGATTTTAAAGGATTATTACGAATTCATGCAAATTCTAAATGGATTTTTATAAATTATTAAGGAAGAATTTTCAGGATTCATGTGGATTTAAGGCTTTTTAATGTTTTACAAAGATTAGTGGATTTTTTTAAAGGATTCGTCAGGATTATTACGAATTCATGTAAATTCTAAAAGATTTTTATAAATTATTAAGGAAGAATTTTAAGGATTCATGTGGTTTTAAGGATTTGAAGGCTTTTTAATGTTTTACAAAGATTAGTGGATTTTTTTAAAGGATTCGTCAGGATTATTACGAATTCATGTAAATTCTAAAAGATTTTTATAAATTATTAAGGAAGAATTTTAAGGATTCATGTGGTTTTAAGGATTTGAAGGCTTTTTAATGTTTTATAAAGATTAGTGGATTTTCTTAAAGGATTTTAAAGGATTATTTACGAATTCATGTAAATTCTAAAGGATTTTGAAGTAGTTTTAAGGATTTGAAGTCATTTTAATGATTTATAAAGATTAATGGATTTTTTTAAAGGATTCGTCAGGATTTTAAAGGATTATTACGAATTCATGCAAATTCTAAATGGATTTTTATAAATTATTAAGGAAGAATTTTCAGGATTCATGTGGTTTTAAGGATTTGAAGGCTTTTTAATGTTTTACAAAGATTAGTGGATTTTTTTAAAGGATTCGTCAGGATTATTACGAATTCATGTAAATTCTAAAAGATTTTTATAAATTTTTAAGGAAGAATTTTAAGAATTCATGTGGATTTAAGGATTTTGAACTAGTTTTAAGGATTTGAAGTTATTTTAATGATTCATAAAGATTAGTGGATTTCTTTAAAAGATTTGTCAGGATTATTATGAACTCATTAGAATTTTCAAGGATTTTTATGGTATTGAGAAAATTTTTAAGGATTAATGTAATTTTAAGGATTTTGAAGTGATTTTTAAAGATATTGAAGAAGTTTTAATGACATATAAAGAATAGCAGAATTTTTTTTAAAGGATTCGTCAGTATATTAAGTTTTTTGACCAATTGTGAGGATTTTAAAGTGTCTTTTTTAAGAAATCGTGATAATTTTAAATCGTTTTTAAGGATTCGTCAGGATTTTAAAAAAATTTTGACCAACCGTGAGAATTTTTAATTATTTTACAGGATTATTACGAATTTATGATAATTTTAAAGGATATTTATCAATTATTCATAAGGATCATGTAGTTTTAAGGATTCTGAAGTAAAGGATTTTTATAGTAGTTTTAATGACATATAAAGATTAGCGGATTTTTTTTAAGTATTCGTCAGGGTTTTAAAGGACAATTATGGATTCATAAGAATTTTCAAGGATTTTTATGAGATGAATTGTAAGTAAAGTTAGTAAGGGATACTGGTCGTAAATATTGTGGCAAATTCCAGTCGGACGGACGACTGAGACCCAAAATAATAATGACCTTCATTCCCAGTCCGGGACAAGCTTTGCTTATGGAAGTTTGAATCAAACCAGAAAAAAATAATATACAAAAAAAAACAACAACAAAAAAAATCTGGGTCAATATTGTGTGCTTAAAGTGCTAATCGTTCCGTAATTAGTTATGTAAGTATATCAGTGATTTTATCAGTGTACTAAACAGTATAAATACGGATTGTACTTATCTTGCCCTACTGACACACATCAAATGTTTGATATATCATCATATAATCGATAATATAAAATAAAATTTATTAGGTTAAATAGATCACAATAAGGGTGCGTTTTCAATATTCATAATCATGATTATCTTGTCACTGACAAAAGGAATAATTACATTCCGTATTTTGATTAAAAATAATATTGTATATTTGAAGTTTTCTCATTTATTTCATTTTAAATTATAATTTAAAATTGATACGAAAAAAAGTAATTTATTCGCATGAAACTAAAGTTGGTAGCTTGATGAGTAAAATATATATTATGAATATAAAGCAGTTGTTTCCAAACTTTTCATTTGACAATTAAATTTTCGCGAAAAATGATTTTCGAAAAGATTTATGGAATAGACAAAAGAATTTTGAAAGAAAGTACAGCAATTAGGTCGCTGGCAAAAAGAAATTACAAGAAAAGTAAAAAAGAAAATTCATGGAAAAAAAAATATTAAATTCATACTAAAAACAAATTTGTATATTACAATTTTTAATAATTAAAAATTTGTATGCTGAATTGTAAAATTGAATCTTAAAAAGATAAAGTTTATGCTATTCAGGATTTAAGGCGTTTATTCTATAAAAAAAATTAATTAAAAATAATTTTATATGTAAAAAATGTAAAGAGTGATTTGGCAATTTTTTTTTATTTTCCAATTTTAGTCGTGCTAATTTATGTTAAAAATATTTTTACCATTCTATTATGAATACTTTTCTACATTTAATAGTGTTATTCAACTCTATTATACATTTATATTTTTTTTTAAAAATTCTCAGCATGATTCCAATTACGAACGCAAATCAGATAATAAAAATATATCTGACATATTTTCCCTTACGTTTCCTTAATATCATAACAAAAACGAAACCATTGTAGTACCGTCTCACGTTTTCTCTTATTTACCAGAGACAATGCCCATCACTAGAAAAAAAAATTACCAAAACGAAAGGATTTATCATTATCAGTGGTGGAGCTAGCAAATTTTTGATTTTAATATAACAGTAAAAGAATACAATCCGGCTCGAAGGCCCAATAAGTTATTTGTAAAATCCGGCTCGAAAGCCCAAAAATGTGGATATTTTAATAATAAATTAAACATTATTTATGTTAATAAATTTTAATTTTATAGTAAAAATATTTTGTTTTGGTTTGTTCCTCCTTGTTTTTTTTTCCAAGACGTTAGCTATGAATCACGCTTCATGGAGTCTTAATCCAAAGTACATTCACTCTTAAAGAATTCCGAGCACGTCGGTTCGGTACATAATAGTAGTACCCGAGTGCATATACCGTACTTAAATTATAATGGATTTTAGAATAAAGAAATTATGGTCAGTTTGGCAAAATAAAGAGTCTAGAGATGAAAATTTGATCAGCGTTCAATTATTTGACCGTTAAAGAATGTCGGCCATCTTAGCGCTATACAATTGGGCCAAATATGCATACATAAACCAAACGAAATAAAATAATTTTAGATCTACAAGGTAGAGACGTTTGAAATTATTATTTTCATTTTTTGTAGAAATATTTGGAACTCCTTATACTATTCAAGAATCTTTAATCTTAATACCTTTTGCAGTAGGGATTCGTAATAATCGTGACGAATTCTTTAAAAAAATTCGGTTATCTTTATGCATTATTAAAACTACTTCCAACTACTTAAAATTACATAAATCCTTAAAATTTTTCTCAATAATTTATGATAATCCTTTAAATTATCACGAATTCATAATAATCCTTTAAAATCTTGACAAGTTCTTTAAAAATTTCCGCTAATCTTTCTAAATCATTAAAACTAGTTCAAAATATTTGAAATTATTTCAAAATCCTTAAAACTACATGATCCTTATGAATAATTGATAAATATCCTTTAAAATACTCATAAATTCGTATTAATCCTGTAAAATAATTAAAAATTCTCACGGTTGGCCAAAAAATTTTAAAAATCCTGACGAATCCTTAAAAACGCTTTAAAATTATTACGATTTCTTAAAAAAGACACTTTAAAATCCTCACAATTGGTCAAAAAAACTTAATATACAGACGAATCCTTTAAAAAAACTTCTTCAATATCTTTAAAAATCACTTCAAAATCCTTAAAATTAATTAATCCTTAAAAATTTTCTCAATACTATAAAAATCCTTGAAAATTCTCATGTATTCTTAAAAATCCTGACGAATCCTTTAGGAATCATCTAATATTTATAAATCATTAAAACTATATCAAAATTTCTAAAATGACTTCAAAATCCTTAAAACTATATAAATCCTTAAAATTTTTCTCAATACCATAAAAATCCTTGAAAATTCTCATGAATTACTAAAAATCCTGACGAATCCTTTAAAGGAATTCTCTAATAATTATAAATCATTAACATTACTTCAAAATCTCTAAAATTACATCATAATTTTTAAAATTACATAAATCCTTAAAACTTGTCTCAGTACCATAAAAATCCTTGAAAATTCTAATGAGTTCATAATAATCCTGACGAATCTTTTAAAAAAATCCACTAATCTTTATAAATTATTAAAATGACTTCAAAGCCTTAAAACTACTGCAAAGTCCTTAAATCCACATGAATCCTTAAAATTCTTATTTAATAATTTATAAAAATCCTTTACAATTTGCATCAATTCGTAATAATCCTTTAAAATCCTGACGAATCCTTTAAAAAAATCCACTAATCTTTATAAATAATTAAAATGACTTCGAATCCTTAAAACTGCTTCAAAATCCTTAATACCACATGAATCCTTAATATTCATCCTTAATAATTTATAAAAATCCTTTGGGATTTGCATGAATTTGTAATAATCCTTTAAAATCCTGACGAATCTTTTAAAAAAATCCATTAATCTTTATAAATCATTAAAATGACTTCAAATCCTTAAAACTACTTCAAAATGCTTAAAACCACATGAATCCTTAAAATTCTACCTTCATAATTTGCATGAATTCGTAATAATCCTGACGAATTCTTTAAAAAAATTCATTAATCTTTATAAATCATTAAAATGACTTCAAATCCTTAAAACTACTTCAAAATCCTTAAATCCACATGAATTCTTAAAATTCTTCCTTAATAATTTATAAAAATCCTTTAAAAAATTGGATGAATTCGTAATAATCCTTTAAAATCCTGACGAATCCTTTAAAAACAATCCGCTAATCTTTATCAAACATTAAAACTACTTCATATCCTTAAAGCTACATAAATCCTTAAAATTCTTTTCAATAATTTATAAAAATCCTTTAAAATTCTCATGAATTCATAATAATCCTTGAAAATCCTGACGAATCCTTTAAAAAAAATCCGCTATTCTTTATAAATCATTAAAACTTCTTCAATATCTTTAAAATTACTTTAAAATCCTTAAAAAATTTCTCAATACCATAAAAATCCTTGAAAATTCTCATGAATTCTTAAAAAATATGACGAATCCTTTAAAGAAATCCTCTAATAATTATAAATCATTAACATTACTTCAAAATCTCTAAAATTACATAAATCCTTAAAATTTTTCTCAATACCATAAAAATCCTTGAAAATTCTAATGAGTTCGTAATAATCCTGACGAATCTTTTAAAAAAATCCACTAATCTTTATAAATTATTAAAATGACTTCAAATCCTTAAAACTACTTCAAAGTCCTTAAATCCACATGAATCCTTAAAATTCTTATTTAATAATTTATAAAAATCCTTTACAATTTGCATCAATTCGTAATAATCCTTTAAAATCCTGACGAATCCTTTAAAAAAACCCACTAATCTTTATAAATGATTAAAATGACTTCAAATCCTTAAAACTGCTTCAAAATCCTTAATACCACATGAATCCTTATAATTTTTCCTTAATAATTTTTAAAAATCCATTAGAATTTGCATCAATTCGTAATAATCCTTTAAAATCCTGACGAATCCTTTAAAAAAAACCCACTAATCTTTATAAATAATTAAAATGACTTCAAATCCTTAAAACTACTTCAAAATGCTTAAAACCACATGAATCCTTAAAATTCTTCCTGAATAATTTATAAAAATCCTTTAAAAAATCGGATGAATTCGTAATAATCCTTTAAAATCCTGACGAATCCTTTAAAAACAATCCGCTAATCTTTATCAAACATTAAAACTACTTCATATCCTTAAAGCTACATAAATCCTTAAAATTCTTTTCAATAATTTATAAAAATCCTTTAAAATTCTCATGAATTCATAATAATCCTTGAAAATCCTGACGAATCCTTTAAAAACAATTCGCTAATCATTATGCATTTTTAAAACTCCTTCAAAATCCTTAAAACCACATGAATCCTTAAAATTCTTCCTCAATAATTTAAAAAAATCCTTTAGAATTTTGCATGAATTCGTACTAATCCTTTAAAATCCTGACGAATCCTTTAAAAAAAACCCACTAATCTTTAATGGCTTCAAATCCTTAACACTACTTCAAAATCCTTAAATCGACATGAATCCTTAAATTTCTTTCTTAATAATTTATAAAAATCTTTTAAAAATTCGCATGAATTCGTAATAATCCTTTAAAATCCTGACGAATCCTTTAAAAAAAATCCACTAATCTTTATAAATCATTAAAATAACTTCAAATCCTATGTAGTTTTAATGATTTGAAGTAGTTTTAATGATTTGAAGTAGTTTTAATAATTTATAAAGATCCGCGGAGTTTTTTAAAGGATTCGTCAGGATTTTAAAGGATAATTACGAATTTATGATAATTTTCAAGGATTTTATAAGTTATTGAGAATAATTTTAAGGATTTATGTAGTTATAGGATTTTAAAGTAATTTTAAAGATTTTTAAGTAGTTTTAATGATTTATAAAGATTAGCGATTTTTTTAAAGGATTCGTCAGGATTTTAAAGGATAATTAAGAATTTATGATAATTTTCAAGGATTTTATAAGTTATTGAGAATAATTTTAAGGATTTATGTAGTTTTAAGGATTTTAAAGTAATTTTAAAGATTTTTAAGTAGTTTTAATGATTTATAAAGATAAGTGATTTTTTAAAGGATTCGTCAGGATTTTAAAGGATTAGTACGAATTCATGCAAAATTCTAAAGGATTTTTATAAATTATTGAGAAGAATTTTAAGGATTTATGTAGTTTTAATGATTTGAAATAGTTTTAATGTTTTATAAAGATTAGTAATTTTTTTTAAAGGATTCGTCAGGATTCTGAAGGATTATTATAAATTCATGAGAATTTAAAAGAATTTTTATAAATTATTTAGAATAATTTTAAAGGATTTGAAGTAGTTTTAAAGATTTGTAAAGATTAGCAAATTGGTTTTAAAGGAATCGTCAGGATTTTAAAGGATTATTATGAATTCATGAGAATTTTCAAGGATCTTTAAAAATTATTGAGAAGAATTTTAAGAATTTATGCAGTTTTAAGAATTTAAAGTAGTTTTAATGACTCATAAAGATAAGCGGATTTTTTTAAAGGATTCGTCAAGATTTTAATGGATTATTGCGAATTAATGAGAATTTTTAATGATTTTTAAAAGTTATTGAGACTATTTGAGGATTTTGAAGTTATTTTAAAGATTTTGAAGCAATTTAAATGATTCATAAAGATTAGCGATTTTTTTTTTTTAAAGGATTCGTCAGATTACGAACTCATGAGAATTAAATTAAAATTATGACGATTCCTTAAAAAAAAAATCGGTAATCTTTATGAATCAATAAAACTACTTCAAAATATTTAAATTTACTTCAAAATCCTTAAAACATAAAATTGTATTCAATAATTAAAAAATAATGCATCTATAGGCACAAAAATCAAAAATGTCTGCTAAAATATAAATTTAATCACGAAATAAAAATAGCAGAATGTGATTGGTTGCAGGGATTCTGGAAAATAAATAATTTAAAGTGTTAAAAAACCAGAACAGAGTCATATTGAGTGAGATACATTTTTAAAAGTAAATTAAACAAGTAATTTTCAACCACTTTAGATAGAATTCAATGCATTGTAAATATCACTCTCAAGTACTTAGTTTAAACCTTCACCAGGAAATATAAATCAAATTACAAAGGACTGTCCTTCTGAGAAAGGACCTACGAGTAAAATGCCAAACACAATGAAAAATATAAAACAATGTACTTAGTTTAATCAGATAATTATATTAGTAAGATTAATTGGAAGACAGAATATGGCTTTAGATGATTTTTTGTGTTCTCAATTTTTGATTTCGGGTTATGTAGAAAAAAATAACTACAAAAAATTAAACGAACAATACAAAACTTAAAACTTTATAATTTGAGAATTCCAAGTGTCCATAAGAAAATCTGAGCCGACCATGAACCGAGAATTGACATTTATTAATTAAATTTAATCCGAATACTAAGTTGAATATATTCGGTATTCGGTTCTCGATTCTTATTAGTATTCGATAACTGAGTTCTCGATTCTTTAAAGTATTCGATTCTTTAAATCACTACCATGTGGTGAATGAATCTCAGTGGTTTCGCGACAAAAAGAATTGTTTAAGCAATTGCCTAGATTGTGAGGATCATTTTTTGTTCTGGATTATTTAATTATTGTCGTGTTTTATCAATTTCCAAATGATTTTAAAAAATAAATTTACAGCGAATGATTATCCCTTGTTTACGAATCAAATTCGTGTTAATTATATGTAATATTATACGAATTTAACGCCAAAAATAATTATAAGGACGTAAATCGAATTAATTAAAATTGATGGGTAGAAAAGAAAACAAGTTTGTATTTGTCAAATAATTTATTTCCAATAATTATATAGTAAACGTATTTATTTGTCACTGGGTAAATTCTAATTTAGGAACCATACTTGCTGGTCTTGCGATGTTTTTATTTCTTGAATAAAACAACCTTGACTATATATTATGAACCCAGTTTGATTAACGCTAATTTATTTAATTAGTGTTAATTTTTCCAAGTACACCGGTCAACCTTGTTAAAGGTAATTAAGTGATATTGTGAATATATACATTGTACATTTTTCAACATGGAGTAACTTTTAATTTTTTCAAAACAAATTTTTTTATATTTATAAAAAAAAACTAAAGATTCTGTTTCATCCTTGGTATATTTCCATATATGGAATATATGAAATATTTAGCGTCAGGACGAAGAGCGTAGCTTCTGTTCATGGCGTTCGTAGTTTAATTTGTGAGAATAGACTGAAGAAGTAAAACACAATTGTTTGTCGAAATTATCGGCGTCGTCGTCTCGCCGCTGAATACAGGAACTTGGGTGACGTGTTGGTAGTTTGAAATTTAATTATTGATTGTTCTTCTGATTTCAACCATGTTTTTATACCGAGTATGATCAAACATTCTTTGTCATAATGTTCTGTGGTACCGTGTACTATTTGTTTTTCTCTAAACACAGACTTAACAGATCTAAAGTATCCTGAGAAAAGTGCCGATGACGATAAAATAAAATATAATTAAAAATAATGAGTTTTGACAATATAAACCCAGAAAGATCAAGTAGGACTTAAAAAAGATCGAAAGACTTAAAAAAATCAACAAAGTCTAAGAGGAAACAAAACACATTAAATATAATGTTTTGACTATCTCTATAAAATTTCTTAAAATAATAATTCAAAGAAACAAAACAAAATACCATTAAAAGTAAAAAAAATATAATAATATGATATACCGGGGGTTGGTTGGTCACACAACTAAATAAATTTTACTAAACTCTATAAATTCAACTTAATAGTACAAAATTTTACTAAATTCTACAAAATTTTACTAAATTCTACAAAATTTTACTAAATTCTAGTAAACTCTAACTGAATAAATTCTACTAAATTTTACTAGCCCGTTGTTCTCATCTGACGCAAAAATTCATTCATCTCAACCCCAAAAACCAATTTTGAATGAAATCGGTCACACATCTCATCCGACATCTTGGATTTATTAATTTTGACAAAAAATTCATAATCTCCGACCCGAAAAATTCCCAAATCTATCTTGATAGGTATTATTACACATACAAAATTTCAACAGTACAATTTTACCAAGATATCTATCCGGACATGACAGTAGTATCTTGCTAAGATATTTATTTGGATATTACACAGCTATAATTATTTCTATCTCGACAATTATTGTACAAATATAATTTTAAAAGTACAATCTTGCTTAGAGATTTATCCTGATGGAAATTATTACACAGAAATCATCTTGAGAGTAGTATCTTAGCAAGATATCTATCTGGATGGCAATTATAGTACAGTTGGCAACACTGAAGTCAAGAGAAAAATAAATTTATTTGCGCACTGTAATCTTGAGCTTATTTATTATTAGTTCAGCTTGTTGTTATCAATTTGTTTGTTATTTATTATTAGTTCAGATGTATAAAAATCTTTAGATTGTCAATTGCAAATTCCGGATGAGGAAAAATAGATGTTAAGAAAAATCGTATTGCAATTTTCTTTTTTGTATTAGAAACGCGAGAAACACATCGATTTCCATTAGATGTACCAAGGTTTTCGTTTCCCACGCACAATTATACGTTGTCACACGATCAGAAAAAAAACATGTCAGCCGTTATCTTTTTCTTGAAAAGCTTTTTGTTTTGTTTAGACTCTATACAATGGCAATAAATATATGTCATCTTTGATGTATTGTTATATATTTTTATATAGAGTGGACATTGCATTAAGATTTTAGTTCGACGTTTCATCTTTGTCAGAACCGATAATTTTAATTCAAAAAATAAACATTTCTCAACTATGTTATAAATTTCACAATATAATTAGTTCCTTTTTTCACTTTCTCGAGTTAAAATGTGTTACTTTATAGTGAGACACCCTATATTATATACCCATTAATGTTATGTTTTTA
Source organism: Neocrepidodera transversa (assembly GCA_963243735.1). Lineage (NCBI taxonomy): Eukaryota > Metazoa > Arthropoda > Insecta > Coleoptera > Chrysomelidae > Neocrepidodera > Neocrepidodera transversa. Next base: position 2,110,581 of record OY725355.1, on the reverse strand, counting down.
AAAATATCTGTACGCTTCTATTTTATAATACAATCTATCACGTGTCTATTTCGTGGTTAGAGCACGTCAGTATTTTGGCGCTTGGCCTCTCAGTTTTAAATCCGCTATATTAATTATGTAATGTGTCGGCGGCTCTTTGTTGGGCATTTTCTTTTAGCTGGGGTTAAATCTATTTTTAACCAGAATTGATATAAATGAGGCTTCATCACTTACTTAACTTTAAAAAGTAGGCTGTGAAGTTTTGCTTTTCTTTTTTTGTCTTTTGAGAAAATCTTTGTTGTTTGTTGTTCAATTTTAGTAATTGAACTTGGGGATTTCTTAATGGAATATTTTTGTTTTGTTTTTGGGAATTCCCTGTTAAACTCTTATGTCATCAAATATTGAGAAGGCAGTTAATATAAATTAGCCATATTCCCAAATCAGTGTACAGAAAAATACATTTTTATTTTATTTTTTAAAGATTTGTGTGAAATATGCATTGATTTTTCAAAATCATGTAAGGAAAAACGCATTTTTGGTTTGTTTTTAAATTTGTATGTAGAAATATGCATTCTTATTTCACTTCCTGGCCAATTTGTGGTAACAAAATAAATTTATATTTTCGTTTTTCAAATATCTCAAAAATATTATTCTATAAGTGAATTTCGGCAGCTATTTTTTTATTTGTGGCTTCATTACGAAAACCATTACACGCAACGTTATTCGTATTCATGAAAATATTAAAGTTCATAGTTCGCCTGAACGTATAAAACGGATACCAATATCCAATAATGTAATTATTTGGAACAATACAATTCGAATTTCGTTTGATAACAATACAGCACGGAGACAAAAGAACGATTACGGTAAAGTCGTATTAATGCGAGAAGCCAAACGAAAAATATACAGTGTGTTTTTAATCTAATTACACAAAATGATATTTATTAAATTATACATACAACTCGAATTATTTTTTGACTTTCATGCAAACATATCATTAATGTTTATCAGAAATAGAAGTAGACCAAATACACTTCCTTGGAGAACCTCTAAAATATACCAGTAATATGTTATATTTATATTAAATGGTCCCATATCGCAATTTCCTTTTATGTTGAATGACCCCATATTTAAAGTTAATGATTAACCATGAAGCTGAATTTTATTCCCTAAATAGACACTGGCCTAAAATATCTACTGACCAAAAATGAGATGAATCGCATCAGCAAAATGGAAGTTATAGTGCTTGAATATAGTTATTGAATGACCCCATATTTCATGTTCTTATTTAATCACGAAGCTGAAATTTATTCCCTAAATAGATACTAACCTAAAATATCTACTGACCAAAAATGAGACGAATCGCACGAGAAAAACAGAAGTTATAGTGCTTGAAATATGTTATCATCTTTTTATTGAATGACCCCATATTTCATGTTCTTATTTAACCACGAAGCTGAAATTTATTCCCTAAATAGATACTAACCTAAAATATCTACTGACCAAAAATGAGATGAATCGCACCAGCAAAATAGAAGTTATAGTGCTTGAAATATGTTAGTAGCTTTTTATTGAATGACCCCATATCTAAGGTTCTTATTTAACCACGAAGCTGAAATTTATTCCCTAAATAGATACTAACCTAAAATATCTACTGACCAAAAATGAGAAGAATCGCACGAGAAAAACAGAAGTTATAGTGCTTGAAATATGTTAGCATCTTTTTATTGAATGACCCCATATCTAAGGTTCTTATTTAACCACGAAGCTGAAATTTATTCCCTAAATAGATATTGAACTAAAATATCTACTGACCAAAAATGAGAAGAATCGCACGAGAAAAACAGAAGTTATAGTGCTTGAAATATGTTAGCATCTTTTTATTGAATGACCCCATAACTAAGGTTCCTGTTTAATCACGAAGCTGAAATTTATTCCCTAAATAGATACTGAACTAAAATGTCTATTTACCAAAAATAAGATGAATCGCACCAGTAAAACAGAAGTTATAGTGCTTGAAATATGTTAGTAGCTTTTTATTGAATGACCCCATATCTAAGGTTCTTATTTAACCACGAAGCTAAAATTTATTCCCTAAATAGATACTAACCTAAGATATGTACTGACCAAAAATGAGAAGAATCGCACGAGAAAAACAGAAGTTATAGTGCTTGAAATATGTTAGCATCTTTTTATTGAATGACCCCATAACTAAGGTTCCTGTTTAACTACGAAGCTGAAATTTATTCCCTAAATAGATACTAACCTAAAATATCTACTGACCAAAAATGAGAAGAATCGCACCAGCAAAACAAAAGTTATAGTGCTTGAAATATGTTAGCATCTTTTTATTGAATGACCCCATATCTAAGGTTCTTATTTAACCACGAAGCTGAATTTTATTCCCTAAATAGATACTGAACTAAAATGTCTACTTACCAAAAATAAGATGAATCGCACCAGTAAAACAAAAGTTATAGTGCTTGAAATATGTTAGCAGCTTTTTATTGAATGACCCCATAACTAAGGTTCCTGTTTAATCACGAAGCTGAAATTTATTCCCTAAATAGATACTGAACTAAAATATCTACTGACCAAAAATGAGATGAATCGCACCAGCAAAACAGAAGTTATAGTGCTTGAAATATGTTGGCAGCTTTTTATTGAATGACCCCATAACTAAGGTTCCTGTTTAATCACGAAGCTGAAATTTATTCCCTAAATAGATACTGAACTAAAATATCTACTTACCAAAAATAAGATGAATCGCACCAGTAAAACAAAAGTTATAGTGCTTGAAATATGTTAGCAGCTTTTTATTGAATGACCCCATATCTAAGGTTCTTATTTAACCACGAAGCTGAATTTTATTCCCTAAATAGATATTGAACTAAAATATCTACTGACCAAAAATGAGATGAATCGCATCAGCAAAATGGAAGTTATAGTGCTTGAATATAGTTATTGAATGACCCCATATCTAAGGTTCTTATTTAACCACGAAGCTGAAATTTATTCCCTAAATAGATATTGAACTAAAATATCTACTGACCAAAAATGAGAAGAATCGCACGAGAAAAACAGAAGTTATAGTGCTTGAAATATGTTAGCATATTTTTATTGAATGACCCCATAACTAAGGTTCCTGTTTAATCACGAAGCTGAAATTTATTCCCTAAATAGATACTGAACTAAAATATCTACTTACCAAAAATAAGATGAATCGCACCAGTAAAACAGAAGTTATAGTGCTTGAAATATGTTGGCAGCTTTTTATTGAATGACCCCATAACTAAGGTTCCTGTTTAATCACGAAGCTGAAATTTATTCCCTAAATAGATACTGAACTAAAATGTCTATTTACCAAAAATAAGATGAATCGCACCAGTAAAACAGAAGTTATAGTGCTTGAAATATGTTGGCAGCTTTTTATTGAATGACCCCATAACTAAGGTTCCTGTTTAATCACGAAGCTGAAATTTATTCCCTAAATAGATACTGAACTAAAATGTCTATTTACCAAAAATAAGATGAATCGCACCAGTAAAACAGAAGTTATAGTGCTTGAAATATGTTAGTAGCTTTTTATTGAATGACCCCATATCTAAGGTTCTTATTTAACCACGAAGCTGAAATTTATTCCCTAAATAGATACTGAACTAAAATGTCTATTTACCAAAAATAAGATGAATCGCACCAGCAAAACAGAAGTTATAGTGCTTGAAATATGTTGGCAGCTTTTTATTGAATGACCCCATAACTAAGGTTCCTGTTTAACCACGAAGCTGAAATTTATTCCCTAAATAGATACTGAACTAAAATATCTACTGACCAAAAATAAGATGAATCGCACCAGCAAAACAGAAGTTATAGTGCTTGAAATATGTTAGCATCTTTTTATTGAATGACCCCATAACTAAGGTTCCTGTTTAATCACGAAGCTGAAATTTATTCCCTAAATAGATACTGAACTAAAATATCTACTGACCAAAAATGAGATGAATCGCACCAGCAAAACAGAAGTTATAGTGCTTGAAATATGTTGGCAGCTTTTTATTGAATGACCCCATAACTAAGGTTCCTGTTTAACTACGAAGCTGAAATTTATTCCCTAAATAGATACTAACCTAAAATATCTACTAACCAAAAATGAGATGAATCGCACGAGAAAAACAGAAGTTATAGTGCTTGAAATATGTTAGCATATTTTTATTGAATGACCCCATAACTAAGGTTCCTGTTTAATCACGAAGCTGAAATTTATTCCCTAAATAGATACTGAACTAAAATATCTACTTACCAAAAATAAGATGAATCGCACCAGCAAAACAGAAGTTATAGTGCTTGAAATATGTTAGCATCTTTTTATTGAATGACCCCATATCTAAGGTTCTTATTTAACCACGAAGCTGAAATTTATTCCCTAAATAGATATTGAACTAAAATATCTACTGACCAAAAATGAGAAGAATCGCACGAGAAAAACAGAAGTTATAGTGCTTGAAATATGTTAGCATCTTTTTATTGAATGACCCCATAACTAAGGTTCCTGTTTAATCACGAAGCTGAAATTTATTCCCTAAATAGATACTGAACTAAAATGTCTACTTACCAAAAATAAGATGAATCGCACCAGTAAAACAGAAGTTATAGTGCTTGAAATATGTTAGTAGCTTTTTATTGAATGACCCCATATCTAAGGTTCTTATTTAACCACGAAGCTGAAATTTATTCCCTAAATAGATACTAACCTAAGATATGTACTGACCAAATATGAGACGAATCGCACTAGCAAAACAGAAGTTATAGTGCTTGAAATATGTTAGCAGCTTTTTATTGAATGACCCCATAACTAAGGTTCCTGTTTAACTACGAAGCTGAAATTTATTCCCTAAATAGATACTAACCTAAAATATCTACTAACCAAAAATGAGATGAATCGCACGAGAAAAACAGAAGTTATAGTGCTTGAAATATGTTAGCATATTTTTATTGAATGACCCCATAACTAAGGTTCCTGTTTAATCACGAAGCTGAAATTTATTCCCTAAATAGATACTGAACTAAAATATCTACTTACCAAAAATAAGATGAATCGCACCAGCAAAACAGAAGTTATAGTGCTTGAAATATGTTAGCATCTTTTTATTGAATGACCCCATATCTAAGGTTCTTATTTAACCACGAAGCTGAAATTTATTCCCTAAATAGATATTGAACTAAAATATCTACTGACCAAAAATGAGAAGAATCGCACGAGAAAAACAGAAGTTATAGTGCTTGAAATATGTTAGCATCTTTTTATTGAATGACCCCATAACTAAGGTTCCTGTTTAATCACGAAGCTGAAATTTATTCCCTAAATAGATACTGAACTAAAATGTCTACTTACCAAAAATAAGATGAATCGCACCAGTAAAACAGAAGTTATAGTGCTTGAAATATGTTAGTAGCTTTTTATTGAATGACCCCATATCTAAGGTTCTTATTTAACCACGAAGCTGAAATTTATTCCCTAAATAGATACTAACCTAAGATATGTACTGACCAAATATGAGACGAATCGCACTAGCAAAACAGAAGTTATAGTGCTTGAAATATGTTAGCAGCTTTTTATTGAATGACCCCATAACTAAGGTTCCTGTTTAACTACGAAGCTGAAATTTATTCCCTAAATAGATACTAACCTAAAATATCTACTAACCAAAAATGAGATGAATCGCACGAGAAAAACAGAAGTTATAGTGCTTGAAATATGTTAGCATATTTTTATTGAATGACCCCATAACTAAGGTTCCTGTTTAATCACGAAGCTGAAATTTATTCCCTAAATAGATACTGAACTAAAATATCTACTTACCAAAAATAAGATGAATCGCACCAGCAAAACAGAAGTTATAGTGCTTGAAATATGTTAGCATCTTTTTATTGAATGACCCCATATCTAAGGTTCTTATTTAACCACGAAGCTGAAATTTATTCCCTAAATAGATATTGAACTAAAATATCTACTGACCAAAAATGAGAAGAATCGCACGAGAAAAACAGAAGTTATAGTGCTTGAAATATGTTAGCATCTTTTTATTGAATGACCCCATAACTAAGGTTCCTGTTTAATCACGAAGCTGAAATTTATTCCCTAAATAGATACTGAACTAAAATGTCTACTTACCAAAAATAAGATGAATCGCACCAGTAAAACAGAAGTTATAGTGCTTGAAATATGTTAGTAGCTTTTTATTGAATGACCCCATATCTAAGGTTCTTATTTAACCACGAAGCTGAAATTTATTCCCTAAATAGATACTAACCTAAGATATGTACTGACCAAATATGAGACGAATCGCACTAGCAAAACAGAAGTTATAGTGCTTGAAATATGTTAGCAGCTTTTTATTGAATGACCCCATATCTAAGGTTCTTATTTAACCACGAAGCTGAATTTTATTCCCTAAATAGACACTGGCCTAAAATATCTACTGACCAAAAATGAGATGAATCGCATCAGCAAAATGGAAGTTATAGTGCTTGAATATAGTTATTGAATGACCCCATATTTCATGTTCTTATTTAATCACGAAGCTGAAATTTATTCCCTAAATAGATACTAACCTAAAATATCTACTGACCAAAAATGAGAAGAATCGCACCAGCAAAACAGAAGTTATAGTGCTTGAAATATGTTAGCATCTTTTTATTGAATGACCCCATATCTAAGGTTCTTATTTAACCACGAAGCTGAAATTTATTCCCTAAATAGATACTAACCTAAGATATGTACTGACCAAATATGAGACGAATCGCACTAGCAAAACAGAAGTTATAGTGCTTGAAATATGTTAGCAGCTTTTTATTGAATGACCCCATAAAATTCCTCTTATGTTGAATGACCCTATATCTTAGGTTCCTTTTTAACCTCGAAACTCAAATTTATTTCCAATACAGATACTGAACTTATAACTTAATTGAAATAGTGGGTGCTTATTTATATCACCAGATTTAACACCCTTTTACTTAAATTGTATGAAATAAATTTGCACTATTAATAAATCTCTAATTTAGGAAATAGTGACTGAATAAAAAAAAATGACTTGTCTAATGAGACATTTCGCCTTATTAAGAAAAATCTATTAATAGTATATCAATCAAAATAGGACATAAGGAAAAAATAATACTAAATACAGGTAGGCTAGACTAATTTGTTGACGTTTTATTTATTTATTATTAACTTGTTATATTCCCACGCTTTTGAATAACTAATAAGATTTTTCGTTTCATTTCCGAATTTGGTCATCAAAAATATTATTAATCTTATAAAATGAAATTCCACAAGTTCTATCCGAATATATACCACACACTTATTCTTGATTAAATAAAAATATATGTCATTTCTTATTTTCTATTGTGAATTTTTTTATATGAAATCGAGATGATTGGAAAATCCATGAAAAAGAAAATTGTCCACAATTTTCTTTTGCTTACAAGTTAAATAAAATATTGATTGGAAGAGTAATTTATTTTCTACTGCGAAGAAATTTATTTCGGTCTTCGTACCACACGTGGATAATTTATTTGCAGGAAAAACAGACTCGTTTATGAAATATAATTCTGAAAATATAAGTACTTAAGAATTTCAAAATTTAAAAATATCAAAAAATAATTAAATAATTTATATTTTATACAAAATCTCTTTTTTATAAATCACAAAAATACTCTTTTAAATTTTAAAAAACATGATAATATTATTTTTGCCACATTCCTCATAAGGATAAACGCTCATAATAATACGAAACGTTGTTAGTTAAAAATGCACCACAACAAAAAAAAACAGCGTTCTGGGGGTTGGTCTAATTTATTTTGGGGTGGTTAAAGGGGGTTTCGCGATTTCCAAGAAAACTTGAATTATCAAAAAACATTTAACACCAAAGTTTTGCTTTGTTTTGCAAATGTGAGGAAAAACGTTTTTTTGGTTTGTTTTTAAATTTATACGCAGAAAAATACATTCTTTCTTTGTTTTTAAAATCCGTGTGAAAAAATGCATTTTTACTTGTTTTTTTTTTAAATGTCTTTAAAAATGTATTATTTTATTTTTCAAATTGGTATGTGACAAAATGCATTGTTATACTTTGTTTTCCAAAATCAATGTGAAGAAAAACGCATTTTTGGTTTGTTTTTTTTTGTATATAGAAAAGTGCATTCTTGCTTCAATTTTGTTACTATAATTTCTCTTCCCGATTATAATTTTTTTATCGACCAATTAAAATTAACAATTTCTCCTTTATAAAGAAAAATGAAAATAAAAAAATTCTTACTGAACAAGCCACATTAGAATGCCCCACGTTGGGCGCCATTTGAAATAAAAAAAACTACCTGTCAACTAAAAATAATTATTCTGATTTATCTTTGAGAAGACAATTTAAGGCTAAATGACGTGAAGAAATTGGCGTTTATGAAGAGAGATGCTCAAAATGTACAGACGCCGAAATTTAAGACGTCGGAACGAAGAGCGTCGCGACGTCGAACGTTACAATTTCTATTCATGGTGTTCGTTTTGGTTTGTGAAAATACACAGTAATTTGAAAAAGTAAAACAGAACTGTCTGTCGAAATTATGGGCGTCGGCGTCTCGACGGTGAAAACTAAAACTTCGGTGTTGGTAGTTTGAAATTTGACTGGAGCTTTGAACCACCTGTTTGAGTGTTTAAGTAAACATTTTACGATAATAATGCTGTATGGGAACATGTAAGTTTTGTTTCTCATGGCATTTTTCAATATTTCAACATTTTGGAATTTAAATGCGAACATTAGTAGTCTTAAAATGGTTCAAACGTTCCTTATCTTTTTCTATAAAATTAAATTGAATAAAATGAAACAAAATAACATTAAAAATAATGCATTTTGAGGATATATCTATAAAATTGCTGGAAATTTTTTTTAACGTGTAGTTAATTTTTTCAGATTCCACATAAACCTTAATGCTTTTAGATTCCTAAATTCCCTCAAATGTGGCATAAATTTCCATTTAGTTGCATCTAGAAAATTTGTAACGAATGTTTTTCTTAGTTTTTTTCAGGGTTCTAAAATATCATGATATTTATATAAATTATCACATGATATATATCGAATATATATCATTTTTTTAATTTAATTATTTAATTAATTAAAAATAAACAAATATCACTTGGTATATTTTTTTTGGTGTGTTAAAATACAGTCAAAATATTGCCAATAAACTACCAAAATCTACTAACTATCTAAATCTAACCTGTGTATTTTAATCTATTTTATTAAAAGAAGTTTTTGACTATCTAAATCTAACCTGTGTATTAAAAGAAGAAGAAAATATAACACTATTTATATTTATTTTATTAAAAGAAGTCTTGACTATCTAAATGTAACCTGTCTATTAAAAAAAAAAGAAAATATAGCTTTTTCTTTCCATTTAAAACTTATTCTCCACTACGTTCCACTTCTATTTTTCTACTTTTTTCCTACATTTTCTCTTATATTTTTTACTAATTTCTTTGTGCCATACTTTTTTGTTCGACTTTTTCCCGTTTAAACTTTTTTTCTACTTCTTTCCCAATTTTTTTCACTTTTCCCCTACTTTTTTCCACTTTTTCTCCGACTCATTTTTTCTCCTCTATTTTCCCACCATCATTTTTTCCTCTACTTTTTTACCAATTTTTTTCCCCCCATTTTTTTGTTTTAGATATTTTTTTACATTTTTTCCCCTACATCTTTTAATTTCAAACTTCTTTTCCCCTTTTTTCCTAACTTATTTTTCTCCTGTTTTTTCAGTAATTTTTTTATGTTTCCAACTTTTTTCCCATTATTTCCCAACCCTCTTTCCCCTACTTTTTTAATAATTTCTCTGTGTTCCATTTTTTCTCCTCAAAAACTTTTTCCACATCTTTCCATATTGTTTTTCACTTTTCCCCTACTTTTTTCCATACTTTTTTATTCCACCCTTTCCTCTACTGTTTTCCACTTTTTCTCACACATATTTTTTACCAATTTCTTTGTGTCAAACGTTTTTTGTTCCACTTTTCCCCTTAAAACTTTTTTCCATTTCATCCCCTATTTTGTCACTTTTCCCCTACTTTTTTATTTTATCCTTTTCCCAACTTTTTTATTCTGTCCTTTTCTACTTTTCCCACTTATAAATTTAAATTTTTTTGTGTAAATTTTTTTTGTTTCACTTTTTCTCATTTAATCTTTTTTTTTCACTTCTTTTTCTATTTTTTTTTTCACTTTTTTCCTATTTTCTTCCACTTTTCCTAACGTTTTTATTCCTCCCTTTCCCCTACTTTTTTTTTCACTTTTTCTCCTACATTTTTTACTAATTTCTTATTTCTTTGTGTCAAACTTTTTTCCACTTTTTCACTAATTTTTTTATAATTTAAAATTTGAAACTTTTTTTACCAATTTTTCACCTACTTTTTTTTCTACTTTTCGCCCCAGCCTTTTTCCATTACTTTTTTTTCCACTTTTCGCCCCAGCCTTTTTTCCCCTACTTTTTTAGTTTCAAACTTTTTCCCCAATTTTTTTATATATAATCTTTGTTTTTAATTTCCAATTTTCTCCCTCTTCCTTTCTATTATTACCAATGGAGTGGTAAGGGGGGAAAGAAGAAAATAATTACTTAAAAAAGTGACTTTTTCGTAAAAAAGTGACTTTTTCGTAAAAAAGTGGAAATTTGACAGTAACTGACAATAATGAGAAAAAATGGCTAGTTTTGGAAAAAAAAAGGGGAAAACGGGGTAATTTCAAGAAAAAAAGTGACAAAATTTGAAAGAAAAGATGGGAAATTTAAGACAAAAAAGTTCGAAAATTTGAAAGAAAAGAGGGGAAATTTTTTGGAGGAAGAGAGGAAATTTGAGAAAAAAATAACAAAAATGAAAAAATAAGAGGTAATTTTAAAAAAAAAATGGGGTAATTTTAGAAAAAACGGGGTAATTTCAGGAAAAAGTGACAAAAATTGAGAGAAACGAGGGGAAATTTGAGACAAAAAGTGACAGCATTTGAGAGAAAAGAGGGGAAATTTTGAAGGAAGAGGCCTTATGACGAAAATAAGGTGTAATTTTGAGAACAAAGGGGTAATTTTAGAAAAAAGGGGTAATTTTCAGAAAAGTGACAAAGTGAAAAGAGGAAAAATTTTGAACAAAAAATTAACACCCTCATTTTTCTTAAAAATCTACTAATTTAGTAAGAAATCTACTGAAAACAGTAACCATGATTATTTGGGATACAGGATAAGTAAAAGCAATAATAAAATAAAACGTGGCGAAGCTGGGAATCCCAAAGTCGGCGCGTGGATGCTTGCGCAATAGCCGAATAAATCGCTACTGATATTATACTCTTGTACAGGATCGTATTGAGACATGATCTTTAAAATGAGGGAAAACATTTTTAATTTAATAAATAAAATTATCGATTATATCGGATATATATCAGGATATAAATATCGGATATATATTCTCCGAACCCTGGTTTGTATATAGAAAAAATGCATTCTTGCTTCGTTTTTTATTTTATACTGACAAAATTATACTATTTATATTAATAAAAATTTTAAAACACGTATTTTAAAATAGGAAACTGTTATAGGGGTCATACTATAAAGATTGTCTCGCCTCATGGTGGCGTAAATTGATGCTCATTTAACTAAAGCAATAACAATTTTTTTTAACCGTTAATTACTTCCATTCGACTTAATTAACTCGACTATTCGTTTCTTGTTGGTTTAACAACGAATGGAAAAGCGGAGGACATAAAACAAATATGTATATTTCCTGTTTGTAACCAAATTAAATTTACGACCAAAAATATATTTTTCAAAAAGTTATAAATTTAATTATATAGGACATTCAGATAAATTATTGGAAACTAGGATAAGGGAACATGAGTTGAAAAAAAAATATTTTATGGTGTTGCCAACATCAAAAGCATATCACTTTTTTGATATTCAAGTCATATGAGAATAAAAAATATGTAAGTTCCAAAGAGAATTTATATTAGGTTTAAGATATTCAAAAAAAAAAAAAAGTCAAAGCTAAAGGAATTTATTCTGAACATAAAATCCGGTATATATATATGAGATTTTCTCTATATGCTTTTTGATATTCCTATACAGAGACCATTGACCGGATAATTCTTAAAAGACGGAAAAATTCTTAGAATGTATGAAATGAAAATCGTGTGGAAAATTATTTTCCTATACAACTTAATAAAATTGACCTTACAATGTCAGTTGAGGAAGAGCCGGTCGGCGGTATAACAAAAAAGGAAACGTTGGAATTATTCAATCAATTAAATTAGAATTCCAGCATGCCTTCAAGGCGATATTTGCGCATAAAATATCGCAGTTACGAAACGTATAATCATTAGCAAACATTTTTTCAGCTCGATTAGATAATTGGCAGACAAACAAGATCCTTTGTCCGGATGTATTTGCATTTATAAATTGCGATTTAATAATAATTAATATTGCTTTTAAACACGTCCGTTGCTTGGAAAATGTGTGTGGGTTTTGAAGATTAAAAATTATTTTTAAGTAGAAAATAATGATTCACTAGTAAAAAATCTTGTATTTAAAAACGTAAATATAATGAGAGCAGTTGTTCATCATTAAATCATTTTGCTCGTGAGTATTTTAACATATGTTCACAGCAATTTTTTTGTTCTATATTTAACGCATATTTTTTTGGTCAATAAAACTAAATTTTTTTTTGTTACAGATTATTTTCTTGTATATGTCATTGTTACCAATTTTTTACGTTTTCTTTTTTCTTTGGACATTAATTTTTCATCTCACCTCGTATATTTTAAAATCCAAATTCACTTTTATTTCTAGTCTGTTATCAGCAATTACCATTTCTACCTAATATATTCCATCTCTCTCGAAAATAAGGTTTCCCGGCTTCATTTCTTCCTCTTGTTTTATCTGCTGTTGGTTAATTTCGCCTCAAAAATTTGGGGGTTTCAAACCACGTTTCAATTTTTCCAATCACGTTACAAGTTTCATTTTTTTTTTTATTTCGGATTTACTTGGAACGAGTGGAAATCTAATCTAGACTCAATAAGACCAAGTTGGACGTTTCTCCAATTTAAGAAAATGACCACGTGTCATCTAGCAACGTCTCTCTCTTATTGAGCTTAATTTCCTTAAACCCCAATAAAAAAATAGGACAGATTTTGAAATATCATAGTTTTTTTTGCCAATAATTTTTAAATTCACCAAAAAATTAATTAATATATTACATTTTTTTATATTTCAAATTGTATACGTGGTAATGAACCTATAAATGTTTGAGCTAAAAAACTCATTTATTTGCAATAATTTCATTTGTTTTCATTTGTTTTAATTTGATTTTATTTATTTTCATTTATCTTCATTTATTTTCATTTATTTCCTTTATCTTCATTTATCTTCATTTATCTTCATTCATTTTCATTTATTTTCATTTATCTTCATTTATTTTCATTTATTTTCATTTATTTCCGTTTATCTTCATTTATCTTCATTCATTTTCATTTATTTTCATTTATTTTCATTTATTTTCATTTATTTTCATTTATTTTCATTTATCTTCATTCATTTTCATTTATTTTCATTTATCTTCATTTATTTTCATTTATTTTCATTTATTTCCGTTTATCTTCATTCATTTTCATTTATTTTCATTTATCTTCATTCATTTTCATTTATTTTCATTTATCTTCATTTATTTTCATTTGTTTTCATTTATTTTCATTTATTTCCGTTTATCTTCATTTATCTTCATTTATTTTCATTTATTTTCATTCATTTTCATTTATTTTCATTTATCTTCATTTATTTTCATTTATTTTCATTTATTTCCGTTTATCTTCATTTATCTTCATTCATTTTCATTTATTTTCATTTATCTTCATTCATTTTCATTTATTTTCATTTATCTTCATTTATTTTCATTTATTTTCATTTATTTCCGTTTATCTTCATTTATCTTCATTCATTTTCATTTATTTTCATTTATCTTCATTCATTTTCATTTATTTTCATTTATCTTCATTTATTTTCATTTGTTTTCATTAATTTTCATTCATTTTCATTTATTTTCATTTATCTTCATTTATTTTCATTTGTTTTCATTTATTTTCATTTTTTTTCATTTACTTTCATTTATCTTCATTTATTTTCATTTGTTTTCATTTATCTTCATTAATTGTCATTTACTTTCATTTATCTTCATTTATTTTCATTTATTTTCATTTATTTTCATTTATTTCCGTTTATCTTCATTTATCTTCATTCATTTTCATTTATTTTCATTTATCTTCATTTATCTTCATTTGTTTTCATTTATTTTCATTTTTTTTCATTTACTTTCATTTATCTTCATTTATTTTCATTTGTTTTCATTTATCTTCATTAATTGTCATTTACTTTCATTTATCTTCATTTATTTTCATTTATTTTCATTTGTTTTCATTTACTTTCATTTATCTTCATTTATTTTCATTTATTTTCATTTTTTTCATTTATTGTCATTTATTTTCATTTATCTTCATTTATTTTCATTTATTTTCATTTGTTTTCATTAATTTTCATTCATTTTCATTTATTTTCATTTATCTTCATTTATTTTCATTTGTTTTCATTTATCTTCATTTATTTCCGTTTATCTTCATTTATCTTCATTTATTTTCATTTGTTTTCATTTATCTTCATTAATTGTCATTTACTTTCATTTATCTTCATTTATTTTCATTTATTTTCATTTGTTTTCATTTACTTTCATTTATCTTCATTTATTTTCATTTTTTTTCATTTATCTTCATTTATTGTCATTTATTTTCATTTATCTTCATTTATTTTCATTTATTTTCTTTTTTTTCATTTATCTTCATTTATTGTCATTTACTTTCATTTATCTTCATTTATTTTCATTTATTTTCATTTGTTTTCATTTATTTTCATTTATTTTTATTTATTTTTATTTATTTTCATTTATTTTCATTGATTAAACAAACCAAAAAAACGTGTTTCTTAAAATAATTTTGGAAAACGAAGTAACAATGTATTTTTTAAGATACGAATTTGAAAAACGAAGCAAGAATGCATTTTTGTACATACAAATTTAAAAACAAACCTAAAATGAGTTTTTCCTTTCTTTACATGATTTTAGAAAACAAGTAAAAATATTCCTAGAAAAAAGGAGTAAACAGTACAAGACATTTTTTTATTTTTTTTGTATTTTTTTATCTTTCTCTCAATCTTCTGATTTTTTTTATTCTGACAATCCTGAGAAGGATTCGATTTTTTAATTGTTTTGTTTTTTCGATTTTTTAAATTTTTCTCTAAATCTCTCTTTTTTCCAAGGAAACTTTGTCCTGATGGTCCTGAGCAGGAATTTTTTTTAATTTTTTTCGATTTTTCCTAGTTTTCTCCAATTTTCTTTCATTTTTCAAATGCTTTTTTTATCCTGATGATAATAAGCTGAAAATTTCTTGATTTTTTCCATTTGTCTAATTTTTCTAAATAAATTTTATCCTGACGATCCTGAGCAGGAAATTTTTTCAATTTTTTTCGGATTTTTCCTAATTTTCTCTCATTTTTCAAAGGATTTTTTTATCCTGATGATTCTGGGCCGGAAATTTCTAGATTTTTTCCATTTGTATAATTTTTCCAAAGAAATTTTGTCCTGGCGGCCCTGAGCAAAAAATTTTTTAAATTTTTTTCGGCTTTTTTTATTCTGATGATCTTAGGCCAGAAATTTCTTGTTTTTTTCGATTTTTTTAAATTTTAAAAGGAATTTTTTTCCTGCTGGTCCTGAGCAGGAAATATTTTGATTTTTTTTCGATTTTTCTCTCTTATTTTTCTAATGATTTTTTTTATTCTGATGATTACTGGGCAGGACAGTTTTTGTTATTCGTTTTTTTTATTTGTTGTTGATTTTTCTAATATTTCTCTGGGTTTCTCTCATAAGGATTTTTTATCCTGATGATCCTGGACAAGACTAATTTTTTTTTATTCTCATTTCTCAGATGTTTTTTATTCTGGCTATCTTAGGCAGGAATTCTTTTTATTTTTTCGATTTTTTTTATTTTTCTCTAACGTTCTCTCATTTTCTTAAGTAACAATGTTTGTTTTAATATAGAAATTTGAAAAACAAAGCAATGACGCATTTTTTTCACAGAAAGTTAATAAAAAAACGAGTAAAAATGCATTTGTCCACGCACGAATTTTTGGAAAACAAAGCAAGAATGCATTTTTCTACATTTAAAAACAAACCCAAAATGCGTTTTTCCTTATACGATTTTAGAAAATATTACTCGAAAAAAGGAGTAAACTAGTACTTTTACACCCTCGATATTATTTATTTATATATTTACAATGTTCTAATAGAAGGAAAAAAATTTTCCGAGTGCATTTTCTAGTAAAAGTAATTCCATTTATAGTCTAGATAGTGTATCTGCAATTTTATTTATTGTAGAAATAAATTTTAGTTCTTTACAAAACAATAAAGTCGGTAAGAACATTTTTTTATTAAAATTATTTACAGTGTACCAAAAAAAAAAAAGTCAATTTTAAACTTAATAAAATATATACGTTTCATCCTCAAAGGATCACCCTCAACTATTTTTTTTTAAAACCAACCTGTACTTTGAAATTCCCCAAGACTTAATTTTTTTATTGGGTTTCGACAATGAACTTTAGGAAGTACGGTACTGTTCATTTTAACCCTATAAATATAAGTACAAGAATTGTAAAATATCTTGAAGAGCAATTTTTACGTAATTAAAATAAAAAATGGAGATTTTAAAAATTAAATAAAAAGTACAGGTCCGCATCAATATTTTTTCCATTTTTATATCTATAACGGTTTATGAAATCTCAATATATATATATACCGGGTGTTTAACAATTTTAACCACCCTGTATATAGTCATAATAAATATGATCTTGGGATGTCTTAACCTCAACTTTGTCATAACAGTACCACGTTGTATTTGATTATTGCGGTAAATAAACATTTCGATATTATTACAAATATTGATAAGTCGGTTTATTGATTGGAAATGTTTGTACATTTCCAATTGCATCGCTTATTGAATCAATTTGTTTACCATTACATAAATCACTAGATAAATCTTGCTTTCGCGTTGTAGTTCGTCGTGTGTTATTAATTGCGTTCGGATGAACTAATAACATGAGTAATCAAACGAACTAATTATGGTAATGTTTCCTTTAAATGGATAAAATGGAATGATTTTAATAAAAATTAAAATTTTATAAATAGATTTAATATAAGACATAAAAATATTGCCCAGGATCGTCAAGATAAAAAAAATCTTATTTCATAATGACGAACAAATTTTCCGAAATTTTTCAAATTTTTTTTTTAATTTTTCTAATTTTCTCTTATTTTACTATTTTGTTTATTCTGATGATACTGGTTAGGACAGTTTGTGTTTTTGTTTTTTTTATCTTTTTTAATTTTTTATTTAATTTTTTCTAATTTTTCTCTCATAAGTATTTTTTATCCTGACAAGACATTTTTTTTTATTTTATGATCTTTTTCTCATCTTCTGATTTTTTTTTTTATTCTGACGATCCTGACAGAAATCTTTTTTTCCGATTTTAATTTTTTCTCTCATTTTTATTAAAAAAAATTTGTCCTGATGATCCTGAGTAGGTAATTTTTTTATTTTTTTCTAATTTTTCTCTAATTTTCTCTCATTTTTCAAAGATTTTTTTTATCCTCATGATCCTGGGCAGTAAATTTCTTGATTTTTTCGATTGTTTTTAAATTTTTCCAAGGATTTTTGTATCCTAATTATGCTGGGCAGGAAATTTCTTAAATTTTTATTTTTTCTAATGAAATTTTATCCTGATGATCCTGAACAGGAAATTTCATTTTCTTTCGATTTTTTTCTAATTTTTCTTTAATTTCCCTCTATTTTTTTCTCATTTTTCTAGTGATTTTTTATCCTGTTGATTCTGGGCAGGAAATTTCTTAATTGATTTTTATTTTTTCGATTTTTCTCTCATTTTTTCTCATTTTCCTAAGGGATTTTTGTGTCCTGACAATTCTGGGCAGTAAATTTCTTAATTTTTTTGTTTTTTTTTTAAGTTTTCCAAAGAAATTTTGTCCTGATGGTCCGGAGGAGAAAATTTTTTGATTTTTTTCGATTTCTTTCTAAATTTTCCAAGGATTTTTGTATCCTGATTATCCTAGGCAGTAAAAATTTCTTAATTTTATTTTGAGTTTTTTCTATTTTTTCAGTTTGTCTAAAGAAATTTTGTCCTGATGGTCCCGAGGAGGAATTTTTTGATTTTTTGATTTTTTCGATTTTTTCGATTTTTTCGATTTTTTCGATTTTTTCGATTTTTTCGATTTTTTCGATTTTTTCTAATTTTTCTCCAATTTTCTCTCATTTTTCTAAGGACATTTTTAATCTTATGATTATTGGCAGGGAAGTTCTTGTTTTTTTTTTCGATTTTTTAATTTTTCTAATGATATTTTATCCTGATGATCCTGGGCAGTAAAAATCTCTTTTAATTTTTTTAATTTGCGTAAAGAAATTTTGTCCTGATGGTCCTGAACAAGAAATTTTTTGATTTTTTCGATTTATTTAATTTTCTCTATTTTCTCTCATTTTTCCAATGAAGTTTTGTCCTGATGGTCTTTAGCAGGAAATTTTATGATTTTTTTTTAAATTTATCTCTAGTTTTCTCTAATTTTTGTAAGAATTTTTTTTAATCTGATGATACTGGGCAGGACAGTTTTTGTTTTTTTTTTTAATATTTTGTTGATTTGTTCTAATTTTTCTACAATTTTCTCTCTTAAGGATTTTTTATCCTGTTGATCCTGGACAAAACATTTTTTTTGTTTTTTATATATCTTCTGATTGTTTTTTTTACTCTGACAATCCTGTGCAGGAATTTTTGATTTTTTCGATTTTTTTAATTTCTCTAATTTTCTCTTGTTTTTTTTTTAAGAAATTTTGTCTGGATGGTCCTGAGCAGGAAATTTTTTGATTTTTTTTCAATTTTTTTAAAATTTGTCTCTAATTTTCTCTCATTTTTCTAAGAATTTTTTTTATTCTGATGATACTGGGCAGGACAGTTCTTGTTTTTTTCTTTTTTGATTTTTTTTTAAATTTTTTATTGATTTTTCTTTTTCTACAATTTTCTCTCTTAAGGATTTTTTATCCTGTTGATCCTGGACAAGACATTTTTTTTGTATTTTGTTGTATTTTTTTTTATCTTTTTCTCAATTTTCTGATTGTTTTTTTTACTCAAACAATGCTGTTCAGGATTTTTTTTTATTTTTTCGATTTTTTAAATTTTTCTCTAATTTTCTCTTTTTTTCCAAGGAAATTTTGTCCTGATGGTCCTGAGCAGGAATTTTTTTTCGATTTTTCCTAATTTTTCTCCAATTTTTTCTCATTTTTCAATGGATTTTTTTATACTGATGATCCTGGGCCGGAAATTTCTTGATTTTTTTCGATTTTTCTAATTGTTCTAAGGAAATTTTGTCCTGTTGGTCCTGAGCTGGAATTTTTTTGTTTTTTTCTCATTTTTCTGATGTTTTTTTTATTCTGACAATCCCGGGCACGAAATTTCTTGATTTTTTTAAAATTTTTCTAATTTTCTCCAATTTTTCTAAGCAAAATTTTGTCCTGAGCAGGAAATTTTTTAATTTTTTCTCATTTTTCTAAAAAAAAATTTTTATTCTAACGATCCTGTGCAGATTTTTTTCGATTTTTTTAAAATTTTTCTCTATTTTCTTTCTAATTTTGTCCTGATGGTCCGGAGTAGGAAATTGTTTGACCTTTTCTCATTTTTCTGATGTTTTTTTTATTCTGACAATCCTTGGCACGTTATTTCTTGATTTTTAAAATTTTTCTAATTTTCTCCAATTTTTCAAAGAAAATTTTGTCCTGAGCAGGACATTTTTTGATTTTTTCTCATTTTTCTAAAAAAATTTTTTATTCTGACGATCCTGGGCACATTTTTTTTGATTCTTTTTTAAATTTTTCTCTAATTTCTGTCTAATTTTGTCCTGATGGTCCGGAGTAGGAAATTTTTTGATTTTTTGTCATTTTTCTGATGTTTTTTTTATTCTGACAATCCTGGACACGTTATTTCTTGATTTTTTAAATTTTTTCTAATTTTCTCCAATTTTTCTAAGCAAAATTTTGTCCTGAGCAGGAAATTTTTTAATTTTTTCTCATTTTTCTAAAAAAAATTTTTATTCTAACGATCCTGTGCAGATTTTTTTCGATTTTTTTAAAATTTTTCTCTATTTTCTTTCTAATTTTGTCCTGATGGTCCGGAGTAGGAAATTGTTTGACCTTTTCTCATTTTTCTGATGTTTTTTTTATTCTGACAATCCTTGGCACGTTATTTCTTGATTTTTAAAATTTTTCTAATTTTCTCCAATTTTTCTAAGCAAAATTTTGTCCTGAGCAGGACATTTTTTGATTTTTTCTCATTTTTCTAAAAAAATTTTTTATTCTGACGATCCTGGGCACATTTTTTTTGATTCTTTTTTAAATTTTTCTCTAATTTCTGTCTAATTTTGTCCTGATGGTCCGGAGTAGGAAATTTTTTGATTTTTTCTCATTTTTCTGATGTTTTTTTTATTCTGACAATCCTGGGCACGTTATTTCTTGATTTTTTAAAATTTTTCTAATTTTCTCCAATTTTTCTAAGCAAAATTTTGTCCTGAGCAGGAAATTTTTTAATTTTTTCTCATTTTTCTAAAAAAAATTTTTATTCTAACGATCCTGTGCAGATTTTTTTCGATTTTTTTAAAATTTTTCTCTATTTTCTTTCTAATTTTGTCCTGATGGTCCGGAGTAGGAAATTGTTTGACCTTTTCTCATTTTTCTGATGTTTTTTTTATTCTGACAATCCTTGGCACGTTATTTCTTGATTTTTAAAATTTTTCTAATTTTCTCCAATTTTTCAAAGAAAATTTTGTCCTGAGCAGGACATTTTTTGATTTTTTCTCATTTTTCTAAAAAAATTTTTTATTCTGACGATCCTGGGCACATTTTTTTTGATTCTTTTTTAAATTTTTCTCTAATTTCTGTCTAATTTTGTCCTGATGGTCCTGAGTAGGAAATTTTTTGATCTTTTCTCATTTTTCTGATGTTTTTTTTATTCTGACAATCCTGGGCACGTTATTTCTTGATTTTTTAAAATTTTTCTAATTTTCTCCAATTTTTCTAAGCAAAATTTTGTCCTGAGCAGGAAATTTTTTAATTTTTTCTCATTTTTCAAAAAAAATTTTTTATTCTAACGATCCTGTGCAGATTTTTTTCGATTTTTTAAAAATTTTTCTTTATTTTCTTTCTAATTTTGTCCTGATGGTCCGGAGTAGGAAATTTTTTGATTTTTTCTCATTTTTCTGATGTTTTTTTTATTCTGACAATCCTGGGCACGTTATTTCTTGATTTTTTAAAATTTTTCTAATTTTCTCCAATTTTTCTAAGCAAAATTTTGTCCTGAGCAGGAAATTTTTTAATTTTTTCTCATTTTTCTAAAAAAAATTTTTATTCTAACGATCCTGTGCAGATTTTTTTCGATTTTTTTAAAATTTTTCTCTATTTTCTTTCTAATTTTGTCCTGATGGTCCGGAGTAGGAAATTGTTTGACCTTTTCTCATTTTTCTGATGTTTTTTTTATTCTGACAATCCTTGGCACGTTAATTCTTGATTTTTAAAATTTTTCTAATTTTCTCCAATTTTTCAAAGAAAATTTTGTCCTGAGCAGGACATTTTTTGATTTTTTCTCATTTTTCTAAAAAAATTTTTTATTCTGACGATCCTGGGCACATTTTTTTTGATTCTTTTTTAAATTTTTCTCTAATTTCTGTCTAATTTTGTCCTGATGGTCCTGAGTAGGAAATTTTTTGATCTTTTCTCATTTTTCTGGTGATTTTTTTATTCTGACAATCCTGGACGAGAAATTTCTTGTTTTTTTAATTTTTTTTTCCAATTTTCTCTAATTTTGCCAAGGAAATTTTGTCCTGGGCAGGAAATTTTTCGATTTTTTCTCGTTTTCCAATGTTTTTTTTATTTTGACGATCATGCTCAGAAAATTGATTTTTTTCAATTTTTTAATTTTTCCCTAATTTTCTTTCATTTTTATAAGGATTTTTTTTATCCTGATTAACCTGGACAGGAAATTTTTAAATTTTTTATCCTAATGATCCTGTTTTTCTGATTTATTTTTTTATTATAATTTTATCTCATTTTTTCCTGATAATCCTAATACCGTGAATAGTTTAAATGTATCTATAATATTAGTAAAAGTAGGGTAATGTGTGTGTGTATATATGTATATATGTTTTTGGTTGTCGCTATGGTGTTTTATTTAATTAATTCTATAAAATCGATATACCCTCATGGTTGACTAATATCATTTTCATCTACAAAAAGAATTTTAAATGTGTGTGTAGGCATATACAAATTAGATTTAATCAATAATTTTTTTTAGTAAAAACCATTAACAAGTTTCGTAGAAAATTTTAATTAAATATTAACAAACATTTAATAAATCATAAAATAAAAAAAAAACAAATAATTCTCAGATATTGGCTATAAAGTGCTATTAAAATACTATAAAAGGGGGAAAAACTGAAGGTTTACCTTGGAAAATATTACATTTTTGCGTTAATACAGTTCTTATGAAAAAATTAATTTTTTATAAAGGAAAAAGAAAGTTGGACCAAAACCAAAACTCTTATATAAAGAGAAATGTGGCAATTCCAGTCAAAAGCCAAATTAACGCTAGCTCAGTGAAAAATCAAACTCAAGGTGTACAGAAACACAAATAATAGTCAGCAATTAATTATAGTGGAACAATAAAAAAACGATATTTTTTTTATATTTAGTTAATATTGGGAGCTAATCCTGTTTTTTTGTTATAAATATGTAATAGTTAGAATCTAGTTAATATGTTGTTTATGGGGATAGATAATTGGGTGGGAGACTTTTTTTATTTAAATTTGGGTGCAATTTATCAAGTAGGATTTTTTTTTCAATTACAAGAAAAAAACTAAATCCTTTCCTCATCAAAAAAATAGCAATGATCCATATTGATTGAAAATATATTGGTGCTTTTGAGTTTACAGAAAAAAAAAACCCAAATATGGAAATTTTATGAATATTTTATGGAAAATACAAAGACGAAGAATCCGTTTTTCCACTTTTCCTTTTGTTTTCCCTATATATCTATAAATTCTTTAAAAAAAATTCCTTTGTAACAGAATGTAATTAAATTTACGTTAAATTCCTGTATAAGTCAATTAGAAAATCATTCAAAGAAATTCCAATTTTTTTCTTTAGATATTAAATTAAATTTAACCATTGAAAACATAAAATAATGTAATTAGATTTATCAGAGAATTGTATATAAATAGGGAGACTTGGCAGACAATAGAATGGGATTTATTTTGACAAATTTCTCATTCAATCTAGAAATATTTTCCATTGGGACATTTTTCGCGTTTGAAACATCCTGTATACAAAATTAATTTACCTTTCACCTTTACGTTATAATTACCACGAAAATTTTAAGCTTTAATGAATCATATATGTCGTAGGTGGCAGCACCTACAGATATTTACTAATATTATTAAGTGTTTCAGTCGCCTTACTAACGCCTAGTAAAATGGCGAAATGTGGATTTATGAAGTTATAATTATTATTAATTGATATTTAAATCAATATTATAAATTATTACTAATTTCACAATTAATATTTTCGTTGTAATTCCCTGAAAAAATATTCCGTTTCGTATTTATTTAGTCTGTAAATACTTTTTTTTATGTCCAATTTCTAAGTGATTAGGAGACTCGGAGTAATGATAATTAAAGAAGTTTGAAAAAAAAAACTCTTCTGTTTGGTTTTAATCGATTTTGTGGAACTTTTCTAATTGCCATTTTATTTTATTGTAACAATTCAAATGTATGTTAGAGCTCATTTATCCCAAGAAGTAGCTAAAACATCACGGAATTCTTTTAAATATATATAGCGAGGATTTTAACTAAAAAAAAAAACCAAAATTGCTTAGTACATTTTTTATATAGATACAAAATTGTATTTTTTTTCACTGTATCTAACAAAATACCAAGAAAAAACTCCGATTACTCGATACGATCCGGCAACAGGGTTCATATTTTTCCGGGACAATGACTCGAATCAGATAAAAAAACTTTTTGGTCTATGATTCTTACGAGAACCGTTTTCGATCAATATTTATATTTTTTTATTGTTCCACTTTAATTAATTGCTGATTATCATTTATTTCTGTGAATCTTGAGTTTAGTTTCTTTGGTGTTCACTGAGCTAGCGAAAATCTGACATTTTACTGGAATTGCCACATTTGTATTTAAACACGAGCTTGTTATTTACGTATTAATCCAAATTATTAAAAAAAAACATAAAATGGTAATTTGGTTTCATTTTTTTATAAAATTTTTCCGTTTGGGTATTTCAAAAATATCTGACAGCTTGTTTGTCCCAACTAAACTGTCACTGCGAGATTTTTGTTTTAAATTTTACCGTGTTTGTCGGTACACTTTCTTCAACACTTATCTCGATATAATAATTTCCATTAGGATATATCTCTTACCTAGATTGTATTTGTGTAAGATTGTACTATTGAAATTATATTTGTGTAATAATTGTCGAGATAGAAATAATTATAGCTGTATAATACTTGTCATCCAGATAAATATCTTAGCAAGATACTAGATTCTACTGTCATGATTATTTCTGTGTAATAATTTCCATCAAGATAGATCTCTATGTAAAATGGTACTGTTGAAACTATATCTGTGTAATAATTGCCATCCAGATAGATATCTTAGCAAGATACTACTCTCAAGATGATTTCTGTGTAATAATTTCCATCAGGATAGATCTCTAAGCAAGATTGTACTGTTAAAATTATATTTGTACAATAATTGTCGAGATAGAAATAATTATAGCTATGTAATACTTGCCATCCAGATAAATATCTTAGCAAGATACTAGATTCTACTGTCATGTCCGGATAGATATCTTGGTAAAATTGTACTGTTGAAATTTTGTATGTGTAATAATTCCTATCCAGATATATATCTTAGCAAGATACTACTCTCAAGATGATTTCTGTGTAATAATTTCCATCAGGATAGATCTCTAAGCAAGATTGTACTGTTAAAATTATATCTGTGTAATAATTTCCATCCAGATAGATATCTTAGCAAGATACTACTCTCCAGATGATTTCTGTGTAGTAATTTCCATCAGGATAAATCTCTAAGCAAGATTGTACTGTTAAAATTATATCTGTGTAATAATTTCCATCCAGATAGATATCTTAGCAAGATAGTACTCTCAAGATGATTTCTGTGTAGTAATTTCCATCAGGATAGATCTCTAAGCAAGATTGTACTGTTAAAATTATATCTGTGTAATAATTTCCATCCAGATAGATATCTTAGCAAGATACTACTCTCCAGATGATTTCTGTGTAGTAATTTCCATCAGGATAAATCTCTAAGCAAGATTGTACTGTTAAAATTATATCTGTGTAATAATTTCCATCCAGATAGATATCTTAGCAAGATAGTACTCTCAAGATGATTTCTGTGTAGTAATTTCCATCTGGATAGATCTCTAAGCAAGATTGTACTGTTAAAATTATATTTGTACAATAATTGTCGGGATAGAAATAATTATAGCTGTGTAATACTTGCCATCCAGATAAATATCTTAGCAAGATACTAGATACTTCTGTCATGATTATTTCTGTGTAATAATTTCCATCAAGATAGATCTCTATGTAAAATGGTACTGTTGAAACTATATCTGTGTAATAATTATAGTATTTGTATGATAATTACAACTTCATGTACAAGTAAATATAGTACCCACTTTGTACTATAATTTCATATTTTCACAAATCATAAATATGATCAATCACTGACAAATTTCAAAAACAGATTTGAATAATCTGGAATAACACTTACAGCGCCCTCTAATAGTTAATAATAAAATTGATCTGTAAATCATATAATTGAAAAATACTGCATAATTTATAAACTTAATTTTGATCGCAGGAAAACGCAAAAATAAGGAAGGATCTACGATTTTTAAGGATTTTTAATGATTTTTAATGATTTTTAAGGATTTTTGGGATTTTTATGGATTAAGTATTTTTAAGAATTTTAAACCATTTTTATGGATTTTAATGTTTTTTAAGGATTATTTTAAGTATTTTTAATAGTTTTTAGGGATTTTTAAGGATTTTTTCAGGATATTTCAAGGATTTTAAAATATTTTTAACAATTTCCAACTTTTTCTTATGGTTTTTAACGGTTTTTAAATTTTTTTCAAAATTTTAAGGGATTTTTAGATTTTTATTGATTTTAAGGACTTTGAAAGGATTTTTAAGAATTTTTGGGATTTTTAAGAATTTTCAAGGACTTTTAAGGATTTTTGGGATTTTTAATGATTTTAAGGACTTTGAAAGGATTTTTAGGGATTTAAAAAAATTTAAAACCATTTTTAGGGATTTTAATGTTTTTTAAGGATTTAAGGATCTTTAAGAATTTTTAAGATTTTAAAGTATTTTTAGGGATTTTTAGGGATTGTTTCAAGATTTTTTAGGATATTTTAAGGATTAAAATCCTTAAAAAGTATTTTTAAGAATCTAGAAGATTTTCTTCAGGTTTTTAAAAAATTTTCAGAATTTTAAGAATTTTTTTTAGAGTTTTAAGGATTTTGAAGGATTTTTAATGATTTTTGGGATTTTTATGGATTTAGTATTTTTAAGAATTTTAAACTATTTTTAGGGATTTTAATGTTTTTTAAGGATTATTTAAGTATTTTTAAGGGTGTTTTAGGGATTTTTAAGGATTTTTTCAGGATATTTTAAGGATTTTAAAATATTTTTAAGAATTTATAAGTTTTTTAATGGTTTTTAATTTTTTTTGAAAATTTTAAAGGATTTTTAGATTTTTAATGATTTTAAGGACTTTGAAAAGATTTTTAAGAATTTTTGGGAATTTTAAGGATTTTCAAAGACTTTTAAGGATTTTTGGGGTTTTTAACGATTTTAAGGACTTTGAAAGAATTTTTAGGGATTTTTCAAAATTTGAAACCATTTTTAGGAGTTTTAATGTTTTTTAATTATTATTTTAGGATCTTTAAGAATTGCTTAAGATTTTTAAGGGTTTTTAGGAATTTCTAAAGATTGTTTCAAGATATTTTAGGATATTTTAAGGATTAAAATCCTTAAAAAGTATTTTTAAGAATTTATAAGATTTACTTAAAGTTTTTAAAAATTATTCAGAATTTTAAGAAATTTTTTAAGAGTTTTAACGATATTGAAGGATTTTTAATGATTTTTGGGATTTTTATGGATTTTCAAACACATTTTTAAGAATTTTGAACTATTTTTAGTGATTTTAATGTTTTTTAAGGATTATTTTAGGATCTTTAAGAAGTGCTTAATATTTTTATGTATTTTTAAAGGTTTTTAGGGATTTTTAATGATTTTTCAGGAGTTTTTAGGATATTTTAAGGACTAAAATCCTTAAAAAGAATTTTTAACAATTTCCTAGATTTTCTAAAGATTTTTAAGGATTTTTAAATTGTTTTCAGAAGGGATTTTTATTGATTTTAAGGATTTTTGGGTTTTTTTAAGTGTTTTCAAAATTTGTTGGTTCACAAAGAAATGTACGTAAATGGTTAGATCAAATCACACACGTGCTATAAAGAAACAGTCACTCTTAAAAAAAAACATTTTTATTTATTTAAAATATTCACATATTCTTATACCTTAAAAATACTTAAAATTACTTAAAAATATTAAGCAATTCTTAAAGATCCTAAAATAATCATTAAAATCTCTAAAAATGGTTTTAAATTTTTAAAAATCCCTAAAAGTCCTTGAAAATCCTTGAATCCTAAAAATCCTTTCAAAGTCCTTAAAATCATTAAAAATCTAAAAATCCCTTAAAATTTTGAAAAAAAGTTAAAAACCATTAAAAAACTTAGAAATTCTTAAAAATATTTTAAAATCCTTAAAATATCCTGAAAAAATCCCTAAAAACCCTTAAAAATACTTAAAATTACTTAAAAAATATTAAGCAATTCTTAAATTTGAAAATACTTAAAAATCCCAAAAATAATTAAAAATCATTAAAAATCCTTAAAATCAATAAAAATCCCTTAAAATTCTGAAAAAAATTTAAAAATCTCAAGAAAATCTTGGAAATTGTTAAAAATACTTTTTAAGGATTTTAGTCGTTAAAATATCCTAAATAACTCCTGAAAAATCCTTAAAAATCCCTAAAAACCCATTAAAATACTTAAAATTACTTTAAAATAAAATTCTTAAAGATCCTAAAATAATCCTTAAAAATCATTAAAAATCCTTAAAATTATTAAGGGTCCCTTAAAATTCTGAAAAAAATTTAAAAACCCTTAATAATCTTTAGAAAACCTTTGAAATTGTTAAAAATACTTTTAAAGGATTTTGGTCCTTAAAATATCCTAAAAAAAACTCCTGAAAAATCCTTAAAAATCCCTAAAAACCCTTAAAAATACTTTAAAATAATAATCAATTTTTAAAGATTCTAAAATAATCCTTAAAAAACATTAAAATCCCTAAAAATAGTTCAAAATTTTTAAAAATGTGTTTGAAAATCCTTAAAAATCCCAAAAATCATTAAAAATCCTTCAAAATCCTTAAAACTTAAAAAATCTCTTAAAATTCTGAATTTTTTTTAAAAATCTTAAGAAAACTTTATAAATTCTTAAAAATACTTTTTAAGGATTTTAATCCTTAAAATATCCTAAAAAATCTTGAAACAATCTTTAGAAATCCCTAAAAACCCTTAAAAATACATAAAAATCTTAAGGATCCTAAAAAACCATTAAAACCCCTAAAAATGGTTTCAAATTTTTAAAAATCCCCAAAAAACCTTTCAAAGTCCTTAAAATCATTAAAAATCCCAAAAATCCTTAAAAGTCCTTGAAAATCCTTAAATATCCCAAAAATTCTTAAAAATCCTTTCAAAGTCCTTAAAATCATTAAAAATCTAAAAATCCCTTAAAATTTTCAAAAAAAATTAAAAACCATTACAAATCTTAAGACATTCTTAAAAATATTTTAAAATCCTTAAAATATCCTGAAAAGATCCTTAAAAATCCCTAAAAACCCTTAAAAATAATCCTTAAAAAACATTAAAATCCCTAAAAATGGTTTAAAATTCTTAAAAATACTTAATATAAAAATCCTTAAAAATCTTTCAAAATCCTTAAAACTCTTAAAAAATTTCTTAAAATTCTGAATAATTTTTAAAAACCTTAAGAAAATCTTATAAATTCTTAAAAATACTTTTTAAGGATTTTAATCCTTAAAATATCCTAAAAAATCTTGAAACAATCTTTAGAAATCAGTAAAAATCCTTAAAAATCCTTAAAAATACTTTTAAATCTTAAGCAATTCTTAAAGATCCTAAAATAATCCTTAAAAAAAACATTAAAATCCCTAAAAATTGTTTGAAATTCTTAAAAAAAAAAATTTAGGGATTTTAATGTTTTTTAAGGATTATTTTAGGATCTTTAAGAATTGCTTAATATTTTAAAGTATTTTTAAGCATTTTAATGGGTTTTTAGGGATTTTTAAGGATTTTTTAGGAGTTTTTTAGGATATATTAACGACTAAAATCCTTAAAAAGTATTTTTAACAATTTCCAAGATTTTCTTAGGATTTTTAATTTTTTTTCAGAATTTTAAGGGATTTTTATTGATTTTAAGGATTTTGAAGGATTTTTAATGATTTTTGGGATTTTTAAGTATTTTCAAATTTAAGAATTGCTAAAGTTATTTTAAGTATTTTTAAGGGTTTTTAGGGATTTTTTTCAGGATATTTTAAGGATTTTTAACGGTTTTTAAATTTTTTTCAAAATTTTAAGGGATTTTTAGATTTTTAATGATTTTAAGGACTTTGAAAGGATTTTAAAGGATTTTTGGGATTTAAGGATTTTCAAGGACTTTTTGGGATTTTTAAAAATTTAAAACCATTTTTAGAGATTTTAATGATTATTTTAGGATCTTTAAGAATTGCTTAATATTTTTAAGTAATTTTAAGTATTTTTAAGGTATAAGAATATGTGAATATTTTAAATAAATAAAAATGTTTTTTTTTAAGAGTGACTGTTTCTTTATAGCACGTGTGTGATTTGATCTAACCATTTACGTACATTTCTTTGTGAACCAACTGTATCAATATATTTTGTTTACAGAACGTTTGGTTTTATAGGTAATCAAGGTTTTACATATTTGTACTATCAATTAAATTTTTTTGTTAAATCAATAAGTATACGCGAATAAAAAGAAAGTTTTCACTTTCATTCTTGAAATATAATATCAATGTCGAAAGCTGAGAAAAAAAACGCGCATTTCGTTTCTTCTTATTAAATAAATAGATCAAATTACACGTCAACTTTCGTTAATTTTTAAGTGGAATTTAATTTAATATTTAAAAAAAATATATTGATGGTGTTATTCATTCTTTTTAGGTGTGATCCAATTACTTTAGTATTCGGTAAAAGTCATGATAATGTAAATTATTAATTTATTTATAAAAATACCTACTGATTAACACGTTAAGCGCCACGGTTAATTTGTATAATTGATCCACACAATCATTGAAATATTGTTCTCACCACGACCGTCACAGCGCTTAACGTGTTAAATATTTTGAGATTGTACTTTAAAATAATAGTTTTGTGTCTTAAATATTAAAAAATATATATTTTATACCATTTTAAAAAGAAATTTGGTGCCTTAACACATTAAGCACCAGGGATAATATTGAAATATTTTGTTAACTCTTTCTAGTGACCATCACGGCGTTTAACGTGTTAACAGATCCCGTTTCATATTTTTTAATCAATATTTTTAATTTTCCCTAATATTTCATTTGTTTCTTTATTTTTAGTGATAAATATTTTTCCATTTATAGACAATTTTTTGGGACACACTATATATGAACGATTACTTTGATTTAGGTTTTATTAAATAATTATTTATTGTGTTAAATTTTGAAAGAAATATTGATTTTTTTAGTATCGTAATATTTATTTTTAGATCGAAGATATTAAATGACCGGTACGATCACCAGATTTTATCCTGCTTGGATTTTTTATTAAAATCGCCAGTAAATAAAAGAGATAGAAACAAGTGGTTTTCATCAATCAAAAAAGAAAAGAAAACATCCTGCAAAAAGATAATTTTCCTGTAGATGAAATATGAATTAAAAAAGGAAATTTTTTCCTGCTAAATAAAAATACTTACGAACAGCAGGACTGGGTTTCCTTACGAAAAACGATTGCATATAAACCACCAGGAAGTACTAATATTCCACACAAAAAAAACACCAATTTTAAACCACTCAAAAAAACTTTTAACTTTCCTGCACTTAAAAAATAATCCTTTTTTTTTAAGACGCGATTATATATATTCCTGCGATGTTTTGATTATAAATTTCTCTCCTGCTTAGCTCTCGTACGAGACGTTCGAATGACTGTTGTCCTGCTGACGGCGCGGATGTCGCGGCTACGTTTTGGGGCGGTCGACGAAGCATTCGTCGAGAGCCGGCTGGAGACATATCAACGGTGGCCGTGAATTTCATTACCGGGTCGACTGCACAAATTAATAGAGAGACATGACAAATCTAATTTGAACAAAAAAAAAGTAACAAAGGTAACTTATTAATTCTTAATTAATTAATAATCTAAATATTGAATGTAGCGAAAAATAAAGATACAGGGTGATCAAATTTTATGAAAAATTGTCCAATTATCTCAGATAGTTCCTTAAACTGTTCAAAACATATTTTTATAACTTAAGAAACTGTTCAATTAGATTAATTTGTCCTCAAAAAGTGTTCAAACAATATTTTTAAGCGTTTTTTAAACTTTAAATTGTCCAATTGTTTGTTCAAACTGAATTTATACCAATTTTTTGAACTTAAAATTGTCTGATTATTTCAGATTATACCTGAATGTGTTCAAAACTTTTGTAACTAAAAAACAGTTCAATTGGCTTTGTCCTTAAAAAGTGTTCAAACAACGTTTTTAAGCATTTTTTAAATTTTAAATTGTCCAATTGTTTTTTTTTGTTAATTAAAATTTGGACAAACTGAATTTGTACCAACTCTTTGAATTTAAAATTGTCTAATTATCTCAGATTGTTCCTAAAACTGTTCAAAACTTTTGTAACTAAGAAACTGTTCAATTGTCTTTGTCCTTAAAAAGTGTTCAAACAATGTTTTTAAGCACTTTTTAAACTTTAAATTATCCAATTGTTTTTTTTTGTTAATTAAAATTTGGACAAACTGAATTTGTGACAATTTTTTGAATTCAAAATTGTCTAATTATCTCAGATTGTTCCTGAAACTGTTCAAAACTTTTGTAACCAAGAAACTGTTCAATTGGCTTTGTCCTTAAAAAGTGTTCAAACAATGTTTTTAAGCATTTTTTAAACTTTAAATTGTCCAATTGTTTTTTTTTTAATTAAAATTTGGACAAACTGAATTTGTGCCAATTTTTTGAATTTAAAATTGTCTAATTATCTCAGATTGTTCCTGAAACTGTTCAAAACTTTTGTAACCAAGAAATTGTTCAATTAGCTTTGTTTGTCCCTAAAAAGTGTTCAAACAATGTTTTTAAGCATTTTTTAAACTTTAAATTATCCAATTGTTTTTTTTTGTTAATTAAAATTTGGACAAACTGAATTTGTGACAATTTTTTGAATTCAAAATTGTCTAATTATCTCAGATTGTTCCTGAAACTGTTCAAAACTTTTGTAACCAAGAAACTGTTCAATTGGCTTTGTCCTTAAAAAGTGTTCAAACAATGTTTTTAAGCATTTTTTAAACTTTAAATTGTCCAATTGTTTTTTTTTTAATTAAAATTTGGACAAACTGAATTTGTGCCAATTTTTTGAATTTAAAATTGTCTAATTATCTCAGATTGTTCCTGAAACTGTTCAAAACTTTTGTAACCAAGAAATTGTTCAATTAGCTTTGTTTGTCCCTAAAAAGTGTTCAAACAATGTTTTTAAGCATTTTTTAAACTTTAAATTATCCAATTGTTTTTTTTTTGTTAATTAAAATTTGGACAAACTGAATTTGTGCCAATTTTTTGAATTTAAAATTGTCCAATTATCTCAGATTGTTCCTGAAACTGTTCAAAACTTTTGTAAAGAAGATATTGTTCAATTGGCTTTGTCCTTAAAAAGTGTTCAAACAATATTTTTAAGCGTTTTTTAAATTTAAAATTGTCCAATTGTTTGTTCAAACTGAATTTCTACCAATTTTTTGAACTTCAAATTGTCTGATTATTTCAGATTATACCTGCATGTGTTCAAACAATGTTTTTAAGCATTTTTTAAACTTTAAATTGTCCAATTGTTTTTTTTGTTAATTACAATTTGGACAAACTGAATTTGTACCAATTTTTTGAATTTAAAATTGTCTAATTATCTCAGATTGTTCCTGAAACTGTTCAAAACTTTTGTTACCAAGAAATTGTTCAATTAGCTTTGTTTGTCCTTAAAAAGTGTTCAAACAATGTTTTTAAGCATTTTTTAAACTTTAAATTGTCCAATTGTTTTTTTAGTTAATTAAAATTTGGACAAACTGAATTTGTGCCAATTTTTTGAATTTAAAATTGTCTAATTATCTCAGATTGTTCCTGAAACTGTTCAGAATTTTTGTAACCAAGAAATTGTTCAATTCGCATTGTTTGTCCTTAAAAAGTGTTCAAACAATATTTTTAAGCGTTTTTTTAAATTTAAAATTATCCAATTGTTTGTTCAAACTGAGTTTCTACCAATTTTTTGAACTTAAAATTGTCTGATTATTTCAGATTATACCTGCATGTGTTCAAACAATGTTTTTAAGCATTTTTTAAACTTTAAATTGTCCAATTGGTTTTTTTTTGTTAATTAAAATTTGGACAAACTGAAGTTGTGCCAATTTTTTGAATTTAAAATTGTCTAATTATCTCAGATTATACCTGAAACTGTTCAAAACTTTTGTAACCAAGAAATTGTTCAATTGGCTTTGTTTGTCCTTAGAAAGTGTTCAAACAATATTTTTAAGCGTTTTTTAAATTTAAAATTATCCAATTGTTTGTTCAAACTGAGTTTCTACCAATTTTTTGAACTTAAAATTGTCTGATTATTTCAGATTATACCTGCATGTGTTCAAACAATGTTTTTAAGCATTTTTCAAACTTTAAATTGTCCATTTGTTTTTTTTTGTTAATTAAAATTTGGACAAACTGAATTTGTGCCAATTTTTTGAATTTAAAATTGTCTGATTATCTCAGATTATACCTGAAACTGTTCAAAACTTCTGTAACTAATAAACTGTTCAAAACTTCTGTAACTAATAAACTGTTCAATTGGCTTTGTTTGTCCTTAAAAAGTGTTCAAACAATATTTTTAAGCGTTTTTTAAACTTAAAATTGTCCAATTGTTTGTTCAAACTGAATTTCTACCATTTTTGTGAACTTAAAATTGTCTGATTATTTCAGATTATACCTGCATGTGTTCAAACAATGTTTTTAAGCATTTTTTAAACTTTAAATTGTCCAATTGTTTTTTTTGTTAATTAAAATTTGGACAAACTGAATTTGTACCAATTCTTTGAATTTAAAATTGTCTAATTATCTCAGATTGTTCCTGAAAATGTTCAAAACTTTTGTAACCAAGAAATTGTTCAATTCGCATTGTTTGTCCTTAAAAAGTGTTCAAAAAATGTTTTTAAGCATTTTTTAAATTTTAAATTGTCCAATTGTTTTTTTTTGTTAATTAAAATTTGGACGAACTGAATTTGTACCAATTTTTTGAATTTAAAATTGTCTAATTATCTCAGATTGTTCCTAAAACTGTTCAAAACTTTTGTTACCAAGAAATTGTTCAATTAGCTTTGTTTGTCCTTAAAAAGTGTTCAAACAATGTTTTTAAGTATTTTTCAAACTTTAAATTATCCAATTGTTTTTTTTTGTTAATTAAAATTTGGACAAACTGAATTTGTGCCAATTTTTTGAATTTAAAATTGTCTAATTATCTCAGATTATACCTAAAACTGTTCAAAACTTCTGTAACTAATAAACTGTTCAATTGGCTTTGTTTGTTCTTAAAAAGTGTTCAAACAATGTTTTTAAGCGTTTTTTAAATTTAAAACTGTCCAATTGTTTTGGTCGTTCGCTAAAATTTGGACAAACAGAATTTCTAAAAATTTTTTTAACTTAAATATGTCTAATTATCTCAGATTTGTCCTGAAACTGTTCAAAATATATTTTTTAATCTTAAGAAACTGTTCAATTATCTCAGTTTGTCCTTAAAAAAGTGTTCAAACCATATTTTTAAACGTTTTTTAAACTTAAAATTGTCCAATTATTTTTGTTTATTCGCTAAAATTTGGACAAACTGAATTTCTAACAATTTTTTTAACTAAAAATTGTCTAATTATCTCACATTTGTCCTGAAACTGTTCAAAAGATATTTTTTAAACTTAAGAAACTGTTCAATTATTTTAGTTTGTCCTTAAAAAGTGTTCAAACAATATTTTTAAGGGTTTTTTTAAAAAATTGTTCAACTATCTCAGTTTGTCATTAAAAAGTGTTCAAACAATATTTTTAAGCATTTTTTAAACTTAAAATTGTCCAATTGTTTTTGTTTGTTGACTAAAATTTGGACAAGGAGAATTTCTACCAATTTTTTTAAACTTAAAATTGTCTAATAATCTCAGATTGTTCCTCAAACTGTTCAAAACATATTTTTTAACTCAAGAAATTGTTCAATTATCTTAGTTTGTCCTTAAAGTGTTCAAACAATATTTATATATATTTTGTCTAATTATCATGGTGTACAAGTGTTCAAACATTACTTTAATTGTTCAATTTTATTTTGATCATTTTAATTTTGACCAACTGAATTTATGTCATTTTTTTAATTTAATTTAGTCCAATTTTCTAGCTATCACTTAAAATGTCAAAAACTTTTTTCTAAATTTGTTCAATTGCCTTTAAATTGTCGACAAAATGTTTTTCAATTATTTTTGTAACTTAAAATTGTTCAATTGTCTATTATTTTAATTGTTCAATTAAAATTGTCCAACTGTTCCATTTTGATCACCTAAATTTTGACAAACTGAATTTCTGTCAATTTTTTAATTAAAATTTGTCCAATTCCGTAAATTGTCGATAAAGTGATTATTAATAATTATTATTTGTAACTTAAAATTGTCCAATTGTCTTGGTGCAAAAGTACTCCAACATTGTTTAATTGTCCAATTAAAATTGTCTAGTTAACATTGTCCAATTAAAACTGTATCATTAAAATTGTCCAATTATTTTGATCACCTAAATTTTGATAAACTGAAATTCTGTTTTTAATTTAATTTTGTCCAATTTTCTAAATATCTCGCTTAAAATGTCCAATAAATATTTTTTTATCATAAATTTGTCCAATTAAATGGTCGACAATTTGTTGTCTACTAAAATAGATACAGGGTGATATATTTACAAAAAAAATGGTTTTTATTTGGGGTTCTAATAAAATACAGTAGCGTAGATATAAGCAATAATTTGATACACCACTGGATTATTTTAAATATTTAAAATAAAAAATATATAAATTCATTTTATTTTCGTATTTGGTTCTATTAGTTCAAAAATCGTAATTTAATGACATTATATATTTTAAAATTGTTCAAATTATTACTATTATTATTATTTTGACCCAGTTCAGAAATTCCGATCTTAGAAAAAAAAAACTGTTTTGGTTGTAAGAATGTTAATAAACAATAAATTTAGGTTAAAATTTATTATCGTGTCGGATTTAAAATTTTATAATCTATTGTTCGGATTAAAGCGACCGTGACGTTAGCAATTGGTCCGCACCCTATAAAATTTGTTATTCTCAGTAGGCGCCTTACTATTATAGACCAGTTCAATATTAGATCTATATATCAAAGTGGAACAATTCAAAAAATTAATTTTTTCTAAAATATTTTTGTCCAAATTTTGACAAAAAAATTTGCACATAAATAATACGAGGGGGGTTAATATAATTACAATAAAATTTTATATAATTTTAACTGGTCTATTACCTATATTTAATTAACAACAAGGTGACATTGTTAGCAACAATTATATTATTATTATTATTATTACGTAAACTTGTACTTCCAACTCTGAGAACTTTAATGGCTACTGGTTATTTTTAAGAAATATAAAAAATTTCAAGAATTTATTAAATTAATCACAAAAAGGTAACGCAAAAATAAACAAAATTTTTATAAAAATAATATATTTTTTTAAACTGTAAAACTTAATTTAGGTAATATCAAAAAATTTAAATTACAATAAAATAATTTTTATCAAATAATTATTAATCACAAAAGGTAACGCATTTTAGAATAAAATAATTGTTTATAAAAAAATTATTATTTTTTATTTACCTATATAACGTATAATTTTGTTAATCACAAAAAGTTTTTTAAAAAATTTTCATTTTTTTTTTTTTAATCACAAAGGTTAACAGAATAACATTTTCTTTTAAAAAATAAATTTTAATTTTTAAAAGTTTTAGGTAAAATAATTCTTCATAAAACAACCACTTTTTTTAATTCAATGTAGAACAATTGATTTTGTTAGTCACAAAGGGTAACGCATTTTTTTTACATTTTATTTTAAAAATCAGATTTTGGTTTTTAAAATTTTACAATAAATTAGGCCTTCTTGAAACAAATATTTATTTTTTAATTTAACTGCAAAATAAATTTTGTTAGTCAAAAAGGGTAACGCAATTTTGTTTCAAAAAAAGGAAGTTTTTAAAATTTTATAATTTTATAAAACAATATTTTTTTTAAATTTTGTTAATAAAGGTAACTTTTTTGTAAAAAACGAATTTTATTCTTAAAATTTTATAAAAACAATTATTTTTTAAAAATTTTGTTAATAATGGCAACGCAATTTTTTTTACATTTTATTTTAAAAATCAGATTTTGGTTTTTAAAATTTTACAATAAATTAGGCATTCATGAAACAATTATTTATTTTTTAATTTAACTGCAAAACAAATTTTGTTAGTCAAAAAGGGTAACGCAATTTTGTTTTAAAAAACGAATTTTAGTTTTTAAAATTTTATAATTTTATAAAACAATATTTTTTTTAAATTTTGTTAATAAAGGTAACTTTTTTGTAAAAAACGAATTTTATTCTTAAAATTTTATAAAAACAATTATTTTTTAAAAATTTTGTTAATAATGGCAACGCAATTTTTTTTCCTACATTTTATTTTAAAAATCAGATTTTAGTTTTTAAAATTTTACAATAAATTAGGCCTTCTTGAAACAAATATTTATTTTTTAATTTAACTGCAAAACAAATTATGTTAGTCAAAAAGGGTAACGCAATTTTGTTTCAAAAAAACGAATTTTAGTTTTTAAAATTTTATAATTTTATAAAACAATTATTTTCTTAAAATTTTGTTAATAAAGGTAACTTTTTTTGTAAAAAACGAATTTTATTCTTAAAATTTTATAAAAACAATTATTTTTTAAAAATTTTGTTAATAATGGCAACCCAATTTTTTTTACTATATTTTATTTTAAAAATAGGATTTTAATTTTAAAATTTTACAATAAATTAGGCATTCATGAAACAATTATTTATTTTTTAAATTTAACTGCAAAACAAATTATGTTAGTCAAAAATGGTAACGCAATTTTGTTTCAAAAAATTAATTTTAGTTTTTAAAATTTTATAATTTTTTAAAACAATTATTTTTTTAAAATTTTGTTAATAAAGGTAACTTTTTTTGTAAAAAACGAACTTCATTCTTAAAATTTTATAAAAACAATTATTTTTTAAAAATTTTGTTAATAACGCAATTTTTTTTACTACATTTTATTTTAAAAATGGGATTTTAGTTTTAAAATTTTTCAATAAATTAATCATTCATGAAACAATTATTTTTTTTTTAAATTTCACTGCAAAACAAATTTAGTTAGTCTAAAAGGGTAACGCAATTTTGTTGTAGCATATTCTTTCAAAAAACGAATTTCAGTATTAAAAATTTTATACAACAATTTTTTTTTTAATTTTGTTGGTAAGGTAACGCAATTTTTTTTAAGGAACGAATTTTAGTATTTTAAATATTACAATAAAGTAATTCTCCTCATAAATAACCTTATTTTTTATTTTTAAAGTTCTAAATATTTTAAGGACATGTAAGGATTTTTAAATCCTTTTTCCAAAATGTCAAATAAAAAAAAAATGTTTCTTCTACATGCATGGAACCAAGATTGATCCAAGTAAAAATAAACTCGTATCAACTATTGACAAAGCATCGGTTTATATATAAGAAAAATTTTACAGCCGAAAAGTTTTTCTCTATTCTTTATATAAGGATTATTTCACACTTTCTCGGAGCAAAATTCCTAAATAATTCGAAAGTTATCAGAAACTTTCAATCTTCGATACTTGTTATTTCTTTCGACAAGAACACACTTCAAACGAGCGAAACTTTTCATCAAAAAATTAAATATAACCAATATGGATTATTTTATTCGTTGTTTTGTTTTTTTTTTTGTAAAGGTAAAATATACATAGAACATTTTCTACCAAAATTTTATTAAAAAAATGAAAAAATGAAAAAAAAAATAAATCATGAAGAAAAAAGGATTAAAAAAAAAGGATGAAGATCAAAATAATGAAAAAAAACGGATAAATGAAAAAGGATGAAAGAAAAAGGACGAAGAAAAAAGATTAAAGAAAAAGGATGTATGAAAAAGGTTGAAAGAAAAAGAATGAAGGCAAAGGATGAAGAGAAAAGGATGAAGGTAAAAGGATTAAGGAAAAAGGATAAAAAAAAGGATGAACGAAAAATGAAGAAGACAAAAAGATGAAGGTAAAAGGATGAAGGAAAAGGATGAAGGCAAAAGGATAAGGAAAAAGGATGAAGAGAAAAGGAAGGTGGAAAATAGATAAAGGAAAAAATACGAAAGAAAAGGAAAAAGGATGAAGAAGGATAAAGGAAAAAAATGCGAAAGAAAAAATGATAAAGGAAAAAGGATGAAGGAAAAATGGTTTAATGAAAAAGATTGAAGTAAAAAGGATGAAGGAAAAGATGAAGGCAAAAGGTGAAGGAAAAAGGATTAAGGAAAAAGAAAAAATTATAAAGGAAAAAGGATGAAGGAAAAGGGATGAATGAAAACGGATGAAAGAAAAAGAATGAGGTAAAAATGAAGAATTCCCAAAAATGAAAATGATGAAAGAAAAAGGATGAACAAAAAGGGATGAAGGCAACAGGATTAAGGAAAAATGATGAAGAAAAAGGATGATGCTTTATCCATCATCCTTAAACAAAAAAGGACCAAAGAAAAAATGATTAAGGAAAAAGGATGAAGGAAAAGTGGATGAATGAAAAAGATTGAAATAAAAAGGATGAAGGAAAAAAGATGAATTAAAAATAATGAAAGAAGAAGGATGAAGAAATAAGGATGAAGAAATAAGGATGAAGAAATAAGGATGAAGAAAAAAGGATGAAGAAAAAAAGGTGAACAAAAAAGGATGAAAGAAAGGATGAAAGTAAAAGGATGAAGACAGAACAATATAGGCAAAAGGATTAAGGAAAAAGGATGAACGAAAAATGAAGAAGGCAAAAAGATGACAGTAAAAGGATAAAGGAAAAAGATGAATGCAAAAGGATTCATGAAAAAACGATGATGGAAAAAGGTTAAACAAAAAGGGATGAAAGAAAAAATGATAAAGGAAAAAGGATAAAGGAAAAAGGATGAAGGAAAAAGGATGAATTAAAAGTGGATGAATGAAAGAGATAGAAGTAAAAAGTGTGAAGGAAAAAGGATGAAGGAAAAATAATGAAAGAAAAAGGATGAACAAAAAAGGATGATCGAAAAAGGATAAAAGAAAAAGGATGAAATTAAAAGGATGAAGGCAAATGATGAAGATAAAAGGATGAAGACTAAAGAATGGAGGCAAAAGGATTAAGGAAAAAGGATGAAGAAAAAAAGATGAACGAACAATGAAGAAGGCCAAAAGATAATGGTAAAGAAAAAGGTTGAAGGAAAAGCACGAAGGCAAAAGGTGAAAGGAAAAGGATTAAGAAAGGCTGAAGAAAAAAGGATGATGGAAAAAGGATAAAGGAAAAAGAACGAAACAAAAAATGGTAAAGGAAAAACGATAAAGGAAAAAGGATGAAGGAAAAACGATAAAGGAAAAAGGATGAGGAAAAATGTATGAATGAAAAAGATTGAAGTAAAAAGGATGAAGGAAAAATAATGAAGGAAAAATAATGAAAGAAAAGGATGAACAAAAAAGGATGAAAGCAAAAGGATTAAAAAAAAGGATGAAGAAAAAAGGATGAAGAAAAAAAGGATATAGAAAAAAGGAGGAAAAATGAAGAAGGCAAAAAGGTAAAAGGATGAAGGCAAAAGGTTGAAAGAAAAAGGAAGAAAGAATTTTTTTTTATAATACAAATATTTTTAATTTTGTAATTAATACATAGTGGACAATTTTTAAATGATAAAATTTGTTCCACAGACATTCAATTTTTTTTGTTCGAACTATTTTACTTATTATAAGAACACATTTGTATTTCGAGACTCGTTATTTTGATAAGATTTTAATTTCATTGTAATTTTAGTCGTTTAAATGCCTCACGTGTTCAATTTACTGTTAATATCTTCATCAAAAGCTAAATAACAAGAGAAATTAGGTTTCAGGTCTCCCGTTTTACTATCGTTCTCGGTGGTTTAGACATTTACAAAATATTGTAACTACCATAAAAGGTATTTAATTTAGCACCTCAAATTAACTCATTTTCTGAAAAGTATGAAAAATCAAAAAAAAAAAAAACGATTTTTTCCAGTCGTGAAAATTAGATCCTTGAGGAATACCAAAAGAGAAAGAGTAAAGTTTTGACGAAAAATCATTTTAGACACACTAAAATAATTAAAACTGCATTTTTTCATAATAGATTTTGACAAAAAAAAAGGAAAAATTTATTTTTTCGCACTTGAATGAAAGTGCATTTTTCCAAATTTGAAAAAAAAACATATTATTCCTTAATCGATCTTGACAAAAAAAAAGAAAAATGCATTTTTTTCACACTTGTAAAATAAAATTTGTTAGAGTGCATTTTTCCAAAATTTGGAAAAAAAAAACAGGAGCAAAAATGCATTTTTCCATAATCGATTTTGACAAAAAAAAAGAAGCAAAAATCCATTTTTTCACATTTTAATTAAAAGAAAATATGCTAAAATGCATTTTTCCAAACCCAAATTTTAAAAAAACAGGAGTAAAAATAATTCCATAATCGATTTTGACAAAAAAAAAGGAAAAATGCATTTTTTCAAACTTGAATTAAAATAAAATATGCCAGAGTACATTCCCAATTTGAAAAAAAAACAAGAGCAAAAATGCATTTTTCCATAATCGATTTTGACAAAAAAAAGAAGCAAAAATCCATTTTTTCACATTTTAATTATAAGAAAATATGCCAAAATGCATTTTTCCAAATCCAAATTTGAAAAAAAAAACAGGAGCAAAAGTGCATTATTCCATAATCGATTTTGACAAAAAAAAAAATAAAAAATGCATTTTTTCAAACTTGAATTAAAATAAAATATGCCAGAGTACATTCCCAATTTGAAAAAAAAACAAGAGCAAAAATGCATTTTTCCATAATCGATTTTGACAAAAAAAAGAAGCAAAAATCCATTTTTTCACATTTTAATTATAAGAAAATATGCCAAAATGCATTTTTCCAAATCCAAATTTGAAAAAAAAAACAGGAGCAAAAGTGCATTATTCCATAATCGATTTTGACAAAAAAAAAAATAAAAAATGCATTTTTTCAAACTTGAATTAAAATAAAATATGCCAGAGTACATTCCCAATTTGAAAAAAAAACAAGAGCAAAAATGCATTTTTCCATAATCGATTTTGACAAAAAAAAGAAGCAAAAATCCATTTTTTCACATTTTAATTAAAAGAAAATATGCCAAAATGCATAATTCCAAACCGAAATTTGAAAAAAAAAACATGAGCAAAAGTGCATTATGCCATAATCGATTTTGACAAAAAAAAGGAAAAATGCATTTTTCAAACTAGAATTAAAATAAAATCTGGTAGGTGCATTCCGAATTTGAAAAAAATAAACAGGAGCAAAAATGCATTTTTCCATAATCGATTTTGACAAAAAAAAATCAAGAATCCATTTTTTCACATTTTAATTAAAAGAAAATATGCTAAAATTCATTTTTCTAAACCGAAATTTGAAAAAAAAAAAACATGAGCAAAAGTGCATTATGCCATAATCGATTTCGACAAAGAAAAAGAAAAAATGCATTTTTTCAAACTTGAATTAAAATAAAATCTGGTAGAGCGCATTCTCAATGTGGAAAAAAAAACAGGAGAAAAAATGCATTTTTCCATAATCGATTTTGACAAAAAAAAAGCAAGAATCCTTTTTTTCACATTTTAATTACAAGAAAATGCTAAAATGCATTTTTCCAAACCCAAATTTGAAAAAAAACAGGAGCAAAAGTGCATTATGCCATAATCAATTTTGACAAAAAAAAATGAAAAATGCATTTTTTCAAACTTGAATTAAAATAAAATCTGGTAGAGTGCATTCTCAATGTGGAAAAAAAACAGGAGAAAAAATGCATTTTTCCATAATCGATTTTGACAAAAAAAACCAAGAATGCATTTTTTTAACAAACTGAATTAATAGGAAAGCAATTAAAGTGCATTTTTCCAAACCCAAATTTGGAAAAAACTAACAAAAATTTTTGCATAATGGATGGCATGAAAAATAATAAAATATCGACTTTGGTATTATCCTTGATCCTTAAAGTGGCGCCATTAAACAATTGTGGCAACATTCACGAACTAAGAAATACAAAATTATTTATTTGTTTCTGTGTAAACGTTGTCGTTGTATCTGTGACTACATAGATCGATGTGGGTTAGAAAGAGA
This sequence comes from Neocrepidodera transversa, assembly GCA_963243735.1. Taxonomy (NCBI): domain Eukaryota; kingdom Metazoa; phylum Arthropoda; class Insecta; order Coleoptera; family Chrysomelidae; genus Neocrepidodera; species Neocrepidodera transversa. The sequence continues at coordinate 2,066,509 of OY725355.1, read as the reverse complement.
ACATGAGCTTTTCATCTAATTTCATGGGGATCAGAACGGATGTAGGCAATTAACCTAATCATGCTAGACTATTTTAAATTCGTCGGGATGATCCTCTAATTTCCCCTCCCGTCTGCACCTCACCGCAAAATTGTCATGGAGAGAGAAAAAAAATCAATTAGTGATGATCCGATTTTTTGGATTACAATTTTTTATTGTCGTAACCGTAAAACGATGAGACTTGATAGACTTATAGCTTGTTATCTCAATTCCCACAATTCTTTACTTTTCCCTTAATTAAGTTCAAGGTCGTTAGTTAGCGTTAGTTATATCAGGTGATGACAGTTAGAAAAATCTTAAGGACCAGTTTTATACCCACAAAACTCAATTTTTACGTTGATTAATCAGCCACCGTACTCGACAAATTTTTATCACTTTGATTTATAATAATAAAATAATAAAAATTATCTAAGGGAGAAAAATATACTTTAGTCCCATATAATAATTTTTTATTCATGATCGAGGAAAAGTACAATTTTTCTCCCCAGTGAAAAAGTAGCACTTTTCCTTCCTATTGAAAAAAGTAGCATTTTTCGACGAAGTGAAAAAAAAGTTGCATAAAAAAGTGGCATTCTTTTCTCCCTAGTGAAGAAAGTAACATTTTTTCTCCCTAGTAAGAAAAGTAGCGTTTTGTAACCGTAGTGTGAAAGTAGCATTTTTTCCCTAGTAAAAAAAGTAGCATTTTCCTGACAATTGAAAAAAATAGCATTCTATTCTCCCTAGTGAAAAAAGTAACATTTTTTAGCCCCTAATAAGAAAAGTATCATTTTGTTTCCCTAGTGGAAAAAGTAGCATTTTTTCTCCCTAATAAGAAAAGTAGCGTTTTCTATCCCTAGTGAAAAAGTAGCATTTTTTCTCCCCAGTAAAAAAAGTAGCGTTTTGTATCCCCAGTGAAAAAGTAGCATTTTTTCTCCCTAGTGAGAAAAGTAGCGTTTTGTATCCCCAGTGAAAAAGTAGCATTTTTTCTCCCTAGTAAAAAAAGTAGCGTTTTGTATCCCCAGTGAAAAAGTAGCATTTTTTCTCCCTAGTGAGAAAAGTAGCGTTTTGTATCCCTAGTGAAAAAGTAGCATTTTCCTAGTGAGAAAAAGTAGTGTTTTTCTCCCTAGTAAAAAAAGTAGCATTTTTCCTCTCTAGTGAAAAAAAGTTGCATTTTGTATCCTTGGCGACATTTTACTTTTTCTTCTTCGTGATAAAAAGTAGCATTTTCTTTTCCTAGTGATAAAAAGTAGTATTTTTCTCCCTAGTTAAAAAGTAGCATTTTTCCTCTCTAGCGAAAAAAAGTAGCATTTTGTATCCCTAGCGACATTTTGCTTTTTCTCCTTGGTGATAAAAAGTAGCATCACACGTAAAAAAACTAACATTTTTCCTATCTAGTGAAAAAACTAGCAATTTGTATGGCTAGTGAAAAAGCATCATTTTTTCTCCCTAGTGAAAAAGGAGCATTTTTCTCCATAGTGGAAAGAGTGGCATTTTTTTCCCTAGTGATAAAAGGAGCATTTTTTTCCCTAGTAAAAAAAGTAGCATTTTTCCTCTCTAGTGAAAAAAGCTGCATTTTGTATCCTTGGCGACATTTTACTTTTTCTCCTTTGTGATAAAAAGTAGCATTCTCTTTTCCTAGTGATAAAAAGTAGTATTTTTCTCCCTAGTAAAAAAAGTAGCATTTTTCCTCTCTAGTGAAAAAAAAGTAGCATTTTGTATCCCTAGCGACATTTTGCTTTTTCTCCTTGGTGATAAAAAGTAGCATTTTTCATCCCACGTAAAAAAACACTAACATTTTTTCTCTCTAGTGAAAAAAGTAGCAATTTGTATGGCTAGTGAAAAAAACTAAATTTTTTTCTTCCTAGTGAAAAAAGGAGAATTTCCCTCAGTAGTGAAAAAATTAGGAATTTCTATTAATAGTGAAAAGTAGCATTTTTCTCCCTAGTGAAAAAAGTAGCTTTTTCTTTCCCTAATGATAAAAGTAGCATTTTTCTCCCTAATAAAAAGAGTAGAATTTTTCCTCTCTAGTAAAAAAGCAGCATTTTGTATCCCTAGCGAAAAAGTAACATTTGCTTTTTCTCCTTAGTGATAAAAAGTAGCATCACACGTAAAAAACTAACATTTTTCCTATCTAGTGAAAAAACTAGCAATTTGTATGGCTAGTGAAAAAAGCATCATTTGTTCTACCTAGTGAAAAAAGGAGCATTTTTCTCCATAGTGGAAAGAGTGGCATTTTCTTTCCCTAGTGATAAAAGGAGCATTTTTTTCCCTAATAAAAAAGTAGCATTTTCCTCTCTAGTAAAAAAGGTGCATTTTGTATAAAGAGTAGCATTTTTCATCCCACGTAAAAAAATCTAACATTTTTTCTATTAAGTGAAAAAACTAGTAATTTGTATGGCTAGTGAAAAAAGTAGCAATTTTTTTCCCTAGTGAAAAAAGGAGCATTTTTAATTAGTTGTAAAAAACAGCATTTTGTATCCCAGGTAAAAAGTAGTATTTTTTCCCCTAAGAAAATACAGTAGCATTTTTTTCTCCCTAGTGAAAAAAGTAGCATTTTTCCTCTCTAGTGATAAACAGTAGCGTTTTTCCTCACTAGTGAAACAAAGTAGCATTTTTCCTCTCTAGTGAAAAAAGGAGCATTTTTCATTACTAGTAAAAAAATTAGCATTTTGTATCCCAAGTGAAAAGTAGCATTTTTTCCCTAATAAAATACATTACCATTTTTTTCTCCCTAGTGAAAAAAGTAGCATTTTTCCCTAGTGGAAAAAGTAGCATTTTTCTTTCCCTAGTGATAAAAGGAACATTTTTTCCCTAATAAAAAAATAGCATTTATCCTCTCTAGTAAAAAAAGTGGCATTTTGTATCCCTAGCGAAAAAGTAACATTTTGCATTTTCTCCTTAGTGATAAAAAGTAGCATTTTTCATCCCACGTAAAATAAACTAACATTTTTCCTATCTAGTGAAAAATCTAGCAATTTGTATGGCTAGTGAAAAAAGTAGCATTTTTCTCCCTAGTGAAAAAAGGAGCATTTTTCATTACTAGTAAAAAACTTGGCATTTTGTATCAGAAGTGAAAAGTAGCATTTTATTCCCTAATAAAATACAGTAGCATTTTTTCTCCCTAGTGAAAAAAGTAGCATTTTTTCTCCTTAGTGAAAAAAGTAGTTTTCTCTACCTAGTGATAAACAGTAGCATTTTTTCTCTCCAGTGATAAAAGTAGCATTTTTCCTCTCTAATGAAAAAAGGAGCATTTTGTATCCCAAGTGAAAAGTAGCATTTTTTCCCTAATAAAATACAATACCATTTTTTTCTCCCGAGTGAAAAAAGTAGCATTTTTCTCCATAGTGGAAAGAGTGGCATTTTCTTTCCCTAGTGATAAAAGGAGCATTTTTTCCATAATAAAAAAGTAGCATCTATCCTCTCTAGTAAAAAAAGTGGCATTTTGTATCCCTAGCGAAAAAATAACATTTTGCCTTTTCTCCTTAGTGATAAAAAGTAGCATTTTTCATCCCACGTAAAATAAACTAACATTTTTCCTATCTAGTGAAAAATCTAGCAATTTGTATAGCTAGTGAAAAAAGTAGCATTTTTTCTACCTAGTGAAAAAGGGAGCATTTTTAATTAGTAGTAAAAAACAGCATTTTGTATCCCAAGTAAAAAGTAGCATTTTTTTCCCTAATAAAATACAGTAGCATTTTATTCTCCCTAGTGAAAAAAGTAGCATTTACTCTCCCTAGTGATAAAAAGTAGCATTTTTCCTCTCTAGTGATAAACAGTAGCATTTTTCCTCACTAGTGAAAAAGTAGCATTTTTCCCTCTAGTGAAAAAAGTAGCATTTTGTATCCCTAGCGAAAAGTAACATTTTTTCTCCCTAGTGAAAAAATGAACATTTTTTGTCACCAGTAAAAAAATTGCATTTTGTATTCCTAATAAAAAGCAGCATTTTTTCTCCTTAGTGATAAAAAGTAGCATTTTTCATTCCACGTAACAAAAAACTAACATTTTTTCTCCCTAGTGAAAAAAAGGAGCATTGTTCATCACTAGTAAAAAAATTAGCATTTTTATCCATAGTGAAAAGTAGCATTTTTTCTCCCTCGTACAAAAAACCAGCATTTTTCCTGTTTAGTGAAAAAAGGTAGCATTTTGTATCGCTAGTGAACAAAGTAGCACTTTTTTTCTCCCTAGTGTAAAAAAGTAGCATTGTTCCCTAATAGAATAAAGTAGCATTTTTCCCTAATAGAATAAAGTAGCATTTTTCCTCCTTAGTGAAAAAGTAGCATTATTTTTTCCTATTTAAAAAAAGTAACATTATTTCTCCCTATTTTAAAAAGTAGAATTTTTCCTCCCTAGTGAAAAAAAGTACCATTTTTCTCCCTAGTAAAAAAAGTAGTATTTTCCTCCTTCATAAGAAATAATTTTCAATATTTGTTTTATATTGTTTTGTTTCATTGAGCCTTAAAGATTTTTTCTTAACCGACGTACGAAAAAAAGTTGTGAATTTAATTAAGCCAAACGAAGCTTGAGGATTTCGAAATTAGAAAAAGTTTGTTTTTTGAGTCTAGCAAAAGGAAACTCGTTGGCAAAAAAGTGTTGTGACTGATGAGGGCGTGAGAAAAAGTTGAATTAATGGATGGGTCGTTGTTTTCTCCAGAATAACGTTTATACTTTTTTTTTTCTTTTTTTTTTTTTTTATTAGCACACATTTGAATTTTAAATGGGGTCGAAATTAATTGTTTTGAAGAAAAAATGTTTACGAAATTAATTAATGTTGAGAAAAAATAAATTGCAATTACCTTTGAGATTAACCGACATGATTAATTGTAAAAATTAAACTTATCTAAAAAACATTATACGTCTCAAAAATCCTTATACTACCTTAAAAAGTTATCATAAAAAAATTATTAAACAGTTAAAATGATTTAATAGAATATCAAAAAGCATAAGCATATCTCAAAAAGCTTTAAAAATATCAAAAATTCTTGGTTTGAAAAGTTCAAATTTTGAAAAAAAAAAAAATATATATTTAAAGCCAGAATAATGGTTAAATTTCATAAAAATTATTAAAATATTCCCAAAGAAATCTATAATATCTTAAAAAGCCTTCTTTTTTTTAATATTTTTATCTAAACCTGATTTGTATAGTAAACAATTTTTTTTTTAATTTTTTTCTCCAAATAAATAACCTCGGTTTGATTTATATTATGATTTTTTTTCAGTAAGTACCAAGTCTTTACTTTTGCGAAAATTATTTCTTGGTTACAAAAATTTTATTTGTTCTAGTTTTTTCTCACTTTTCTAATTTTTATTTTTTTCTGTTTTTGTGTTTTTTTCTTTCGTTTTTTTAATCTTTTCTCATTTCTTCTGATTATTGCAATTATTTGTGACTTTTAAGGGATTTCTTTGCGAGTTTTTGCAATTTATATCAATTTTTTTGAATTTATTCAATTTTTATGATAACAGTTGTTTTTTGGTTTTTGCGATGTTTTTCGATTTTTCTCGCTTTCCTGATTTTTTTTTCAGTTTTTTTTTTGATTTTTTTTGAATTTTTCTAATTTTTCCTCATTATTCTGTTTTTCTTTTTTATTTTTTTCGTTTCCAAATTTTTGCTCATTTTTTCTTATCCCTTTGTTTTTTTTATGATAATATTTATATTATATTTTACAATTTAATTTTTCATTTATTTTCCGATTTTTTCTGTTTTTTTTTCAGTTTTTTTCGACTGTTTTAATTATTCCTCATTTTTTTTCATTTTTATGATGTTTTATTTTTTTACTTTATTTTAATTTTTTTTCAATTTTTTCTAATCTATCCTCATTTTTTCTCATTGTTCTGTTTTTCTATTTTTTTTTCTCATTTTTTTTTATTTCATTGATTTTTTGCCATTGTTTTTCGATTTTTTGTGAAATATTTCGATTTCTTGCTTTTTTTTCTGCCTTTCTTTTTCGTTTTTTTGCGAGTTTTAGCGTTTTTTTTTCGGTTTTGTGATTTCTTCATTTTTTCTGTATTTTACAATTTTATTTTTCATTTTTTTCCCAAAATTTTCTAATTTATCTTTTAATTTTTTCCAACGTTTTTTTTAATTTGTTTTCGGATTTTTTTCTGTTTTTTGCAATTTATATCAATTTTTTTGAATTTATTCAAATTTTATGGTTACAGTTGTTTTTTGGTTGTTTTTTGGTTTTTGCGATGTTTTTCGATTTTTCTCGCTTTTCACTCATTTTTATGATTTTTTTTCCAGCTTTTTTTTTTAATCTTTCTAATTTTTCCTCATTGTTCTGTTTTTCTTTTTTATTTTTTTCGTTTAGAAATTTTTGCTCATTTTTTCTTATTCCTTTGATTTTTTATACTTTACAATTTAATTTTTCATTTTTTTGATTTTTTTCCGATTTTTTCTGATTTTTTTTTCAGTTTTTTTCGATTGTTTTAATTATTTCTCATTTTTTTTCATTTTTATGATGTTTTATTTTTTTACTTTATTTTAATTTTTTTTCAATTTTTTCTAATCTCTCCTCATTTTTTCTCATTGTTCTGTTTTTCTATTTTTTTTTCTCATTTTTTTTTATTTCATTGATTTTTTGCCATTGTTTTTCGATTTTTTGTGAAATATTTCGATTTCTTGCTTTTTTTTCTGCCTTTCTTTTTCGTTTTTTTGCGAGTTTTAGCGTTTTTTTTTCGGTTTTGTGATTTCTTCATTTTTTCTGTATTTTACAATTTTATTTTTCATTTTTTTCAGAAAATTTTCTAATTTATCTTTTAATTTTTTCCAACGTTTTTTTTAATTTGTTTTCGGATTTTTTTCTGTTTTTTCAATTTATATCAATTTTTTTGAATTTATTCAAATTTTATGATTACAATTGTTTTTTGGTTTTTGCGATGTTTTTCGATTTTTCTCGCTTTTCTGATTTTTTTTTCAGCTTTTTTTTTGAATCTTTCTAATTTTTCCTCATTGTTCTGTTTTTCTTTTTTATTTTTTTCGTTTCCAAATTTTTGCTCATTTTTTCTTATTCCTTTGATTTTTTATACTTTACAATTTAATTTTTCATTTTTTTGATTTTTTTCCGATTTTTTCTGATTTTTTTTTTCAGTTTTTTTCGATTGTTTTAATTATTTCTCATTTTTTTTCATTTTTATGATGTTTTATTTTTTTACTTTATTTTAATTTTTTTTCAATTTTTTCTAATCTATCCTCATTTTTTCTCATTGTTCTGTTTTTCTATTCTTTTTTCTCATTTTTTTTATTTCATTGATTTTTTGCGATATTATTGTCATTTTTTTGTGATTTCGTTGCGGTTTTTTGCCATTGTTTTACGATTTTTTGTGAAATATTTCGATTTCTTTCTTTTTTTTCTGGCTTTCTTTTTCGGTTTTTTGCGAGTTTTAGCGTTTTTTTTCGGTTTTGTGATTTCTTCATTTTTTCTGTATTTTACAATTTTATTTTTCATTTTTTTTTCCAAAAATTTTCTAATTTCTCTTTTAATTTTTTCCAACGTTTTTTTTTATTTGTTTTCGGAAATTTTCTGTTTTTTGAAATTTATATCAATTTTTTTGAATTTCTTCATTTTTTTATGGTTACAGTTGTTTCCGGTTTCTTGGTTGTTCTATGGTTTTTGCGATGGTTCTCGATTTTTCTAACTTTTTTGTCATTTTTCTGATTTTTGCCTCGTTTTTTTTCTCATTGTTCTGTTTTTTTTTCTATTTTTTTCGTTCTTATTTTTTCTGATTTTTCTTATTTCTTTGATTTTTTATGATAATTTGAGATTTCTTTGTGATTTTGTTGTGGGTTTTTTTTGCGACTGTTTTGCGATATTTTGTGATTTCTTGCGTTTATTTCTCCCTCCATTTTTTTGTTAAACTCTTTTGTTTTTTTTTTTTAATTTTTTCCGATTTTTTCAGATTTAATTTAAAATTTTTTCGATTGTTTTAATTATTTCTGTTTTTTTTTTCATTTTAATTTTTTTTTCTGTTTTTATTTTTTATTTTTATTTTCTGTTTTTATTTTTGATTTTTTTTTTCAATTTTTCTTAATCTCTCCTCATTTTTTCTCATTGGTCTGTTCTATTCTTTTTATTTCATTAATTTTTTGCGATATTTTTGTCATTTTTTTGTGTTTTTTTTGCGATTGTTTTACGATTTTTTGTGAAATGTTTCGATTTCTTGAGTTTTTTTAGGCTTTTTTTTTCATTTTTCGCATTTTTTTTCGGATTTGTGATTTCATCATTTTTTCGTATTTTACAATTTATTTTTCATTTTTTTACAATATTTTCTAATTTCTCTCTCAATTTTTTTGAAAGTTGTTTTTTTTTATTTTTTTTTCCCGATTTTTACTCTCCCGGACCCATCAAAGGGAAAGTAAGGTGAACGAGCAAAAAAAAATCTAGATATCGATGGAAATATCCATTTTGAGGTCCCCCAAGAAGATTGAAACCATTTCCAGCGCATGGTCTGTCTGTGTGTCTGTGTGTAATCTTCCACAATAACTGCCGAACCGTTTGACCAATCAAGCTGAAATTTGGTATGGAGAGTCGGTGTGTGCCTAGAATGCGACCATTAGATTTTGGTTTAAATTGGTACAGTAGAAGGTCCTCAAGACCGACATTGATTAAATATACATGTAACAATTTTTTACTTTTTTTAAATTTTAAGGACAAACAATACACTTTAGTGCAAAATTTTGTAGTACAAAGTTTTAGAGCATAAAATTCCCTATAACTTTTGTTTGAAACCTTTTTGATAATTTTCAATGGTTACGCCACTAGAGGGCGCGTAAAAAATGTGCATGTAGGTTTTCTCTAATTTTGTTGATTTTGAGGACAAATAATACACTTTAGTGCAAAATGTTACAGTACAAAGTTTTAGAGCATAAAATTCCCTACAACTTTTGTCTTAAGCTTTTTCCAGAATTTCCAGTAGTTGCGCCACTAGAGGGCGCGTAAAAATGTGCATGTATGTTTTCTCTAGTTTTTCTTGATTTTGAGGACAAACAATGCATTTTAGTGCAAAATTTTCTTGTGCAAAGTTGTAAAGAATAAAATTTTCTTTAACTTTTATATTTAACTTTTTATCAAATTCCTCAAAGTTTCGCCGCTAGATGGCGAGAAAAATACACATTTAGGATTTTCCATTTTTTTTTAAATTCTAGGTAAATTATGCTCTTTAGTGCAAAATCTTTCAGTGCAAAGTTGTAAAGCATAAAATTCCCTACAACTATTGTATGAAAAATTTTCCCAAATTCCCAATAGTTTTCACACATGATTTTAGGAGATCCTAATTGTAGCAGTGTGATATACAACGTGCGCATGCGCTGATTATGTCATTATCAACATTGAAATATCATTTCGGTAGATTTTTTACATTTATCACCCTGTATATTACATTTATAACCCTGTATATTCAGTTAGATCTTAATTTGATTTATAGCTCTCAGAGTTCTACATTTATATTCAATGGTAATATTTCCAGATATGTATAAAAAAAACTTTTTAAGATTAGCATTTTCGGTGACTTTTATTGTGAACTAAAAAACACGATTTTCAGATTTTTGTTTTGATGTAAAACGTAGAAGCACTCTTTCATGAGATTGTTCCAGGATAAGACTTTAATCCACTTGTTTTTTGCCGCGTTGCGAGTTCATCGTGTCAGCGAAAAAAAAGACAATGAAAAATTGATTTCGAATCAAATTTGAATACATGTATGTGAATTTTAAATAAAATTAATCGACTAAATATTCACTTGGCACTGACCACCAGCATATCGATGACATATAATTATTTGCACTTTATTCAAGAGTAAAAATTTGATTTATTTGGGTCAACACCAAACACCAAAACATTTATGAGAATAAAATAGAACGTTTATGCACGTGTGCAATTGAGAATTTCTAAAATAATAATGTTTTCATTTAGAATCAAATTAATATTGGTATATTATGACAGGAATTTTTTTCTACAAAGTCTAAAAACAGACCAAGTCCGTGCAGAATTATAAGAATTTTTAAAGTAAAATGAACTTTTAATTTTGAAGATGCTATATTTTAGATTTGATTTGGTCTTAAAAATGCTCATAAAAATCGTTCTAAAAAGCTTTAAATTGATCTAATATTGATAATTTTTTTAAATAATCTGTATATTGTCTGTCGAGTTCTTATAAATCTGAACGAACTATATTTCTCGGATTTTAGATATGCTTAAAAATTTCATAAAATTCAATAAACAATGATAATTTTTTAAAGAAACATTATACGATTATTTTATAATGTCAAGTTCTTATAGATCTGTAAGAACTATATTTCTCGTATTTTAGATTCGGTTTGACCAATTCTTAAAAATCATTTTAAATAGCCTTAAATTTGATAATAAGTAGATAGTCTACCGGGTTCCGACCATAGGTATAGGGAATTCAATGTGTTACGAGAGAGGTATTGGAAATTCATCGTGTCAGAAAGAGAGAGCACCATGACGTCACATTTTACGAAGTTTACGACGTTTCTTGACGTTCAAAATTTTAAAGCGTTAAAAAACGTCCGAAACGACACATTTTACAACGTTTGTGACGTTTTTTAACGTTCAGTATTTTGAAGCATTAAAAAACGTTCGAAACGTCACATTTTACGTTTTTAACATTTTTTAACGCTTGGAATTTGGATCCAAAAAAATACGTCAAACAATGCCATATTTTATCGATTTTGACAGTTATTTTTACATGTTTCCTTACGAGAAATACATGCATTTGATGCAAAAAAAGTAATAGTGTTTACACATCAAAAGTAAACGTAAAAAAACGTTGTAAAATGTGACGTCATAGCTCTCTCTCTCTCTCTCTTTCTGAGACGCTGAATTTCTTATACCTCTCTCTCTAACACATTGACTTTCTTATACCTATGGTCGGAACCCCGTAGACTATCTACTATAATAGTTTTTGAAATTTTTAAAAATTTTTGATAAAAATTCTTGAAATTTGAAAACATTTTAATAACAAGTTGACCAGTTTTTGACGTTTTTTTTCAGTTTTGTCCAGTGTCCAGTTTAAACTAAAAAAAGTGCGTGTTTGCCAACCCTGGATTGATTTTTTTTCTTTTAAGAACCTCAATTTTATCAAAGATTTTCAAAAAAAATGAGGGGTTAATCCCACCCAACTTTCCGAACACTCCTAGTAAAGTAATTGTTTGATCGATTATTTTAGTTTTTCTGCATTAAAATACATTAATTATATTACTTATCGAATGGTATAAATCCCATTTTAATATCTTTAATATTTTTAAAATTATTCAATTTCTTTTAAACTTATATTAAATTTCAAAAAAAAAATTAGGAATTCTACAATTTTTTGAACAAAATTTTGAAAAAAATCACAATTATAGAGTTTTTTACTACAAATTTAAGGGTAATTTTTTTAAAATTTTTAATATTAATTTTAACCTTAAAACAAATAAAACCTATTTTTGAATAATTTTAAAATCAATAAATAATTAATATCTCATTCAATTTTATTCAAAATGGGAAACAGACCCTTTTTTTAGGTTTTTGGATCAAAATGCATTAATAAATTCAGTTTAAAAAACTAAAAAAAAATCAAATTTTTTTTCAAAAATTCATGGTAATCCATTGAATTGTTTTATCTTTTTTCATTTTTTGCTATAACTTTTACAAATACTATGTTAAAATTATGAAATAATTTACACACATAGTACTTTTGGATCCTTTTTGGATATGCTATTTACTTTTTTCATTTATTTTATACTTATTGATAAAACGAAATTACAAAAAATTTTAAAAAAATTCTTAATTTTGGCTATAATAATTACAATTCTAAATTTTAAGAAACTAAAATACATTTAAAATTTAGAGTTTTATATTATATTTCGAATGGTGAAAATCACATTTCAATAACTTTAATATTTTAGAAGTTATTCAATTTAGTTTAAAATCGTAATATAATCTTAAATTTCTTAGCCAATTTTTTAAAAATTCCAAAATTTTTGTAATAAAATTTTGAAAAAAATTATAATTATAAAATTAATTATTACAAATTTAAAGATATTTTTTTTAAATTTTTAATATAAAAATTTAACTAAAAAATAATAATTTAATAAAGATAAAAATTAAAATAAAAACTAGCGGCGAAACTATGCGCAACTTGAAAAAATAGTCAAGACAAAATTTATAGAAAATTTTATGTTCTACAATTTTGATACCATGAAATTTTTCATAAAACTCCATAATTTTGTCTCAAAATCTAAAAAAGTCACAAAAATGTCAATATAAATTTTTTTCACGCCCTCTAGCGGCGAAACTATCAGGAATTCAAAAAACCGGTAATGACAAAATGTGTAGAAAATTTTATGTTCTACAACTTTCATGTCCTGTAATTTTTCATAAAAATGCATTATTTTGTTTATTTAAGAAAAATATGAAAAAAAAATACTTTTTGATAAATCTGGCAACAATGGCAAAAGTTTTTAAAAATTTTAAGCATTCGAAATTAAACTATAACGTATAAAAAATATATGTGTAAAACTTTATTGCCATCTTGTTTAGTAATGACGTCATCACTTATAGCAACTGTCACTTCCGGTTGTCCGATTAACTCCAAAATCTATACAGGTCGTCTCCTTGCCACCCTAAATATGTATATAAAATTTCATCTTAATCGGATCAGCCGTTTAGACGCTATCGTGTTCACACACACACACACACACACACACACACACACACACATACACACAGACACACCCACACACAGACACACACACACAGACAGACATCATGCTAAAAATGGTATAAATGGATTCAGGTGACCTCAAAACGTAAAGATCCGTTAAAATCTGGGTATGGTCAAAATATCATGATCGCAATACTTTCCTTCTATACAACTCTGTTGTTCGGAAAGTAATAAAACAAATCACCTTAAAAATGCAATGATTCTTAAAAATTAACAGAAATTAAGATTTTTTTTTAAATTTTCAGATATTCTTAAAAATCAATAAACATCAAAAATATTTTCAAAAGCCTTAAAAATAACCCCAAATTGATTCATTATAATAATTAATTTGCCTCAGGTTCTTATATATCTGAAGGAACTATATAGTTCTTCAAATGTTTGTTGATTGATGAAATTTTTGATAAAAACTTGAAAGAAAACTTTTTACACTTTTGATCAGTTTTGGACATTTTTTTATCAGTTTTGTTCAGTGTCTTATCCATGACTAATCTATAATTTGTTCATTATATATGAGTTTACTAAATAATAATATCCATTATTCACTGGTTTAACTGATTTCTAAATATCAATTATTCACTAGTGAATAATGATTATTCACTGATTTAAATAACGGTTTACAGCCAAAGTTTTGACCAAACTTATTAAGACAGAATTAGCACCCCATGATTTTCATAACAAATACTATTAATTAACTAAATGTTCGATAGATGGCGATGTACTTTCTGTGTAAAAATTTAAATGTTTATTATCCTCCAATAATACTTGCTTAGTTGTCAGATGTTTCGACCGCCGGGTTTTAATTTTATGATTGTTCAAGAAATGTTTACTGCAGGTACAATTTTAAATTACTTCGATTTATACAGGTTGCCCCAATAAAAAGATTAGTACCATAGTTATATTATTTTAAATGGAACACTCTGTATTTTTCCTTCCCTCTCTTTCTATTACTTTTTTTCTATAGTATGAATTTTTCTTATTTAGAATTTTTTTTATATATCATTTATAATTATTATACAGAAAGGTTTTTTTTTCTAGTTTTTTCTCATCTTTCCGATTTTTTGTTTTTTTCTGTTTTTTTTTTCGTGGTTTCAATTTTTATAGTTGTTTCCGGTTTTTTTAGTTGTTCTTTGGTTTTTGCGATGCTTTTCGATTTTTCTAGCTTTTTTCTCATTTTTCTGGTTTATTTAATTTTTTTTTCTCATTTTTTCTTATTCCTTTGATTTTTTATGATAATTTACGATTTTTTTGTCATTTTTTTGCGATTTTGTTGCGGTTTTTTGTGATATTTTTCGATTTATTGCGTTTTTTCCGTATTTTTTCCCCAAATTTTCTAATTTCTCTCATTTTTTTTTGTTTCTTTTAATTATTTTTTCCGATTGTTTCAGATTTTTTTCAGATCTTTTCGAATCTTTTATTTTTTCTCGTCTTTTTTTTTAATTTTTGTATTTTTGTTTTTTCTTCTTTTTATTTTTTTCAATTTTTTTAATCTTTCCTCATTTTTTCTCATTGTTCTGTATTTCTATTCTTTTATTTTTTCTAATTTTTTCTCATTTTATTTCGATACTTTAATTTTTTTTTTTTTCATTTTTATGTTTTTTTTTCTCTTTTTATTTTTTTCATTTTTTTCCAATCTTTCCTAATTTTTTTCTCGTTGTTCTGTATTTCAATTCTTTTTTTGTTTTCCATTTTTTCCCATTTTTTCGATTCATTTAATTTTCTCGTTTTTTTTTCAATTTTATGATTTTTTGGTTTTTTTTCTCTTTTTATTTTTTTCAATTTCTTTTAATTCTTCCTCATTTTTTTCTCATTGTTCTGTATTTCTATTCTTTTTTTTTTGTTTTCAAATTTTTTCTCATTTTTTTCGATTTTTTCAATTTTATGATTTTTTGGTATTTTTTTTTTTATTTTTTTTTATTTTTTTTAATCCTTCCTCATTTTTTTCTCATTGTCCTTTATTTCTATTCCATTTTTGTTTTCTTTTTGTTCCCAATTTTTTCGATTCTTTTAATTTTTCTCGTTTTATTTTTTCATTTTTATGATTTTTTGGTATTTTTTTCTCTTTTTATTTTTTTCATTTTTTTTTTCAAATCTCTCCTCATTTTTTTCTCATTGTTATGTATTTCTAGTCTTTTTTTTATTTTCTAATTTTTCCTCATTTTTTTTTATTTCATTGATTTTTCTGATAATTTACGATTTTTTTATCATTTTTTTGTGGTTTAGTTGCGGTTATTTTGCGATATTTTTTGATATTTTTTTATTTCTTGCGTTTTTTTTTTCGTTTTTTTTGCAATCTTTAGCGATTTTTTTTTCGTTTTTTTGATTTCTTCATTTTTTCCATATTTTACATTTTTTTTTTAAATTTTTTTCCCAATATTTTTTAATTCCTCTCTCAATTTTTTCCAACTTTTTTTTTTCAAAAAATTCCCTTTGCTTGTTCATTTGCTAACGCCGCCTTAAAGTAGTGTCAAAACTAAAAAAAAGTATTTTTGCCAACCCTGTATAGAATTTATTATTTTAAGAGATTTTTATTTTTATTTTCTTTTTTAAAGAAATTATACAAGATTTCTTAAAAAAAAAACTTTTAAAATTACATAAGTCTCTCAAAAATAACAGAAATTTCTCAGAATTCTTGAAAATTGATAAATATCAAAAATAATTTTCAATAACCGTTAAAATAACCTAAAATTAATACATTTTAACAATTATTTTATTTAACTCAGGTTCTTATAAATCTGAAAGAACTATATTTTATGTAATTTGCTAGTTCTTAAAATGTTTGATTAAAATTCTTGAAATTTTTGATAAAAACTTTAAATTTGAAAACATTTTACACCTTTTTATCATTTACTATACAGAGAATTAAAATATCAGGTCCGGTTTCCGAGATATTTGGGAACCTAACCAAAATTGACGTTTTTAGTTTTATTTAAATAACTTCATTATTAAGATAGAAAAAAATTTTATAATACTGTTTAACATAGCGTATCCAATTTTTTGGGGCCACCCTGAACTATTTTTTTTTATACGTACCTGTACTTTTTATATCCGTTTTTCTCTCCACCCAACTATGTCTAATACTTAATATTTTTATTAGGTTTTGATAATGAAGTGTACTTTAAGAATTGTGCTAAGTACGATCCTGTTCCATTTTCACTGAAAATATTAATATTTTGAAAAATAAAATTTTTAATAAACATAAATTTTGAATATCGTTTTGAATACAATTGAATTTGTAAGAAAATTAACTTTTTAATTAATTTATTATTTTAATATTTTCAGTGAAAATGGAACAGGATCGTACTTAGCACAATTCTTAAAGTACACTTCATTATCAAAACCTATTAAAAATATTAAGTTTTCGCCATAGTTGGGTAGAGAGAAAAAACGGGGATTTCAAAAATGAAATAAAAAATACAGGTCCGTATTTAATAAAAATAGTTGAGGGTGGCCCTACAAAGACGAAACGTTGTTTTAAAAAATTGGATACGCTATTTGATCTTCAATAAAGAAGTTTTTTTCTATTCTTAAACATTAAGCTGTTATTTAAATAAAACTAAAATTATATATTATAATTTAGAAAAAACCCAAATATTCGTCTTAAAAATACACATCTTTTCCGTAGTATTGGACAGTTTTAAATAAAAACTATAGTTCTGTCAGAGTTATAAGAACCAGAATTAAACTACAAAATAATTGTTTTTAAGATTTCTTAAAAAATAAAAAAAAATCTATAAGACTTAAAAATAAAAAGATTTTTTTATCAATAATTCTTAAAAATCGATAAACAAAAAATAATTTTTAAAAACCGTTAAAATAATACAATTATTTTATTTAACTCAAGTTCTTATAAATCTGAATGAACTATACATTTCGCAGTTTTTGATAAAATAAGAAATATTTGAAATTATTGAACATCAATTTTTACGAAAATGTTCCGAGAAAATTGCATTTTCCCGGAATTATTAATAATTTTCTGGAGACCGGCTTAAAAGTAGGTCAACAAATTTATTAGCAAGAATATCAATTTTAATTAAATACGTAACAAAATTACATTTTATTAATTTACTTCCGTATAGCAAAATTCCGATCAAATTAATTATAGTGAAATTATAAATTTTCAGCGGATAATTAAAAAAAAAAATCGGTTATGTCACCCCAAAAACATTCTCCACGAGTATCCAGAGACTATTTTTCCGATATTATAGTTTCGCGATGGCGAAAAAAATTTCTTACCCCCACTTTTTATATCACTTACTCGACGTTTCCGAAAATGCAAAAAAAAATCCTGTCCGGACGTCTGTCTATCTGGATGTAAACACTGTAACTTTTGAACGAAACCTCCGATCGAGTTTTGGTTTTCACTTTACCTAGTTAGTTTTGTTCAAGGAAGAACACTATTGAATTTGAGCAGGATCGGACCGGTCCTTCCGGTACCCATCATACAAATTACAAGTGGTTTGCATGGGAAAACTTTTTCCAATTTAAATTTTTAGAACAAAATGTCAAACGATTATTTTTTTCTTTCAAGGTTTTCTCATTATTATGATGTTTTTTTTTTGATTTTTTCTAATCTTATCTCATTTTTTCTCATTGTTTTGTTTTTTTATTTCTTTTTCTAATTTTTTATAATTTTATAACTATTTTATAGAAAGAGATTTTTCTGTTTTTTCTCATTTTTCCTCTTTTTATCATTGTTTCGTTTTTTTTTTCTTTTTTTTTAATTACTTTGTTTTTCTATTTATTTTTTGGTTTCTATTTTTTTTCTAATTTTTATTTAAGCTTTTGATTTTTTTACGATTTTTTTTTAGGACTTTGTTGCGATTTATTTCAATTCTTTCGATTGTTTCATTTATTTTTTTATTTTTTTCTTTTGTTTAAAATTGTTCCAATTTTTGGTTGTTCTTTACAGTTTTTTTTAACTTTTCAGTTTTTTTTTTAGATATATTTCGTTTTCTTGCATTTTTCCGTTTTTTTCGATTTTTTTTTCATGTTTTATTCCGATTTTTTCAATATTTTCTATTTTTTTTTCTCATTGTTCTGTTTCTTTTCTATTTCTTTCTTTTCACTCCTAATTTTTTCCTATCCTCCGATGTTTTTGATTTTTCAGTTTTTCGGTTTTTTCTTCTCATTTTTCTGATGTTTTTCTGTTGTTTTTGAAATTTTTCTATTGTTTTTTGATTTTTTTCAAATTCCTTCAGTTTTTTTTCTAACTTTTTTTGATTTTGTCGATTTTTTTCGATTTCTTTCAATCTCGTTCGATTTTTTTCGATTTTGTCGATTTCTTTTGATTTTTGTCGATTTCGTTCTATTTTTTTTATTAGTTTATATTTTTACTGATTTTTTTTTATCTCTTTCGACTTTTTTTGATCTTTTTCGATTTTTATCGTTTTTTTCGATTTCTTTCGATTTTTGTCGATTTTTTTCTTTTTTTTTCAATTTCTTTTGATTTTTTTTTAATTTATTTTGATTCCTTTCCATCTCTTTCGATTTCTTTTAGTTTTTTTTTATTTTTGTCCTTTTTTCGATTTTCGTCAATTTTTTTCGTTTTTCTATTTCGATTTCTTTTGATTCCTTTCGATTTATTTTGATTTTTTCGATTTTTGTCGATTTTTTTGTTTTTTTTTTCAAATTCGTTTATTTCTTTCCATTTTTTTTTAAATATTTTTTTCGATTTATTTTGATTCCTTTTCATCTCTTTCGATTCCTTTGGATTTTTTTGAATTTTGTTGTTTTTTTTTCGATTTCCTTCGATTTTTTTTGATCTTGTCGATTTCTTTTGATTCTTGTTGATTTCGTTCGATTTCTGTCGTTTTTTTTTCGATTTTTGTCGTTTTTTTTTTCGATTTCATTTCGATTTCTTTTGATTTCTTTTAATTTCTTTTAATTCCTTTCCACCTCTTTCGATTTCTTTTGTTTTTTTTTTCATTTTTGCCCTTTTTTCGATTTTCGTCAATTTATTTCGTTTTTTTTTTCGATTTCTTTTGATTCTTTTCTTTTTCGATTTATTTGGTTTTTTCGATTTTTGTCGACTTTTTCGTTTCTTTTTCAATTTCTTTTTTTTCTTTCCATTTTTTTATATTCTTTTTCGATTTGTTTTGATTCCTTTTCATCTCTTTCGATTTCTTTTGATTTTTTCGATTTTTGTCGTTTTTTTTTCGATTTCATTTCGATTTTTATCGATTTCTTTTGATTTATTTTTAATTTCTTTTAATTCCTTTCCACCTCTTTCGATTTCTTGTTTTTTTTTCATTTTTGCCCTTTTTTCGATTTTCGTCAATTTTTTTCGATTTCTTTTGATTCTTTTCTTTTTCGATTTATTTGGTTTTTTCGATTTTTGTCTTTTTTCGATTTTTGTCCCCTTTTTTTTTCTCATTCAATTTCTTTTGTTTCTTTCCATTTATTTTATATTTTTTTCGATTTATTTTGATTCATTTTTATCTCTTTCGATTTCTTTTGATTTTTTCGATTTTTGTCGTTTTTTTTTCGATTTCATTTCGATTTTTATCGATTTCTTTTGATTTATTTTTAATTTCTTTTAATTCCTTTCCACCTCTTTCGATTTCTTGTTTTTTTTTCATTTTTGCCCTTTTTTCGATTTTCATCAATTTTTTTCGATTTCTTTTGATTCTTTTCTTTTTCGATTTATTTGGTTTTTTCGATTTTTGTCTTTTTTCGATTTTTGTCCCCTTTTTTTTTCTCATTCAATTTCTTTTGTTTCTTTCCATTTATTTTATATTTTTTTCGATTTATTTTGATTCATTTTTATCTCTTTCGATTTCTTTTGATTTTTTCGATTTTTGTCGTTTTTTTTTCGATTTCATTTCGATTTCTTTTGATTTTTTTTAATTTCTTTTAATTCCTTTCCATCTCTTTCGATTTCTTTTGGTTTTTTTTGCTTCCATTTTTGCCCTTTTTTTCGATTTTTGTCAATTTTTTCGATTTCTTTTGATTCTTTTCTTTTTCGATTTATTTGGTTTTTTCGATTTTTATCTTTTTTCGATTTTTGTTGTTTTTTTTTTGATTTCTTTTGCTTTTATTTTATTTCATTTAATATTTATAAAACTGTATGGACTATACTTTCATTGATTAAAAATAAACATTAGAGACCTTCAAATGTATTATCAGGGATATGAAAACCGCGATAAACATGAATCATTTATTTATAAACATATAATTATGAAGTCATTATTGAACTAGAAATAATTTTTATCTAATAAATAATTGATAACCGAAAAATGTATCTTTTTGTTGACAAAAAAATATATAATTGGTATAACACGTGTACAGAAAAATCAATCCAAATTCGTTTTAATAAATTCCGAACTACAGCGAATATAAAATAAATCATTTTTCGCACACGTAAATATATCAAAGTTCCTGTTGAAATAAATAATTTTGAAATGATGTAAAGTACAGTCATGGTTTTTTTTTCTTCGTTTCGGTCTGTTGACAAATTTTTCGAAACTAATATTTTAAGAGACCACTAAAATTATATTATAAAAAACAAATTATCACCCCAAATACATGAATTTTTTCAACAATATATCAAATTTTTTATTACAAAAATACGTTTTAGACTGAGACTATTTATATATTTAACACATTTAAGATATGCTTAGGCTTTTTGAGGCGTTTAAGGCTTTCTTGAGTTATGTTTAAGGTTTTTGAGATATTTTTATTATCTTTGAGATATTTAATGCTTTTGAGTTATGTTTAAGGCTTTTTGAGTTATGTTTAAGGCTTTTTTGAGTTAAGTTTAAGGCTTTTGAGACACGTTTAGTTCTTTTGAGATGTTTAAGGCTGTTTGAAATATGTTTAAAGCTTTTTTTGAGTTATGTTTAAGGCTTTTGAGATATGTTTAGGTTTTTTGAGATGTTTAAGGCTTTTGAGACACGTTTAGTCCTTTTGAGATGTTTAAGGCTGTTTGAAATATGTTTAAAGCTTTTTTTGAGTTATGTTTAAGGCTTTTTTGAGTTAAGTTAAGGCTTTTGAGACATGTTTAGTCCTTTTGAGATGTTTAAGGCTGTTTGAAATATGTTTAAAGCTTTTTTTGAGTTATGTTTAAGGCTTTTGAGATATGTTTAGGTTTTTTGAGATGTTTAAGGCTTTTGAGACACGTTTAGTCTTTTTGAGGTGTTTAAGGCTTTTTAAGTTATGTTTGAAGCTCTTTTTGAGTTATGTTTAAGGCTTTTGAGAATTTTTAGGTTTTTGAGATGTTTAAGGCTTTTTTGAGTTATGTTTAAGGCTTTGTTGAGTTAAGTTTAAGGCTTTTGAGACACGTTTAGTCTTTTTGAGGTGTTTAAGGCTTTTTAAGTTATGTTTGAAGCTCTTTTTGAGTTATGTTTAAGGCTTTTGAGAATGTTTAGGTTTTTGAGATGTTTAAGGCTTTTTTGAGTTATGTTTAAGGCTTTGTTGAGTTAAGTTTAAGGCTTTTGAGACACGTTTAGTCCTTTTGAGATGTTTAATGCTTTTTGAGTTATGTTCAAAGCTTTTTTGAGTTATGTTCAAAGCTTTTTTGAGTTATGTTTAAGGCTTTTGAGATATGTTTAGGTTTTTTGAGATGTTTAATGCTTTTGAAACATGTTTAGTCTTTTTGAAATGTTAAAGGCTTTTTGAAATCAAAAATTTAAATTTCTGTACTATTTTGATATCTATTTATATATAAGAATTTTTAAGGCATATAAGTATTTTAAAGGCTCATTGTACATGTTCATATAATATAATTTATGAGGAACTTAAAATTATTATATTTAAAGCTTTTAAGATACATTTAAATTTTTATACGACTTAGAGATTTTATAAAAACATTTTTTAAGGTATTTAGGTATTTTTTAATATTTTTTCAAATGGTTCAAGTGTGTATTATCGTTTTGTAGAAACATATACTGACAGATGAATACCTTTTGTAAAAAACAACTTGACTTTAACTTGGTTATTACTCTAAAATTCATTAAAACGAACAAGACGAGACAAAATACAATTAGCACAAAAAAAAATAAAAATAATATACCGGGTGTTGGTTCATCGCATTATCAAATGGGCGTTGGAGATTAAATAAATGTTTTAACATTTTAAAATTTTTTTAATTTAAGAATCTTAGTCCCTGTTGTTTTAATAAATTAAGCAAGGTTGCATTTTCTTTTTTAATGTTGTACAAGTTGTACCGATGGCCATGATAAACATGGAACTACAATGTAACCACATCGGAGGACAAGCAAAGAATAATTTCACTATAGTATTGAATTTGTTTAATATATAACAAAATTTTTCTAAAATAAAATCATACTAGTAATTACATTTTTATTTTATCTAAAGTACGAAAAGTATAGTTCCATCAGAGTTACAAGAAAATAATTGTCAAAATTTATTTGATGAATTAACAAATTCTTATTTAACGATATACCCTCGTAAAAGAATCAGTCAATAGCCTTGCCGAAATTAGCGGATATCCTCGTCTTTAACAAGAACAAATTCGTGGTCGGATCATTAGTGAAAATCGATCACGTATTTCTTTTATTTCGTTATTTACCTAGACATGAAGGTTTTTTTTTTTTTTTATTGAGTTAAAATTTCGGTCGTATTTTACGTTCGCATATGAAGGATTATCTAATGGTAAAGTTATAGAAAGAAAAATTTTTTAAATGATCAAGATTTTTTTTTATTATACACTATATGAAGTTTTTTTGATTGGTGGAAAACCGCATTTATCAATCATTTTCCAGTTTGTATAATATTATGCTAATGGACTGCATCTATAGTCATAAAATCCAACCACAAACACACAATAATAAATTTTAATATAGATAACTGAACATTAATGGAATTGAATTGTTGAGTTGATTTCTATTTAAAAAAATCATTAGTTTGTTTTATAAAAATAATTACAAAACCATGTTTGGATTAATTCATCCAAATTTTATTAGTATGATAAAATATATAGACAAAAAAAAAACAATAATTGAATTTATAATTTTAAACTTTTTTTTATTGTTGATCGTAGAAAAAATACAGTAGTTTAACATTTAATGTTAAGAATTCATAACAATAATTTACAAAAAGCTTTAAAATGACATACCAATACTTTGATATTTATTTTATAGTTTAACTTTGGTTCTTATAAATCTGAAAGAACTATATTTTTGGTAGATTGGTTAAAAATTATTGTTTTTATTTTGAAAATAGTATTTTTAAGGAAGTCAAGTTTTTAGAATTATTAAAAAAGGTTTTTAAAATGGTAAAAAAATTTTAAAGTCAAAAAAATCAAAATTTCATCATTCTTGTTTTTATTTAAAAAATGATATTTTTAAGGAAGTCAAGTTTTAAGAATCATTAAAAAAAAATGTTTTTAAAATGGTAAAAAAATTATAAACAGTCAAAAAAATCAAAATTTCGTCTTATTTTTTTTTTATCTAATTTTATGCAAAAAAACACACTTTTTTTAGTTTCCACTGGACAGTAAAATGTCCAAAACTGGTCAAATTGTAGAAAAATTTCCAATACTTAAATTAATATATGGTAAACGAAAAAAGCTGTAAAATTATTTCAGATTTTAAAAATTTCATAAATTGTGATCAAAAAATTAAAAAATTTCTATCATTCTGAAATTTTAATACATTTTTGTAAAATTTCTGTTCATTTTTTAAATATTTATATCATTTTTAAGGCTTTTTGGGTTTTTTTTTAAAGAATCCTGATGAAATTTTTGATAATCTCATTTTCATTTTTTCAATTTTAGGTCATTTTAAGGCTTTGTTGCGATACGTTTTTTTGATAGTGTTTTATTGATTTCTGTAAAAATTTTGAGTAATTTTAGATTATTTTTTTGAAAATTATTTTTTAAGAATTTCTGAGAATTCTGAAGATTTTTGTAAAATTTCTGATCATTTTTTTAATGTTTATATGATTTATGAGATTTTTTTAAAGAATCCTTATGAAATTTTTGATAAAATTAACTTAAATAATCAAAAATTTTAAAAAAAAAATTTAAAATTAGAAATTCATCTTATTTTTACCTTTTCAATTTCAGGTCATTTCAAGGCTTTGTTGGGATAATATTTTTCGATGGCGTTTTATTGATTTTTGTAAAATTTTTGAGTTTTTTTATATTATTTTTTTGAAACTTATTTTTGTTTATTAATTTTTAAGAATTTCTGAGAATTCTGAAGATTTTTGTCAAATTTCTGTTAATTTTTTAAATGTTTATATCACTTTTAAGGCTTTTTGGGATTTTTTTTAAGAATCCTTATGAAATTTTTGATAAATTTGACTTAAATAATCAAATTTTTTGAAAAAAAAAAATTTAAATCAGAAATTTATCTTATTTTTACTATTTCAATTTTAGGTCATCTCAAGGCTTTGTTGGGATAAGTTTTTTCAATAGTGTTTTATAGATTTCTGTAAAATTTTTGAGTAATTTTAGATTATTTTTTTGAAAATCATTTTTTAAGAATTTCTAAGAATTTTGAAGATTTTTGTCTTTGTGTTAATTTTTTTAATGTTTATATCATTAAAAAGGCTTTTTTGGTTTTTTTTTAAGAATCCTTGTGAAATTTTTGATAAAATTGACTTAAATAAACAAAATTTAAAATTAGAAAGTCATCTTATTTTTATTTTTTCAGCCTTGATTTTGTGCGATAAATTTTTGCGATTGTGTTTTATTGATTTTTGTAAAATTTTTGAGTAATTTTAATTATTTTTTTTGAAAATTATTTTTTAAGAATTTCTGAGAATTTTGAAGATTTTTGTCTTTCTGTTAATTTTTTTAATGTTTATATCATTAAAAAGGCTTTTTTGGGTTTTTTTTTAAGAATCCTTGGGAAATTTTTGATAAAATTGAATTAAATAATGAAGTAAAAATCAAAATCCCTTAAAAAAATTTTAAAATCAGGAATTTATTTCATTTTTACTTTTTCAATTTTAGGTCATTTCAAGGCTTTGTGCGATACATTTTTTCGATAGTGTTTTATTGATTTTTATAAAATATTTGAGTAATTTGAAGAATTGATCAAACCCAAATTACGCAAAATATAGTTCTTTCACATTTATAAGTAAGTACCTGAATATATTCAATTTATGAAAATTATTTTTGATAATATTGATTTTTTAAGAATTTCTGAGAATTCTGGAGATTTTTGTCAAATTTCTATTTATTTTTTAATTCTCATTTTTTAAGAAATCTTAAATTATAGTTATTTTGTAGTTTTACTCTAATTCTTATAAATCTGAGGGAACTATAGTTTTCGTAGTTTGGGTTTTTATTTGGTCAATTTTACAAAAAAAAAACATTAAAAGTCATTGTAAAATCCTTGAAATTACCTAAAATTAATAAATTATTATTTCAAATAAAATAATTTTCTGATTTTGAAAATTTTTTTGAGAATCTATGATTTTTAAAAGAAGTCAATTTTATTAAAAATTATAAAATGATTTTTAACAAATCACCAAAAAAGTTTTTTTTATATATTTATAAAAATACAAAAATGTTTATTATTCTCATATTCTTTTAAAAATTAAAAATTATTTTAAAACCCATTAAAATAAATGATACATTCTGATAGAAAAAACAATAGATAATTATTTAACTAAGGTTCTTATAAATCTGAAGAAACTATAATTTTCTTACTTGAGTTGGTTTGGTCAAAATGATCAAAAATTAACACATTTTGACAATTTAACTATTAACAATTAATTTTTTTATCAAGTTCTTGTAAATCTGAAGGAACTATTTAGTAATTTAGATAAAATAAGAAATGTTTGAAACTAAATATCAATTTTTATGAATTTTTTTTCGAAATTTTTTACGATATTAAACAAATAAATAAATAATTTTTTTTAATATTTTTAAGGATTTTTTCTGATTTTTTAAAAAATCTTGTATACTATTTGGTAAAATTAACGTCACGTAACGAAAAAACGTTATTTCCTATTCAGGCGACCTTCCCTCTCTTTCTCTTACTCTCTGTCTCTTTCTATAATATAATTTTTTTCTCATTCAGAATTTTTTTTAGATATTTTTTGTAATTATTTTATAATTTTTAATAGAGAGAGATTTTTTTATTTTATTAATTTTTTTTTCATTTTCTGACTTGCCTCATTCTGTTTTTCTTTTGTTTTCTTATTTTTTCTTATTCCCCTGATTTATTGCTATTATTTGCCATTTTCTTGAGATTTTTTTGCGATTTATTTTTTGAATTTTTACATTTTTTATGGTTATAGTTGTTTCCGGTTTTTTGGTTATTTGTTTTTTTTTACGATTTTTTGGGATATTTTTTTTGGTTTTCTTTTTTTTTTGTTCTGTTTTTATTTTTTTCTAATTTTACCTGACTTTTATTTCTTTCGTTTTCTAATTTTTTCTCATTTTTTTTTATTCATCTGAATTTCTGTGATTTTTAGTTTTTTTTGCCATTTTTTTGCGATTTTGTTGTGGTTTTTTTTGCAATTTTTTCCGATTGTTTTAAGATATTTTTCCATTTCCTGCGACTTTTTATTCTTTTTTTGCGGTTTTCAGCATTTTTAGGCTTTTTTTATAATTTTTTTGATTTTTTATTTTTTTTCCCAATATTTTCTGATTATTCTCTTAATTTTATTTTATTTTTTCTTATTTTTCCGATTTTTAGGCTTTTTTATAATTTTTTTGATTTTTTACTTTTATCCCAACATTTTCTGATTAATCTTTTAATTTTAATTTATTTTTTCTTATTTTTCCGATTTTTTCTGACGCGCTCTTAAGAATTAAATACAGAAACGATAGTTGAAAACCGCAGCTTCCAATCTGTAATATTAACGGAGCGCTTGTCCAAAAACCATTTCAGGCAAGATTACAATAATATTGGCGTCTCTTATAAAAGAACGAAAGATTTCTGAAATTTTTGAAAAATTTGAAGAATTACGCAAAGTATAGTTCCTTCAGATTAGTAAGAACCTGAAAATATAAAATAATTGTACATTGTTTTTTTTTAAATATCGGCTTTTTAGAATGATTTTCAAGGATATTTGATTCATTTTTAAGAACAAATTAAATCTAAAATATAATACATATAGTTCCTTCAGAATTATAAGAAAATATAAAAAAAAATTAATGAACTAATGAACTAAAATTACGATTTTAACGAGTAATATTTTAAAAATTTCAAAACCAAATTATTAATTAACAATATAAATCTAAAATATAACAAAAAAGTTGGTTTAAAATTTTCCAAACATAAAATAATATTTTTGCTCTTAAAAAATCGTAAATTAAAAAATAACACTACACCGCAAATTAATTTAGTCAAATAGAAAGTGACGTTATATTAGCATAATAATTAACTACAATTTTTTTTACGCTATATAATCATTTAGTTGACACGTTGACGAAATTAGTGAAATTTAATTTGTTTACGTTAGATTATTAAATTAAATTCTAATAAATACAGGATGTTTCCGAAAAATTTTCATATCCCATCATCAGCTTTTATTAACAACCGTAAAACAATAGTATAAAATCCAATTAAGAAGGTCTCCTGTTGATAACTTATTTACATAATTGAAATTGTACATGTTTCCGTATAAAGGGAGTTCAAGGTTTGCATGAATCAGACCAGACCAGACTCTCAGACCTCTCTTTCTTTCCCCAAAACAACATTTGCAATTCCTCGTTGAACGAGGTTAGGATTTTGCGGTTTGTTTGGATAACCTTCCGTGACAGATAGCTAGAATTTATTTATTACAACAAAACTGACAGCGACCTTAAGGACATTATTTAAGATGTGCGTTATGGTTTCGTATTTCGTGAAAGTTAAATTACTTTGTTACATACAGAGTGACAAATTTATAAACTTTTTATCGACCATAAAATAAAATCCAATAATTGTTAGGTTTTTTTTGCGCCACCCTGTATTTTTATTATTCCTCTACTCAATATATTTTAATTTCATACTCGTTTAATAGCCCCTTCTTATTTCCTCGCGTCATATCCCTCTCTTCTCTTGGTATTACTATAAAATGTCTTTTCCATGTTACCAACTGTCTCTCTTTTGCCACGTCTGTGCTGTAAATTTCTTCCCCTCTTTGTTTTTTCCTTTTAACTACGTTTTTTCCTTTGGACTACGTTTTTTTTCCTTTGTAACACGTTTTTCCTTTGGACTACGTTTTTCCTTTGGGACAGTTTTAACTTTGGAACAGTTTTGCTTGGACTATGTTTTGCTTGGACTACTTTTCCTTGGAATACGTTTTTTTGGACCAAGATTGTGTTACTTGGACTACATTTTTTTTGGATTACGTTTTTCCTGGACCAAGTGGACCACAAGAGTCTTATTCTTTGAACAAAGTCATCTAAGTTTTCTTTTGGACAAGGAAGATAAGAAAAACCTCAAGAACAAGCCAAGTTTTTTTTTTAATAAGAAAAAAGAAAAAAATCTCTGAAATTTTCGATTATTATAAATAAAACAAATATAACGTTTAATTTGACTTTTATTTACTGTTATTTTTAATTCTTTTAATGCCGGCATATATATTTTTTTGTTATTTTACTCAAAAGTTCATATCTTATCTTTTATAACAATATAAATTATCTGATGTCTGTGTCTCGTTTTACAAAAAGAGAATCTATTTTTTAATTTGTTTTTACAAATTGTCTTTGAATTTAATTCATTTTAATTATTTTTTTGATCTAAAATTCATGTATTTCATTTTAATATTATCTTTATGTAAAATTTTAGGGTTTTTCCTTTGGACCAAGTTTTTTCCTTTGGACCAAGTCTTTTTTCCCTAGGACTACGTTTTCTTGGACCAAGCTTGCGTTCTATTGACTACATGTTTTCTTGGACCAAGCTATCCAGTTTCCTTTGGAGAAGGAAGATAGGAAAAACCCCCTGGCTGCTCTTCGGTCGATTCCTATGATTTCTAGTCTTTTCTTTGGTCGCTCTTTATTGTTTCTGCAGTTCATATTAGTGATCTTGGATTCCATTAGTCCTGTGGTTTCCCGAATCTGCCTTTTTTTTTTTTTTTTTTTTTTTTTTTTTTTTTTTTTTTTTTTTTTTTTTTTTTTTTTTTTTCTTTCTTGTACCAAATAATATTATCCAACCAATTGGTGCCTAGGTGACCGGACAGGTCACGAATGCTCATACTTTATTCTTTCCTATTTTTCGTGTTTCCCTGTTTTCTTTCTGTTTTTTTTTCTATTTTTCTCTATTTCCTTTGTTTTTTCCAGATTTCTTTCTATCTTTTCCTTTATTTATTTCTATTCTCTCTTCTTTTACCCCATTTTCTCTATTTCTTTCCTTTTCTCTCCTCTTTTACCCCTTTTCTCTATTTTTCTTTGTTTTTATTTATGTCTCGTATTTTTCCTGTTTTTCCCAAATTTTCGTCTTTTTTACTATTTTTACCGATTTTTTTCCATTTTCTTTATTTTTCCATAGTCTCCATGAAAAACATGTTCGTATTTTACCTTATTTTTTCATATTTTCCCATTTTTCCAAGTAAATTATTTGTCTTATTTTTTCCTATTTTCCTTATTTATTTTTCCTATTTTTCGTGTTTCCCTGTTTTCTTTCCGTTTTTTTTATATTTTTCTCTATTTCCTTTGTTTTTTAAAATTTCTTTCTATCTTTTCCTTTATTTATTTCTATTCTCTCTTCTTTTATCCCATTTCTCTCTATTTCTTTCCTTTTCTCTCCTCTTTTACCCCTTTTCTCTTATTTTTCTTTGTTTTTATTTATTCCTCGTATTTTTTCCTGTTTTCCCAAATTTTCGTCTTTCTTACTATTTTTACCGATTTTTTTTTCCATTTTCTTTATTTTTCCATATTTTCCATGAAAAACATTTTCGTATTTTACCTTATTTTTTCATATTTTCGCATTTTTCCAGGGAAAATATTTTTTCCTATTTACCACATTTATCATTTTCCGGTTTTTTTAAATAATAATTTAATAATATCCTATATTAATAATTTTTTAATTCTAATATTAAGCGTGTTCGTAAAGTCCACGAAAAAGGTTCTGTTCGCAAATTCCACGTTCGCAAGATCCACGGAGCCGGTTATGGTGTCTTAATTTGTGTGAAAATTTCTTCCCCTCGTTATATAGGGTAATTTTTTATTATATTATATTTTCACTTTTGTCCCCTGTTATCATTATTAATTATTTCGTCGCTTTAACTTTTATATACTGTTATTTTTAATTCTTTTTTTATACCGATATATTTTTTTTTGTTATATTTACTTAAAAGTTCATATCTTATCTTTTATAAAAGTATAAATTATCTGATGTTTGTGGTGCTCTTTCAGTCTCGATTACAAAAAGAGAATCTATTTTTTAATTTGATTTTACAGATTGTCTTAAAATTTAATTCAATTTGATAATTTTTATATTTTTTTTTTTTAATAGAGACCACGAAATCTGGTAATTTATACGATTTTAGTAGTATGTGAACTTTTAGGGTTTTCTGGAAGGAATAGTTCCTTTTTGGTACAAATTTTTTTTGGACAGAACATTTTCTTTTTGGGACTACAATTTTTTGGGCTAAATAAGTTTTTTCCTCCTTTGGGACTAACATCTCTACTGCCGAATCCAAGAATTTTTTAGAAGAAACTCGAAGACAAGCTAAAAACCAAGCACATTTCCACAAAAAAAGAGAAAAAGTCAAGAGTTTAATTTCCTTAAAACCACAAAAAAAGAAAAGACCGATTTTGAAATATATCATAGTTTTTTTGTCAATTGTTTTTTACATCAAAAAATTAATTAGACTGGCGTAAAAATTTTTTAAAAGGAACATTGTACAATTATTTTATATTATCAAGTTCTTATAAATCTGAAGGAACTATAATTTGCGTAATTTATGATCAATTCTTTAAATTGTTTAAAAAATTCACAAATCTTAACAATCATTCTAAAGAGTTATAAAATGTTGTAAAATCAATAAATTAAAGATAATTTTCTGATTCTGAAAGTTTTTTGAGAAATTTTTGATTTTTGTTTTCAAGTAAATTTTATCAAAAATTATATAAGGGTTCTTAAAAAATCATAAAAAATACTATAAAATAATTAAAAATACAAAAACATTTGAAATTCTCAGAAATTTTGTTTAAATCAGATTCTTATAAATCTGATGGAACTATATTTTATGTAATTTGATAACCGTCCTTCAAATTTTTAAAATGTTTGTATAAAGTTTTTAAAAATTTTGAAATTTTTTTATTGATAAAAACTTGAAATTTGAAAACATTTTATAATTTTTTTTTATTTACCATATATAAATTTAAGTATTGGACAGTTTTGAACAATTTGAACAGTTTTCAACGTTTTTTCTAAATTATTCAGTCATAATATAAGTAGTGTTAGATAAACATGGCAAGTACTTTACAATCGAAATTCATTGTGGTGTACCTAACCGCTTGTCAAAAAATGGCCATTTTTATAAATTTTTAATGTAAAATTTAGTTTATGTCTCTAGTGCAATAAAATTATTATTGCATTCATCTGTCATGTTAAATTTATCCAAACCAAAAATTATTCATTTTATGTAAGATTTTTGAAAATCAATTTTGTATATTTAAATCTTTCTATTACTAAAAAATAGTAAAAATAGTTTCTTCATACAGGATGGCGCAAATTTAATTGAACACTGTTGGACAATAGCCATTGTGAATAATTTTAATTCTGTATGAATTGTTCCAATTGTCCTCCCCCTTGTTCAAGGTATTTTATAATTCTTGTACTCAATAGTCTTCGATTATATTTGCGCCACCCTGTATATTTTTCACCTCATTTTACTTAGAAAATAAAATCGATTTTTATATGGCTACAATTTATTAAATAAAAAATTAACAATGTCGATCTTAGCGTAAGACAAAACCATTCCAGGAACATTATTTTTAACGATATCCTTTATACCGAGTGTTATGTTCCTACCTACCCGGTAATAAGATCTTGTTGATGCAGACATTCGTGAATGTGACAGAGAAAAAGTCACGTCTCTAATATAAACAATAAACAAACCTACATTGAACGTTTCAAGCAGCCATTTTGGTTCGTAATTGCTTCTTTGTTTTGTATATTTTCATATTTATTAGTTAAGCTCAGTGTTGCCAATTATATTTTTTTTAATAAATAAACTAGGACAATTTAAAAACAAAATCCAGTAAAACAAAATAAGTAATTATTTTCTTATTGCCCTTCAGCGGGATAATTTTTTATGATCCTTTAAGCCGGATATTTTTTATGGTACTTCGAGCGGGATAATTTTTGTATGGTCCTTCGAGCCGGATATTTTTTATGGTCCTTCGAACCGGATAATTTTTCTGATATATCAAGTAAAATATACTCAATTATTTTTTTATGTTCAATATTTATTTATTAATTCAATCACGAACACTGATATAATTAAACCGCATGACAATAAATTGACGTTATTATAATTAGATTTTGTAGGATTTCAACTAAACAATAAACACACGAAAGTCCATTGAATTCAGTAATTCTATTCTCTAATCTACCTCCATTTTCTCTTGTTCCTCTTATACAAAATGCTTGTTTTGGTTGCCCGCGATATAATGGTACATTGTTTGTGTACGTGTATATGTGGTTTGTCTCCTAACATAAAGTTAAGAACGTATAGACAAGGTTAATGAACCTTTAAAAAAAAATGGCTGCTTAATATTTAGTTTTAAAGTATATTTAAAATTGTAAAAAGAATACGAAATATCTCACTGCAGTCAACGTGTTAATTCGTTTTATTTTTTATGAATAAGAATTCAAATGTAAGAAAATTTGAAATTTAATGTTTCAAGATTTAAAACCAAGCGGTTAGTTTACCGCATGAGGTAAAACGTGTTTTATATAAGCATTATATGTACAAATATTTCGGATTAAAAATAATGCGATTTTCCAAAAAATTATAAAAATTCCCATGCGATTAATTCGCCGCATAATGTTAACGGCGCTTTATGTAAAGATTTGTAATCTTTTAATAATGTTAATTTTCACATTAAAATTATCCAAAATCAAAAGCAATTTTCTAAACCTTTTTAAATTAAAAAAAAAATAGAGAAATCACAGGCGGTTATTTTGTCGTATAATTTAAAACGCGTTTTATACTAAAAAATATTTAAAACATTTTAAAATATTCTATTGTAACTTTCTTAAAATTTGAAGTTTGTAAAAAATTATAACCCGAAATTCACCAAGCGGTTAATTCGCCGCATACTGTAAAACGCGCTTTATTACGTAACAGTATGAAAATAGAACTTTAAATTAAGTGTCAAAAATTTCCATGCGGTTAATTTGCCGCAAATGTAAAATACGCTTTATATTAATTTTTAATTTATAAATAATTTAGAAAAGCTTGAAAATTAATAAAAAATAATGTAAACTGCGCTTTATACAGTGAATTTTTTAAATCAAAATTATTCAAGAAAAACACAATTTTCTGAAAATTAATGATAATAAAATTCATCAATAGTCCGAATGCGGTTGATTTCCCGTGTAAAATAAAACGCGTTTTATCAACAATCTAGAGCCAAAAATCATCAGACGGTTAATTTATCGCATAATGTAAACTACGCTTTATATAAATATTACGTTTTTAATTTTTCAACAATGACTATTTTTAGACCCAAATTATCCAACTGTATAAAACGGGTTTTATACAAACATTAAGATTGAAATAAAAAAAAAAACAATGAGACAAAAATTTCCAAACGGTTAATTTATCGTTAATGTAAACTGAGCTTTATACGTTTAATTTGCCAACAAGTTTTAACAACATTATAGTCAAACATCCGCAAACGGTTAATTCGCCGCATACTGATAAACGCGTTTTATATTAACTTTGGAATCTTTTAGAATAGTGATGACGTAATTTTCAATAAGATTGAAATTTAAAAAAACAATCCAGGGCTAAAAATCTCTAAACGGTTAATTTGTCGTAAAGTGTAAACCGCACTTTATACAAACATGTTTTTAATTTTTCAACAATGAATATTTTTAGAAAGAAGTTATTTTAGTCAAATGCAACTTTCTGAAAATTTGAAGTTTTAGAAAATTATAGCCAAAAATCCGCAAGCGGTTAATTCGCCGCATACTGTTAAACGCGTTTTATATTAACTATATCTAAAAATATTTCAGAATAATAATGACGCAATTTTTAAGAAGATTGATTGAGATTAAAAAAAACAATCCAGAGTCCAAAAGCTCTTAAACGGTTAATTTATCGTATAGTGTAAACCGCACTTAATACAAACATGTTAATTTTTCAACAACGAATATTTTTAGAGAGAAATCATCTTGGTTAGATGCAACTTTCTGAAAATCTGAAGTTTTAAAAAATTAAAGCCAAAAATCCGCAAGCGGTTAATTCGCCGCATATTGTTAAACGCGTTTTATGTTAACTATATCTAAAAATATTTCAGAATAGTAATGACGCAATTTTCTAGAAAATTGATTGAGATTTAAAAAACCAATCCAGAGTTCAAAATCTCTTAAACGGTTAATTTGTCGTATAGTGTAAACCACACTTTATACAAACATGTTTTTAATTTTTCAATAATGAATATTTTCAGAGAGAAATTATTGTAGTCAAATGCATCTTTCTGAAAATTTGAAGTTTTAAAAAATTATAGCCAAAAATCCACAAGCGGTTAATTCGCCGCATACTGTTAAACGCGTTTTATGTTAACTATATCTAAAAATATTTCAGAATAGTAATGACGCAATTTTTAGGAAGATTGATTGAGATTTAAAAAAACAATCCAGAGTCCAAAAGCTCTTAAACGGTTAATTTATCGTATAGTGTAAACCGCACTTAATACAAACATGTTTTTAATTTTTCAACAATGAATATTTTTATAGAGAAAGTTTCTAAGTTAAACGCAATTTGAAGTTAAAAAATTATAGTCATGCGGTTATATCGCCGTTTAATGTGAAACACGTATTATATAAATATGATACGAATATTAATTAAAAATAATTAACCGCAAATTATTTAAAATTGTAGCACAACATGAAATAGTAATTATATATTTGCAACTTGTAAACTTGTATAACTTCATATAACTTTAGTCTGTTGGGTTTACAAGTTTCGAATTTAGTTTCGGATGTGGGAACGAAACGAAACTAAGGGAGAATTCCATTCTAAATATGTTACTTCTCCACCGTCTAATTATAAATTAACAGCAGCTGCTCTTATTTACAGGGTGGCTCTATCTAAAACTAATATAAAATCGACACGACCAAATATTAGCAAATAATAAATTCTGTGTTTTGCAAGATACAATTTTTGTTCTAGATCAGCCACCACAATATCCTGATTTAGAGCAAATGTATTTACATTTTAAATGGCATGATCCAACTTTTTTCGACACACCCCGTATATCCTTACATTACTACGAATCGTTTGATCTCTCACACGTCAAAATCGGACATATAACAGCCGAGATATTCACTATTTTAATTTTTTCAAGTGGACAAAAATCGGGATACTGTGATGGCTGATCTAGAACCGAACTAGTATTACTAATACTGTTACGATTATTTTTACTACTTTTAAGTGATACCAACTAAAAAAATTGACGAAATTAAAATTGTTCATTTTTTATGGCCACCCTGTATAAAATTGTAAACATTGTCGTACGTCTATGATGTTTTTTTTGTTTTGTTTCTAGTACAAAGCACTTTTGGTAAACAAACAAACAAGTTGTTTCCATTAATATTATTTATATACAAAGTGTTAGATTTTCGGTTGCAGATAAGCTACCGTTTTGCGTTAAGCCTAGTTCACATTATGCAGGGAATTAATGTCGATTACTATGATATTTATGGAGATCGTTCTAATTCAAAAATATTTTAATTTAATTTTTATAAAGTGCGATTAATATTTTGCGGCTAATTAACCGCTCATTGCGGATTTTTTTTTATATTAAGCGGCGATATAACCGCATGACTATAATAATTCATTGTTAAAAAATTGTATAAGCATGGTTTACACTATTCGACAAATTGACCGTTTGGAGATTTTTGGCTCTGATTTGTTTTTTTACTCATTTTGGAAAATTAAAAAAATAAAGCGCATTTTACATTATGCAATAAATTAAACGTTTGGAGATTTTTGACTCTGGATTGTTTTTTAACTCATTTTGGAAGATTAAAAATATAAAGCGCAGTTTACATTATGCGATAAAATAAACGTTTGGAGATTTTTGGCTCTAATTGTTTTTTTATATCATTTTGAAAAATTAAAAATATAAAGCGCAATTTACATTATGCGATAAAATAAACGTTTGGAGATTTTTGGCTCTGGATTGTTTTTTAACTCTTTTTGAAAAATTAAAAATATAAAGCGCAATTTACATTATGCGATAAAATAAACGTTTGGAGATTTTTGGCTCTGGATTGTTTTTTAACTCTTTTTGAAAAATTAAAAATATAAAGCGCAATTTACATTATGCGATAAATTAAACGTTTGGAGATTTTTGGCTCTAGATTGTTTTTTTAAATCATTTTGGAAAATTAAAAATATAAAGCGCAATTTACATTATGCGATAAAATAAACGTTTGGAGATTTTTGGCTCTGGATTGTTTTTTAACTCATTTTGGAAAATTAAAAATATAAAGCGCAATTTACATTATGCGATAAAATAAACGTTTGGAGATTTTTGGCTCTGGATTGTTTTTTAACTCATTTTGGAAAATTAAAAATATAAAGCGCAATTTACATTATGCGATAAAATAAACGTTTGGAGATTTTCGGCTCTGGATTGTTTTTTAACTCATTTTGAAAAATTAAAAATATAAAGCGCAATTTACATTATGCGATAAATTAAACGTTTGGAGATTTTCGGCTCTGGATTGTTTTTTTTACTCATTTTGGAAAATTAAAAATATAAAGCGCAATTTACATTATGCGATAAAATAAACGTTTGGAGATTTTCGGCTCTGGATTGTTTTTTAACTCATTTTGAAAAATTAAAAATATAAAGCGCAATTTACATTATGCGATAAATTAAACGTTTGGAGATTTTCGGCTCTGGATTGTTTTTTTTACTCATTTTGGAAAATTAAAAATATAAAGCGCAATTTACATTATGCGATAAAATAAACGTTTGGAGATTTTCGGCTCTGGATTGTTTTTTAACTCATTTTGAAAAATTAAAAATATAAAGCGCAATTTACATTATGCGATAAAATAAACGTTTGGAGATTTTCGGCTCTGGATTGTTTTTTAACTCATTTTGAAAAATTAAAAATATAAAGCGCAATTTACATTATGCGATAAAATAAACGTTTGGAGATTTTCGGCTCTGGATTGTTTTTTAACTCATTTTGGAAGATTAAAAATATAAAGCGCAGTTTACATTATGCGATAAAATAAACGTTTGGAGATTTTTGGCTCTAATTGTTTTTTTATATCATTTTGAAAAATTAAAAATATAAAGCGCAATTTACATTATGCGATAAAATAAACGTTTGGAGATTTTTGGCTCTGGATTGTTTTTTAACTCTTTTTGAAAAATTAAAAATATAAAGCGCAATTTACATTATGCGATAAAATAAACGTTTGGAGATTTTTGGCTCTGGATTGTTTTTTAACTCTTTTTGAAAAATTAAAAATATAAAGCGCAATTTACATTATGCGATAAATTAAACGTTTGGAGATTTTTGGCTCTAGATTGTTTTTTTAAATCATTTTGGAAAATTAAAAATATAAAGCGCAATTTACATTATGCGATAAAATAAACGTTTGGAGATTTTTGGCTCTGGATTGTTTTTTAACTCATTTTGGAAAATTAAAAATATAAAGCGCAATTTACATTATGCGATAAAATAAACGTTTGGAGATTTTTGGCTCTGGATTGTTTTTTAACTCATTTTGGAAAATTAAAAATATAAAGCGCAATTTACATTATGCGATAAAATAAACGTTTGGAGATTTTCGGCTCTGGATTGTTTTTTAACTCATTTTGAAAAATTAAAAATATAAAGCGCAATTTACATTATGCGATAAATTAAACGTTTGGAGATTTTCGGCTCTGGATTGTTTTTTTTACTCATTTTGGAAAATTAAAAATATAAAGCGCAATTTACATTATGCGATAAAATAAACGTTTGGAGATTTTCGGCTCTGGATTGTTTTTTAACTCATTTTGAAAAATTAAAAATATAAAGCGCAATTTACATTATGCGATAAATTAAACGTTTGGAGATTTTCGGCTCTGGATTGTTTTTTTTACTCATTTTGGAAAATTAAAAATATAAAGCGCAATTTACATTATGCGATAAAATAAACGTTTGGAGATTTTCGGCTCTGGATTGTTTTTTAACTCATTTTGAAAAATTAAAAATATAAAGCGCAATTTACATTATGCGATAAAATAAACGTTTGGAGATTTTCGGCTCTGGATTGTTTTTTAACTCATTTTGAAAAATTAAAAATATAAAGCGCAATTTACATTATGCGATAAAATAAACGTTTGGAGATTTTCGGCTCTGGATTGTTTTTTAACTCATTTTGAAAAATTAAAAATATAAAGCGCAATTTACATTATGCGATAAATTAAACGTTTGGAGATTTTCGGCTCTGGATTGTTTTTTTTACTCATTTTGGAAAATTAAAAATATAAAGCGCAATTTACATTATGCGATAAAATAAACGTTTGGAGATTTTTGGCTCTGGATTGTTTTTTAACTCATTTTGGAAGATTAAAAATATAAAGCGCAATTTACGTTATGCGATAAAATAAACGTTTGGAGATTTTTGGCTCTGATTTGTTTTTTTACTCATTTTGAAAAATTAAAAATATAAAGCGCAATTTACATTATGCGATAAATTAAACGTTTGGAGATTTTTGGCTCTAGATTGTTTTTTTAAATCATTTTGGAAAATTAAAAATATAAAGCGCAATTTACATTATGCGATAAAATAAACGTTTGGAGATTTTTGGCTCTGGATTGTTTTTTAACTCATTTTGAAAAATTAAAAATATAAAGCGCAATTTACATTATGCGATAAATTAAACGTTTGGAGATTTTCGGCTCTGGATTGTTTTTTTTACTCATTTTGGAAAATTAAAAATATAAAGCGCAATTTACATTATGCGATAAAATAAACGTTTGGAGATTTTCGGCTCTGGATTGTTTTTTAACTCATTTTGAAAAATTAAAAATATAAAGCGCAATTTACATTATGCGATAAATTAAACGTTTGGAGATTTTCGGCTCTGGATTGTTTTTTTTACTCATTTTGGAAAATTAAAAATATAAAGCGCAATTTACATTATGCGATAAAATAAACGTTTGGAGATTTTTGGCTCTGGATTGTTTTTTAACTCATTTTGGAAGATTAAAAATATAAAGCGCAATTTACGTTATGCGATAAAATAAACGTTTGGAGATTTTTGGCTCTGATTTGTTTTTTTTACTCATTTTGAAAAATTAAAAATATAAAGCGCAATTTACATTATGCGATAAAATAAACGTTTGGAGATTTTCGGCTCTGGATTGTTTTTTAACTCATTTTGAAAAATTAAAAATATAAAGCGCAATTTACATTATGCGATAAAATAAACGTTTGGAGATTTTTGGCTCTGGATTGTTTTTTAACTCATTTTGAAAAATTAAAAATATAAAGCGCAATTTACATTATGCGATAAAATAAACGTTTGGAGATTTTCGGCTCTGGATTGTTTTTTAACTCATTTTGAAAAATTAAAAATATAAAGCGCAATTTACATTATGCGATAAAATAAACGTTTGGAGATTTTTGGCTCTGGATTGTTTTTTAACTCATTTTGAAAAATTAAAAATATAAAGCGCAATTTACATTATGCGATAAAATAAACGTTTGGAGATTTTCGGCTCTGGATTGTTTTTTAACTCATTTTGAAAAATTAAAAATATAAAGCGCAATTTACATTATGCGATAAAATAAACGTTTGGAGATTTTCGGCTCTGGATTGTTTTTTAACTCATTTTGAAAAATTAAAAATATAAAGCGCAATTTACATTATGCGATAAAATAAACGTTTGGAGATTTTCGGCTCTGGATTGTTTTTTAACTCATTTTGAAAAATTAAAAATATAAAGCGCAATTTACATTATGCGATAAAATAAACGTTTGGAGATTTTCGGCTCTGGATTGTTTTTTAACTCATTTTGAAAAATTAAAAATATAAAGCGCAATTTACATTATGCGATAAAATAAACGTTTGGAGATTTTCGGCTCTGGATTGTTTTTTAACTCATTTTGAAAAATTAAAAATATAAAGCGCAATTTACATTATGCGATAAAATAAACGTTTGGAGATTTTCGGCTCTGGATTGTTTTTTAACTCATTTTGAAAAATTAAAAATATAAAGCGCAATTTACATTATGCGATAAAATAAACGTTTGGAGATTTTCGGCTCTGGATTGTTTTTTAACTCATTTTGAAAAATTAAAAATATAAAGCGCAATTTACATTATGCGATAAATTAAACGTTTGGAGATTTTTGGCTCTAGATTGTTTTTTTAAATCATTTTGGAAAATTAAAAATATAAAGCGCAGTTTACATTATGCGACAAATTAATAATTCGGAGATTTTTAAAATTTTATTTTTTATTAATTTTCAAGCAGTCATATTCTAAAATATTTATAGATCTAAAATTAATATAAAGCGCGTTTTTACATTTGCGGCCAATTAACCGCTTGAATTAATTTTCTTTTAATATCAAGTTTGTAGAAAGTTCCTTATTATATTTTAAAATATTTGTAGACCCAAAATTTAAATTAAACGAGGAATTAACCGCCTGGTGGATATTTGATTTTGCTTATAATTTATAAACCTTCAAATTTTCATAATATTATTTTAAAATATTTTTAAATATAATTTAGATAAAGCCCGTTTTACATTATGCGACAAATTAACCGCCCGGATATTTGATTTTACTTTAAAAAATTTAAACTTCAAATTTTCATATTATTTTAAAATTATTTTAAATATAATTTAGATAAAGCCCGTTTTACAGTATGCGACAAAATAACCGCCCGGTAGATATTTGATTTTGCTTATAATTTAATAAAACTTCAAATTTTCGTAATTTTGTTTTAAAATATTTTAAATATAAATTAGATAAAGCCCGTTTTACATTATGCGACAAATTAACCGCCTGGTAGATATTTGATTTTGCTTATAATTTATTAACCTTCAAATTTTCATAATATTATTCTAAAATATTTTTAAATATAATTTAGATAAAGCCCGTTTTACATTATACGACAAATTAACCGCCCGGATATTTGATTTTACTTTAAAAAATTTAAACTTCAAATTTTCATATTATTTTAAAATTATTTTAAATATAATTTAGATAAAGCCCGTTTTACATTATGCGACAAATTAACCGCCTGGTGGATATTTAATTTTGCTTATAATTTTTTAAACTTCAAATTTTCATAATATTATTCTAAAATAATTTTAAATATAATTTAGATAAAGCCCGTTTTACATTATGCGACAAATTAACCGCCTGGTGGATATTTGATTTTGCTGAAAATTTTTGAAACTTCAAATTTTCATAATATTATTTTCAAATATAATTCAAATAAAGCCTGTTTTACATTATGCGGTAAATTAACCGTTTAGCGGATTTTTTGTTTGTTTTCAAACTTAAAATAGAATATTCTAAGATTTATTTCATGTAAAGCGCATTTTACACTATGCGTCAAAATTTATATTTTAAAAAGTTGCGTTTTGTTTGGATAATTTTAATATGAAAATAAACATTATTGAAAGATTACAAATTATTATATTAAGCACTGTTAACATTATGCGGCGAATTAATCGCATGACAATTTTTGACTAAAATATATTAAATTTAGGTTAAAAAATATTTTCTGGCTCCAGCATTCTGCACGATAATATAAAAATAATCACAACCTGTCAAATAAATCCGTCCGCACCTGGTGCAATTAACTACCACCTCCATTATGCTTTGTAAAATACAACAGGGACCCATTATAATTTAAAATCTATGGGTCTTTTGTTTCGTATTTACCTGGTTCGATCTCGCAGGTAGATCAAACATTTTTTTTTTCTCTCCTTTCGGTTTTGCTTTCATGCTGCGCTAGGATCCGGTTCTGGTCTATTGTTTTTTCAAATTACCTGGAGAGTTTGTCCTCTCAAATTTCCACCAAACAAAACGAAACAATGAAAGGCAGTGTTGTCAAATTTTCAGAGAAAATAATATTAGACATTAAAGTATATTTTAATCGTTTTCAAGTGTTTAATGTGAGATATTATTTAATCGGTATTTTTATAAATTATAAACATTTTCTGAAAGAATAATAAATTTTGTAGCCTTTTATGATGTCGTTGCTTCTATTGTTATTTCCAAGGGCGAGATATGTGTGTTTAAAAAGGTCGCAGTTTGTAGTAGCATTTTTATTTTTGCTCGTTAGGAAAGGTCATGATAATTTAAGTCCGGAGTAAAATTTACAATGAAACATAACGATAATGAACTGTATTATTCTTTTTTTTTGTAAATGAAATATGAGTGGTAATTTAAAAAAAAATTTATACATACAAGAAACAATTTGGAGAGAAAAAAACAATTTACGGTATAAATGTACTCACCAATATAATTTTTCAGGTTACACTTACCTGAAACAAAATAAAATATATTTAGCTAAATATCAAATTAAAAATAACGATTTTTTTGTCGAAAATTTCGATTCCTTTATTCACAATTTAATAGAAAAATAATGTTAACTAGTTCGATATTATCAAGTTTTCAATTTTTTTCTACAATCCAAATCGCTGCAATCGTGGGAAATAAACAAAAAAGAATAGGACAAAAATCATAAATCTCGTCCGCCATTTTGAATTTGTTAATTTCACCGACCCCAAAAATACCCAAATACCAATTTTGAATAGAATCGTTCAATGGTCATAAATATCGTCCGCCATCTTGAAATTTATTAATTTTGACAACAAATTCAAAATCTACGACCCCAAAAAATCCCCACAAATCAATTTTGAATAGAATCGATCAATAATCATAAATCTCGACCGCCATCTTGAAATTTATTAATTTTGACAAAAAATTCAAAATCTACGACCCCAAAAAATCCCCACAAATCAATTTTGAATAGAATCGATCAATAATCATAAATCTCGACCGCCATCGTGAAATTTATTAATTTTGACAACAAATTCAAAATCTACGACCCCAAAATATCCCCACAAATCAATTTTGAATAGAATCGATCAATAATCATAAATCTCGACCGCCATCTTGAAATTTATTAATTTTGACAACAAATTCAAAATCTACGACCCCAAAAAATCCCCACAAATCAATTTTAAATAGAATCTGTCAATAATCATAAATTTCGTCCGCCATCTTGGAGTCGCCATCTTGAATTAAAAATTCAAAATTGGTTTCCTGCATATCTAGATACCATATCGAACAAATTTTTCAAGTTTTTAAATTTTTTAACAACCATACAAAGCACTACAACCGTAACAAACAAACAAACTACGAAAAATTTATTTATTTGAAAATTTAGCAACAAGGAATTGTCAGTGTTTAATTAAATTGGCATCACCCTGTATGTCATATTTCGTAGATTTTTAAAATATATTTTTTTTAATGAAACACTGTTATAACATTTTAGAATTACTTAAAATGTTCTAATATTCCTGTATCATATAAAATTTGAAATTTCCTGTTTTTATGTAAGTAGCGGCAACGCCGCAATAGTTTTTATAGTCAGTTGAAACTTAATGCAACTGGTGCAACCTTCATACTGCGAGGCGCTATAGAAGGTAACAAATGAACGTTTTTTTTTTCAATTTTTTACTGTAACAAATTGATATCAAAAATTCAATTTTCTAATTTTTTTTTTGAAAATTCAGAATTTTCCAAAGATTGTTGTATTTTAGTGTAATATTGATTTCTTTTCTAAATCGGAATTTTTTAATTTTAATTTTAAAAATTTGGGATTATTAAATTTATCGAATTTTTAAATTAGGGAATTTTCAAAATCTGGAATTTTTAAATTTTTTAATTTTTAAAATTTGGAATTTTTAAAACTTGGAATTTTTACAATTTTTGAATTTTTAAAATTTGGAATTTTGAAAATTTGGGGGACTTTTTATAATCTGAATTTTTTTAATTTTTGAATTTCTAAAATTTGGAATTTTTAAAACCTGGAATTTTTAATATACAAAATTTTTGAAATTTTGAATTTTGAATTTTCAAAATTTGGAATTTTTATGAACTGAAATTTTGAAATTTTTGATTTTTAAAATTTGGAATTTTTTATAATTTGAAATTTTTTAATTTTTGCATTTTAAAATTTGAAATTTTTAAAAATTTTAATTTTTTAAATTTGGAATTTTTAAAACTTGGAATTTCTAAAACTTGGATTTTTTAAAACTTGGTATTTTTAATCCACAGAATTTTAACAATTTTTGAATTTTTACAATTTTTGAATTTTTAAAATTTGGAATTTTGAAAATTTCGAACTTTTTATAATCTGAATTTTTTTAATTTTTGAATTTCTAAAATTTGGAATTTTTAATATACAAAATTTTTATAATTTGGAATTTTGAAATTTTTGAATTTTCAAAATTTGGAATTTTTATAAACTGAAATTTTGAAATTTTTAAAATTTGGAATATTTATAACCTGAAATAGTGAAATTTTTGAATTTTTAAAATTTAGAATTTTTAAATATTTTAATTTTTTAAATTTGGAATTTTGAAAACTTGGAATTTTTAATATATTATAATTTTTTAATTTATAAAATTCGGAATTTATAAATTTTTGAATTTTTATTATTTGGATTTTTTTATAATCTGAATTTTTTTAATTTTTGCATTTTAAAAATTTGGAATTTTATTTTTTAAAATTTAGAATTTTTAAAATTTGGAATTTTTAAAACTAAGAATTTTTAAAACTTGTAATTTTTAATATACAGAATTTTTAAAATTTGTGCAATTTTTTAATTTTTAAAATTTGGAATTTTTAAATTTTTGAATTCTTAAAATTTGGAATTTTTTACAATGTGAAATTTTTTAATTTTTGAATTTTTAAAATTTGGAATTTTTAAATTTTTAGATTTCCAAAATTTGGATTTTTTATAATCCGGAATTTTTAAATTTTTGCGTTTTTAAAATTTGGAATTTTTAAATCATTGATTTTTTAAATTTTTGAATTTATAAAATATTGGAATATGGCGGATTAAATGT
The DNA here is from genome assembly GCA_963243735.1 of Neocrepidodera transversa. Taxonomy (NCBI): domain Eukaryota; kingdom Metazoa; phylum Arthropoda; class Insecta; order Coleoptera; family Chrysomelidae; genus Neocrepidodera; species Neocrepidodera transversa. Next base: position 2,021,570 of record OY725355.1, on the reverse strand, counting down.
GTAACTGGTCCGATTCTATTCAAAATTAGTATTTGAAGTTTTTTGGGGTCGGACATTATAATTTTTTTGTCAAAATTAATTAAATTCAAGATGTCGGTCTCCAATATGGCGGACAAGGTGTATGATTATAGTCGGATTCTATTCAAAATTGCTATGTGGGGAGTTTTGAGGTCGTAGATTAAATTAATAAAAAAATTAAATAATAAATTCAAGATGGCGGCTTCAAGATGGCGGATGAGATGTCTGACTATGGTCAGATTATAATCAAAATTGGTATGTGGTGGTTTTTCAGGTCAGAGATTACGAATTTTTTGTCAAAATTAATAAATCTTTAGATGGCGGATCCAAGATGGCAGACGAGATGTATTATTATGATCGGATTATTTTCAAAATTGGTATGTAGGCCTTTTTAGACTCGGTGATTATAAAACTTCAGTCAAAATTAATAAATTCAAGATGGCGGATACAATATGGCGGACGAGATGTGTGACTATGGTCCGATTCTATTTAAAATTGGTATGTAGGTCCTTTTGGTCTCGGAGAATGTAAATCTTTTGTAAAAATTAATAAATTCAACATGGCGGATACAATATGGCGGACGAGATGTGTGATTGTTGACAGATTCTGTTCAAAATTGGTATGTGGAGGTTTTTGGGGTCGGAGATTGTGAATTTTTTGTCAAAATTAATAAATTCAAGATGGCTGCTACAAGATGGCGGGTTATAATTGGTATGCAATTTTTTTTCGTCAAATAAATATAGGAAAATAGAATTGCATTGGTTTTTTAGTTTTAGAACTTATTAAAAAAAATAGTAATTATTATTTTTGGATATTACATAAAACTCGCAATTTTAATATTTATACATATTTCAATTAAATATTGAATGTCCAATTTTGTCGTGCTGTTATAATATTATTTCCCATGTTGTGTTCGAAAATAAATCGTAATTTTGTTCATATTTTATTCAAACAATGAACATACAATTTTCGTGCATTGCTTGCTTGATTACAAAATTGCGGTATTTGAATTCCTTTCTTTATATCAACAAGAATGTCATCAAAAATACATACAGTTTAATTTAAATTTATATGGGAATAAACGTCTAACTGTATTGTAATTAATTCCATAAATCAGATAAAATATTGGCTGAATGAATTATTTCTTTTATTGATTTCTACTTAGATTCCTTTCAAATCTAAGAAGATTGTGAATATCTGAAAGCCACTTAATTTTTATTCTTACTTGAATGACAGCTTATAAAAGATTTATTGGTTACGTCAATGACAAATTTTCATATAAAAATTAGTCGAAAAATCGTATATAAAATAAGATCTAAATTGTATCTATAATTTAGTAATGATGGATAAATAAACCTTGTTTTCAATTAATTATAACCTTGAACCTATTTTTATTTAATTCCGGTTTAACGAGCATTGGGATTTAGTCATTTCTAAAAATATTTGATAAAATCCAGGTGTAATAATAAAATAATATCGACTAAACATGAATGAAATTTTATTTTAAACTCAAAATTGTATCGTAAAATATTTTCCATGTACTGTAATTTTTCTTGGAAACGAGAAAAGTGTCACGTGATTTAAAATGTACCTACATTTAACGAAGGTAAATAACTCTAATAAAGCCAAAGAACCTTCGACCTATTTCTAAGAGGGTCAGTCCGGGTTTCCTGAACAAACATTCGTGAGAAAGTTCGAGTCAATATGTGGAACAAGGAAATTGTAAAGTAAATTCATTTATTTTATGATTATTTTTAAGGTTAGCAAATGCTTCTCAATATCCATAAATCAAAAACTTACTTAAATTATATTTAATAACTAAAGGAAACCCAAAAGTCCGATAAGTGTCATTAGCAAATACTAGAATGTTACGTAATGACAAAGCGGCGTTTCACACTCCCTCTCGCACGAGACGGTAATAATTAGTATCAAATTTAATCTTAAAACAGTCTAAGACAAATTAAATTAATCTTGTACTAATATAAAGTACAATGTAAGTGAAAACCATAAAAATGAACTATAATATGTGCCGGTGTGAAATTTAAATTGTAAAAAAACATTTAACTGTAAATAATATTAATTAAAAGTAAGAATATTTGGTTTGTTTTTTTTTTAATTAACGGATCCATTAACGTAATTATTTATTTCCAATTAAAAACGGTTGTAGAAAAAACAAATCACGTTTGTTAAAATTCATTAATAACTTCGAATTTTTGTTTTTATTAACTCATCCCTCGGGGCCCACAAGCATCGCGAATTCGAGCTTTAATAGAAATTCACTCCAAATACATGTGTTTAATTCTATGTATAGTCGCGAACAGAGACGTAACTGCACAATTTAAAAAAATATTTTATAAAAGTTAGAAATAATTGTTATATAAACAAATTTATTTAAGTCTGTCCCTGGTTCATTAATTAATATTCATAAAATAATTTCTACAAATTCTCCTAAGAAGAAAATACATGAAAACCCGTTGAGAAATTTTTCAATAATTCAAGGTCATTCATGATGTCATCAGTGAGATTTGGCAACACCTGAACCGCTTTTGTCAGCTTTGATAAAAAATGAAATATGACCTGATCAAAAGCGAATGAATATTTGATTAAAAGCGGATCAGCAGTTACCAAATTTTTCAAGGTCACTCGTGTCGTCATCAGAGAGATTCGGCAACATCTGAAGCGCTGATACTTGATTAAAAACGGTTCAGCAGTTGCTTTGATAAAAAGCGAATTATGATCTGATCAAGAGCGAATGAAGACCTGATTAAAAACGGATGAAGACTTGATTAAAAGCGGATCAACAGTTACCAAATTTCTCAAGGTCACTCGTGACATCATCAGAGAGATTCGGCAACACCTAAAGCGCTATTTATCAGCTTTGATAAAAAGCGAATTATGATTTGATCAAAAGCGAATGAAGACCTGATTAAAAACGGATGAAGACTTGATTAAAAGCGGATCAACAGTTACCAAATTTCTCAAGGTCACTCGTGACATCATCAGAGAGATTCGGCAACACCTAAAGCGCTATTTATCAGCTTTGATAAAAAGCGAATTATGATTTGATCAAAAGCGAATGAAGACCTGATCAAAAACGGATGAAGACTTGATTAAAAGCGGATCAACAGTTACCAAACTTCTCAAGGTCACTCGTGACATCATCAGAGAGATTCGGCAACACCTGAAGCGCTATTTATCAGCTTTGATAAAAAGCGAATTATGATTTGATCAAAAACAGATGAATACTTGATTAAAAACGGATCAGCAGTTGTCAAATTTCTCAAGGTCACTCGTGACATCACCGGAGAGATTCGGCAACACCTGAAGCGCTATTTATCAGCTTTGATAAAAAGCGAATTATGATTTGATCAAAAGCGAATGAAGATCTGATTAAAAACGGATGAAGACTTGATTAAAAGCGGATCAACAGTTACCAAATTTCTCAAGGTCACTCGTGACGTCATCAAAGAGATTCGGCAACACCTGAAGCGCTATTTATCAGCTTTGATAAAAAGCGAATTATGATTTGATCAAAAGCGAATGAAGATCTGATTAAAAACGGATGAAGACTTGATTAAAAGCGGATCAACAGTTACCAAATTTCTCAAGGTCACTCGTGACGTCATCAAAGAGATTCGGCAACACCTGAAGCGCTATTTATCAGCTTTGATAAAAAGCGAATTATGATTTGATCAAAAGCGAATGAAGATCTGATTAAAAACGGATGAAGACTTGATTAAAAGCGGATCAACAGTTACCAAATTTCTCAAGGTCACTCGTGACGTCATCAAAGAGATTCGGCAACACCTGAAGCGCTATTTATCAGCTTTGATAAAAAGCGAATTATGATTTGATCAAAAACAGATGAATACTTGATTAAAAACGGATCAGCAGTTGTCAAATTTCTCAAGGTCACTCGTGACATCACCGGAGAGATTCGGCAACACCTGAAGCGCTATTTATCAGCTTTGATAAAAAGCGAATTATGATTTGATCAAAAGCGAATGAAGATCTGATTAAAAACGGATGAAGACTTGATTAAAAGCGGATCAACAGTTACCAAATTTCTCAAGGTCACTCGTGACGTCATCAAAGAGATTCGGCAACACCTGAAGCGCTATTTATCAGCTTTGATAAAAAGCGAATTATGATTTGATCAAAAGCGAATGAAGATCTGATTAAAAACGGATGAAGACTTGATTAAAAGCGGATCAACAGTTACCAAATTTCTCAAGGTCACTCGTGACGTCATCAAAGAGATTCGGCAACACCTGAAGCGCTATTTATCAGCTTTGATAAATAAAAAGCGAATTATGATTTGATCAAAAGCGAATGAAGATCTGATTAAAAACGGATGAAGACTTGATTAAAAGCGGATCAGCAGTTGCCAAATTTCTAAAGGTCACTCGTGACGTCATCAGAGAAATTTGGCAGCACCTGAAGCGCTATTTATCAGCTTTGATAAAACGCGAATTATGATCTGATCAAAAGCGAATGAAGACCCGATCAAAAGCAAATGAAGACTTGATCAAAAGCGGATCAGCAGTTGCCAAATTTAGAAAGGTCACTCGTGACGTCATCAGAGAGATTTGGCAACGCCTGAACCGTTTTTATCAGCTTTAATAAAAAGCAGATCATGACCTGAGCAAAATCGAATAAAGAAACGGTCAAAAAACGAATGAAGACTTGATCAAAAGCTGATCAGTAGTTGTCAAATTTAGCAAGATTACTCGTGACGTCATCAGTGAGATTTGGCAACACTTGAACTGTTTAAATCAGCTTTGATAAAAAGCGGATCAATACCTGATCAAAAGCGGATCAGGAATTGTCAAATTTAGCCCAATGCTACCAAATATTATTGATGACGTCACGAGTGACCTTGAATTAACTAAAAAAATTACCAGAACGGATTTTGATATTTTTACATGTATTTTTTCATAAGGATTAGTCTTGTCCAATACATTCAGATACAATTAAGCCAAGAAATGAAAAAACAGATGATCAGGAAAAAAGAAGAATGGACAGATGACATTTATTACAGGAAAAAAGTAGGGTTAGAATAGTAAAATTTAAGTATATAACAAAATAAAAAAATGTATGAATTTTTACTGATTCCGGTCCTGCGGATGTTTCGTAGAGAATTTAGAATATAGATAGAATGTTCTGTAAGTTCAAACTAGAGCTATTTTAAGAAATAATACAAATGCTGATGAGAATGAGATCACTGTCAAAATATGCAACAGTTGCTGAAGTTTCTTTAACCAAGTTCAACTTGTAATTAATTTTAAATTTGTTTAAAACTTATATTATCTTTACTTGACGTTATGTAATTCAATATAATTATTTATTATTCTAATATTGATAACGAATCGTATTAAGATTTTGTTACTATCAACAATTTTATTTATGTGCTGATGATAACAAGGAAATAAGTCAACGTTATTTTTTATTAGAAAACTTTATAAACAAATTACAATTTATAAAAAAAAATATTATTTAAGATAACTAGTTATCACTTTTTACTTTCAAAATGGCATCTGTCAACTGTCATATGTTAATTGTCAACGTCAATCGTCATTTGTCGTCTGTCAATGTCACATACTTTATGACGTTATAAGTCGAAGTTTAAAGTGGTTTTGGTGATTGGCCACTTCGATCTGATTTTCTTAAAAAAAAAAACCAATAAACCAATACCAATCTACTTTAAAGATAGCCATAGTTAATAACAAAAATCAGAATTTACCAAAATTTCACGTGTTCCAATTTGCAAAAAAACAATACGACCTATATGACCTTGACATTTAGCAAATATGATAAATGACGTATCATTAAAGAGGCCCACTCCGCTGTAATAATCTATTTATTTTATTAAAAGAAGTCTGACTATCTAAATCTACCCTGTATATTTAAAAAAATATATTTATTTTATGAAAAGAAGTCTTGACTATCTAAATCTAGCCTGTGTTTAAAAAAATAAAAGGACATGTGGGATTCGATCTCCGGTCCACTGCACTATTAGCGAACACTACGTCACGCTGCTACCAAAGGTCATGATTAAAATGTTCAAACTTATTATTTAAGCTTGGCAACAGCGGGAACCTGTAGACAGCTAGTATCATTGAAAATTACATATAAATGTGAGGTTATGTGTTAAAATGACAATTGTGACGTAAGATACTGTCACCAATCCTGAATTTTTATAAGTATAGTAGCAGTAAACAATATTTAATCAGGGAGATGCGACGTGAAGGGGAATAAATTTAGTCAGAGAGCTTTTGAGAATTAAATCGTTTAATTTTTTCAGATTTTTTTTTCCTCAATTTACTCGACAAATTTCGGGAAAATAGTTCAAATAAGAATTATTGAGCTATTCAATCGCTATATTTTCGTGTTTTTGGTTTTTGAATATCTTTCACAGTTTTATAGATATCGATTTTTAAAAATTATGACTTTTTCGGAAAAACAACCCGGAAAAACTCACAAAGAATTTTCCGATTATTCCGATGTTCAATGGGCTTCGTAAAAGTATTCTACGAAATTTGAAGTGGTTTGCTCAAAAACTACGACCTGTTGGGTATTTCCTATTAATTTTGAAAAAAAGTTGTAAAAACCCGGAAAATGCTAATTTCCAATTTTTCTCATGTTCTATTAAAATATAGAATTCGTGGGTTTCAAAAAACGGTGAAAATTTCATGTCGATACATTGAAGCATTCTAAAATTATCGAGTTTTTAAAATTTTGATACAATTACACGACAGACAGACAGACTCACATACTACAGAATATAGGTCGTAGTACGCAACTTCCTATAAGTAACCATCCGGATTCTTAATTTTAACATTTTCTATAAGTTCTCTCTAATTCAAGGGAAATTTTGCTACTATCTGGCAACTTTGTAATGGATCTAGGTTTTACACAGTTGTAAAGAAACGTTGTCTGCATTGTGAACGATGCGGGAGAAACACGGCGAAAAAATTTTTTTTGGATAAATTTAAGTCGAAAGTGTGGAAAAAAAACTGTCCAAAATTTCCAGTTTTCCAAATTCTATGGCAATGTTGCCAAAAGTAACAAATTTTATTAACTGCGAAAAATATTTGGGTACATATTGCAAATCTCTCTTAAAATATTTCGTTTTCGATAATTCTAGGGAATTTTGGCTCTGTCTGGCAACATTGCAATTAGAAAGTAGTGGATTTGGGGAAACTAGAGTTTTTTTTCAATTGCGTTGCAAATTTTATTGAAAAATGCGCATAATATTTGGGGATAATGCAAAATATTCTAAAATATTCTGTTTTTCCTAATTCTAGGGAAATTTAGATTATGTGGCAACGCTGTAATTATAAAGTAGTAGATTTAGGGAAACTAATTTTTTTTCAATTGCGTTGCAAATTTTATTGAAAAATGCCCATAATATCTGGGAATATATTACAAAACATTCTAAAATATTCCGATTTTCCTAATTCTAGGGAAATTTAGTAGACTATGTGGCAACACTGCAATTAGAAAGTAGTGGATTTGGGTAAACTACAGTTGTTTTCCATTGCGTTGAAAATTTTATTGAAAAAATGCGCATAATATCTGGGAATATATTGCAAAAAACTCAAAATATTTCGATTTTCCTAATTCTGCAGAAATTTTGTCTCAATCTGGCAACACTGCAATTGAAACGTAGTGGATTTGGGAAAACTACAGTTTTTTCAATTGCGTTGAAAATTTTATTGAAAAATGCGAATAATATTTGGGAATATTTATATGCACGATATAAAATAATCCTAAAATATTCCGTTTTTCCTAATTCTAGGGAAATTTAGACTATGTGGCAACACTGCAATTAGAAAGTAGAGGATTTGGAGAAACTAGTTTTTTTTTCAATTGCGTTGGGAATTTTATTGAAAAATGCGCATAATATCTGGGAACATATTGCAAAAAACTCAAAATGTTCCGTTTTTCCTAATTCTAGAAATATTTAGACTATCTGGCAACACTGCGATTATAAAGTAGTGGATTTGAGGAAAATTCTGTTTTTTTTCTATTGCGTTGAAAATTTTATTGAAAAAATGCGCATATCTGGGAAAAACGAGGGGAAGATATTGGAAAACTCTAAAATATTCCGTTTTTCCTAATTCTAGGAATATTTAGAGTATGTGGCAACGCTGCAATTAGAAAGTAGTGGATTTGCGGACATCCCATTTTTTTTTCTAACGCGTTGAAAATTTTATTGAAAAAATGACCATAATATCTGGGAAAAATACGCTAAAATATTCCGTTTTTCCTAATTTTAGGGAAATTTATACTATGTGGCAACGCTGCAATTAGAAAGTAGTGGATTTGAAGAAAACTCCGTTTTTTTCTATTGCGTTGCAAATTTTATTAAAAAAATGCCCATAATAACTGGGAATTTATTGCAAACACTCTAAAATATCCCGTTTTTTCTAATTCTAGGGAAATTTAGACAGTGTGGCAACACTGCAATTAGAAAGTAGTGAATTTAGGGAAAAATCCCGTTTTTTCTATTTTTGATAAAAACTACGTTGTTGCAGAATTATTTTTTTATTTGCTTTTTCTTTTTTTCCTATTTTTTTTTCCTTCTCCACTCATTCCCCTCACCACCTTTCTTCCACTATTCATACTTTTTTCTTGCCCAATTGTTTTTTTTGTACTAACCATCCTTTGCAAAAATCACTATACCGAATTTTATAGTCTTTTGTATTTTATTCTAAACCTAACCTAATTAATAAATTATTTCCCAGGAATTTTAACGGTTTGATGATTTTTTTATTAAGACAGAGATCATTGAATTAAACCATGAATAAATTCAATGTCATTTACGTAAAAAAAACAAAAGATTTAATTTCTATCAAACAATAACAAAAAATAACACATACTTAATTATGTATCATTATTTATGATTCACACTGTACATATTTATAAAAACTTACATTTAATGAGAACTATTCCATCTCGAACCGATTCCATTTTGGGCATTTTTTACTTTAATTCTTTAACACTACACTTAACAATCGACACATATTTTTTTCGAAAAAAAAAAACAATCAATGTCACTAAACTGTCACTCAGTCGATAACCTTTCATAACCTCACTTTTCCCGAATTTCTCACCATGTTGTCTCACTTACAAACCACTAAATAATCCTCATCAAATAGAACAACATAAAAGGGTAACGCGTTTATACTGATCGGTGAATGGATCAAGATCAAAATAGCCGTGGTAGGTTATTTTCTAAATCTGATATTTTTGTGTTGTGTGCGACTGCGGCTGGTTTTCGACGCACTAATACGGGATGGGTTTTTGGTTGGATTGGATTGGATTGGACCTTCGTGTATGTGCATATGTCGTTTGGGTTTGGGTCGAAGGCCCTTGATTGTTTAGATGGTAAGCGGAGAGTAGAGTGGTTCGTACTTAGTAGGTTGGTGCACGAGGCCGGTGCACCGGTGGGTGCATATTGGGTCGCGCGACGTTGCCACGTTTACTACAATTTTCTTAAAACGCTGATTTTTATCAAAGAATATTATATTAATTTATTGTACCTCTCTACAGGGTTCAGAGGATATACAGGGTGTTTTTTTAAAAAGTTTTTACACCCGATTTAGGCTTCCCCAATAATTTTTGGCAAAAATGGCGAGACACGTCGATTTTTGTTGAGGGGGACAAAATTTTTGATAACAAACATCACTCAAACATCAACCCCCTTCACCCCTCGCCCCACAACTTTAAAATTTAAATAGGGAACATACCATGTGTGGCACATCAGAGGAAAGGTAATTCAATGCAGAATTCAAATCATACCCTTTGTCCACTGCTAGGACAAAAAAACATTACATAATTTTTATCAATAATGTTATTAGTTTATTGTTAGGTATTTAAAAGAAGGTAAAAATAAAAAAAATTACAGCAATTGCTCAAAATGTTGTCCATCGTGTGCTAAACAAAAGTCAAGTCTGTCTTGGAATTCTTGTTTAACATTTTGAAAAATTTCCCTATGAATTAATTTATTGAGGTTCTCTTACAATTCTGAATGTGTGGATTTTTAAATTTTTTGTTAGTCGGCACTATTAAGGTACTTTTTAGGAACTTGTTCGTTTATTTTTCTGAATTATCAGCAATTCACTTTTTGTTTCTACAAAAAATAAGAGTACCTTTGGCAAAAACCAACCTAAAAACTTACTTGTTTAAAATTATTTATCAAATAAACATTGAAAATGATCTACACTAGAGCACAGAATTGAAATGATTTTTATTTACGGCTCTGCGAACAAATGTTCGAGAAGAGCTGCTACTCTTTTTAATGAAGAACATCCTGGTTTGCAAGTAAGTCATACTTACATTAGAAAACTTTTTATGAAGTTTGAGGAAATTGGATCTGTAGTAAATAAAAAAAGGACGGCAGTTAGGGTATTGGACGAAGTAACAGAAGTCGAAGTTCTGGGAAATTTTGCAATGGAACCAGCATCTTCTCTTCGCAAAGTAGCCTCTAATACTGGACTTTCAGTTTCATCAGTTCGACCAGTATTAAAAAATAATAAATATCGACCTTACAAGATGCAAATCCATCAGCAACTTCATGAAGATGATCCGGATAGAAGAGTTCAATTTTGTGAGGAAATGCTCGCATTGATTGATAACACCCCACCCCGTATAGTTCAAAATATTTATTTTTCGGATGAGAGCACATTTTTTCTTGACGGGTTTGTGAATAAACATAATTGTCGTTACTGGAGTGACAACAACCCTCATGTTTTTGTTGAAGGGCATACTCAACATATTCAAAAACTTAATGTTTGGGCTGGCATACTGGGCGATAAAATTATTTGGCCATTATTCGTAGATGGGAATTTAACTGGTCAAAAATACCTAGAAATGCTAGAAAAGACCATTGACCCGCTAATTACTCAGGAACTTGAAAATCAGGTAGATGAAGTAAGTAATCCTGCTCTAGATGAAAATCTATTACAATTTTAACAAGATGGGGCTGGTCCTCATTATTATTTACCAGTCAGACAATGGCTAGATGACAATTTCCCACAACGTTGGATCGGTAGAAGAGGAGCAATAGAATGGCCTGCGAGATCTCCAGATTTGACTCCTTGCGATTTCTGACTTTGGGGTCACCTAAAGTCAGTAATTTACAAAACTAAACCTACATCTATTGATGACCTTCAGGTACGAATTCTAAGAGAATGTCAATAAATTAATTCATAGGGAAATTTTTCAAAATGTTAGACAAGAATTCCAAGACAGACTTGACTTTTGTTTAGCACACGATGGACAACATTTTGAGCAATTGCTGTAATTTTTTTTTATTTTTACCTTCTTTTAAATACCTAACAATAAACTGATAACATTATTGATAAAAATTATGTAATGTGTTTTTGTCCTAGCAGTGGACAAAGGGTATGATTTGAATTCTGCATTGAATTACCGTTCCTCTGATGTGCCGCACATGGTGTATCGCCCATTCAAATTTTCATGTTACGGGGTGGGGGTGAAGGGGGTTAAGGTAGAGCGACAAATTTTGTCAAAAATTTCGTTTCCTTTAAATCAAAAGTCGACGTGTCTCACTATTTTTCTCAAAAATTATTGTGCGGGAGTAAAGTGAGGGCAGGAAAAAACACCCTGTATTTCTGTTCAGGGGGCTAGTAAAAAATTAAACTTGGTGATTTGAATTCTGCATTGAATTACCTTTTCCCTGATGTGCCATACATGGTATGTTCCCTATTTAAATTTTAAAGTTGTGGGGCGAGGGGTGACGGACGATGATGTTAGAGTGATGTTTGTTATTAAAAATTTTGTCCCCCTCAAATCAAAAATCGACGTGTCTCGCCATTTTTGCCAAAAATTATTGGGTAAGCCTAAATCGGGGGTGGAAACTTTTTATAAAAACACCCTGTATGCAAAAGAAGTAGGAATTATTCCAACGTAGGAATTATTAGTATTTCTTTGGTAAATATCCAAAAGAAGTCGGAAATATTCCTATTTCTTTGATAATTATCTAAAAGAAGTAGGCTAGTTTTCAAGTAATAAAAAATACATCTAAACCAGGATTTAATATTTATACAAAACTTTTTCATTAAAAAAAAATCTAACTGTTTTTGTACATTTCCAAAGTAAAAGTGAATAAATATTACGTGGAGCAATTATTTCAGCGACCTTGATACTTTTCAGAGTGCCCAGTGGATATTTCGGTTCAGTAAACCTTGTCTTGGTCGGCGAACGGGGAGGGGGGGGGGGAGTTTTGTGGGGCGTTAGGGGGGCAATCGTGGCTTGAGGATGTCTCGAAGTCGTGATGATAGAGCTCTTACCTCGTGGCGTAATAAATAGTCCGGTAGAAATAAAAAAAATTATGATAATTATTATGGTAAAACAAGAATCTTATTTTGGATTTTTAAATACAGGGTGAGGTAAAATTTATGTATTTAGTAATTTTTTAATACCCAGTTCAAACTGTTCAACATTCCAATTGTAATTGTGGACGTAGATATTCACTAAGAATTTTTTTTTAATTTCAACTAAATGTGTTTTTTTCTTTTCTTTTTAGTAATTCCCTGAAGAAAATTTAAAAAATTCGAAACGATTAAATATGACCCAAATATTTTTACGTATACGTTGGCACATAACCTAACATTTTATGCATATCAATAAGTCATTTTGAGGGTTAACAAACATAATAATTTGGCCTAAACAATACAGTGTTGCCAAAGTGTAATTTCCAGTAATTACCATTTTTTATTTTCTCCACTCAAAAGTTCGAATTGTAATATTATAATAATTAGATTGAAATGATCATAATTTTTTTCGTTGCTTCCAAGTAGCTGTCAATTGTTATTTTATTATAAAAATTGTAGAATAATTCTTATTATATTACTTTCTCACTACAATACCAACATGATACTTTCTAATCGTTAAAAACTTTTTAACTATCATAAATTCCGTTAATTTAAATACTTTTTCTCTAGTATCATTATTTTTACTTTCTCACTATATTAACAAACACCATGTATAAGGAACGAAAAATTATTAATATTTATCGTTTTTACAATTTCGCTTTAAGCAGTTTTATTTTTTAATAATTAATAATGCCGCTGTATTATTTTTTCCTAGACTATAATAACGAGCTGAGCCCTCGGGACTTGGCTAGTTGTCTTTTTAGAAGATTCGATCTAAGGCCAGAAAGAAATTTTTGTTGCATAAACGTTTTCCGAGTTCTTCTATCGCTGGTGATTATAAAACGAGATTAAAAATGTTCCTTGTAAAAATGTAGGAAGGCATGGAAAATTACGTAACGCAATTTTATTCATATTCATTTTAAAAAATAAATAAAAATTATACATGTTGCATTTTTTTTTTTATTGATGGAATTATAGATTTATTATGGTTAAATTGCTTGAGGAAAAAGTGATTATAGATAAAATGTACTTGTAAGAAATTTTAAAAATTATAATTAATGTTAAAATTTAAAATACAATCAAATTTGAATATTTATCAAAATATTTTTACTTTCATCTGATCTATTTCACAGTAGTTCAAAATAAAAGCGATAAAAAAAAGAAATGAATAATTCCTACTTCTTTTGCATGTTTACCAAAGAAATAGGAAAAATTATTACTTCAGTTCGATATTTACCAAAGAAATAGGAATAATTCCTACTTCTTTTGGATATTTACCAGAGACATAGGAATAATTCCTATTTCTTTTGGATATTTACCAAAGAAATATTAATAATTCCTACTTCTTTTGCATATTTACCAAAAAAATAGGAATAATTCCTACTTCTTTTGGATATTTACCAGAGACATGGGAATAATTCCTACTTCTTTTGGATAATTACCAAAGAAATAGGAATAATTCTTACTTCATTTGGATATTTATCAAAGAAATGGGAATAATTTCTATTTTTCTTGGATATTTACCAAACAAATTGGAATAATTCGTACTTTGAAAGAATTCTTACTTCTTTTGTATGCTTACCAAAGAAATAGGAATAATTCCTACTTCTTCTGGATATCTACCACAGACATAGGAATAATTCCTAGTTCTTTTGGATATTTACCAAAGAAATAGGAATAATTCCTACTTCTTCTGGATATTTACCAGAGACATAGGAATAATTCCTAGTTCTTTTGGATATTTACCAAAGAAATAGGAATAATTCCTACTTCTTTTGGATAATTACCAAAGAAATAGGAATAATTCCTACTTCTTCTGGATAATTACCAAAGAAATAGGAATAATTCCTACTTCTTCTGGATATTTACCAGAGACATAGGAATAATTCCTAGTTCTTTTGGATATTTACCAAAGAAATAGGAATAATTCCTACTTCTTTTGGATAATTACCAAAGAAATAGGAATAATTCCTACTTCTTCTGGATAATTACCAAAGAAATAGGAATAATTCCTACTTCTTCTGGATAATTACCAAAGAAATAGGAATAATTCCTACTTCTTCTGGATATCTACCACAGACATAGGAATAATTCCTAGTTCTTTTGGATATTTACCAAAGAAATAGGAATAATTCCTACTTCTTCTGGATATTTACCAGAGACATAGGAATAATTCCTAGTTCTTTTGGATATTTACCAAAGAAATAGGAATAATTCCTACTTCTTTTGGATAATTACCAAAGAAATAGGAATAATTCCTACTTCTTCTGGATAATTACCAAAGAAATAGGAATAATTCCTACTTCTTCTGGATAATTACCAAAGAAATAGGAATAATTCCTACTTCTTCTGGATATCTACCACAGACATAGGAATAATTCCTAGTTCTTTTGGATATTTACCAAAGAAATAGGAATAATTCCTACTTCTTCTGGATATTTACCAGAGACATAGGAATAATTCCTAGTTCTTTTGGATATTTACCAAAGAAATAGGAATAATTCCTTTTGGACAATTACCAAAGAAATAGGAATAATTCCTACTTCTTTTGGATATTTACCAGAGACATGATAATAATTCCTACTTCTTTTGGATAATTACCAAAGAAATAGGAATAATTCTTACTTCATTTGGATATTTATCAAAGAAATGGGAATAATTTCTATTTTTCTTGGATATTTACCAAACAAATTGGAATAATTCGTACACTGGAATAATTCGTACTTTGAAAGAATTCTTACTTCTTTTGTATGCTTACCAAAGAAATAGGAATAATTCCTACTTCTTCTGGATATTTACCAGAGACATAGGAATAATTCCTATTTCTTTTGGATATTTACCAAAGAAATAGGAATACATCTTACTGCTTACATTACTATTTTGCAAGTTACAATTTTTTGATAGTTAGAAATTTTGAAATGTGGCAACATGTAAGTTACAAGAGCGGGTGCATTTAAGGGTATTGTAGGTTTTATGCTACCACCACCATCACCACAGACAAACACATGTGTGACTTTTGACATTACGGTTACATAATTTATATTCCCCTATTTATAGATAAAACACAATGTGTTCCACTTAAGTGCCTTTTTAAAGCACCCCTTAATTTTTTTAGTTCAGTTTGTTTTAGACACAAGGTGTAAAGTATTGAATTTCTATGCAGTTTGGTATCGATTTTTTTAATATCTAAAAAAAAATTAACATACATATAAATTTTAAAATTAAGGATAAATAAACTGTAGAAATTAGTTTTGACACTAATTATACATATTTTATAACAAACATTAAACATTTTTCTTATTATAATTTTTTCTAGTACGAAATTTTTTAAAATAGAATTTTTAAGTAAATATACCAAGAAAAAAATCTTCATTTTTTTTAGCTATTTTTAATTCATGTTCTCTGTAAGAGATATAAAATCTAGGATTTAAAATTAAAAAGTAATAAACCCAGCAAGCTAACAGTACTTAAGTAGCTCAGCTACAGACAGACAGACAGACGGTTTTAGTTGACTTCAGACGCACGCACAAATGGACAGACAGACGGTTGCAGTTGACTTAGGTCCATTAAAAATAGTAGGCTAAGGTTAGTACATGTGTTTAAACTTAAATTTTATAAGGTTCGTGGCAGAATTTTTTGAAGTTACATTTTTTTTAAATTTTCAACACTTCCAGCGATAATTTTTTTTACAGTGAAATTTATTTTGACAGTTACACATTTTTTTGACAATCATTGTCAATTTTTTTTGTAGTTTTCCAGTTAAAATTCTTTCAGTTAAATTGGGATTTTTTCAGTTACAATTTTTTTGGACAATTGCATTTTTAACAGTTTTCCACATTTTCCCTGTTAAATTGCCATTAAGTTTTGACAACTGCAATTTTTAAACAGTTTTCCCTGTTGAATTTTCAATTTTCCCGTTAAATTGCTGTTATTTCCGTGAAATTGCTGTTTTTTTCGTTAAATTACCATTTTTCCAGTTAAATTGCCATTTTCAATGTTAACTCTACTATTGTTCACGTTAAATTGCCAGTTTTTCTGTTAAATTGCCATATTTTCCATGTTAAATTGCCATTTTTTCAGTTACAATTATTTTTGACAGTTGAAACCTTCTTGGTGAATTTTGGACAATTGCATTTTTAACAGTTTTCCATATTTTCCCTGTTAAATTGCCATTTTTTCAACAATTTTTTTTTTAAATTTGTGACAATTACAATTTTTAAACAGTTTTCCCTGTTGAATTTTCATTTTTCCCGTTAAATTACTATTTATTCCGTTAATTGCCATTTTTACTGTTAAATTTGCCATTTTTCACGTTAAATTGCCATTTTTCCTGTTATAAATTGCCGTTTTTCCTGTTAAATACCATTTTTTCAGTTACAATTTTTTTAATTTTTTTAAAATTACATTTTTTAACTGTTTTGTACTTAAAAGCTTTAGACATTTTCCCCGTTAAATTAACCTTTTTCCTCTTAAATTGCCCTTTTTCCTGAAATATTACCATTTTTTCCCGTTAAATAGTCCTTTTTTTCGTTAAATTGCATTTTTCCCGTTTAACTGTCTTTATTCTGGCTAATTTTACATTTTTTTCCCATTAAACTGCTCTTTTTCTGGTTAAATTTTTCATTTTTCCTGTTAAGTGGCCATTTTTTCCGTAAAATTACCAATTTATTTGACAGTTAAACCTTTTTTGTGAATTTTTGACTTTTCCGTTTTTTTAACACTCAAAAGCTTTTGACATTTTTACTCGCTAAATTGCCCTTTTTTTTCTGTTAAATTACCATTTTTCCCGTTAATTTGGCATTTTTTCAGTTACAATTTTTTTAAGATATATTTTTTTTTGGAAACTTTTTACCAGTTTTCCTGGTTTAATTGCCATTTTTCAGTTACAATTTTTTTTGACAGTTACAATATTTTTAGGCTATTTCGGTAATAATTTGTTTGGCCATAAAAAAATTTTGGGTTGAAATTTTTTTGACAGTTACAGTGGCAATCTTTGACAATTACATATTTTATAATTGTTTTATTTGATTTTTTACACTTTGTCCAATGACATTTTTTTTATTGTAAAACTTTTGTTTGTAGTTTCAATTTTGACAAATTTTCCAATTTTTTAGGTTTCATTTTTTTTTGAATTTCTACAATGATTTTGCACTTTTTAAATTTTTTTTCACCCATCAATTTTATATTTTCGATAGTTTTTTCAATTTTTAATTTTTTTGACTGTTCTTTTTTTGGTTCAAATTTTTGCCCATTACAATTTTTGAACACTTTTTCCAGTTGCATTTTTTTAACTTTCAAATACTTCCAGCCATAATTTTTGTCACAGTTAAATTTATTTTGACACTTATAATTTTTTTGACATTTACAATTTTTTTGACACTTTAATTTTTTTTTGATAATATCCATTTTTTGATAATTAAACTTTTTTAACAATTTTTCCACTTGAATTTTTTTGATGCTATATCCAGTGACAATCGTAAAATTTTTGTTTGCAGTTTTAATTTTGACACATTTTCTAAAAAAATTTCTAGGCACGCTAGTGTTTTTTTGACAAAGCTATTGTGCATGATTTTTATTTATTCCAGGAAGTCTCTAAATATAATTACCAGTTATATCACCAAAATCGACCCACTAATAACAGAGATAGTTGCTATTGCCCGTTTGTCTTTGCTACTGCACATGATTTTTGTTTAAGTAGATACTTATTCTATGTAATATTCTAAATATAAATACCGTTTATATCACCAAAATCGGATCATTAATAACGAATTTAAACTTTAGTGCCATTTTGCCATTGCTACTACGCATGATTATAATACACCGCCGTTTTTTTTTTCATACACATCGGATTACTACTGACGTCTTAATTTAGTTAATGATATCCATATATCTTATGCATTAATTTAGTGGCTCATATATTTGACGTGGTAGACAATGTGTTAACTGTAGTATTTTTCCTAATAATCATGGCAACACAGCACCGAAACTAAGACCGTATCCTTCATTCTGCCCCTGTTTTATAATTTTACGAACACACCTTTTCCTGTTCCTGTTAATATATATTTTTTCTATTACAAAGTACATTTGTAAATGAAGTGGGATTTCAATTACGACATACGTTCTTTCTTACGTCATTATTTTTAATAGAACTACTACAGGTAGTTAGCGCTCGTTAAAACAAACAAAAGATTCAATGAGATACTTTAAATTTTATAAAACTAAATTCACATTCTGTAATATAACAACCCTGTCGATGAACGTGTGTGTGGTTAGTGTGGTAACTGTGTTGTAATGAATAAATTTTGTGGTTGAAATTTGCATGGTCATTATATGACGGTGACGGCAACAACGTGTTTGTTTAGCCACTTACGGCATCACCTATAATTATTGTTTACCGTCACCAGCGGACGGTGGTTATAAATAATTTCAGTGATGGAAATTGAATCATCGCAGAACAATGAAAAAAAAAAGAAAGAAGATTATCGATTGCAAAACAGATTTATTGGTTTATTACGCAAAAAAAAAGATTTATTGTTGTTTATAAATGTAAGAGATAAAATCTATTAGAACAAAGGGAATTATTAAAATTTCCTAACATACTTTCTTTTTTTTTATTTATTGAAGTAGGATTAAAAATTGTTACGATATTTTGTCTTTATCTATTTTTTATGAGATGTTTCCATCTACAGCTACATTTTTGTACCTTTATTATGACCACCTTGTAGATTACTCCTTTTGCACTTTTTTCGTGACCGCCTTTGGACGAGATTTTTTGCACTTTTTTCGTGACCACCCTGTAGATTTGTTCATTTGCACTTTTTTCGTAACCTCCCTTGGACGAGCTTTTTTGCATTTTTTTCGTGACCACCCTGTAAATTAGTTATTTTGCTCGTTTTTCGTGACCACCCTTTGACTACATTTTTTGCACTTGTTTCGTAACCACCCTGTAATGTGGTCCTTTGCAATTTTTTCGAGACCACCATGTAGGTTAGTTCTTTTTGCACTTTTTCGTGACCACCCTGTAGATTAGTGCTTTTGAAATTTTTTCGTGTCCACCCTTGGGCTAGATATTTTGCACTTTTTTCGTGACCACCCTGTAGACTAGTTTTTTTGCAATTTTTTCGTGACCATCATGTAGGTTAATTCTTTGCAATTCTTTCGTGACCACCGTGTAATTTGGTTCTTTTGCAATTTTTTCGTGACCACCCTTGGGCTAGATATTTTGCACTTTTTTCGTGACCACCTTGTAGACTAGTTGTTTTGCAATTTTTTTGTGACCACCATGTAGGTTGGTTCTTTTTGCATTTTTTCATGACCACTCTGTAGATTAGTTCTTTTACAATTTTTTCGTGACCATCATGTAGGTTGGTCCTTTTTGCATTTTTTCGTGACCACCCTGTGGATTAGTTCTTTTGCGATTTTTTCCTGACCACCCTTGGGCTAGATATTTTGCACTTTTTTCGTGACCACCTTGTAGACTAGTTGTTTTGCAATTTTTTTGTGACCACCATGTAGGTTGGTTCTTTTTGCATTTTTTCATGACCACTCTGTAGATTAGTTCTTTTACAATTTTTTCGTGACCATCATGTAGGTTGGTCCTTTTTGCATTTTTTCGTGACCACCATGTGGATTAGTGCTTTTGAAATTTTTTCGTGACCACCCTGTGGATTAGTTCTTTTGCGATTTTTTCCTGACCACCCTTGGGCTAGATATTTTGCACTTTTTTCGTGACCACCTTGTAGACTAGTTGTTTTGCAATTTTTTTGTGATCATTTTTTTGTGATCACCATGTAGGTTGGTTCTTTTTGCATTTTTTCATGACCACTCTGTAGATTAGTTCTTTTACAATTTTTTCGTGACCATCATGTAGGTTGGTCCTTTTTGCATTTTTTCGTGACCACCATGTGGATTAGTGCTTTTGAAATTTTTTCGTGACCACCCTGTGGATTAGTTCTTTTGCGATTTTTTCCTGACCACCCTTGGGCTAGATATTTTGCACTTTTTTCGTGACCACCTTGTAGACTAGTTGTTTTGCAATTTTTTTGTGATCATTTTTTTGTGATCACCATGTAGGTTGGTTCTTTTTGCATTTTTTCATGACCACTCTGTAGATTAGTTCTTTTACAATTTTTTCGTGACCATCATGTAGGTTGGTCCTTTTTGCATTTTTTCGTGACCACCATGTGGATTAGTGCTTTTGAAATTTTTTCGTGACCACCCTGTGGATTAGTTCTTTTGCGATTTTTTCCTGACCACCCTTGGGCTAGATATTTTGCACTTTTTTCGTGATCACCCTGTAGACTAGTTTTTTTGCAATTTTTTCGTGACCATCATGTATGTTGGTTTTTTTTGCATTTTTTCATGACCATTCTGCAGATTAGTTCTTTTACAATTTTTTCGTGACCATCATGTAGGTTAGTTTTTTTTGCACTTTTTCATGACCACACTGTAGACTAGTTCTTTTGCAATTTTTTCGTGACCACCCTGTAGATTAGTTCTTTTGCAATTTTTTATGACCACCATGTACTTTGGTTCTTTTGCACTTTTTTCGTGAACACCATGTAGATTAGCTCTTTGGCAATTTTTTTGTGACCATCATGTAGATTAGTTCTTTTGCAATTTTTTCGTGACCATCATGTAAGGTCAGTTCTTTTTGAACTTTTTCGTGACCACCCTGTAGATTAGTTCTTTTGCACTTTTTTCGTGACCATCATGTAAGGTCAGTTCTTTTGCACTTTTTTCGTGACCACCCTGTAGACTAGATCTTTTGCAATTTTTTCGTAATCACCATGTAAATTGGTTCTTTTGCAATTTTTTCCTTGGGCTGGATTTTTTGCACTTTTTCATGACCACACTGTAGACTAGTTCTTTTGCAATTTTTTCGTGATCATCATGTAAGGTCAGTTCTTTTTGAACTTTTTCGTGACCACCCTGTGGATTAGTTCTTTTGCAATTTTTTCCTGACCACCCTTGGGCTAGATATTTTGCACTTTTTTCGTGACCATCCTGTAGACTGGTTCTTTTGCATTTTTTTCGTAACCACCCTGTGGATTAATTCTTTAGCAATTTTTTCGTGACCACGATGTAAATTGGTTCTTTTGCAATTTTTTATGTAGGTTAGTTCTTTTTGCACTTTTTTCGTGACTTCCCTGTAGATTAGCTTTTTTGCACTTTGTTTATGACCACTCTGTAGTTCTTTTTCAAAATAAAATTCTAACTCTAAAAATTTGCGTGCAAAAACTGAAAATACAAAATTTAGGATATGAGACTGTAAAAATATTTATACCGTTTTTCTTATTTCCAAAAATATTAAATGGAATTTAAATTTTTGATCTTCCCTCGTATCTCATAAGATATTTTTTTTTACATTATAAATACTAAATATGTCTGATAAATTGATAATTAAATACAGATAATTTTTCCAAAAATAATCTAAACTGAATTTCAATTTTTGATCTTCCCTCGTATATCAAAATAAATATTCTTAATGACTTTGAATTTTGATCTTCCCTCGTATATGGAAAAATTTTCTAGAAATATTCTTAATGACTTTGAATTTTTGATCTGTCCTCGTATACTTTTATTCTAATTTACGACTACAAACGCCATCTACCAGTTAGTAGCAACACTACATGAGATTGTTCCTGTACTTAATAGATTTCTACTATTTTATTTACAGGAAATTTCATCAAACTATCAGCGCTTTGGGCGGCAAAATGTCGAACTAGAGCAGTAGGGGCGATCGGAGCAAAAATGTAAATAAATTGAAAATTAATTTTAAACAATAAATCGATAATTTAGAAAATATTAAAAAAAAATCGATTTTTACTCGATTGAAGATCAATTAGAATCTTGGAAAAAATCGTCAAAAGAAAATATTGAAAATCGTCAAAAATCGCTTTTCTGCCAATTGATTGATTAAATATATAAAAATAATGAAAAATTGTCAAAAAAAATCGATAAAAAAACAATCAAAATGTTTTGAGCGTTTATCAAAAAATCGACTTTTAATTGATTTGTCGATTATAACCTTTTATACAAAAACAATAAAAAACCGTAAAAAATATCAATAAAATGAGAATGTTTATGAAAAACGATGAAAATATAACAAAAATTGATTTTCAATCGATTAAAGAACTATAAGAAAATCGATTTTTAAATCAAGTATAAGGTTAAAATTTGATAAAATATCGAAACAAATCTATAATGAAAAAAAAAGAATCGATACAAATTGACAATGAAAAAAGGTCCATTTTCCATAAAAAATCGATAACAATGTCATTAAATCGGTAAAAATCGATCAGGTTTATAATGATAAAAATCGACGAAAAATTGATTTTTATTTCTCGATTAAAGATTACCACTTTGGTTATAAATCGATAAAAAAATTGAATATTACTAGATTAAACATCGATACAAATCGATAAAAAATGATAAAAATCGATTAAAAATTTATAAAAAATGATCTCTATCGAACATTAATTAAAATTCAACCAAAAATCGAAAGACAATATCGAAATATATCAATAAAAATCTATAAAAAATAAATAATAATGGATGTTTCTCCTAGATAAAGGTTAATTAAACCGGTGAAAATCGATAAAAAAATATTAACTAATGGATAAAATATCGATACAAATCAATCAATATATCGAACAAAAAAATGGATAAAAACGATTAAGACTATAAATAATGATTTCCAATAAAGATCAATTAAAATCTAGAAATAATACAAATAGCAAAATAACAATTAGAAAAATGTGTAATAAATCGATAAAAAATCGATTAGTAATCGATATAATTTTATTACTAAAATCCATCAATGTTTTATAATTGCAAATATATAAGGTGGTCACAATTTTAATCGATTGTACGGGGGTAATACACAAATTTAAGTTTTATTATATAGCGCCAATGTTTCGTTTTTGAAGAATCATCATCAGGTTATTTTTGAGTTCAAAAAAAATTAAAAATAGGGGTGGACAATTTTTAGCAATTATACTAACCTCGAATTTTACGGCTCCATTTGACTTTTCGATTTCGGACTTCATATACCACAGGTCTTTGGTCCTTACCTGCAAAAAAAAAACATTTATTATAGTCCGTTCAGAATTATAAGTACTTCAATTATTTTTAATAACGAAATCTTTATTATAGTCCGTTCAGAGTAATAAGTAACTTTTATATTCAAAATAAACTGTTGTAAAAATATTATAGTCCGTTCAGAGTTATAAGCACTTTATTATCAGTAACTTTTTAATTCAAAATAAACAGGCGGAAAAAAATAGTCCGTTGAGAGTTATAAGATCTTTATTTATGTAAAATTAAGGAAACTTTATTATAGTCCGTTCAGAATTATAAGTACTTAAATTATTTAAAATATTGAAATATTTATTATAGTTCATTCAGAGTTATAAGTAACTTTTTTATTCAAAATTAATGGGTGGAAAAAAATAGTCCGTTAAGAGTTATAAGTACTTTATTTATGTAAAATAAGGAAATCTTTATTATGGTCCGTTCAGAATTATAAGTACTTAAATTATTTAAAATAATGAAATATTTATTATAGTTCGTTCAGAGTTATAACTAAATTTTTTATTCAAAATAAACAGGTGGAAAAAAAATAGTCCGTTAAGAGTTATAAGTACTTTATTATTGTAAAATAAGGAAATCTTTATTATAGTCCGTTCAGAATTTCAAGTACTTATTTTATTTAAAATAATTAAATAATTATTATAGTTCGTTCAGAGTTATAAGAAACTTTTTTATTGAAAACAAACATGCGAAAAAAAAATATAGTTCGTTCAGAGATATAAGTACTTTATTTACGTAAAACAAACGAAATTTTTATTATAGTCCGTTCAGAATTATAAGTACCTTACTTGGTTAAATAAACGAAATCTTTATTATAGTCCGTTCAGAGTTATCAGAAACTTTTTTATTGAAAATAAACAGCTGAAAAAATATGGTTCGTACAGAGTTATAAGTACTTTATTTATGTAAAATAAGGAAATCTTTATTATGGTCCGTTCAGAATTATAAGTACTTAAATTATTTAAAATAATGAAATATTTATTATAGTTTGTTCAGAGTTATAAGTAACTTTTTTATTGAAAACAAACAGCTGAAAAAAAATATAGTTCGTTCAGAGATATAAGTACTTTATTTACGTAAAACAAACGAAATTTTTATTATAGTCCGTTCAGAATTATAAGTACCTTAATTATTTAAATTAAAGAAATCTTTATTATAGTCCGTTCAGAGTTATAAGTAACTACTAAAAAAAACTATATTACAGTTTCCGTGCTGATTTAACGATAAGTTAGTAACTAGTCGAAACTTAAACTTAAATTGTTACCGATTCGGGTTTATTTCTATTGTCTCGCATTGATTGAAGTTGTAGACGAAGTTTTAGTGGAAACAACTGACCCATGATTGGGCAATTTGCTTATATCGGAATGGGTGCTAAAGTGATACGACAGAAAGTTTAAAGAGTATTAAAGGAAGTTTGTATTATTAGTTTAGTTGGAAATTTAGTAGTGCAATTAGAAAGTGCACCGTGGAATTTTATTGGATCTCGTAAAATATAATTATACCTTTGATATTGGTGTTCTAATTTTGAACCGTTAAAATAAATGTTTTAGTTATGAATTTTGTTCTAAAACTTTATTATAATAGAAAAATATTTGAAACAAAAAATTATCTATAGCGTAATTATTTTTTTTAATAAATTGGTTCCACAATTGCTAAAATATAAAAAAAAATATTTAAAATTTGCTACAATTTATTAAGAGAAGAATTATATAAAATTTATTAAAATTCGTCAAGAATTGATAAAAAAAATGAATAAAAAAATTAAAATTTGTTAAATTTTAAAAAATGTTTATAATTGCCAAAATATGAAGAAAAATATTTAAATTTTGATACAATTTATTAAGTGTTAAAAATTTTTAAATTATGAAGAAATATCTTCAAAACTTGCCAAAGTTTATTAAAATTCGTCAAGAATTGTTAAAAATGAAAAAGAAATTTAAAAATCCCCCCCCTCCTTTAGGCGACCTTCCTTCTTTTTCTCTACCTTCTGTTTCTTTCTACAATATGAATTTTTCCTTATTTATAATTTTGTTTATATATTTGTTGTAATTTTTCTGTTTTTTTTTTCATTTTTATCTCATTTTTCTGATTTTTGTTTTTTTCCTGTTTTTTTCGATTTTTCCAAATTTTTTTATTACTCTCTTTTGTTTTTTATTTTTTTTTCAATTTTTTTCCTATTCCTCTGATTTTTTGCGATTTATTTCAATTGTTTTGATTTTTTTAATGGTCATAATTGGTTCCAGTTTTTTGGTTAATCTGTATCCCGATATTTTTCGATTTTTCTTGATTTTTCTCGATTTTTCTTGATTTTTCTCGATTTTTCTCATTTATCTGATTTTTTGTTTTTTTTATCTGGTTTTTTCGATTTCTTCAAATTTTTTTTCATTTTTAAGTCATTATTTTGGTTATTTTGTTTTCTCATTTTTCTTATGATATTTTTGTGATTATTTGCGATTTTTTGGGATATTTTTCGATTTTTTTCATTTTTTTTGCGTTTTTTTTTGGGCTTACAATTTTTTTGATTTTTTTCATTTCATATTTCACAATTTTATTTTTTCATTTTTTCCCAACATTTTCTGATTTTTCTTTCAATTTTCTCCAAACTATTTTGTTTTTATTTTTTCCGATTTTTCTAATTTTTTCGATTCTTATAATTTTTTTTTTCTAATCTTTCCTAATTCTTTCTCATTTTCCTGTTTATTTTCTAATTCTTTCTTTAGTTTTTAATTTTTTTCGAATTTTTTATTATTCCTCTGTTTTTTTCGATTGTTTCTAACTTTTCCTTATTTTTGTATTACTTTCTTTTGTTTATTTATTTTCCAATTTTTTCTTATTCTTCTGATTTTTTGCAATTATTTGCGATTTATTTCAATTTTTTTGAAGTTTTTATGGTCATAATTGGTTCCGGTTTTTTGGTCAATCTGTGATATTTTTCGATTTTTCTTGATTTTTCTCGGTTTTTTCTCGATTTTTCTCATTTATCTGATTTTTTGTTTTTTTTTTTTTATCTGGTTTTATCGATTGTTTCTAATTTTTCTCCATTTTTTAGTTATTGTTTTGGTTTTTTCGTTTTCGAATTTTCTCATTTTTTCTTCTGATATTTTTCTGATTATTTGCGATTTTTTTGGAATTTTGTTGCGGTTTTTTTGGGATATTTTTTGATTTTTTTCATTTTTTTGCGATTTTTGGCGTTTTTTTTGGGCTTACAATTTTTTTGATTTTTTTTCATATTTCACAATTTTATTTCTTCATTTTCTGATTTTTCTTTCAATTTTTTTCAAATCTTTCCTGTTTTTTCTTCTAATTCTTTCTTCAGTTTTTAATTTTATCGAATAATTTATTATTAATCTGATTTTATCGGTTTTTTTTTCTTATTTTTTTTCGATGTTTCCTCATTATATTATTACTTTCTTTTATTTTTATTTTTTTTTTCTAATTCCTCTGATTTTTTGCGATTAATTTCAATTTTTTTTTGGTCATAATGTTCCAGTTTTTTGGTTAATCTGTGTGGAGATATTTTTCGATTTTTCTAGTTTTTTCTTCTGATATTTTTGTCATTATTTGCGATTTTTTTGGAATTTTGTGGCGGTTTTTTTGGGATATTTTGGGTTTTTTTTGCGATTTTTGGCGATTTTTTTTTAGGCTTAGGTTAGGTTAGGTTTTTTTTTTTTTTTTTTTTTTTTTTTTTTTTTTTTTTTTTTTTTTTTTTTTTTTTTTTTTTTTTTCTAATCTTTCCTTCTTTTTTTTTTTAATTCTTTCCAAAGTTTTTATTTTTTTCTAATTTTTTTTTATTCCTCCGATTTTTTCGTTTTTTCGGGCTTTTTGGTTCTTTTTCTTATTTTTCTAGTTTATTCTGTAGATTTTTTTTTTCCTTCAGATTTTCCCGATTTTTTTATCTTTTGAATATATCAAAAAGTGAAAAAATAACGTAAGGAACTCATTTCCGATTTAAACTAGAATTTTTTAAATTATAACAGTGACGTGCTTTAGGGTTTATTTTAATGGGTGTGTTCAGAGTTATAAGTACTTTATTTACGGAAAATAACAACATTTTTATTATACCCCATTCAGAATTATAAATATTTAAATTTTTTTAAATAACCAAATGTTTATTATAGTCCGTTCAGAGTTAGAGTAACTTGTTTATTCAAAATAAACAGCTGAAAAAAAAATTATAGAATTTTGTTGCGGTTTTTTTTTTGGAATATTTTTCGATTTCTTGCGTTTTCTATTGCGTCTTCTCTTTCGTTTTTTTTTGCGATTTTTCTTTCATTTTTTTCCAAAAATTTTTGTTTTTATTTTTTCCGATTTTTCTGATTTTGTTCTAATCTGATAATTTTTCTGTTTTTTCTAATTCTTCAGTATTTTAGTTTTTTTTCTAATTTTTTTTATTACTCTGATTTTTTCAGATTTTTCTGTTTTTTGGGTTTTTTTCTTATTCTTATGATTTTTACTGTTAATAAATATTTTATTATGTCTATATATATTGTTTTTATTTTTGTTGGTGTGTTATTATTATTATTAGTAATTTTTTATAGGACTTCATTTGTTTGGGTAAAAGATAAAAACCTATTAATATTTTTATCCACCGTAATTATCTGTTTATTTAAAATTTATCATAATTACGGTAGTCATCATTAAAAGAAACCATTATTGATTAATCTATATAAACTATGAAATTATTAATCAATGATGTTATTATTATTATTCACGAAATAATATGAATGCGTTTCATTGATATATTTGTTTTCATAAAATGATAAGCAATATAAAAATTATAGCCTACTTTGAGGATTCATCAAATATAAAAACAAACAATTTTGTCATGCATAAGAAAAAAAAAACAATTAATTAGAACATAAAAATTTTCCCAAATACTTTTAATTAGCATTAAATTTTTTCTAGCTTGTTAAACATATTTTATTACCTTCATAAAATTGTGTACTTAATTCCAAAAAT
The DNA here is from genome assembly GCA_963243735.1 of Neocrepidodera transversa. NCBI lineage: Eukaryota > Metazoa > Arthropoda > Insecta > Coleoptera > Chrysomelidae > Neocrepidodera > Neocrepidodera transversa. The sequence goes on along the minus strand of OY725355.1, from coordinate 1,993,095 downwards.
ACATGTGAATTTTTATTAGAACTTAAAATTAATTTAATTAAAATTTTGAGTAGTAATATAAAATAAATTTTTATAAAAAATATTTGTGTTTGTTTTACAAATTACTAAAAGAAAAATATTTACTTTAATGGCTTAATTGTTATGAAAAATTGATTTTTTTGAATATTTTGAAGTATTGTTCAAATTAAAAAAAAAAAGAATTTACTATCTCAACTCTAATAAAATTAATTATGTAATACCCCTGGTATATTTTCGGTTTTTTATAAAAAAAAAACATTTTATTATAATTATTTCACAGAATTGCCTACGTGCTTTTTGTAACGTAAAATTTTTATCATTTTACACCGGACACGAAACATTCTTATTTCCTTTTATTATACAGGGTGTTGAAAATTTTAATGTACACTATTGGAATTTCATTAACCGTTAAAAATAAAATTTGGTTAAATGGGAAAAAAGTTGCATATTATCAAGACAAATTTTTTGATAAAACGTTTCGTCTTTAAAGAGCATTCCTCAATTTTTTTTATTTTATTTTTACTTTTTATTTTATTTCGTGCTTTTTCCTATTTTCCAACGTTTTAAAATTTTTTTCGAAAACATGTTGAAAAGTTATTCAAGATGGTTTAAAAATATTCTGGAATAAAATGAACAGGACAGTACTTACAAAATTAAGTGTGATACACGGTTGGATAGAGAAAAAAATGTAGATTTCAAAAATACAATAAAAAGTACAGGTCCGTATTTAAAAAAAACGTCGTATCGAAAAACTGATTACGCAATGTTAAACAGTATTTGATCTTCAACAAAAAAGATTCTTTCCGAATTTCTACTTTGCTACCTCATATTTTTGCCGCTATTGGAAAAGTGGCGCCTAAAAACAGTTTTTTTAACAATATCTATTTTTACGATAAAAGTTATATAATAAATTAAAACTAGAAAAAAAATCTTATATATTATGTCATAACATTTCTTTTTTGTAAAATCAATAATTTTATCGTACGAGCGTCGCAAAGTCTACTTCTAGCTGCGTTTTCGACAAAATACTCATTTCCACATCACCGCGCGTTTTTTTTTATTTTTTTTTATCAAAACTCTCTGATAACCTCGTTTTTGAGCACCGAATTAAATGGAAACTATTAAAATTTATCTTAAAACATAAATTCCGATTGTATAAAACAATTAAAATTAGATATTTGTACTTAATTTTATAGATATACCCCTTGAGTAAAAATCTTGTCTCAGTTATCGACGAATAAAAATTTATTCCATGACTTTTCTTTAAAGGTAAAAAGTAATAAGAAAAATTGTTAAAAAAAATTTTGATGAGAAATTTTAAAATTTCCACAATTAATAAAAAACAAGAACTTTCACTCCACTTAAATAAAAAAAGAGAAAGACGTGGGCCAAAGTCATTTTTCTTCTTCTGAGCTCTCTATTTCTTGTTCATTATTCGAAGGAGAAGAAGAAGGCGAAAAAACTGTGGGTCGGAAAAGTATAGAAGGAAAAACCCTTCATCATCGAAAAAATGATAATGAAGATAAAGACAATTTTTAAAATTTGCCCCATGAAAACAGTATTTTCAATCTCTTTTTTTATTTACCGACTTTTTTTTTCTTTCTTTTTCTAACATCCCTGGTTAGAGGGTGATCCGGACAGAAATTTTCCTTTTAAGGGATAAACATTTTCTCCCTCCAGTCAAAGATCTTGCTCTGGTTTTTTTCTCTCTATCACTGGCTGGAAAAAGTCTGAAAAATATCCCTACTCAAATCCCAAAAGAGAAGGAAAAAACGAATATGATGGGCCTTTTTTTCCTAGAAAATTTTTTGGGGAATAGGTCTTCGTGAAAAAAAAAACGAACGGATTGACCTTTCCCATATAAGCCTGGAAAGGAGAAGAAAAGTAAGACATGTTCCCAAGCGACCCTGAAAAAGAAAGAAAAAGAGATGGATGGAAAAAAATAGGAGAATGGCCATCTTTCCCTTTCCCACGGAGTAGGCTTTTTCCCTTTTCGAGGCGAGGGGTGATTGGAAAAAATAGAAAAAAGAAGAAGATGTGTCGGTTCTTCTTGGAGTTCCCCAAGGTAGCAGTGGTGGACCCGAGAGGTAACTTCTCATCCCTCTCCTACCCTTCTCCAAAGGGTTATCTTCCAGGCATTTCCTCAAAGATGACCGAAGGCTGAGGAAATATTTTTTTTCTTTTAGAATTTTTTTCTTCCAATCGTCCTAGACGAACATGGAGTTTGTTCAAAACAGGGGACGGAGAATTAATTTTTGTCTATTCTTCTTTATTTTTATTCTGTAAAGGTAGATGGTTTCTTTGGGAGAAAAGAAGAGATTGGATTTCTTTTTTCTCATAGTAAGGGAAGGGTTTTTCCTTCCTATGGAATGGGCTTTTTCCCTTTTAGAGGAGAAGCGAAATTGGGGAAAAATACAAAAAAGAAAGGTGATCCTTCTTGGAGTTCCGCGAGATGACCGTGGTGGGTACAATAGGTAACTTCTCACCCCTCTCCTAACCTTTATCGAAAGGATTATCTTCCAGGCATATCCTCCACGACGACCGAAGGTCGAGGAAATTTTCCTTTTCCCATTTTTTCTTTCAATCATCCCTGATGAAAATGGAGTTAGTTCAAAACAGGGGCGGAGAATTCATTTTTCTCCCAATTTTTTGCCTATTCTTCTTCATTTTGATTCTGTGAGAGTCGATGGGTTTTCCCTTGGGAGAAAAAGGGAGATTGGTCTTCTTTTTTCTCGTAGGAATGGAAGCGTTTTCCCTTCCCACAGAATGGGATTTTTTCTCTTTTAGAGGCGAGGGGAAATTGGGGCGTGTTGATTCTTCTTGTAAATCCCCGAGATGACAGTGGTGGGCCCGATAGGTAACTTCTCACCCCTCTCCTAATATTTATCGAAAGGGTTATCTTACAGGCATATCCTCCACAATGACCGAGGAAATATTTTTTCCTTTCCCCATTTTTTCCTTCAATCGCAGTCTAAAATGGAGTTAGCTCAAAGCAGGGGCGGCGAATTCATTTTTCTCTCTATTTTTTGCCTATTCTTCTTCATACTTATTCTGTGAGGGTCGATGGGTTCTCCCTTGGGAGAAAAAGGGAGATTGGTCTTCTTTTTTCTCGTAGGAATGGAAGGGCTTTCCCTTCCAACGGAATGGACTTTTTCCCTTTTAGAAGCGAGGGGAAATTGGAGAAAACTACAAAAAAAACGGGGCGTGTCGATCCTTCTTGGAGTTCCTCGAGATAGCAGTGGTGGGTCCGAGAGGTAATTTCTCACTCCTCTCCTAACCTTTATCGAAAGGGTTATCCTCCACGATGACCGAAGGTCGAGGAAATATTTTTTAATTTTCCCATTTTTTTCTTTCAATCGTCCTTGACGAAAATCGAGTTTGTCTTTTCTCTTGAAATTTCCCCTTCTTTCGGGAAAAAAACAGAAAAAAAGAATGTAAAAAAGGGAAAAGGATAGAAATGTGTAAAAAGAAGATGAAAATTCTTCACCAAAAAGAAAGTAAAAAAGGGAAAAGGATAGAAATGTGTAAAAAGAAGATAAAAATTCTTCACCAAAAAGAAAAGTAAAAAAGGGAAAAGGATAGAAATGTGTAAAAAGAAGATGAAAATTCTTCACCAAAAAGGGAATATTTACAGAATGTAAAAATGAATCATTGGACCTTAATAAAATTTTAAGTTGATAGTGCACGCGGTGCTGAGTTGCAGATGGCCCCAAGTAGTTTAAAAAGATGTGAAACTTGAAAACTAGACTGGTTTCAGGTTTCAATGAACTTACAGGGGTTTAACCTTGCAACGAACAATCGCAAAAAACAATTTACTTACCTCAAACTTAATCTATTAATATTTAGTCATAATTCAAAACATGTAACATAATTCTATTTTAAAAATGATACTACTCAAGTAATCTACCGTTAGTGTCAGATTTTTGGATAATCCCCATGAATAATTCATTAAAGCCCATAAGCGTACCAAAAATAAAACGGAATTATCATTAAGTTAAAATATTATGCGTTACGCTCATGATCCATCGGCACTACCAACCAAAAACAATCTCAGATTACAGAAACACGGCGACCGGTCGGATGTTTTTCGAGGTGCGGTCCCTCCTGCCTCTCAACCCCCCGCGGTGCCCATAGGATACCGAAAAAAACACGGCTAACTCGATGGGAGACTAATTTTCACTTGTCATAACAATGGAACGCTTACTTGTTGGTATAAATCAATGACAGGAGCAATAATTTTTCTGGACTAACCGCCAAAAATTTATAGTTCGTCAAATGATAAACGATCATTATATATATTTGTTAGTTTATAGTTTAGTCAGATTTTAAAGAACTTAACTAAATAATAATTTAGGTGTACGCCTATGAAAATTTTTTTATGTGAAATGAAACATTTCGTACATTACAGTCGACATTCTTTTTATGTCAGACAATTCTAATAATTTTATTACATTTTTACATTCCAGTTTTACAACTTTTATTTATTTATATCATTATAAAACATTCTGGGAATGTCTCGAAAGATCAGAGTGTGAAATTAAAATTTAAAAAACCTTTTATTTAAAAAATAATATTATATTATTGAATTATGACGAGATCAATACTGGCGAGGCAATCCTTATTATTTCGTATATGAGATTAAGACAATCTAATCTTACATTATATTACTAATATTTCGTTAGATAAATGTTTGTGTACGAAGTTACTTTTTCCGTAATAATTAAAGTATATAAATGAAATCGAGCACGGCACTGGAGTAGAATAAACTTAAGATGGAATTAGCACCCCATGATTTTCATTACACAAACTATTAATTAACTAAATGTTCGGTAGATGGCGATTAGATGTACTTCTGTTTAAAATTTAAATGTTTATTATCCTCCAATACTACTTGCTTAGTTGTTACGATCGCCGGGTTTTAATTTTGAGTGAACTTGTGATTTTCGTGTATAGTAAACAATTTTTTTTTAAATTTATATTATAATGATTTTTCTTGACTTTTGTGGAAATTATTTGTTACAAAAATTTTTTCAGGAAATGATTATTTCAGAATTGATTTTCAAAAAGGGTTAAAATGTGAAGAAAGATCCAAAAAATTAAATTAAAATTTTGTTTTAAAATTAATTACTTTCCCAATTTTTCACTTTTTTTTTTATTTTAATTAGGTGGCCAGATTTTAAAGTTCGAAACGCTATTTAAAATCCTATAATGAAATATACAGGGCGTTACTGCAGGTAAAATTTTAACTTATTTTAATCTATACAGGTTGCCTCAATTAAAAGATCTGCACAATAGTTATATTATTTTAAATGGAACACTCTGTATTTTTCCATCTCTCTCTTTCTCTTCTTCAGTATGAATTTTTTCTTATGTTGAATTTTTTTATATATCATTTTATAGGTTTTTTTTATTTGTTTTAGTTTCTCATTTTTCTGATTTGTTTTTTTTTCTTTTTTTGTGGTTTTTTCCAATTTTTCATCACTGTTCTGTTTTTCTTTTTCAATTTTTTTCGTTTGTTTTTAATTTCTTCTCATTTTTTCTTATTTTCTGATTTTTTGCAATTATTTGTGACTTTTTTTGGATTTTTTTGCGAGTTTTTTCAATTTATATCAATTTTTTTATGGTTACAGTTGTTTCCGGTTTTTTATTTGTTTTTTAGTTTTTGCTAATTTTCTGTTTTGCTCAATTTTTTTCTGGTTTTTTTCTAATTTTTTTCGATTTTTTCTAATTTCTCTTCTTTTTTCTCATTGTTCTGTAGTTTTGTCTATTTTTTCGTTTTTTAATTTTTTCGTTGTCTAATTTTTTTGTATTTTTTCTTATTCCTTTGATTTTTTATAACAATTTGTGATTTTTTTGTGATTTTGTTGCGGTTTTTTTGCGACTGTTTTGTGATATTTTTGGATTTCTTGCGTTTTTTCCGTATTTTACAATTTTATTTTTTCCCAATATTTTCTAATTTCTCTTTCGGTTTTTGTGTTATTTTTATTATTTTTTCCGATTTTTTAGGATTTTTTTCAGATTTTTTGATTCTTTTAATTCTTTTTCTCGTTTTATTTTTTATATTTTTATGATTTTTTGTGTGTTTTTTTTAATTTCTTTTTCATTTTTTTCTAATCTTTCCTCATTGTTCTGTTTTTATATTCTTTTTTTGTTTTCTAATTTTTTCTCATTTTTATGTTCAATTTCATTGATTTTTTGTGATAATTTGCAAATTTTTTGTCATTTTTTTTTGTGATTTTGTAGCGGATTTTTTGCGATTATTTTACTATTTTTTGAAATTCGTCAATTTCTTGTGTTTTTTAGACTTTTTTTTGCGATTTTTAGCGTTTTCTTTTTGGTTTTTTTATTTCTTCGTTTTTTCCGTATTTTACAATTTTACTTTTCATCATTGGTCTGTTTTTCTTTTCCATTGTTTTTTCTTTTCTTTTTTAATTTTTTCTCGTTTTTTCTTATTCTTCTGATTTTTTGCAATTATTTGCGACTCTTTTGGAATTTCTTTGCGAGTTTTTACAATTTATATCAATTTTTTGATTTTTTTTCAATTTTTATGGTTACAGTTGTTTCCGGATTTTTGGTTGTTTTTTAGTTTTTGCGATGGTTTTTCTCGTGTTCTCATTTTTTGATTTTTTTTCTGGTTCTATTTCTGGTTTTTTTCGATTTTTTCTAATTTTGTTCTGTTTTTTTTCTCTATTTTTTCGTTTTCTAATTTTTTCTTAATCCTTTGATTTTTATAACAATTTGTGATTTTGTTGCGGTTTTTTTTGCGACTATTATGCGTTTTTTCGTGATATTTTTCGTTTCTTGCGTTTTTTCCGTATTTTACAATTTTATTTTTAATTTTTCCCCAATATTTTCTAATTTCTCTTAGTTTTTCGTTCTTTCTATTATTTTTTCATATTTTTTTTCCAATTTTTTCTAATCTTTCCTCATTTTTTCTATTTTCTTTTCTAATTTTTTCTCAATTTTTTTTTATTTCATTGATTTTTTTGATAATTTGCGAATTTTTTGTGATTTAGTAGCGGGTTTTTTTTCGATTGTTTTACGGTTTTTTAAAATTTTTCGATTTTCGCGTTTTTTAAGTTTTTTTTTCGGTTTTTGCAATTTTTAGCGTTTTTTGTCTTTTTTTCGGTTTTTGATTTCTTCATTTTCTGTTTTTTTTTTTGTTACAAATATCTTTGTTTTACTGCAGCAGCTAATACCCAAGTACTCAACCCAGTAAATACCGCCCTTCTGGCCACTAAGGGTCTTGTCGATGCCATACGATCCCTGGAGTATTTTCTTTCTTCACTGAAGCTGCCCGAGCAAGTGTCCTTCACATTATAAACGGAATGTGACGCCCGAGGCAATCCGAAACCTGGACTGAGATGCCAAAAGACCGCAAAAAGTGCTACACTCTCAATTATTTGTTTTATGGGTCGACAAGAAATCACACCCGGTGAAAAAAAAACATTTACCAGGGAAGACATATTTGAATATATTTTAAAATCTACAATTTTATATAGAGTTATCGCGCAATATTTATATCATATATTAAAAGAAAAATCTAAATGAGAAATATCTGGAGATCTTGTAGACCACATAAAATAAGAATTTGAATTTATCATTGAACCTTAAAGAAAACTGAAATTGTTAACGTTCCAAATGGTGCAAAATGTTCCGGACATGATATATGCCGCTAATACTTATGCCACGATAATGATAAAATACCTTTGGATGGCTGCTAGTTTGTTTCAAAAAAAACATATGAACGTTCTTTTATCCCGTATATGCGCTCACACTTTATCTTTCCAGAAAAAGAGAATACCCAGGACCGAACTACTTAATTTATTCATTTATTCAAGTATAGGAATTTTGTCGTACAAGCCGAAAGCGAGTGTGATAATCAGATTAGTTGTATGCGATATTTATTTTATATAAATAATGTACTTCAATCACTATAAATAATAAAATAAATATTTTTGAACATTTATATGTTAGAAATTGATCTGAAGATGACAAAATAAGTATCGAAACGTTGACAAAAATTATATTATTTTACTATATTAACATATAAATAATTTATTTAGAGTACTATAAATAATAAAATAAATATTCACGTATTAATAGAAACTGATTGAAGGTGACAAAATAACTTTCGAAACGTTGACAAAAAATTATTTTTTTTAAGGGAATAAATAATAATTGATAATTAGTCAAATATTAAGAAGATTGCAAAAAATGAAATTTTTCTTTCTAACCTATTCCAAATATTTTATAAAAAAAAAATTTCAAAAAAAGAAACTTTTTATATATACTTAAGAAATAATAATAATATTATTTAATAAAAATACGAAATTTAATAAAAAAAAATTAATTTGAAATATTTTTAATTAGTTACAAAGTCCGGTCCTGTCAAATGAAGGACAAGAAGAGCGAATGAAAACGTCAGTGGAAAATAGGATTAAGGAATCGTTTTAATGGGCCTCGTTATTTTATCTACTGATGTGATGTGATTTCAGGGCCGGAAGTTGAAGTAATCTTTATTTTTCTCAATTAGCCCAGTTGATCGATGCACGAATACACACATTTTCGTAAAAAAAAAATACGTATTTTGTTTATATAAAACTGGCTTAGTGAAAAAGCTAACTAGAATTTATGCGGTATTAAGAGATAAAAATGTCTACGATTAGAAAGAATTATTATCAACATCTCATCTTTATATATTTTATTTCTTAAAATTGCCCAAGGGTTTTTCTGAGAAAATATTAAAATAAGATACAACAAAATAACGTTTTTTTTGTCTACGATTAGAAAAAATTATTATCAACATCTCATATTTACATATTTTATTTCTTAAAATAGTCCCAGGGTTTATCTGAGAAAATATTAAAATAAGATTCAATAAAAAAACTTTTTTTTTTGGTTTACGATTAGAAAAAATTATTATCAACATCGCATCTTTACATATTTTATTTCTTAAAATGGTCCCAGGATTTGTCTGAGAAAATATTAAAATAAGATACAACAAAATAACATTTTTTTTTGTCCACGATTAGAAAGAATTATTATCAACATCTCATCTTTACATATTTTATTTCTTAAAATAGTCCCAGGGTTTATCTGAGAAAATATTAAAATAAGATTCAATAAAAAAACTTTTTTTTTTGGTTTACGATTAGAAAAAATTATTATCAACATCGCATCTTTACATATTTTATTTCTTAAAATGGTCCCAGGATTTGTCTGAGAAAATATTAAAATAAGATACAACAAAATAACATTTTTTTTTGTCCACGATTAGAAAGAATTATTATCAACATCTCATCTTTACATATTTTATTTCTTAAAATAGTCCCAGGGTTTATCTGAGAAAATATTAAAATAAGATTCAATAAAAAAACTTTTTTTTTTGGTTTACGATTAGAAAAAATTATTATCAACATCGCATCTTTACATATTTTATTTCTTAAAATGGTCCCAGGATTTGTCTGAGAAAATATTAAAATAAGATACAACAAAATAACATTTTTTTTTGTCCACGATTAGAAAGAATTATTATCAACATCTCATCTTTATATATTTTATTTCTTAAAATGGTCCCAGGTTTTGTCTGAGAAAATATTAAAATAAGATACAACAAAATAACATTTTTTTTGGCTACGATTAGAAAGAATTATTATCAACATCGCATCTTTACATATTTTATTTCTTAAAATGGTCCCAGGATTTGTCTGAGAAAATATTAAAATAAGATACAACAAAATAATATTTTTTTTTGTCTACGATTAGAAAAAATTATTATCAACATCGCATCTTTACATAATTAATTTATTAAAATTGTCCCAGGTTTATCTGAGAAAATATTAAAATAAGATACAACAAAATAATATTTTTTTTGTCTACGATTAGAAAAAATTATTATCAACATCGCATCTTTACATATTTTATTTCTTAAAATGGTCCCAGGATTTGTCTGAGAAAATATTAAAATAAGATACAACAAAATAACATTTTTTTTTGTCCACGATTAGAAAGAATTATTATCAACATCTCATCTTTATATATTTTATTTCTTAAAATGGTCCCAGGTTTTGTCTGAGAAAATATTAAAATAAGATACAACAAAATAACATTTTTTTTGGCTACGATTAGAAAGAATTATTATCAACATCGCATCTTTACATATTTTATTTCTTAAAATGGTCCCAGGATTTGTCTGAGAAAATATTAAAATAAGATACAACAAAATAATATTTTTTTTTGTCTACGATTAGAAAAAATTATTATCAACATCGCATCTTTACATAATTAATTTATTAAAATTGTCCCAGGTTTATCTGAGAAAATATTAAAATAAGATACAACAAAATAATATTTTTTTTGTCTACGATTAGAAAAAATTATTATCAACATCGCATCTTTACATATTTTATTTCTTAAAATGGTCCCAGGATTTGTCTGAGAAAATATTAAAATAAGATACAACAAAATAACATTTTTTTTTGTCCACGATTAGAAAGAATTATTATCAACATCTCATCTTTATATATTTTATTTCTTAAAATGGTCCCAGGTTTTGTCTGAGAAAATATTAAAATAAGATACAACAAAATAACATTTTTTTTGGCTACGATTAGAAAGAATTATTATCAACATCGCATCTTTACATATTTTATTTCTTAAAATGGTCCCAGGATTTGTCTGAGAAAATATTAAAATAAGATACAACAAAATAATATTTTTTTTTGTCTACGATTAGAAAAAATTATTATCAACATCGCATCTTTACATAATTAATTTATTAAAATTGTCCCAGGATTATCTGAGAAAATATTAAAATAAGATACAACAAAATAACATTTTTTTTGGCTACGATTAGAAAGAATTATTATCAACATCGCATCTTTACATATTTTATTTCTTAAAATGGTCCCAGGATTTGTCTGAGAAAATATTAAAATAAGATACAACAAAATAATATTTTTTTTTGTCTACGATTAGAAAAAATTATTATCAACATCGCATGTTTACATAATTAATTTATTAAAATTGTCCCAGGTTTATCTGAGAAAATATTAAAATAAGATACAACAAAATAATATTTTTTTTGTCTACGATTAGAAAAAATTATTATCAACATCGCATCTTTACATAATTAATTTATTAAAATAGTCCCAGGGTTTATCTGAGAAAATATTAAAATAAGATACAACAAAATAACATTTTTTTTGTCTACTATTAGAAATAATTATTATCAACATCTCATCTTTACATAATTTATTTCTTAAAATGGTCACAGGGTTTCAAAGAAAATTTTGATGCAACAAAATTACATTTTTTTACGTTACTTTATAAAATTGTTGGAAAAATTAATAAAATGATATACCAGGTTTCCCCTTCTTTTTTTAACGATAACAAAAAAAGCACATTGGGCTAATAAGAAAAATTTTTATTTTCCTTTTTTATCTTAATAAAATTTTTAAATCTCATAAAGTATAGTAAAACGTGCAATGTTTAAAAAATTAATCAAGAATATACTGGCGCACCATGAATTTCTTTATTTTATTTCTACAGTCCTTATTATCAATTTATCAGGAAATTTCATTCTTCGTAAAAGTTTGTAAATCACCTGCACTATACTATCCTCCCCCCTCCGCAACCACACCTTTTAATTTAAGAAATTGTAACGTAACGTTTTTTAATTAATTTTCCTGAATATTTATTTCATTACAATTTTGTCTAATTTTGTTATATGTCACAAAAGTACCAATGAGTCGTTATTTTTGTACACTTTTCGCTCTTGAAGCGGCTTAAAGGATTTTTATTTTGCGTGTAAATAAAAAGAAGCAACATTTAGTTAGATTTTCTTTAAATTTAGAGGTTATTAATTTTCTGGAGACTAATAATAACGATAAAATTGTTTTCGAATTAGAGTCTCAAGGCAATATTTGTAATAATAATAAAAAAAAACTAACTAATTACTTGTTAATGGATAAAGTTTGTTTATATTATTTCTATTTGCAGTGACCGAGAAATAAGTGTTTTAACGACAAATATATATGATGTAATATCGGTTAAATATTAACTTTTACTCATAAATATTTATGCAATTTTCTGATAGTAAAAAAAAATTTTACTAATGAAATTTTCCTGTAATTTTTTTTAATTACTAAATATATTCTTAAATCAATAAATTTAATTTGATTTAATTAAAATAAAACAAAACAAAAATTCTAAAATCGAACAGTAAATTCCATCTATGAAAGGATAAAATCAATTTTTTTAAATTAGGAAAAAAAAAAATAACAATTTTACATAATTTGTATAACATCTAAAATTAAAAAAATTTTTATCCTGAAGATCCTGGACAGGACATTTTTCTGTTTTTTTTTTATCTAATTTTCTGATTTTTCAATTATTTAAAGTAGATTAAAAATTTATAAAATTTTTGTTATCCCTATTATCTTAATAAAGACATTTTTTCTTACCTTTACAATTTTTTCTCATCTAAATTAACAAATTTACGTCATTTGTATAACGTCTAAAATTAAAAAAAAAATTATCCTGAAGATCCTGGACGGGACATTTTTTTGATTTTTTTTATTGTATTTTTATGTGTTCTTAATACGTGTGCAATTTTTTTTCATATTCCTGATTATTTTTAATTCCTTTAGGTTTTTTTTTTAATTTTTTTATATATTTTTTTGTAATTTTTCGGTTTTTTTAAATTGTTTTGTCATTAGTTCTTATTACATGTGCAATGTTTTCTTATATTTCGATTTTTTTTTTCATTTTTCCGATTATTTCCATTCTTTTAGTTTTTTTCTATTTTTTTCTTACTTTTTTTTGATTTTTTCAATTTTTTCTGATTTTTTAAATTTTTTAGTAATTAGTTCTTAATATGTGTGCAATTGTTTCTTATATTTCGATTTTTTTCATTTTTCTGATTATTTCCATTCTTTTGGTTTTTTTCTAATATTTTCTTACTTTTTTTTTTTGATTTTTTCTATTTTTTTCTTATTTTTTAGTAATTAGTTCTTAATACGTGTGCAATTGTTTCTTATATTTCGATTTTTTCATTTTTCTGAATATTTCCATTCTTTTAGTTTTTTTCTAAAATTTTCTTACTTTTTTTTGATTTTTTCTAATTTTTTTCTAATTTTTCAGATTTTTTTTAAATGGGTTTGTCATCGGTCCTTAATACGTGTGCAATTTTTTTTATTTTCCAATTTTTTCTCATATTTTTAAATGTTCCATTTTTTTAGATTCTTCTTATTTGAGATTTTTTTTAATTTTTTTGATATTTTCTGATTTTTTTTTTAATTTTCTTAATTTCTTTTCTAATTTTTCTGATTTTTTTAAATTGGTTTGTCATCAGTTCTGGATACGTGTGCAATTTTTCTTATTTTCCAATTTTTTTTTCATATTTTTAAACGTTTTCTTTTAGATTTTGTCTTATTTTTGATTATTATTTTTTTGATATTTTCTGATTTTTTTTTAATTTTCAAATTTTTTTTTCTAATTTTTTTTTTAATTGGTTTGTCATCAGTTCTTAATACGTCTGCACTTTTTTCTTATTTTCCAATTTTTTCTCAAACGTTTTATTTTTATAGGTTTTTTCTAATTTTTGATTATTTATTTTTTCTTATTTTCCAATTTTTTCTCATATTTTTAAACGTTTTCCTATTGATTTTTTTTTTTTAATTTTCATATTTTTTTGTGTTCAATTTTTTCTTATTTTCCAATTTTTTCTCATATTTTTAAATGTTCCATTTTTTTAGATTCTTCTTATTTGAGATTTTTTTTAATTTTTTTGATATTTTCTGATTTTTTTTTTAATTTTCTTAATTTCTTTTCTAATTTTTCTGATTTTTTTAAATTGGTTTGTCATCAGTTCTGGATACGTGTGCAATTTTTCTTATTTTCCAATTTTTTTTTCATATTTTTAAACGTTTTCTTTTAGATTTTGTCTTATTTTTGATTATTATTTTTTTGATATTTTCTGATTTTTTTTTAATTTTCAAATTTTTTTTTCTAATTTTTTTTTTAATTGGTTTGTCATCAGTTCTTAATACGTCTGCACTTTTTTCTTATTTTCCAATTTTTTCTCAAACGTTTTATTTTTATAGGTTTTTTCTAATTTTTGATTATTTATTTTTTCTTATTTTCCAATTTTTTCTCATATTTTTAAACGTTTTCCTATTGATTTTTTTTTTTTAATTTTCATATTTTTTTGTGTTCAATTTTTTCTTATTTTCCAATTTTTTCTCATATTTTTAAATGTTCCATTTTTTTAGATTCTTCTTATTTGAGATTTTTTTTAATTTTTTTGATATTTTCTGATTTTTTTTTTAATTTTCTTAATTTCTTTTCTAATTTTTCTGATTTTTTTAAATTGGTTTGTCATCAGTTCTGGATACGTGTGCAATTTTTCTTATTTTCCAATTTTTTTTTCATATTTTTAAACGTTTTCTTTTAGATTTTGTCTTATTTTTGATTATTATTTTTTTGATATTTTCTGATTTTTTTTTAATTTTCAAATTTTTTTTTCTAATTTTTTTTTTAATTGGTTTGTCATCAGTTCTTAATACGTCTGCACTTTTTTCTTATTTTCCAATTTTTTCTCAAACGTTTTATTTTTATAGGTTTTTTCTAATTTTTGATTATTTATTTTTTCTTATTTTCCAATTTTTTCTCATATTTTTAAACGTTTTCCTATTGATTTTTTTTTTTTAATTTTCATATTTTTTTGTGTTCAATTTTTTCTTATTTTCCAATTTTTTCTCATATTTTTAAACGTTTTATTCTTATAGATTTTTTCTAATTTTTGATTATTTCTTATTTTTTGATATTTTCTGATTTTTTTTTTATTTTCAAATTTTTTTTTCTAATTTTTTTTAAATTGGTTTGTCATCAGTTCTTAATACGTATGCATTTTCTTCTAATTTTCCAATTTTTTCTCATATTTTTAAACGTTTTATTCTTATAGATTTTTTCTAATTTTTGATTTTTTCTTATTTTTTTGATATTTTCTGATTTTTTTTAATTTTCAAATTTTTTTTCTAATTTCTCTGATTTTTTTTAAATTGGTTTGTCATCAGTTCTTAATATGTGTGCAATTTTTTCTTATTTTTTATTTTTTCTTATTTTCCAATTTTTTCTCATATTTTTAAACGTTTCATTCTCTTAGATTTTTTCTTATTTTTTGATCTTTTGTTTTTTTTTTGAAATCTGATTTTTTTTAATTTTCTGTTTTTTTTCCAAAATTTCCGATTTTTTAAAATTGTTTCTTCATCGGTTCTTAATGCGTGTACAACTTTTTCTTATATTTCCAATTTTTTCTCATATTTTTAAACGTTTTATTCTTATAGATTTTTTCTAATTTTTGATTTTTTCTTATTTTTTTGATATTTTCTGACTTTTTTTAATTTTCAATTTTTTTTTCTAATTTCTCTGATTTTTTTAAATTGGTTTGTCATCAGTTCTTAATATGTGTGCAATTTTTTCTTATTTTTTATTTTTTCTTATTTTCCAATTTTTTCTCATATTTTTAAACGTTTCATTCTCTTAGATTTTTTCTTATTTTTTGATCTTTTGTTTTTTTTTGAAATCTGATTTTTTTTAATTTTCTGTTTTTTTTCCAAAATTTCCGATTTTTTAAAATTGTTTCTTCATCGGTTCTTAATGCGTGTACAACTTTTTCTTATATTTCCAATTTTTTCTCATATTTTTAAACGTTTTATTCTTATAGATTTTTTCTAATTTTTGATTTTTTCTTATTTTTTTGATATTTTCTGACTTTTTTTAATTTTCAATTTTTTTTTCTAATTTCTCTGATTTTTTTAAATTGGTTTGTCATCAGTTCTTAATATGTGTGCAATTTTTTCTTATTTTTTATTTTTTCTTATTTTCCAATTTTTTCTCATATTTTTAAACGTTTCATTCTCTTAGATTTTTTCTTATTATTTGATATTTTCTTGATTTTTTTTTTTGAAATCTGATTTTTTTTTTTAATATTCTGTTTTTTTTTCCAAAATTTCCGATTTTTTAAAATTGTTTCTTCATCGGTTCTTAATGCGTGTACAATTTTTTCTTATATTTCCATTTTTTCTCATTTTTTCTGATACTATTAGTTCTTTCAAATTTTTTTTTTGATAGTAAGTAACAAAAAAATAATCACATCAGTCAAATATCATAAATTTTTCTAATAATTTTCATTTTCAGACCAACATCCATCCATTGCATTCCTGAAAAGGAGTAATTCTACTCTTACAGCAGGGTATAAGGAACAAATACAATACCAGGACAAAGAGTAAGGTTTAGCACGTATACCCCTGACTCTTCATTAAAATGGCGATATGGCCGCACATATATTTTAGTAAATTAATATTCAGAATGTCCTGAGATTTCACAATTTAATGTAATTATTTTAGACAGTGAAAGTGAGTGATAATAATCCAATAAAATGATTGGTTAACACGTCGACTGCGGTAGTAAGTTTTTAAACATTTATTGATTCTTAATCATATTTGTTCAATTAGTTAACAATATTTTTATTAATTATATCTGCATTTATATTTTAGTAATGCCTTTGGGTCTTGACGCACCTTTAACGGTTAATGAGGTTACAAAATTTTCCCATACTATGAATCACGTTAAAATTTATATAATTTGTAATGAGTAATAACCTACCGCAAGTATAAATTTCTTTAATTATCCAAGACACACCTTTTTATATAAAAATTTTTTTTTTTAATCAAAATATAAATTCACTCCACTTAAATAATGAATCTATTTTTATATTCGTTTAACTTACATAATTTTTCCAACCCCGAGGGGACTTTACATTCCAAACAAATTTCACTCCTATATACAATCGTGTAGTCGCAGTGAATTTAATTTAATTTGTGGATGTAACCTTCCTTAAGGGCATTTAAAATCGACTCCAATTTTAAATCGAAATTTTCTGTCTTTGACTTGAATAAAATAAAAAAAAAAATTTAAATTGACCATCATAAATTTTAAAAAGTTTCTTTTATTTTTATTCGAAAAAAAAAATATGTCCTGTTAATTTCGTCCTAATCCAAAAAGACGTGTCTTTGGAACGAGATCAGGCAGAAACGAAGAGCGCGAGAACATGAAAGTAAAATAAAGGTTTGCGCTGTCATAAAAATGCTTTGGGTGATTTATGCTTTGCGTGTGTTATGCTCTATTCGAACCGATCAGTAACGGCTCGTCAATTAATAAAAAAATATATTAAATGCAACAAATTCTCAACTAAAAATTATTAAACAAAATTAAAATTCCTATGAAAAATAGATTAATTAGTACCTGAAGAGCTGGTCCGATCCTGCTAAAATTCTTCTCTAGAGAAAAATAAATAGTAAAGTGAAAACCGGAACTAGATTGAAACTTTCGTTCGAAAGTTATAGTGTTTACATCTGGATATATTTTTTTTGCATTTTCGGAATCTGGGAGTTTGGAAATGTGGAGAAAAGTGACAAAAAATGGAGGGAAGAAATTAATAAAGAGGCTTTTGGGTCTTTTTTAATTAAAATTGGATTGTGTTCAAAGAACAAATTTTCCCCTATTTATATTTTTTATTTATAAATAATTTTTTATTCATTTACTTTTATTTATTTTCATTTATCTTCATCTATTCTCATTTATCTTCATTTATTTATTTGCATTTATTTTCATTTATCTTCATTTATTCTCATTTATTTATTTGCATTTATTTTCTTTTATCTTCATTTATCTTCATTTATCTTCATTTATTTTCATTTATCTTTATTTATTTTCATTTATTTTGATTGATTTTCATACATTATAATTTATTTTCATCTATTGTCATTTTTTTTCATTTATCTTCATTTATTTTCTTTTATCTTCATTTATTTTCTTTTATCTTCATTTATTATCATTTATTTATTTACATCTATCTTCATCTATCTTCATTTATTTTCATTGATTTACATTTATCTTCATTTATTTTCATTTATTTTGATTGATTTTCATACATTATCATTTATTTTCATTTACTTTTATTTATTTTCATCTATTCTTATTTATTTTCAATTATCTTCATTTATTTTCTTTTATCTTCATTTATCTTTATTTATTTTCATTTATCTTCATTTATTTTCATTTATCTTCATTAACTTTCATTCATTATCATTTATTTTTGTTTATTTTTATTCATTATCATTTATTTGCATTTATTTAATTGTATATATAATTTGCCTTCATTTCATCTTATTTTTGGTCTTCTCAAATTATTTTTTTTTCCTCCACTCTGTCTTCAATTTTTTTTTTCAATTTTCCTTTTCCATGATCCTTTTTTTAGTTTCCTTGTTTTATCTTTCCCTGTGCTCTAGTTTCATAGATTTTTTTGACCACTTTTTCCTCCACTCTATGTTTCCATTTTTTTTTTAATTTTCATTTCCCATGATCATCTTCATAGATTTTCTAGGCGTTTCTTTTCTTTTATTCGCAACAAACTGTTTTTTACTAATGTTGATGACTCTTTATCGAAAGACAGTCATCCTTAGAAGCGATGGAACAGAAATCGGAAGTACCAGCGATATATAATTACTAGTCGGACGTTAGACTGAACTCCGGTAAAAAAACCGTTTTTTATAGGTAAACTTATTATTTGATAATTCACCCGTTGGACATCTGATGATGTATCAACTTTAAATTTTTTGTGAAAAGATAATTCATTTAGTTTTATATCAATTGGCGAAAATGGATTTTTTTTACTTTTTTTAATTTCTTAGAAATTTAATTTGAGTAAAAGAATGTCGAAAATATTGACCATTTCAAATTTGTTTCAAATTGTATTGAAAATGTATTTTTATTTAAAACAAAAAAATCTAGTCTCAGAAATAGGCTCAGGCATTTATCGTTTTCAGAAAATTAAAAAAAATTGAATTTTTCTTTTTAAAAATGGAAATAATTAATGATAAAATAAATAAAACTAAAGGTCAAATTAATGAAAATAATAGGCAAACAGAAAAAGAAGAAATTAATAATAAGTTAAAAGAAATGGAACAGAAAGTATATCAAGAAAAAGTATTTATCAAGATAATTAAAAATAAGGTAAAATCATAAGACAAATTTTCGTAACTATATTCTTCCATAAAAAATAAAGCTTTTTATTACGTGAAATTCTCAAAATTTATTACAAATACACAACAGGAAGTGGATAGGATTTAAAATTTATATTTATGATTATTTGTTTTTTTTGTAATGTTTATTTTTTTTTCGACAGAACCCAACTCGAAATTTGAGTTTGTAAATAACATAACAAATGTCGCTGACCAACGTGGAGCGCAAAGTCATCTGGGCATAATAATAATGGAAATAACCACATCAGAAATAACTATTGGTAAGATTTTTTTACTTGTATACAAATCTGTATAAAAAAACATCAAAAAAAGGAAAAAAAATGTTAGAAATGATAAAAGAATTGTTAAGTTGAGCAAAAATTAAAACTAACAAAAAAAAAGAGTGAAAATTTGCAAAAAAAAAGGCAGACGTAGCAAAAAAGGAAAAAGGCAGACGTAGCAAAAAAGGAAAAAGGAAAAAAAAGCAAAAAAAAAGAAAAAGACAAAAAAGTTTTAAAAAAAGCAAAAAAGGGTAAAAAGTAGCAAAAAAGCAAAATAGAAGCATAAAAAGTTAAAAAAAAACAATAAAAAGTTTCAAAAAATCAAACGCGAAAAAAAAATTAAAAATGATAAAGAATTCTTAAATTTGATCGAAAACAGACGTAAATAAAACAAGGAAAAAATGTAAAATAAAGCAAAAAAAAGGAAAAAAGTAAAAAAAATGAAAAAAGGGTAAAAAAAATCAATAGAAAGTCAAAAAAAGCCAAATACAACAAAGTAAAGGGAATAAAGCAAAAAACGCCATAAAAAAAAGCAGAAAAGGGTAAAAAAGCAAAAAAGGCAAACAGTTAAAAAAAAAACATTGAAAAAGTTAAGAAAATCAAGAAAAGGAAACTCTGATAATACCATTTGCTCATTGCGATGCATTAAAAAAAAATAATAAAATAAGAAAATGTCTATTCCCAGAAAAGCATAACTATACAGGGCGTTTGAAAGTTAGTAATTGATAATAATATTTTGTCTCAAATACGGACCTGTCCTAAAGTTTTACATTAAGGTTAAGATTCAGAAATTAATAGAATATGAAATACACCAAACACATTATGTAACTTAACTTTTTCTGCTCTTTCCAAATATGTTAATAGAATTTTAAAATATTGATATACAGGGTGTTGTTTCGAGTCGAAACCTACTTATTAATTTTTTTAAGGCCGGGCCTGGAATAAGATTTTGAATTATTATGGTAATCGACACCACATTGAACAAAAAATGTACGTACCAAATATTAGAAAAATATATAGGGTGGTTCTTAAGTTATAATTAATTAAAAAAAAGGACAAAATTATCTGTATCTAGGTTATAAAGAAAGACAGGTCATTAAATATAAGTTATTTTGAATCACCTCGATGTGCCTCATCTACCCTTACAGTATGCGCATTTCCCAATGAATCACCCTGTATAATTTGTTGTCGATGATCATCAGAAATTATGTATTTTTTAATGAATATTTGGTGAAAATCAGTTTTTTGTCAATCGATGGAGAAAAATTTGATGGCAAATACACACATTTTTTTAAAATTTTTATAATTTAAGAAAGCGAATTAAAAGTGTTGAAAAATTGTTTGCTGTGATTGAAAAATTTTTCAGAATTTTTTTTAAAGGAAATTCCTAAAAATATAGAATTATTACTTAATAGTATATTATCAAGATCGAGAAGAGATTTTTCTCAGCCGAGCAATATTATTATCCCGAGATAAGAAGTTGCCTGCTCTACCGTGGTTTATATACTATTTTTTCCACTACTAAAACAATCATTTTCACAATGATTTTTTGAATTTTTCTGTATTTGAAAATATTTTAATTGAAAAGAAGCAGTTTGTGAACACAATTGAATGAGTCAAATTAGAATGACATTTCATTGTGTTAAATGCACTTTTTAGGTTACTTTTATAATAGTTATTATTGAATAAATACCACTTAATCAATATCAAAATATTTATTACATAACCTTAAACCATATCAAACGAAAAATATCTGATAAAGGATTACTTAACTCTCTGTTTTATTTGATTATGTCGAAAATTGACTTGAAATGATAGGAATTCAAAAGAAAGTGCTAATTTGCTGTCCAATTTTTTATAATAATTAAAAAAATAACTCTTTTAACAAACGCAATGACAATTGCGTATAATTTCCCAAGATCTGCCTACCTTTGACATCACGTTTAGTCTTCAATTGTTTTTATTATCTAATACTAGTCAATAATCAAAAATTATCTACTTGTAGGAAAGAAATTTAATTTCTCGACTTATATTAATATAAAAATAAAATTATTTATTTTTTAAAAATCCCTATAGACGCCTATGCATTTTCCCAACTCACCCAGAGGTGTTTTTTATTAGCAAAGTAACAAATTGTAAGGGAATGGAAGGTTGGAAAGCAAAAAAAAATATAATATACAGTATTTATTAATCCATCACACGAAAGCATGTGGTGGTGGTGGTGGTGCTCTTTGAAGCCGACCATTTCCGATATACCTTCACGTATAAAGGGATATATTTTGAAAGACGTAAACAAGGGTTAATGGGTCAGTTATGTCAAGGTTATAAATATTTTCAAATAAAAAATTTCTATATAGATATAATAATTTACCGGTGTGCAGTAAAATAGCAGCCAAAATATCCGCAACTGCACGATCAAAGGATCCAGTAGCGTACACATTTTATACAGGGTGTTTCATAGTGAAATGTACATAATGGGTTAATCATACCTCATTATCTAGATACATGGCTTTAGCCTGAATTTTTATTCCACTCGGTATAAGAATATAAAATTTTGCAAGTAGGCTTTCTGAGATATAGCCAAAATATTACCATAGAAACTCAGGTCCGGCTTAACAAAATTTGAACATTTCTTTCGGCGTCAAAAACAACACCCTGTATAACAATATTTTGTAAATCTTATAATATATTCGAAGAGTGAAAAAATCTGATTTAGATTAAGGTCTTTTCAAGTTTCAGGTCCTAATTTTTTTATTAAAAATTGTTTTTTTTTAAAGTGCCAACTTAAGAATTTAAAAATAATTCGCTGCAAAGTTCATCACTACCGAATTTCGGGAGAGTCCCACGGAGATGACGTTCGTCGGCGTTCCTGAGGTCCAGGTGTTCGGAGGGTCAATTTGAACATCATAATCGTGATCAGCGACCTCAAAAACCCCTGGGTACCCGACTTGGGCCAATTCTGACTCTTATTTACAAAGTTATTAAATTTGCCAAAAGGCCTCTCAAATAATGCATTTTTGGCTGCAGCAATACAACTTCCGGTTCTTAGTAGGTACCAATTAGGTACTAATGGTATAAATAATTTTTGGAAGCGAACCGCATTCCGATCTGTCCAATCCTAAAAGATTTCCTAACATAATGCTTCATTGCCTAGTCTATATAGACGACTGATTTTAAATATCAAAGACTACCTCCAAAACACCCTAGTGAATCCTCCAAATTCCAACTCCTGCCCCATTTTCCAAAAGGACACGGATCTTCTATTAGAAGACATCATCCATACCCATTATCCAATACCCAATCCTAAATCCTTTCACTCCTGATGACATCGCCTCGGCATGTCTTCAGGAGAAAAAATCTGTCCCAGGTCCTGACCTAATCAAAAGACAAGCCCTAAAAAAAAATTTCAGCAACCATTCGCCCCATCCTCATGAAGTCCTGCTTTTAGCACTCCCATTTTCCAATTTGCTGAAAAATCCACCCACAACATCCTTATCCCCAAATCCCAAAAAAAACCAACATCCCCTAACTCTTACAGGCCTATATCCTTGACGAATGTTCTAGATAAGCTCTTTCAAACACTACTAAAAATTACTCAACCTTGGTCACGGTGCATCGGCACTCCTGTTTGATGTTCAAAAGGCTTTTGATCAAATCTGGCATACTGGACTTTCCGACATCTATCTCCCTACCCAATTCATCAAAATTATCTACTCCTACCTTTTAAAATAGATCTATTCGTGTCAAAGTGTGAAACTCTCTCTCTGATCCCTTCACTTCCCAAGCAGGAGTCCCCCAAGGCTCCGTCCTAACACATGACATCCCTCAACCTCCTTCACCTAGCCAAGACATCCAAATCTACGCTGACGATACTCAAATCTCGGTCTCCGCTCCTTCTACCAGAGCTGTTTAATACCAAAACCCGTTTAACTCCTTAATCGATTCGCCCCTTTGGTGTAACAAATGGAGGGTTACCCTGAATTCCCAAAAGACCCAACTCATTATACTCAAACATCTAATCTACTCACGAAAATCCAATCAAAATCTCAATGACATCAACTTTTGGCACTCGTCCCTTCGGATGAAGTTAATTGGGGGACTGAAGTCCAAAAAACTCCTCGGCGCCCTGGGTAAACGATTTGGCAGGTGTAACCCCAAGGCTACACACTTACAAATCTTACATCCGCCCTGTTTTGGAATATAGAGCTCTAACCTTCTCCACACTTCCTCCTCGTCTACTGCACGCCGTCATGGCAACTGAGAGGAGGATCCTTAGAAAGATGGCCTACCTTCCCTGGCACTTTCCATCCAACCAAATATATCCCTACTATTATTTCCAGATTCAAGAAGCTCCAATGACCAAATGGACACAAGCCAACCTCAGGATCCTTAATGAAGTAAAAGAAGATATAGATCTCCCGGACGAACTCCTAGGTCTACTGGAGAACACTCCTCTAAGCATTAGATGAACTCGACCGACCACGACCGACCACCACCGACGCCGAAGATCCACCATCGCTCAGGTTGGGAGGCTCATAATTATCAATATCACTAACTATTTCAGATCAGTATCCCTAAGAAGGAGAATCTTTCTTCTACAGCAGGGTACAAGTAAACACAAACAAATTACCGAGGAGGGTTTAGCAGGTATGCCCCTGACTCTGCTTGCTGAGCGATCAGGGTAGGCACTACCTCACGCATTGAACCATGCGTGAGGTGTCTTTAAAAGATTCCCACCTCCACAAGTCAGGACAATAGTTGTAATACAAAAAAAATCAACGGGATTGAAATCCGGTGACCTTGTCGGCCAATGATGAGGTCTACATCCACATCTAGAAAGTCTCTTACGATTAGTCTAAAATGCTGGAAATACATACCCCCAATATTTGCGGTTAGAAATTATAAAATTTTAAAATATTAGGGGTAGCATTTCAACCCCTTTACCCCTTTGGAAGCAAATTTGGTTATAAATGTATATAGTATGTTGAAATATGCGTTTCCTGTAAAAATATGGAATAGGTTTTAGGGTGTGGTTAAAAATTATAAGATTTTAAAGTATTAGGGGTAGCATTTTAACCCTTTGAAAGTAAATTATCTTAAACGTATAAAGATTTTTTTTTATATGTATCATTTGAAGAATTAAAAAAAAACCAAAGTCTGGTACCACAAAATATTTTAATATTTATAGTTGGAACGGAAACTGGCAACTAGTTTCGGCAATTATATACCATCATCAGGCCAACTAAAATTATATTGGTTGTTAAAAAAAAGGATTGTTTAAAAATAGGAAAAATAGGGAACAATAGGAAAATGGGAAAAAAAATAGGGAAAATAAGGAAAAAGTAAAAAAATTAATAAAAAACAGTGAAAAATAGTAAAAAAATGAAAAAAAAACAGGAAAAAATTGTATAAAATAGTAAAAAATAATTAAAACTAGAGAAAACCAGGAAAAATAGTAAAAAACAGGACAAAATGGAAAATGGGAAAAAAAGGAAAATATGAAAAAAAATAGAAAATAATTGGAAAAAGTGGAAAATATAGAGAAAACACTGGGCAAAAGTTGAAATTTTTAAAAAAAAAATGAACTATAAG
The DNA here is from genome assembly GCA_963243735.1 of Neocrepidodera transversa. NCBI lineage: Eukaryota > Metazoa > Arthropoda > Insecta > Coleoptera > Chrysomelidae > Neocrepidodera > Neocrepidodera transversa. The sequence continues at coordinate 1,968,116 of OY725355.1, read as the reverse complement.
GGAAAAATAGAAAAAGTAGTTATTAAAATAGGCAAATTAGGGAAACATAAAAAAAATTGGGAGAAATATAGAAAAAAATTGAAAATTAGTAAAAAATAGAAAAAAATTGTATAAAATATTTCCTATTTTATACCAAGTAGTAAAAAATAAACAAATAGAGAAAAATAGAAAAAAACAGGTTAACATAAAAAAATTGGCAAAAAAAAATAAGATAACGTAAAAAAATTGGGAAAAATAGAAAAAAAACAGGGAAATATGTGGAAAAATAGGCAAAATGGTTGAAAATAGAAAAGAATATAAAAAAAATAAAAATAAAATATTAAAAATAAATGCAAAATAGGAAATTGGGGGAAAATGAAGAAACCCAGCAAAAATAGAAAATAGCAGTAAAAAATAAGAAAAAAATAGAGAAAAATCAGAAAATATATATACAGAGTGTACAAAAAATAACGTAACTTCCTAATAATTTGATTGCTGTGAGGTTTACAAAAAAAAGTGTTGAATAAAAGTGTTTTCAAATAATTGAAGCTAAAAGTATACAGGGTGCACCGTTAATTCAAAACAACTTATTAACATACATTTTTTTAAATAGTACACCCTGTATATATTTTCAGTTTTTCATAATCTATCAAATTACAAAGACCGCATAATTTTAACCTTATTTAAACATATGTTAATAAGTTGTTTTGGATTAACGGTGCACCCTGTATATTTTTAATTGTCTTGCGCAGATGGCCTCAATTATCGAAATATTAGGAAGTTACGTTACTTTATATACACTCTGTATGTTATCAAGATCTATCGTAATAAATTTGTATGTAATTGGAATCACTAAAAATTCATATATAAAATGTGTACGCCACTGGATCCTTTGATCATGCCGTTCCGGATATTTTTGCTGTTAAAATTTGTTGCTAACTTCATACCGATTAATAATTTCCATATAGATTAATATTATAAGCCAAAACGACAAATTTTATTATTTTTTTTTTAAATTTAAAATCTTGACACTCGAAACCCATTTTCACAGTGTAAATATTTTTCGAGTGAAAGGAATATATTTGCTTAATGTCAATTTCATTTTTTAAAACAAACACTTCGTGTTTACATAAATGTATACACGAGAAAAGTATACCTATTCATATAAATGGTAAATATTATAGAGTTAATTAAATACAAACAATATTTTCATAGTTTAGAGTGGATCTAAGATAAACAAAAGAGTGTTTAATGGCCACTTATGAAACTAAAAACTAACTAAATAATATAGTGTCTAAAAGACCAGGAAAGTAACGGTAAGAAGAATTTACGACAGTCTTTAAGAATTTTTTTTTCTTAATTTGTGTTCGCCTACATTATAAACTACAAATTTGGAATGCAAAAAACAACAAAAGTAAAAAATGGGACAAAAATAATGGTTTTATAAAAAAAACAAAAAGTTAGATAAAATGGAGCAAAAAAATAAGTTGACAAAAAAAACACTAGTATAAAAAGAGGGGGAAAGGGGGGAAAGGGGGGGGAAAGGGACAAAACATAAGTTGTAAATAAAAGTGTGAGGAAAATAGGGACAAAAAAACAATGGCTATAAACAAATCGGTTTATGGTAATGGGGTAGTTTTTCCCACTTGTCAGCTGTTTGCTCACTCACTTACTCCCATATAGACCAAAAACTTGTAAGTCTTGTCATGGGCAACTTTTGACCCATAACATTTAAGTATAAGACATAGCGCAAATCTGAATACGTAAATTTAACGTCGAAATAGCTACTTTTTAAACCGGAAGTATCTCTTCTGGATGTATATAAAACCGGAAGTCGTAGAAACCTGAAACTCGCCTATGTACACATTCCAGATGTGCCGAATTTATAGCCATTAACCGTTTATCGAAATATGTTACAGTTCCTGAGAAATTGATGCGGACAGATCATTAGTAGTTTTCCTTAAGGGAAAAACTAGCTAAAAAAGCAGGAAAAAAATAGGACAAAAAACAACATTTATAAAAAAAGTGAGGCAAAAAGAATAAATGTACAAAAAAGGAGTAGAAAGACTTGAAAAGTGGGGAAAAAATAATAGTTGTGAAAAAAATTGAACAAAAAGTGGGGAGAAAGTGGGATAAAAGAAATAGTTGTAAAAAAAAGTGAGGTAAAAATGGGACAAAAAACAATAGTGGTAAATAAAAGGGAAGGGGGGAAATTGGAATAATAAAAATAAGTAGGAAAAGTAGGACAAAAAACTATAGTTGTAAAAAACCGGGGAAAATGGGACAAAAAACAAGGTTTGTGAGGGTAAAACTAACAAATAATTAATAAGAGAACCCCACTCCACTCTAGTCACCAAAAAAAATATTCGTACACAATCATAATAAGTTACAATAAATTAAGAAAACATTTTTTTGCTAAAAATTCATAATTTACACTAAGAAATCAACGTGTTAGAGAGAGAAGCTGCAGAGATTCAGCGTGTCAGAGAGAGATAGAGATAGTGCTATATCGATATATCATCGTTGCTATTGGTCCAAATTGAACGCGGTGCCATTTTCCGCGTTCGAATCTGACCAATAGTAATGTAGATAGACCTTAATGCCCTTTTGGCATTATACCTGCGCATGATTTTTGTTTACGTAATTATTCTAGGTTATATATCAAATACAGTGCCGTTTCTCGCGTTCGAATTTGACCAATAGACCTTAATGTCCTTTTCGCTTTGTAACTGCGCATGATTTTTGTTTACGTAATCATTCTACATCCTATTACAAATTCAGCGCCATTTTCCACGTTCGAATCCGACCAATAGTAACGGAGATAGACCCTAATGCCTTTTTGTCTTTATAACTGCGCATGATTTTTGTTTACGTAATTATTCCACGTCATATTTCAAATAGAGTGCCGTTTCCCGCGTTCGAATCTGACCAATAGTAACGGAGCTAGAATTTAATGCACTTTTGGCTTTGTAACTGAGCATGATTTTTGTTTACGTAATTATTCCACGTCATATTTCAAATGCAGTGCCGTTTGCGCTGTTCGAATTCGACCAATAGTAACGGAGATACGACCCTAATGCTCTTTTATCTTTGTAACTGCGCATGATTTTTGTTTACGTAATTATTCAACGTCATATTTCAAATACAGTGCCGTTTCCCGAGTTCGAATCTGACCAATAGATAGAGCTTAATGTCCTTTTAGCTTTGTAACTGCGCATGATTTTTGTTTACGTAATTATTTTATTTCATATTTCAAATACAGTGCCGTTTCCCCCGTTCGAATTTGACCAATAGTAACGGAGATGGACCCTAGTGCCCTTTTGTCTTTGTAACTGCGCATGATTATTGTTTACCTATTTATTCTACCTCATATTTCAAATACAATCAAGTTTTTTTCATTAAAATCGGACCATTATGAGTGGAGATAACGTTGTGCTCTTTTGTCTTTCCTTCTGCGCTGGATTTTTTTACGTATTTATTCGACGTCACATTTCAAATATAGCGCTGGACCAATAGCAACGAAGATATATCGATATAGCACTTATACAGGGTAGTAGATAGGCTAGGCCGCTCCGACCATAGGTATAGGGAATTCAACGTGTCAGAAAGAGAGCGCGACGTTTTTTAACGTTCAGTATTTTGAAGCGTTAAAATCGTTTGAAACGTTACATTTTACGTTTTCAACTGGTGGGTGTGGCGTCATAGCGTTCTCTCTCTCTCTAATACGCTGAACCTCTGCATCCTCTTTCTAACACGTTGAATTCCCTATGGGAGTGGTCGAAAGCCTATAGTATATCTACTTCAATGAAAAGAGCATTAAATATCAAGTGGGCGACAACGATTTGTACTGTATTACAGGACCGTACTTTTGATTTACGATAACTGATGAAATTTAATATATTCCATGAAATATTAAATTACATATTTATGTTAGTTTTTCTGTCAGAAATGAACTAAAATTGATTGATTTAGAAAAAAATTTCAATCAATTTTCTTTTAAATTTCGATAATAATATGGAAGAAAAATCATCGAATCTACGCTGCTGGTTTAGCATGTATAATTTATTTCCACTCTCTTCGTTACATGTTTATACATCCATTGTCTAATTTTCATTTTGCATTATTCCGTTTATTTACGCTTGTATTGTCGGAAAATAAACAACAAAATGTCGCTTTTAGCGCCGTCTCATTTGCAGGTCAAAAGAACATTTTCGACGAAATGAGAATGCGAGAAAAATTGCAAAATCCGTCTGTTGATTATTATCCTTGATGGAATTTTAAGGATTCGCGTTGCTTCGATGTCTATTTTAAAATTGATACACAATTACGAAAACAGGGGTGGACTTATAAATATAAAGAGATTTTTAATAAAACAAATCTTTAAATGTAGGGAGATTTTCGGAAATATGGCAACGTTTGGATAAAATTTTTCCGGTATTTAAAACATTATTAACATCATGTATGTATTCTTTTCAGATTAAATAATATTTTCGTAAATTAGGCAACGCTGTTTTAATAAAAAAATTATTTTTAAATCTAGGTAGTTTTAAAGCGTAATTGCCAAATTTCCGAAAATGTTTCTAAATCTGGGGATTTTTTTACGATACATAAAACCAGACAAAATTACTTTTAAACTCATCAAAAAAATTTTCTTTCTTTAATTTTGGGAGATTTTCGGAAATTGGTCAACATTAAATAAAATTTTTCTGATTTAAGAAAATATTTAAAACATTTTTTAGATTGAGGAAAACTAAATTAAAAAAAAATAATGATTTTAGCATCTATTTTTTTGTGCCATAAATAATTTCAGATAAAATATTTTTTTCGTAAATTAGGCAAAGCTGTTTTAATAAAAAAAATATTTTTAAATCTAGGTAGTTTTAAAGCGTCTTTGCCAAATTTCCGAAAATGTCTCTAAATCTGGGAATTTTTTTAGGGCACATAAAAACAGACAAAATTACTTCTAAAGTTATCAAAAAAAATTCTTTCTTTAATTTTGGACGATTTTCGGATTAAATTTTTTTTTTCTGATTTAAGAAAATATTTAAAACATTTTTCAGATTGATGAAAACTAAATTTAAAAAAATAATGATTTTAGCATCTATTTTTTTGTGTCATAAATAATTTCAGATTAAATAATATTTTCGTAAATTAGGCAACGCTGTTTTAATGATACACTTTTTATTTATTTTTTTTATAAATCCCTCAACTTTCTAAAAAAATATTTTAAAATTGTTAAAAAAATCATTTTTAAATCTAGAGAATTTTAAAGCGTCATTGCCAAATTTCCGAAAATGTTTCTAAATCTGGGGATTTTTTTTACGATACATAAAACCAGACAAAATTACTTTTAAACTCATCAAAAAAAATTTCTTTCTTTAATTTTGGGAGATTTTCGGAAATTGGCCAACATTAAATAAAACTTTTCTGATTTAAGAAAATATTTAAAACATTTTTCAGATTGATGAAAACTAAATTTAAAAAAAATAATGATTTTAGCATCTATTTTTTTGTGTCATAAATAATTTCAGATTAAATAATTTTTTCGTAAATTAGGCAACGCTGTTTTAATAAAAAAATTATTTTTAAGTCTAGGTAGTTTTAAAGCGTCATTGCCAAATTTCCGAAAATGTCTTTAAATCTGGGGATTTTTCCAGGGCACATAAAAACAGACAAAATTACTTTTAAATCATCAAAAAAAAATTCATTCTTTAATTTTGGACGATTTTCGGATTAAATTTTTTTTTTTCTGATTTAAGAAAATATTTAAAACATTTTTCAAATTGAGGAAAACTAAATTTAAAAAAAAAAAATGATTTTTAGCATCTATTTTTTTGTGTCATAAATAATTTCAGATTAAATAATATTTTCGTAAATTAGGCAACGCTTTTTTAATGATACACTTTTTATTTATTTTTTTATAAATCGCTGAACTTTCTAAAAAAATATTTTAAAATTGTGAAAAAAATTGTTTTTAAATCTAGAGAATTTTAAAGCGTCATTGCCAAATTTCCGAAAATGTCTCTAAATCTGGGGATTTTGTTACAACACTTAAAAACAGACAAAATTACTTTTAAACTCATCAAAAAAAAAATTACTCCTTTCGTTATTTTTATTAATTTCTAGAAAATGCAATATTTTTCGATTTCTTGAATTTTTTTTTCGACTTGTTTTTGCGATTTTTAGCTTTTTTCGCTTTTTTCTCAGTTTTTTTTACAATTTTTTTGATTTTCTCTTCTTTTCGGTATTTTACAATTTTGTTTTTCATTTTTTTCCAGTATTTTCTGATTTTTTTTCAACTTTTTCCAATATTTTCTATTTTTTTTAATTTCTTCCGGTTTTTCTGATTTTTTGGTTCCTTTTGTCTTATATTTATTTTTTTAATATTTTTGTCGGTTTCTTTTTAATTCTTCCTCAATTTTTCTCATTGTTCTGTTTTTCTTTTTAATTCTTTCACATTTTTTCTTATTTGTCCCATTTTTTTTCGATTTTTTCCATTTTTCCGTGTCATAAACAATTCCAGATTAAATATTTTTTTCGGAAATCAGACAAGATGTTTTAATGATACACTTATTTATTTAAGATATAAAAAAATATTTATATAATAAAATCATATTAAAAAACCAAAAATATATAACAAATTTTTAACGATTCTGATATATTTAAAGCCACGTAAAAAATATTTTAAAGCGTTATTGCCAAATTTCCAATAATTTCCACAAATCTGATAATTTTTTACAGCACATAAAAATAGATACAAGATGTAACCAAAAAAATTATTCCTCATATATTTTTATTAATACTGTGAATTATCTTGGATTTTTCTATGACACTCTGTAATATCAATAAGCGCTGACAACAATGCGTCGCGCATTTTTTTTTTTAATTTCACATTCGCTTTGGTGAAACCTCTTTTTGTTTCGAGTCATCAATTAACATTCTATAAACGCGTTGCTTTGCCGCCTTACAAGAATTCTCTTAATCATTTTCTTGTGAGTGAGTATATTATAACATAAAGAATTTTTATAAATACAAAAATTATTTAAAACTTCATAAATAATTTAGGAATTTAATAAATCTATTAACTAAATAAATTGTCTAATCTTAAAAATTAATTATAAATACAGTATCCAAGTAGCTAAGCTACGGACAGACGGATAGACGGACAGTTTTAGTTGAAATCCAAAATTCGAAACCGTTTTTGAGTTATCGCTGTGACAGGCTGACAGAAAGACAGACAGACGAATATTGTAAAATCAATAAGTACCATCGCTTTGCTTCGCTATTTAATAATTATTATTCTATGCAAAAAAAATAACCAAGTATATACACAAACCAGTTTTTACAAATAATTCAGTTAACGTTCCAATTCAATTACGACCAATTAGGAATCGATTATAACGCGAAAATGACAGCGATTTTCGCATTATCAAGTCGCGAGCAAATTTCTAATCTTAGCCGGATAATTATTAGCCGTGGTAGCAAAACAGCCGTTTTATCGCTTTAAAGTTATATCCGAGATCGTATGTAAATTATAATCGTGGTTATTACATATGCAAAACCTCTATCTAATTTAAGACACAATTGATGCAATTATCGTTTTTTTCTTTTTTGTATCAATAAAAGAAAAAAATTCTCATTCTTTTTTATATTTTTTAAATACCAAAAGCTTCCCGGAGTCTAAAAATGAAAAAAAAAATCCTGTCCTATCTACCTGGATGTAAACACTAGAATTCTCGAACATAAGCTCAGATCCAGTTCCGGTTTTCACTTTACTAGTTACTTTTCTCAACAGGGCGTAAATATGTGTGTAAAGGGGGGTCATTACCCCCCCCCCCCATGATACTAATAAAGAGCACGAAAAGATTGATTACCCCCCCCCAAGGAAAATATTATCTACCACCTTATTTTCCTCCAGGGAGGGTAGAATAAATATTGAAATTTTAATTTTAGATCAAATTTTTACAATTAAAAGAAAATATTAAACAAACAAAGTTTTATTTCTGTATTAAACACAAAGAACCAAAATATAAAACAATATTTGATGTAAAAAACCAAATTTAGATAAAAATCGAAGTATAAAAAAATTAGACAAACTGCGAATTTAGGAATGTTTTGAAACATTTATAATTTTTCTAAAATTTGTTTTTATTTTTAAGTTGCATTTGTTTAAAATCGCAGGATAAAACTGGAAACTTATTTTGACATTTTTAAAATGTTTGTGATATGTAGAGCGAAAGTAAAAAAATTGGTATAATTGGATTTTTTAGTCAAAACGCGCATTACTTGTTTAACAATAAGTAGGTAATTGGACATGTGTTTAATTATAATAACTTTATTTTATATTTTAAATCTGAAGATGGTTATTTAAACCGAAAATAATAATAATAATAATAAAAATTGCTTTTAGAGCAAAATATATAATTTTTTTGATCATTTTGGATCAAAATATTACTAGAAATTTAAATTTTCAAAAAGAAAATTGTGCAAAATTTAAAAAAATCGAAAGGGGAGACCTAATTTAAAAATATCTGAAATTAAAAAATCTCTAATTTTAAAAATTGCTTTTTAAACAAAATATATCATTTTTTTTATCGCCTTGGATCAAATTATTATTCGAAAATTAATTTAATATATCATTTTCTTGTCATCTTGGATTAAAATATTTTTGGAAAATTAATTTTCAAAAAGGAAATTTAAAAAAATCGAACCCCAGAAACCTAATTTAAAAATGACTGAAATTAAAATTATTGCTTTTAGAAAAAAATCATTTTTTTTTCAACATTTTGGGATCAAAATATTATCCGAAAATTGATTTTCAAAAAGGAAATTTAAAAAAAATCGAACGGAGCGTCCTAATTTAAAAATTCCTGAAATTAAAAAAATTCTCTAATTTAAAAAATTGTTTTAGAATAAAATATATCTTTTTTTTTTGATCATTTTGGGATCAAAATATTATTAGAAAATTAATTTTCAAAAAGGAAATGTAAAAACATCGAACCCCGAGAAATCTAATTAAAAAATTTCTGAAATTAAAAAAATTGCTTTTAGAAGAAAATAATCATTTTTTTTTTCATCATTTTGGAACAAAATATTATTAGAAAATTAATTTTCAAAAAGGAAATTTAAAAAAATCGAACCCCGAAAAATCTAATTTAAAAATTTCTGAAATTAAAAAAATTGCTTTTAGAAGAAAATAATCATTTTTTTTTCATCATTTTGGATCAAAATTTTATTATAAAATTAATTTTCAAAAAGGAAATGTAAAAACATCGAACCCCGAGAAATCTAATTAAAAAATTTCTGAAATTAAAAAAATTGCTTTTAGAAGAAAATAATCATTTTTTTTTTCATCATTTTGGAACAAAATATTATTAGAAAATTAATTTTCAAAAAGGAAATTTAAAAAAATCGAACCCCGAAAAATCTAATTTAAAAATTTCTGAAATTAAAAAAATTGCTTTTAGAAGAAAATAATCATTTTTTTTTCATCATTTTGGATCAAAATTTTATTATAAAATTAATTTTCAAAAAGGAAATTTAAAAAAATCGAACCCCGAAAAATCTAATTTAAAAATTTCTGAAATTAAAAAAATTGCTTTTAGAAGAAAATAATCATTTTTTTTTCATCATTTTGGATCAAAATATTATTAGAAAATTAATTTTCAAAAAGGAATTAAAAAAAAATCGAACGGGGCGTCCTAATTTAAAAATTTCTGAATTTAAAAAATATCTCTAAATTTAAAAATTGCTTTTTACACATTTTCTTATCAACTTGGATTAGAATATTATTGGAAAATTAATTTTCAAAAAGGAAATTTAAAAAAATCGAACGGGGCGTCCTAATTTAAAAATTTCTGAAATTAAAAAAATTCTCTAATTTAAAAAATTGTTTTAGAATAAAATATATCTTTTTTTTGATCATTTTGGGATCAAAATATTATTAGAAAATTAATTTTCAAAAAGGAAATTTAAAAAAATCGAACCCCGAGAAATCTAATTTAAAAATTTCTGAAATTAAAAAAAATTGCTTTTAGAAGAAAATAATCATTTTTTTTCCATCATTTTGGATCAAAATATTATTAGAAAATTAATTTTCAAAAAGGAAATTTAAAAACATCGAACCCCGAAAAATCTAATTTAAAAATTTCTGAAAGTAAAAAAATTGCTTTTAGAAGAAAATAATCATTTTTTTTTTCATCATTTTGGATCAAAATATTATTAGAAAATTAATTTTCAAAAAGGAATTTTAAAAAAATCGAACGAGGAGGCCTGATTTAAATTTTTTTAAATATTGCATTTAGGTCAAAATATAAAAAAAAAATTGTTGTAGAATCCTCTTAAGAACTGTTTTGGATAATTTATGCGTTATAACAATTACTCGACTACACTGAAAGAAAATTTACTTTATTTTCTCAATTTTTAAAAAAATCAGATCTTCTTTGATTTTTTTATCGAAATTTCCGTTATTTTCAGAAATATATAGCTTGGAAATTTTTTGATCAAAATGTTCGTACCTGTAGTCATTCTTAAACTTTTCTAATACTAAAACACTACCCCTATGCCAAATTTCATCCACTTTCAATTTTTTTCTCCAGATTTAGTGAACATTTCAATATCGGCGCTGGACTATACAGGGTGAATCGGATTTAATTTGCATATACAGAGATCTGGTAGACCGCAATATATGCAATATTGGTTAAATGAAAAAAAAGCAGAACTGCCCCCAAGCACTGTGCTTAGTGCTTTGATAAGCACTTTTGTGCTCGAGAGCACAGTGCTTGTGAGCTCCTTTTAATCTGTGCTTAACTTGGTGCTTAAAATACTTTACACCAATGGGCTTGGTGCTCGTCAAAAGTGCTAGCGAGCACTACAAAACGCTCGCGAGCACTCGACAAGACTCACGAGTACTCGAAAAAGCTCGCGAGCACTCGACAAGACTCACGAGTACTCTAAAAAGCTCGCGAGCACTCTAAAAGACTTGCGGGCACTCGAAAAAGCTCGTGAGCACTCGAAAAAGTTCGCGAGCATCCCAAAAGACTCGCGAGTACTCTTAAAAGTTTAGAAAACGAGTCGGTTACATCCTTAGGTCCTGATGAACCGTGTATTTCATATGGTTTTTTTGTTCTTATATATTCAAAAATAATAAAAACTGCTTTGTTTTTGTATTTAAAAAATTCAGAAATAAATTAAATTTTTTTTATATTTTTGATACTTATTTGTTTTTATACTCCAATTCTATATAGTTTTGTTGGACTTTCTCTATTTCTATAAATAAGCCAACAGACACTTTCATTTCAATCATTTAGATTTTCAAAAAACGCTTAGTTCTTAGTGCTCATGAATTTAAAGCACTTTGTGCTCGCGAGCACTTTCATGTAAAAGTGCTTGGTGCTAGTCATTTTTAAGCACTTTTTTTGAGTACTTCGTGTTCGCGAGCACTTTTTGTCAGTGCTCGTTACAGCTCTGCATTTTTTTCAGACGAATTGATGGTTTTTTTTTTCAAAATTAAAATATCAGGTCCGGTTTCCGACATATTAAAAAAAAAGAAGAAAATCAACGATTTGCGTTTAATTTACAAGATCTTAAATTAAATCCGGTCCATCCTGTATACTTTTTATAGTTTTTATTGAGGATTATTATTATTATTATTATTATTATTATTTCCATTTACTAAAATGAACTTTTTTGCTGGTAACTACCGTACTATTATAAATCAGCATATAGTCAGATAAATCTTGTTTATAAAATTCTTTGGTTGGCATTTTAACCTCTTTGCCTCTGGAGCCCAGTAACCTTTCATATCTATACGTTATTGTTATGTTTTTCTTCTTTTTTTTTGTGACTGGTGTTCTACATTGTGAAAGCGAAAACTGGTTAACATGTTATAAAGTCAGTGACGTCGACGGAAAATATTTTTTTATGTAATTTTTAAATAACACTCAACATTTTTCGATTAAGTTAATCGACATTAGGTACAGATTATTGCTCTTAAGCCTTATCGTTTTTTATTGTTTAAAAATCTTTAATCGACTGCCGCTTAGTGGGTTTCGGCGTTTTTCGAATACCAAAACGGTTGAGAGAGCTTCCTGCATATCATTTGTATTAATCATAATGTATTAAAAAATTCCAAATAAAAATTGTTTAGTCGAATTAGCGTTTAAATTAACGACTTGTGGCGCAATAAATAATACATTTTTTGTTATGGTTTACAACAAGAAAAAATGCAATAATAATTATTTAATTGTGTTTATTAAATAACTATTAAAATAATTAATTTATAAAGAAAATATCTTTATTTTATGTCCCCGCCATTATTAAAAATATTTAAACATTTCATAAGACTTTTTTCCTGTATTAATTATTGTGTAATTAATTTGTCTGATTTTTTTTTCGATCTGCCCTTCAAGAGTGGAACTGGAGAGGGTTGAAATTTAAAAAAAATAATATCTCCCCCATTTTTGAAAATATTGAAACAGATTTTTTTCTATTCTAATCATTCTGTAATTAATTAATTAATGAAAATTAATGAAAATAAATAAAAATAAATGAAAATAAATTAAAACAAATGAAAATAAATGAAAATAAATAAAAATAAATGAAGATAAATGAAAATAAACAAAAATAAATGAAAATAAATGAAGATAAATGAAGATAAAATAAAATAAATGAAAATAAATGAAAATAACTGAAGATATATGAAAATAAATGAAAATAGATGAAAATAAATGAAAATAAATAAAAATAAATGAAGATAAAATAAAATAAATGAAAATAAATACAAATAAATGATGATAAATGAAAATGAATGAAAACAAATGAAGAATAAAAATAAATGAAAATAAATACAAATAAATGAAAATAAATGATGATAAATGAAAATGAATGAAAACAAATGAAGATAAATGAAAATAAATGAAGATAAATGAAAATAAATAAAAATAAATGAAAATCAATGAAGATATATGAAAATAAATGAAAATAATTGAAAATAAATGAAAATAACTGAAGATATATGAAAATAAATGAAAATAGATGAAAATAAATGAAAATAAATAAAAATAAATGAAGATAAAATAAAATAAATGAAAATAATTGAAAATAAACGAAAATAAATGAAAATAAATGAAAATAAATACAAATAAATGAAAATAAATGATGATAAATGAAAATGAATGAAAACAAATGAAGATAAATGAAAATAAATGAAAATAAATGAAAATAAATAAAATAAATAAAAATAAATGAAAATAAATAAAAATAAATGAAAATAAATAAAAATAAATGAAAATAAATACAAATAAATGAAAATAAATGATGATAAATGAAAATGAATGAAAACAAATGAAGATAAATGAAAATAAATGAAAATAAATAAAAATAAATGAAAATCAATGAAGATATATGAAAATAAATGAAAATAAATAAAAATAAATGAAAATAAATGAAAATAAATAAAAATAAATGAAAATAAATAAAAATAAATGAAAATAAATAAAAATAAATGAAAATAAATGAAAATAAATAAAAATAAATGAAAATAAATAAAAATAAATGAAAATAAATGAAGATCAATGACAATAAATGAAAATAAATGAAGATCAAATAAAATAAATGATAATAAATGAAGATGTATGAAAATAGATGAAAATAAATAAAAATAAATGAAAATAAATAAAAATAATTGAAAATAAATGAAAATAGATGAAAATAAATAAAAATAAATGAAAATAAATGAAGATAAATGAAAATAAATTATTATAAAATTTATTTATTTGAAACTGCTTTTCATCCAACCCACGGAGATAAAACTGGAGGGGGTTGAAATTTTCAAAAAATTATATCTCTGCCATTTTTGAAAATATTGAAACAGATTATAAGATTTTTTTTGTGTTCTAATTATTCTGTAATTAATTTGTCTGAAACTTTTTTCGATCTGCCCTTCAAGGGTAAAAATGGAGGGTTGAAATTTAGAAAAAATAATATCTCCACCATTTTTGAAAATATTGGAAAAGATCATAAGACTTATTTTATTTACTAATTATTATAAAATTAATTTGTTTGAAACCGTTTTTTATCCAACCCAAGGGGATAAAACTGGAGGGAGTTGAAATTTCCAAAAAATCATATCTCCGCCATTTTTGAAAATATTGAAAAAGGTCATAAGACTTATTTTATATTCTAATTATAATGAAATTAATTTGTCTGAAACTTTTTTCGATCTAACCTTCAAAAGTGGAATTCTATACAAATTTAGAAACAGACCTTTTTTTTGTATTTAGTTTAAAAAAATAATTTTTTGATCCTTTAAAAATTTTTAAATTTATATTTATTACAATAGTACTTTTTAAGACCTTTCGAATGGTGTGTTTACTTTTTCCAATTATTTTATTACTTTTTGAGACAACGAATTTTCAAAAAAATTCAAAAAAAACTTTGTTTTAATTATAACAATTACAATTGTAAAATGGAAGAAATCAAAATATATCGTAAATTTAGAATATTTTTATCCTCTTTCGAATCCATTTTTGATATTTTTAACGAAATCTACAATTTTTTAAATAAAATTTAAAAAAAAAACATTTATTGTTTTTTTTGCAAAAATGGTAATTTTTTCAAATTTTTAATAAAAATATATAACCTGAAAAAAAAATAGAATTGATTTTAAAATCAATAAATAATTAATATATTAACATTCTGTAGATACTTGATTTATTTATTGCTTTAAATTAAAAAAAAAATATCAGTCAAAAATTTCAAAAAATTGTCAATTTCTAAATTTTATAATTCTGAAAATTTCATTAAAATAAAAAACAATTTCTTTTTAAGAAATTCGAAAATTTAAAAAATGTCAAAATATTGAAAATATTAAAGTAAAGAATTTCAAAAAAATCGTCAAAAATTTCCGTATTTTAAAAATTGTCAGAAAATTCAAAAATGAGTTTGAAAAATTTCAAAACTTCAAGAACTAAAACATGAAAAAAATTGTACAATTGTGGCAATTTTAAAAAAATAGTCAAGAATTTCAAAAAAATAATAATTACAGAAAAAGTTTTAAAAATTTCTTTAAATTTGGAAATTACAAATAAATTCAAAAATTCTGAAAGTTCGAAAAAAAAGATTTTGAGCTGTTTTTTTAACAAAATTTATCGAACTTATTTTTGAATTTTCTGACAATTTCAAAAAAATCGTCAAAAATTTCCGTATTTTAAAAATTGTCAGAAAATTCAAAAATGAGTTCGATAAATTTCAAAACTTCAAGAACTAAAACATCAAAAAAATTGTACAATTTTGGCAATTTTAAAGAAATCGTCAAGAATTTCAAAAAAATAATAATTACAGAAAGTTTTAAAAATTTCTTTAAATTTGGAAATTACAAATAAATTCAAAAATTCTGAAAGTTCGAAAAAAAAGATTTTGAGCTGTTTTTTTAACAAAATTTCCAATTTTTTAAATAAAATTTTATGAATGTTTGTGAAAATTGCAAATTTATACTTTAGCGACCTTACTATTTATTGAATTAAATAAATGATGTATTATTTTTTTTGGAAAATTGATTTAAATATTCCTATTTTATTAGATTTTTGGCTTTATTTTTTTAATAAAAAATCTAGAAAATTTTCTCATCTTCCATGGAAAAAATTATTAATTTTTTTCCTTTATTTTTTTTAAAAATGTCTTCTATTTTAGAAATTACAAATAAATTCAAAAATTGTGAAAGTTTAAAAAAAAAGAAGATTTTAAGCTGTTTTTTAATAAAATTACAATTTTTTAAATAAAATTGCAATTTTATATTTCATGAACCTTACTATTTATTGAATTAAATAAATATATTTAATTTATTTTTTTGGAAAATTGATTTAAATATTTCCTATTTTATTTGATTTTGGGCTTTATTTTCTTATATTTTTTTATTAAAAAATCTAGGAAATTTTCTCATCTTCCGTTTAAATAAAATTTTAATTTTATTTTCTTTATTTTTTTGAAAAATTTCTTCAATTTTAGAAATTACAAATAAATTCAAAAATTCTGAAAGTTCGAAAAAAAAAGAAGATTTTGAGCTGTTTTTTAATAAAATCTACAATTTTTTAAATAAAATTGCAATTTTATACTTTAGCGACCTTACTATTTATTGAATTAAATAAATATATTTTATTTTTGGAAAATTGATTTAAATATTTCCTATTTTATTTGATTTTTGCCTTTATTTTCTTATATTTATTTAGTAAAAAAATCTAGGAAATTTTCTCATCTTCCATTTAAATGAAATTTTAATTTTATTTTCTTTATTTTTTTCAAAAATTTCTTCAATTTTAGAAATTACAAATAAATTCAAAAATTCTAAAAGTTCGAAAAAAAAAGAAGATTTTGAGCTGTTTTTTAATAAAATCTACAATTTTTTAAATAAAATTGCTATTTTATATTTTAGGGACCTTACTATTTATTGAATTAAATAAATATATTTTATTTTTGGAAAATTGATTTCTATTTTATTTGATTTTTGGCTTTATTTTCTTATATTTTTTTAGTAAAAAATCTAGGAAATTTTCTCATCTTCCATTTAAATAAAATTTTAATTGTATTTTCTTTATTTTTTTTAAAAATTTCTCTAATTTTAGAAATTACAAATAAATGCAAAAATTCTGAAAGTTCGAAAAAAGAAGATTTTGAGCTGTTTTTTAACAAAATCTACAATTTTTTAAATAAAATTTTATGAATGTTTGTGAAAATTGCAATTTTATATTTTATTGAATTAAATAAGATATTTTTTTTTTGGAAAATTGATTTAAATATTCCTATAGTATTTGATTTTCGGCTTTATTTTTTATATTTTTTTTAGTAAAAAATCTAGGAAATTTTCTCATCTTCCATAAAAAAAAATATTTTTTTTTTCCTTAATTTTTTTCAAAAATTTCTTCAAATTTGTAAATTACAAATAAATTCAAAAATTCTAAAAGTTCAAAAAAAAAGATTTTGAGCTGTTTTTTAAGAAAATCTACAATTTTTTAAATAAAATTGCTATTTTATATTTTAGGGACCTTACTATTTATTGAATTAAATAAATATATTTATTTTTATTTTTTTGGAAAATTGATTTAAAAATTTCCCATTTTATTTGATTTTTGGCTTTATTTTCTTATATTTTTTTAGTAAAAAATCTAGGAAATTTTCTCATCTTCCATTTAAAGAAAATTTTAATTTTTTTTTTAATTTTTTTCAAAAATTTCTTCAATTTTAGAAATTACAAATAAATTCAAAAATTCTGAAAGTTCAAAAAAAAAAGAAGATTTTGAGCTGTTTTTTAATAAAATCTACAATTTTTTAAAAAAAATTTTATGAATGTTTGTGAAAATTGCAATTTTATATTTTATTGAATTAAATAAATGAAATATTATTTTTTGGAAAATTGATTTAAATATTCCTATAGTATTTGATTTTCGGCTTTATTTTTTATATTTTTTTTAGTAAAAAATCTAGGAAATTTTCTCATCTTCCATAAAAAAAATTATTTTTTTTTCCTTAATTTTTTTCAAAAATTTCTTCAAATTTATAAATTACAAATAAATTCAAAAATTCTAAAAGTTCAAAAAAAAAGAAGATTTTGAGCTGTTTTTTAATAAAATCTACAATTTTTTAAATAAAATTGCTATTTTATATTTTAGGGACCTTACTATTTATTGAATTAAATAAATATATTTTTTTTTTTTTTTTTTTGGAAAATTGATTTAAATATTTCCTATTTTATTTGATTTTTGGTTTTATTTTCTTATATTTTTTTAGTAAAAAATCTAGGAAATTTTCTCATCTTCCATAAAAAAATTATTTTTTTTTCCTTAATTTTTTTCAAAAATTTCTTTAAAAGAAATTACAAATAAATTCAAAAATTCCTTAAATTTTTTAGTAAAAAATCTAGGAAATTTTCTCATCTTTCATTAAAAAAATTTGTTTTCCTTAATTTTTAATTTTAAATTTATAGGATGTCCCTAGATATTATTCTATATGTTATTTTTCCACATTTAATTTTTTTTTACATAAATTATAATTAATTTTAATAAAATTTTTTTTTTTCTTCTTGTAACAAATATCCAGAATTTTATCAATTAAAAAAATACCATTTAATAGGTGTTAAAACGGCCACCCACGTTGATACTTATAAAACTAATCCTCTATGGAAAATACATTTCATAATCGTAAAAACCAATTTGTTAAATATGAACATCGAGTTTAAGAAATTAATGACCGCAATGGTCAATATAATATAAGAATCTCATTTTACGTAGGTGTTACTTTGGTTTACGATGTCTTTTGATATGTTTTGATAACCGACCACGATAAATAACTTGTTATATTTTTACAGATTGTCTCATTTAAAAAACTGTTTTTTTTTTCGCTAGATCTTAATGTTGATTATTGCAAATGTAGTGAAATAAAAAAAAAACAATTTCAATTTTCATTTCCTTTACCATTAATATCTCACAGAGCCCAAACGACTTGAGTAATTTTTTAGTCCATTATCTTGTACTATGCAAATGCTAATGCCGAGTCGGTAGTCACAGAAGGTGAAATATTTTTTTTTTTTTTTTTAACCAATTTTCTTTCAAGATTATTTTACAAGGTGATTTAACCCAGTAAAACGTAAAAATAAAACAAGTGTTAAACGACAATATTTTTTTTTCGAAAATTTAAAGTTACGAAAATAAATTTCCATATAGGGGGGGTTGGGCCAAGTTCATATCTGCAGAACGAATGAACGGATTATTTTAAATTTTGGGGTGGTCATTCTAGACC
Organism: Neocrepidodera transversa; assembly: GCA_963243735.1. Taxonomy (NCBI): domain Eukaryota; kingdom Metazoa; phylum Arthropoda; class Insecta; order Coleoptera; family Chrysomelidae; genus Neocrepidodera; species Neocrepidodera transversa. The sequence continues at coordinate 1,949,348 of OY725355.1, read as the reverse complement.
TAATTTTGAATTAAATGACATAAAAATCCAAAATGACGGACTTCCGGTTTCTTTGAAATTTGCGTAAAAACTCAATTTCTAAATGGAACACCCAGTATATTTTTACATATTCGGATTTTACAAGTCCAATTACGTATAATTCATATGTCAAAAATAATTTTGGCTGTAAATTATTTTTAATACAGGAAGCTATGACTTTGTCTAAATTTTTCAAAAGGTGATCAAATGTTACTAAAAAAAATATTATTTTTGCATAAATTTAAATATTTTTCATTTTATTACTATTTTAATTACTCTACAGCCGTTTTTTTATGAAAACTCAATTTTTTTTGGTCAATAAATTGGCGATTTAATTATAAATAAAATGATATGCATAATGTCAAAATGTTTTTTAAACAACATGGTAAAATTAATAAAAAATTCCAAAAAAATAATTTTTATTTCTGACACCGAAAATCTTTTTTCAAATATGAATTATACGTAATTTGACTAGTATAATCCAATTATATAAAAATATACTGGGTGTTCCGTTTGAAAATTCAGTTTTTACGCTAATTTCAAAGAAACCGGAAGTCCGCCATTTTGGATTAGTATGTCACTTAACTCAAAATTAGGTCTAGAATAACCACCCCAAAATTTAAAATAATCCGTTCATTCATTTTGAAGATATGAACTTGGACATACCTCTTGAGCCACCCGGTATACCTTATACAGGGTGTGTCACGTAGACGGCCCATTAGACATATATGGAAAAGTAATGGTAATTCAAGTTTGTCAATACGCTCTATCTAATGAAAATATTTTCAACTTTTGGTTTATACAGGGTGTTCCGAAAGTAACGATCAATTTTGTTATTTTAAATGTAACGCCCTGTGGTTTTTTACATTTTTAGATTTATCGTGGGACGCTGATTTCAAAAACTTATTACACTTATATTATAAAATAAATAGTTTTGAAATTATAGACAATTGAAAATCGCATTTTTTCAACTTTAAGTGATTGCTTCGGCCAAACGATATAAAATCGGATAAAACGGCTTACATATCCCTATAGTAACTTTTTGAGTTCTAGTTGGTGACATAAGAAGAAAATGTATACAGAATGATCAAAATTTTGATCACCCTGTATATTATGCCGCAAAATAGAACTCAAAAAATTGAGGGGTATGTAAGCCGTTTTATCCGATTTTATGTCGTTTAGCCGGAGCAATAATTACTAAAAGTTGAAAAAATGCGATTTTCAATTGTCTATAACTTCAAAAACATTTATTTTCTAATATAAGTATTAAAGGTTTTTGAAATCAAATTTTCATGATGAATCTAAAAATATAAAAAACTACAGGGCGTTCCATTTAAAATAACAAAGTTGGTCGTTACTTTCGGAACACCCTGTATAAACCAAAAATTAAAAATATTTTTAATATATAGAGCGTATTAACAAACCTGTCTAAATAAATTTTCAAATTTCAAATACCGTTACTTTTCTATATATGGCTAATGAGCCGTCTGCGTGACACACCCTGTATACATGGTATAAGTAGCGGGAAAGAAAAAATAGGTCAAAGATTAATATCATTTTTGTGGTTTTTAACGATGCTGAATCCGTTACCCGCTGTCCGTTTGTCTCTATCTCTCTCCGTTCTCGATGCTAACAGACGAACGGACAGACAAAACCATCTCATAAGAGTTTTTTTTCATCGAAAATTCTAAAACTGCGTTTGGAAAGTTTTAGATTTTTTCAACAAAAAATTTTTTTAACGCAGGTAAGTGTCTCCCAAGGAGTAGATGAAGCAATCACATTCTTGTCCATAAATTAATTATGGAAAATATCCACCATTTTGGATTTCCAGATAAAAAAAGGTGACTTTACAAATTTGTAAGTAGATAGTTTAGGCCAATCCGAACCCAGGTATAGGGAATTTTACATGTTAGAGAGAGAGGTATTGCAAATTCAGCGTGTCAGAAAGAGACGTCACACATATCATCACGTTGATGCACAGATGCGTTACGATGATAACCAATACCCTAGTCCAAGCGTTATATGAATTGTCAAAAGGGCATTAGTTAGGTTAGGTATTTGAAATGTGACGTATAAAAAATACGTAAAGAAAAAACATGCGCAGAACGAAAGCCAAAGGGGTACTACGTAATATCCCCGTTACTATTGGTCCAAATTGATCGCGGGAAACGACAATGTTTTTGAAATGGGACGTTGAATAATTACCTATAAAAAAATCCTGCGCAGTGGTGTAGCCAAAGGGGCACTTTTGTAGCCAATTTAATTATGTACAATATTGTTATTTCTTAAAAAGGAGAGTGGAGCGGTTTTTTTAATTTTTGGACCATTTTTATTAAAAATACAAAGCACATTTACATAATAAAGTTGTAGGGGCTCAATTCCCAACAGTTTTAGTATAAACAAATTTTTTGAAGAACTCATTTCCACACCACCGCAGAGATAGAGCTTTCGGTGTTTTTTTACGTAGTTTCCCAATAGGCCTACTATTTTTGTTAAAATTTATCTCAATTTCATCGCGCCTGCGTACTTCAAATTCTTAGTCTTAAGGTCTAACCAAACATGACCGCACCGCGTCTGCGCCATGCGATGGTCATGTGTCGGTCTGACGTCACGTGGGAGATTAGTCACAAGCGTCTAGAGAACCAGCGTCCACTTTGTCTCCCAAGCTTCCGCATGCGCCGTGTGTGCAAAAATTGTCTGAATTTGATAACTAAGAAACGTTTTGTTTTCAGAGGTTATATACTAAAATAAATTAATTAACCTATGTATTTTACTTTATTTTATTAAAAGAAGTATTGACTATCTAACTCTAACCTGTATATTTCAATTTATTTTATTAAAAGAAGTATTGATTATCTAAATCTAGCCTGTATATTAAAAAAAAGATATCCTCAGGAATCGAACCAGGATCTTTTATATGTAACGCACACACGTTAACATTTGACCACATCGTATGATGAATAATCAAACTTTCAAGTTAAGGTACAACTATTAGGCAGTCGGACCAGTGTTGCCGTTTTAGTACATTTGTACTATTTCTAGTACATTTTCGACAGCAAAGTACAAAAGTACATTTTATTATGAATAGGAATAATTCTAGTACATTTTTAAATAAGACCAAGGTCATATATTTTATGATATATAATAAAATATTAGAAAAATAATAGTTTTTTTTATGTTTTGACATATGTTATAACATATATTGTTATTATTATTATTATAGTAGCTGGACGACCGAGCATTCCTTGTTTTTTCCTATGTTTACCTATTTTTTCCTAATTTCTTTATATTCAATTTTTTCCTATTGTTCACCATTTCTCCTTATTTTTCCCAATTTATCCCTATTTTGATCATTTTTTTATAATTTTCCATTTTTCTTGATTATTTTCAATGTTTTTTCTTATTTTCCCCAATTTTTCACTATTTTCTCGTATGTTTCCCTATTTTTCCAGTTTTTTATCTATTTATCTCTAATTTCTTTCCTATTTTTTCCCATTTTGCACTATTTATTCCTATTTTCCAAATTATTCGTAATTTTTCTGTTGTTCATTTATTCTGTTTACTGATAACGCTCTCTGAATTAGTATCAATACTACTAATCTACTACACTCTCATATCTAGTGCTATTTTCTGGACTAATGTGGCAACACTGTAACAGTAACTAGTTTGGTTTATTTTTTGATCAGTGCAGGGTAGAGCTTATTTTTTGCTTTAAATTTAATTTTTAATTTTTCGTTTAGTACAATTTTATTTCACACTATGAACGTTAGAGAAATTAATTGAGAAAAGCGTCAGGGGTCTCAAAATTACAAAATTTGTAAACATTTTTATTCATGAAAGTTTTCTTCGAAGGCTTTTCAGTTTTTTCAAAATTTCAAGCTTCTAAAATTAGATCTAAAAAAAAATCCGTATTTGGAATTTTTGATACCTAACTATGTTCTGTTTATTTCCCAGAGTCATAACCGAGTCATAAATATCTACGACTATATAGAATTATTATCAACCTCTCATCTTTATTTTTTTTATATATTATACGAACACAGTAAATCGATTTTAAAATTACGTAAATATTAATTTATATTGTTCATCTTTTCTGAATCATCCTGTATATGTGTACCGAGGAAAGAGTTAATAGCTTTTGTGAGCTTATCTATGATCGCAATTTGCTCGCTACGTTAGAAATTATGAGGCGATTCTTGTTATAAATTTCTGGATAATTTCGTACTAAAAAATAACGCGGGGTTGAGTGAACCGACGTAGATTAAAATTGCCTTTTGAATTTTTTTTCCCACTAAATCGTTCTTTTGCGGCTACATTAAGAATACGATTAAAATAAATTATTTCAATCGAATTCTAATCAGCCATCATCAACAAATATATTAATAATGAGTCTAATAATATATAATTATTAATTATTAAAATTCAACTTGAAAAAAAAAAAACTTGAGAAATCCAGTAATTTAGACCATTTATCACCAATTTTCATTTTAGTAGCAAAAATTGTTTAATCATCACGTAAGCTGATGGCGGTCCTGGATTTTTATTATAAACTAAACTTATCTTATCAGGAATTTAAATTTAAGGTTATGTAAATTGTCAATTGATGTAATATTGTCAAAATCAACAAATGTAGACAAATAACAGATCAATAGACAATTGAACCTAAAACGTTGAAAAAATATTTTAAAAAAAATTCAGTGTTACAGCGGCGTATGTCGCGAGCAGTCCTGGTATGGTCATTAAATTTCTGATACATAACCTTATTTTCTTATCAAAAACATCATGCTGTAGTGCCCTTTTGGTCTCTACAAATTATTTATAAAATAATTTAAATTAATTGTAGCTCAGTTGTCGAAATTCGACCGTAATTTTCCTAATTTTCCTATTTTTGCCCATTTTTCCCTATTTTCTTATATTTCTCTACTTTTCCTCTTTTTCTTCATCACTTTTTTCTTTATTTTTCTGTTTTTTTTTCTATTTTTTCATGTTTGTTCTATTTTATCCTATTTTTCATGTTTGTTCTATTTTTTCCTATTTTTCTTATTTTTGCCTAGATTTCCCTATTTTTTGTTTTTTTTCTGTTTTTTTTTCTAATCTTTCCTTATTTTTTCTCATTCTGTTTTTGTTTTTATTATTTCTTTTGTTTTCTGATTTTTTTATTATTTCGTTTGTTTTCTGTTTTTTTTTTATTATTTGTTTTGTTTTCTGATTTTTTCTTATTCCTCTGATTGTTTTCATTATTTTTTTTTATTTTTTGGTTGTTTCTTGCGATTTTTACCAGTTTGCGTTTATTTTTGCGATTTTTTTACACTTGCATTAAAATTTTTTTTTCGATTTTTTTGCGATTTTTCGAAAAAATATTTGCTTTTTTCTGCGGTTTTTTATGCGATCTTTTTAGGATTTTACTGTTTTTAAATCTTTTAATTCTTGCGATTTCTTACAATTTTTTCCGATATTTTTCGATTTTTTTTTGCTTTTTATTTAGCAAATGGTTTTTTTGCGTTTTTTTTTTTGGATTTTTACAATTTTTTTGATATTCTCATTTTCTTCGATTTTTATGGAATTTTAACGATTTTTTCCCATTTTCCTCCCTCATTTTTTTTTTCTATTTTGTTCTGATTTTTCTCAAATTTTTTCTAGTTTTTTCTCATCGTTCTGTTTTCTTTTCTATTTCCTTTATTTCAAGTCTTTCAAATTTTTTAAATGGTTAGGTTTTCGGTTTTTTGGTTTTTTTTGCGATTTTTTTGCATTTACAATTTTTTTCTAATTTTTTTTTTTCGATTTTTTTGCGATTTTTTGAATTCTTTTTGCTATTTTCTGTGGATTTTTTATGCGATCTTGTTTTTATTTTTCACGCTTTTTTTACCGTTTTTCAAACTTTCAAATTTTTTTAATTCATTCCGGTTTTTTGCGATTTCTTGCGATATTTTTCGTTTTTTTATGCTTTTTTGCGTTTTTTTTGGCTTCTTATAATTTTTTTTTCTCGTTTTCTTCGATTTTAAACGATTTCTTTCTCTTTTTCACCTCATTTTTCAATTTTTTTCTGTTTTGTTCCGTTTTTTTTTTCTAATTTTTTCCTAGTTTTTGCTCATTATTCTGTTTTCTTTTCGATTTCTGATTTTTTTCTATTTTTTTTCTTATTCCTTTGATCTTTTTCGGTTTATTTCAAGTCTTTCGATTTTTTTGATGGTTAGGTTTTCGGTTGGTTGGTTGTTTTTGCAATTTTACCATTGTTTGCGTTTATTTTTGCGATTTTTTTACATTTGCATTTAAAATTATTTTTGATTTTTTTGTATTTTTGCGATCTTTTTAGGTTTGTGTTCTGATTATTTACGCTTTTTTTTTACTGTTTTTGAAAATTTCAAATTTTTTAATTTTTTCCGGTTGGCGATATTTTTCGATTTTTTTTTGCTTTTTAATTAACAAGTGGTTTTTTCGTTTTTCGCGATTTTTTTATGCGTTTTTTTGTGACTTTTTATAATTTTTTTGATTTTCTCATTTTATTCGATTTTTTTTCTTTTTTTTTCCTCATTTATCTATTTTGTTCTGATTTTTTTTTATTCTCTTCAAATTATTTATAGTTTTTTCTCATCGCTCTGTTTTCTTTTGTATTTATTTTGATTTCTGATTTTTTTCTTCTTCCTTTGATTTATTTCAAGTTTTTCGAATTTTTTAATTTTGTAGGTGGTTAAGTTTTCGGTTTTTTGGTTGTTTTTGCGATTTTTTTTTCGATTATTTGCATTTCCCATTTTTTTAATTTTTTTTTGCTATTTTCTGCGGTTTCTTCCTTTTTTTTTATGATTTTTTGAGTTTTTTTACGATGTGCATTGAATTTTTTTTTCGATTTTTTGTGAAATTTTTCGATTTCTTGTTTTTAGCGACATTTCATTTTTTGCCATTTTTTGCGGTTTTTTTTCTTCTTTAATTTTTCTGTTTTTTTATTTTTCCTATTTTTCACTATTTTTTTTTCCTATTTACTATTTATTCTTGTTTTTCCCATTTTTTCTATTTTTGTCTATACTTCCCTATTTTTCAATTTTGCCTCTTTTTTGTTTTTTCTATTTTTCCGTTTTCTATTGTTTCCAATTTTTCTGTTTTTGCTATTTTTTTTTGTTTTTCCAATTTTTTAATATGTCTTAATATTTTTCTATTTTCCCCATTTTATCATTTTTCCCTGTTTTTTCCTATTATTTACCTATTCAAAAAGGCCAGATTTATATAAACTAAAACACATTATTAAAAAATTAATGGTATTGAGTATTCAAATTTTACATTAAAAAATTTAATTTCCGGATTCCACTCTGTATAGATAAAATTTCCCAAACGAACAATTATTTTCGTTCCAAAAATATCCTTCGGGCGTATTTTCGCTCTTTTGCGAGCCGGTTCGAACGGTTAAAACAAAAATAACATATTTTCAAATCCATTTGAGAGGTCTCGATCCCTTTCTAATAATCCCTAGATCAAACAGTTGAAATATTTCTCGATCCCACGGCGAAATTTTCTCGGCAAACACTCCATGAAAAAAAAAAAAAATAAGCGTAACCCTTATTCTATAAACTGTGTGCCAGAAGTATTTATATTAAAATAAAATAAAAAATGTCCCTCTAACTTTATTAATTTATTTAATTATAGCGAACCAGTTTAACGAGATAGTTGGACAAAAAATTAATTTATTATTTAATTAAATCTATTTTTTGTCAACTGTAATCAAATTATTAGGAAAATTCAGAAATTTATTAGAAACTAGAAATTTTGAAAAATCACCAATTTTTTTTTATTTAAATAATTGTGTCATTAAATTAAAATAAAAAATGTCCCTCTAACTTTATTAATTTATTTAATTATAGCGAACCAGTTTAACGAGATAGTTGGACAAAAAATTAATTTATTATTTAATTAAATCTATTTTTTGTCAACTGTAATGAAATTATTAGGAAAATTCAGAAATTTAAAAGAAACTAGAAATTTTGAAAAATCACCAATTGTTTTTTTATTTAAATAATTGTGTCATTAAATTAAAATAAAAAATGTCCCTCTAATTTTATTAATTTATTTAATTATAGCGAACCAGTTTAACGAGATAGTTGGACAAAAAATTAATTTATTATTTAATTAAATCTATTTTTTGTCAACTGTAATGAAATTATTAGGAAAATTCAGAAATTTAAAAGAAACTAGAAATTTTGAAAAATCACCAATTGTTTTTTTTATTTAAATAATTGTGTCATTAAATTAAAATAAAAAAATGTCCCTCTAACTTTATTAATTTAAATAATTATAGAGAACCAGTTTAACGAGATAGTTGGACAAAAAATTAATTTATTATTTAATTAAATCTATTTTTTGTTAACTGTAATCAAATTATTAGGAAAATTCAGAAATTTCAAAGAAACTAGAAATTTTGAAAAATCACCAATTGTTTTTTTTATTTAAATAATTGTGTCATTAAATTAAAATAAAAAAATGTCCCTCTAACTTTATTAATTTAAATAATTATAGAGAACCAGTTTAACGAGATAGTTGGACAAAAAATTAATTTATTATTTAATTAAAGCTATTTTTTGTTAACTGTAATCAAATTATTAGGAAAATTCAGAAATTTCAAAGAAACTAGAAATTTTGAAAAATCACCAATTGTTTTTTTTATTTAAATAATTGTGTCATTAAATTAAAATAAAAAAATGTCCCTCTAACTTTATTAATTTAAATAATTATAGAGAACCAGTTTAACGAGATAGTTGGACAAAAAATTAATTTATTATTTAATTAAATCTATTTTTTGTTAACTGTAATCAAATTATTAGGAAAATTCAGAAATTTCAAAGAAACTAGAAATTTTGAAAAATCACCAATTGTTTTTTAATTTAAATAATTGTGACATTAAATTAAAATAAAAAAATGTCCCTCTAACTTTATTAATTTAAATAATTATAGAGAACCAGTTTAACGAGATAGTTGGACAAAAAATTAATTTATTATTTAATTAAAGCTATTTTTTGTCAACTGTAATCAAATTATTAGGAAAATTCAGAAATTTAAAAGAAACTAGAAATTTTGAAAAATCACCAATTGTTTTTTATTTAAATAATTGTGTCATTAAATTAAAATAAAAAATGTCCCTCTAACTTTATTAATTTATTTAATTATAGCGAACCAGTTTAACGAGATAGTTGGACAAAAAATTAATTTATTATTTAATTAAATCTATTTTTTGTCAACTGTAATGAAATTATTAGGAAAATTCAGAAATTTAAAAGAAACTAGAAATTTTTGAAAAATCACCAATTGTTTTTTTATTCAAATAATTGTGTCATTAAATTAAAATAAAAAAATGTCCCTCTAACTTTATTAATTTATTTAATTATAGCGAACCAGTTTAACGAGATAGTTGGACAAAAAATTAATTTATTATTTAATTAAATCTATTTTTTGTCAACTATAATCAAATTATTAGGAAAATTCAGAAATTTAAAAGAAACTAGAAATTTTGAAAAATCACCAATTGTTTTTTTTATTTAAATAATTGTGTCATTAAATTAAAATAAAAAAATGTCCCTCTAACTTTATTAATTTATTTAATTATAGAGAACCAGATAAACGAGATAGTTGGACAAAAAATTAATTTATTATTTAATTAAATCTATTTTTTGTTAACTGTAATCAAATTATTAGGAAAATTCAGAAATTTAAAAGAAACTAGAAATTTTGAAAAATCACCAATTGTTTTTTTTATTTAAATAATTGTGTCATTAAATTAAAATAAAAAAATGTCCCTCTAACTTTATTAATTTATTTAATTATAGCGAACCAGTTTAACGAGATAGTTGGACAAAAAATTAATTTATTATTTAATTAAATCTATTTTTTGTCAACTATAATCAAATTATTAGGAAAATTCAGGAATTTCAAAGAAACTAGAAATTTTGAAAAATCACCAATTGTTTTTTTATTTAAATAATTGTGTCATTAAATTAAAATAAAAAAATGTCCCTCTAACTTTATTAATTTATTTAATTATAGAGAACCATATAAACGAGATAGTTGGACAAAAAATTAATTTATTATTTAATTAAATCTATTTTTTGTTAACTGTAATCAAATTATTAGGAAAATTCAGGAATTTCAAAGAAACTAGAAATTTTGAAAAATCACCAATTGTTTTTTTATTTAAATAATTTTTTCAGATTCAAGTAAAAAAATGTCCTTCACACGTTCTAAATATATATAGTGGACCAGTTCAACGAGATAGTTGGATAAAACAATAATTTATTATTTAAGTAAATCCATTTTTTATCAATTGTAATCAAATTATTGGGAAATTCAGAAATTTATGAGAAACTGGAAATTTTGAAAAATTACCAATTTTTTTTTATTTAAATAATTTTATAAACAAATTCCGGTAAAAAAATGTCCCTCTAAGTTTGTAAATTAATTTAACACCAGTGGACCAGTTAAACGAGATAGTTGGACAAAACATTCATTTATTATTTAGTTAAATCTATTTTTTATCAATTGTAATCCAATTATTTGGAAAATTCAAAAATTTAAATGATTTTAAAGTATTTTTAAAAATTTCGAAGTTTTTCTTACTATTTTTTACGATTTAAAATTTTTTTTTCAGAATTTTAAGGGGCTTTTAATGATTTTTAAAGAGTTTTTAATGGTTTTTGGGATTTTTAAGGACTTTTAAGGATTTTTAAACTATTTTGAGGGATTTTAATGTTTTTTAAGGATTATTTTAGGATCTTTAATAATTGTTTAAGATTTTTAAGTATTTTTCAACTTTTTTAGGGATTTTTAAGAATTTTTTCAGGATTTTTTAAAAGATATTTTAAGGATTTTAACGATTTTTAATTTTTTTTTTCAGAATTTTAAGGGATTTATTTTTAAAGATTTTTAATGATCTTTAAAGATTTTTGGGATTTTTAAGGATTTTCAAGGACTTTCAAGAACTTTAATGGATTTTTAAGAATATTAAACTATTTTTAGTGATTTTAATGTTTTTAAGGATTATTTTAGGCTCTATAACAATTGCTTAAGATGTTTAAGTAATTTTAAGTGTTTTTATGGTTTTTTAGGGATTTTTAAGGATTTTTCAGTATTTTTTAGGATATTTTAAGGATTAAAATACTTAAATAAAAAGTATTTTTAAGAATTTATAAGATTTTCTTAAGATTATTAAAGATTTTTAATGATTTTAAGAATTTTGAAGGATTTTTAAGGATTAAAAATATTTTTAAGAATTCCTAAGATTTTCTTCAGATTTTTAAGGATTTTTAAAATTTTTTCAGAATTTTAAGGGAATTTTAAAGATGTTTAATGTTTTTTTTTTAATTTTTAAGGATTTTCAAAAAAAAATTTTAAGAATCTTAAACTATTTTTAGGGATTTTAATGTTTTTTAAGGATTATTTTAGAATATTTAAGAATTGCTTAGGATTTTTAAGTAATTTTAAGTATTTTTAAGGGTTTTTAGGGATTTTTCAGGATTTTTTTAGAATATTTTAAGGACTAAAATCCTTAAAAAGTATTTTTAAGAATTTCTAAGATTTTCTTCAGATTTTTAAAATGCTTTCAGAATTTTAAGTGATTTTTAATGATTTTGAAGGATTTTTAATGTTTTTTAAGGATTTTTGTAATTTTTAAGGATTTTCAAAAATATGTTTAAGAATTTTAAACTATTTTTAGGGATTTTAATGTCTTTTAAGGATTATTTTATAATCTTTAAGAGTTGCTTAAGATTTTTAAGTAATTTTAAGCATTTTTATGGATTTTTAACCTAATTAGGGATTTTAAAGTTTTTTAAGGATTATTTTAGGATCTTTAAGAATTGCTTAAGATTTTTAAGTAGTTTTAAGTATTTTTAAGGATTTATTATTTACCGAGAGTAGAGGAAGTATAATTTATAATCCAGAAATTGAACTCCTGGCTAATTGGTCTCTGCCAAAGCCAATAAACTAGGAAAAAAAAAAAAAGAAGAAATTGAACTCAGACACCTAATTGAGATAATTAGTATTTGTTATTTTTGGTGTCGTTACATATTTCTTGTTTCTTTTTATTTGTACTATATTGTTCTCCAATGTACTATAATTATTTAACAGCTTCCAATACAGTTGGCAACGTTGCTCTAGACATTCGTATGCACTGTATAAAGATGAACATAGTTTCAAACCGGCATAGAGAGTATATCGGCTAAGATTTTCTGAAGGAACATAAATACACATAACCCTTACATGCTAGTTTTGTATCTATATGTATATGAGACAATAAATATTCGTTTTGTCTTGATCTCGGGCCCTCGGCCACAGTAAAATGCAAAATACTTTCGCGAACTTTTAAAACATGAACTCTTTCATACATAAAAGAAATATATTTATATACCGATAGAAATAATATGGCTTGTTAAGTGTTTTTTTTTTAACTCGTTTATTAATATTTTTTTTTAATATTAGCGTGATACTTTCCAATAAAAATAAATCTAAAATTGGCTTTGATAATAAAGATATGATATCGGAGAAGGGGGGCGGGTAAACGATCGATTTTTTTTCAGATAGATACGGGGAAGTGCTATCTGTTTTATTGATGTGTCTGGCGGTCACTTGATGGGTAATAATCATGGCAAAACATTCGAATATAGCTTATAAAAGTAATAAACTTTATCGATTTAATTGGATTCAATTTATTCATGAATTTGTCATATTGTAGCGAGAAAGAAAAAAATTTAAAAACAATAGGAAAAAATATAGTTTACGTCAACTCTTCAGATTATGACAATTTATTTTTTATAGATTAATTTGGGGTCAAGGAACACGAAAATTCAAAAAAAACTTGGCGGTCTCTTACCAACAGAAAGTTATGAATTTTTGAAACCATCATCAGACCAACAATATTTTTTTTTATAACATTATCTGTTTTTAATACCGGTGTTTTATGATTTTCTTTTCATACACAAATCTAGAAATAATATCAAAATAAAGTATAATTTATTAAAAATCTTTAAAGAACATATTTTTCAGACGCCATTTTATTTCTTACGTCATTTTAGTCATATAGAAACCACAGAATATACACTATTACAGTGCGGAAACCAAAATATAGTGGAAACGTGAATGGGTGACCTTGAACTTAATTATCGTTAAGTTGACACCTAAATGTATAAAATGGTGACCAAGTGGGAGTTGGAAACAACCATAATGCAAAGAAAAAGTTTTAAATCTGCGGAACCGATTAAACAGTGGCCACAAAGTTGCTTCAAAATTTACCAGATCCGTGAATGCTGCTACATTTTTATTTATTAATATGCCAGTACGAACTCTGACACAAAAAACCAAATTAAGGCGTTTTACAATAGACAAAAAAAATTGTATAAGAGGGTATAAACTTGTATCAAAGATTTTCGCTCTCTCTCTTCAAAAAAAACTTTGTCAAAAGTCTTGAACATTTGGACCAGGGCCAGTTTCTGTATGATTTTACTTTTATTTTCTTCCAAAAAAATACAGTTCAGTAAAATGGTGCAAAAAAATTCGCAATGACGTAAAACTTCCTGATTTTGGAAAATAGTGGAAAAGTCACGCTAAAAAAGTGTGGAATAATGGAAAAAATTGGGAAAAGGCGGAAAAACGAGACAAAAATCTTTGAGGAAAAAAATATGGCATAAATAATAGTTATTAAAAAAATGGAGAAGAAAAAAGTAGGGCTAAAAACAATGTTTAAAATAACAGGGTTATGGATCAAAAATAACAGTAAACAAAGGGGAAGAAAAAATGGGGTTAAATAATAATTGTAAAAAATAATGGAGAGAAAATTTTTTTCCAAAACATTAGTTATAGGGGTAAAAATGGAACAAAAAAATTGGCACTGAATCTCATTTCTGAAAAATTACTTAAAAAGTTTTTATTAAAATTTAAGTGATAAAAAAGAACTTTTTAAGAAATTTTTCAGAAATGAGATTCAATAGCATTTTTTTTTAACAGTTTTTCCAAGAATTTTTATATTTCTAATCAAAAATAAGATAAATTCTGATATAAATAATTTTTCCAGAGGTTTTCGTACAGTCAAAAATAAGATAAATTAAAATTTTTTTAATTCTAATAAACACTTTTTTTTAAGAATTTTTATATAAACAAAACATAAGATACCTGAAATAATATTATTTTTTATTTTAATTAACAACTTAGTTAATAATAGTCAAAAATAACATTTAAAATTTATTAATATAATAAATATAAATTTTTTTGAGAAATTTTATATATTTTTTTGAATCCTGCAAACTATAACAAGCTTTTTTGAAAAAATTTCCTTTTTTGGAGCAATTTTTTTGAATCCTGCATACTATAATAATGTTTTTATAGAACTTTTTTGATCCTGTAAGCTTCAATAAACTTTTTTTGAGCAATTTTATATATTTTTTTAATCCTGCAAACTGTAATATGCTTCCTTTTTTAAATTTTCCTTTTTTAAAATCCTGCAAGAGGTAATAAACTTTTTTGAGCACTTTTATAAATTTTTTTAATCCTGTAAACTATAATAAGCTTTTTTGAAAAAAATTCCTATTTTTGGAGCAATTTTCTATTTTTTTTTTGAATCCTGCAGACTATAATAATGTTTGTAGAGAACTTTTTTGATCCTGTAAGCTTCAATAAACTTTTTTAAGCAATTTTCTATTTTTTTTTTGAATCCTGCATACTATAATAATGTTTTTAGAAAACTTTTTTGATCCTGTAAGCTTCAATAAACTTTTTTGAGCAATTTTATATATTTTTTTTATTCCTGCAAACTGTAATAAGCCTTTTTGAAAAAAAATTCTTTTTTTGGAGCAATTTTATATATTTTTTTTAAATCCTGCAGACTATAATAATGTTTCTAGAGAATTTTCTTGATCCTGTAAGCTGCAATAAATTTTTTTTGAGCAATTTTATATATTTTTTTAATCCTGCAAACTGTAATAAGCTTTTTTGAAAAAAATTCCTATTTTTGGAGCAATTTTCTATTTTTTTTTTTTTGAATCCTGCAGACTATAATAATGTTTGTAGAGAACTTTTTTGATCCTGTAAGCTTCAATAAACTTTTTTGAGCAATTTTATATATTTTTTTTTATTCCTGCAAACTGTAATAAGCCTTTTTGAAAAAAATTCCTTTTTTGGAGCAATTTTCTATTTTTTTTTTAAATCCTGCAGACTATATAAATGTTTTTATAGATTTTTTTTGTTCCTGTAAGCTGCAATAAACTTTTTTTGAGCAATTTTATATATTTTTTTAATCCTGCAAACTATAATAAGCTTTTTTGAAAAAAATTTTTAGTTTTGGAGCAATTTTTTATTTTTTTTTGAATCCTGCATACTATAATAATGTTTTTAGATCTAACTTTTTTGATCCTGTAAGCTTCAATAAATTTCTTTGAGCAATTTAATATATTTTTTAAAAAAATCGTAAAAAATTCTAAAAATTTTGAAATAATTTTTAATTAGAATTAGAGACATAAAAACTAACTAGAACATATTTCTAAATTATCAAATTTGTTTAAATATTTGGAACTTTTTGATCTTTCAAATTTTTGAATCTTTTTAATTTTTTGAATATTTTGAACTTTTTGGTTTTGAAATTTTTGAATTTTTTTAAAGTTTTTGACTTTTATTAAAATTTTATCCTTTAAACATGTCCATGTGAAAATATTTGTTCATTTTACCATTCAGCTTTATTTAATCTTTGAATTTTTTAAAATTGAAATTTTTGATTGTTTTTAGAATATTCGTTTTTTTTTTAATTTTTGTAATTTATAAAAAATTTCGCGTTTAACCTGTCCATGTAAAAATATTTATCTTTTACCATTCAAACCTGTCAATGAAAAAATATTTGTCCTTTTTATTACCCCCTTCAATACAATTAGATTTACGCCACCCTGTATATAACATTTTGGGATTTATCGCCTTTTTCCGAGAAAAAGGTAACATAGGGAGATTTTAGATTATTAAACTCTCTACAACTTTTGTTTTATGCTCTAATTATTATAAAATAAATTCGTTTATTTTTACGAAATTTTACGATTTTTTATGATTTTTTTACCATTACGATTTTTTTTAAGATTTTTTACTATTTTTTTATGATTTTTTTTACCATTTTTTTACGGATTTCAAAAAAATAAGAAAGATGGTAAAAACCGTAAAGAATCGTAAAAAAATGTGAAAAATCGTAAAAAATCGTTATATTCATTAATTTCGTGTTGCGTATAGTTCTTATGTTTATTGCTAAAGTAAACACCCGCAAAAAATGTTAAAAAATCGTAAAAGTCTTAAAAATCCGTAAAAAATCGTAAAAAAACATAAAAAATCGTAAAAAATTGTGAAAAATCGTTATGTCCATAAATTTCATGTTGCGTATAGTTCTTATGTTTATTGCTAAAGTAAACACCCGCAAAAAATGTTAAAAAATCGTAACAAAGTCTTAAAAATCCGTAAAAAATAATAAAAAATCGTAAAAAAATTGGTAAAAAAACTGGTAAAAAGTCGTAAAAAGTTGTAAATAATCGTAAACCATCATAAAAAATTGTAAAAAATCATGAAAAATCGTAAAAACTGGAACAAATGAAAAAAAAGGGGGTAATATCGGATAAGATCGAAAAACGCAAGTAAATTAGAAAAAAAAAATTGGAAAAAAAAAATCAAAATCAAATGCAATGAAAAATTCCGTTTATTCACAATAAGATTATAAACAAGATACAATTATTGATTAATAATATTTAGCATATATATTGATTAAATAATCTAACCCTTTACCTTTTCCTGATTTCACAGCAACTTTAACGAAATTTTGACCAACTCCGCCACCTACGATTTTAGCATCCGCTTTACTGTCTGATTTTTGGTTCAAAACTTGTAAACAGTAAATTTTACTATTATTATTACTAAACCATTCAAACTATAAAAAAAATAATTATTTAAAAAAAATATTTGAATGATAAAAAAAATTTGTACTTACTTTAGAACTTCTCCTAAGAAATGGAATTTTCATTTTTTGAATATGTTCGGATTTGACCAAATCTACTGGGGTTGCTATTATACAATTCCCGGCTCTAATTTCCGAATCTCCATATACGGGTACGAAAATAAATTGATAAGTCAGTAATACTGTCAGGAATAAAACGTACACTTGATTCATTTTTAACGCTGTTTTAATAAGTATTTAAAAAAAACCAAAGTTAATTGTTTTTATATCAGAAATTGTCATAAATTATTTAAAATATAAACACGCATAAAATAAATGACTCAAGAAATGATATAATAAGTAATTGCTATTTTTATTAAATAAAAATCGGGTATTTAAAATAATTATATTTTTTTGAATCAAAAAGCAATTTTTTAATTATCAGGTTTAACACGTTGACTGCCAACTATCAAATAATTAGTAGACAAACTACAAGATATCTCGTAGTTGGCAGTCAACGTGTTTAAATAAAATATAAAAATACTAAATTTTATTTATTATAAAAATCAAATGACTATTTTATAGAAGTATAAATTTTTAACACGTTGACTACCAACTATCAGATAATTAGTAGTCAAACTACAAGATATCTCGTAGTTGGCAGTCAACGTGTTAAAATAAAATATAAAAATACTAAATTTGATTCATTATAAATATCAAACAATTATTTTATAGGAGTATAAATTTTTAACACGTTGACTGCCAACTATCAGATAATTAGTAGTCAAACTACAAGATATCTCGTAGTTGGCAGTCAACGTGTTAAAATAAAATATAAAAATACTAAATTTTATTTATTATAAATATCAAACAATTATTTTATAGAAGTATAAATTTTTAACACGTTGACTGCCAACTATTAGATAATTAGTAGTCAAACTACAAGATATTTAGTAGTTGGCAGTCAACGTGTTAAAATAAAATATAAAAATACTAAATTTTATTTATTATAAATATCAAACAATTATTTTATAGGAGTATAAATTTTTAACACGTTGACTGCCAACTATTAGATAATTAGTAGTCAAACTACAAGATATTTAGTAGCTGGCAGTCAACGTGTTAAAATAAAATATAAAAATACTAAATTTTATTTATTATAAATATCAAACAATTATTTTATAGAAGTATAAATTTTTAACACGTTGACTGCCAACTATTAGATAATTAGTAGTCAAACTACAAGATATTTAGTAGTTGGCAGTCAACGTGTTAAAATAAAATATAAAAATACTAAATTTTATTTATTATAAATATCAAATGATTATTTTATAGAAGTATAAATTTTTAACACGTTGACTGCCAACTATCAGATAATTAGTAGTCATACTACAAGATATCTCGTTGTTGGCAGTCAACGTGTTTAAATAAAATATAAAAATACTAAATTTTATTCATTATAAATATCAAACAATTATTTTATAGAAGTATGAATTTTTAACACGTTGACTTCCAACTATTAGATAATTAGTAGTCAAACTACAAGATATTTAGTAGTTGGCAGTCAACGTGTTAAAATAAAATATAAAAATACTAAATTTTATTTATTATAAATATCAAACAATTATTTTATAGAAGTATAAATTTTTAACACGTTGACTGCCAACTATCAGATAATTAGTAGTCAAACTACAAGATATCTCGTAGTTGGCAGTCAACGTGTTAAAATAAAATATAAAAATACTAAATTTTATTTATTATAAATTTCAAACAATTATTTTATAGAAGTATAAATTTTTAACACGTTGACTGCCAACTATCAGATAATTAGTAGTCATACTACAAGATATCTCGTAGTTGGAAGTCAACGTGTTAAAATAAAATATAAAAATACTAAATTTTATTTATTATAAATTTCAAACAATTATTTTATAGAAGTATAAATTTTTAACACGTTGACTGCCAACTATCAGATAATTAGTAGTCATACTACAAGATATCTCGTAGTTGGAAGTCAACGTGTTAAAATAAAATATAAAAATACTAAATTTTATTTATTATAAATATCAAACAATTATCTTATAGAAGTATAAATTTTTAACACGTTGACTGCCAACTATCAGATAATTAGTAGTCATACTACAAGATATCTCGTAGTTGGCAGTCAACGTGTTAAAATAAAATATAAAAATACTAAATTTTATTTATTATAAAAATCAAATGACTATTTTATAGAAGTATAAATTTTTAACACGTTGACTACCAACTATCAGATAATTAGTAGTCATACTACAAGATATCTCGTAGTTGGCAGTCAACGTGTTAAATTAAAATATAAAAATACTAAATTTTATTTATTATAAAAATCAAATGACTATTTTATAGAAGTATAAATTTTTAACACGTTGACTACCAACTATCAGATAATTAGTAGTCATACTACAAGATATCTCGTAGTTGGCAGTCAACGTGTTAAAATTAAATATAAAAATACTAAATTTTATTTCTTATAAATTTCAAACAATTATTTTATAGAAGTATGAATTTTTAACACGTTGACTACCAACTATCAGATAATTAGTAGTCTAACTACAAGATATCTCGTAGATGGCAGTCAACGTGTTAAAATAAAATATAAAAATACTAAATTTTATTTATTATAAATATCAAACAATTATCTTATAGAAGTATAAATTTTTAACACGTTGACTGCCAACTATCAGATAATTAGTAGTCATACTACAAGATATCTCGTAGTTGGCAGTCAACGTGTTTAAATAAAATATAAAAATACTAAATTTTATTTATTATAAAAATCAAATGACTATTTTATAGAAGTATAAATTTTTAACACGTTGACTACCAACTATCAGATAATTAGTAGTCATACTACAAGATATCTCGTAGTTGGCAGTCAACGTGTTAAAATTAAATATAAAAATACTAAATTTTATTTCTTATAAATTTCAAACAATTATTTTATAGAAGTATGAATTTTTAACACGTTGACTGCCAACTATCAGATAATTAGTAGTCATACTACAAGATATCTCGTAGTTGGAAGTCAACGTGTTAAAATAAAATATAAAAATACTAAATTTTATTTATTATAAATATCAAACAATTATCTTATAGAAGTATAAATTTTTAACACGTTGACTGCCAACTATCAGATAATTAGTAGTCATACTACAAGATATCTCGTAGTTGGCAGTCAACGTGTTAAAATAAAATATAAAAATACTAAATTTTATTTATTATAAATATTAAACAATTATTTTATAGAAGTATAAATTTTTAACACGTTGACTGCCAACTATCAGATAATTAGTAGTCATACTACAAGATATCTCGTAGTTGGCAGTCAACGTGTTAAAATTAAATATAAAAATACTAAATTTTATTTCTTATAAATTTCAAACAATTATTTTATAGAAGTATGAATTTTTAACACGTTGACTACCAACTATCAGATAATTAGTAGTCTAACTACAAGATATCTCGTAGTTGGCAGTCAACGTGTTAAAATAAAATATAAAAATACTAAATTTGATTCATTATAAATATCAAACAATTATTTTATAGAAATATGAATTTTTAACACGTTGACTGCCAACTATCAGATAATTAGTAGTCAAACTACAAGATAACTCGTAGTTGGCAGTCAACGTGTTAAAATAAAATATAAAAATACTAAATTTTATTTATTATAAATATTAAACAATTATTTTATAGAAGTATAAATTTTTAACACGTTGACTGCCAACTATCAGATAATTAGTAGTCATACTACAAGATATCTCGTAGTTGGCAGTCAACGTGTTAAAATTAAATATAAAAATACTAAATTTTATTTCTTATAAATTTCAAACAATTATTTTATAGAAGTATGAATTTTTAACACGTTGACTACCAACTATCAGATAATTAGTAGTCTAACTACAAGATATCTCGTAGTTGGCAGTCAACGTGTTAAATTAAAATATAAAAATACTAAATTTTATTTATTATGAATATTAAACAATTATTTTATAGAAGTATAAATTTTTAACACGTTGACTGCCAACTATCAGATAATTAGTAGTCATACTACAAGATATCTCGTAGTTGGCAGTCAACGTGTTAAATTAAAATATAAAAATACTAAATTTTATTTATTATAAATATTAAACAATTATTTTATAGAAGTATAAATTTTTAACACGTTGACTGCCAACTATCAGATAATTAGTAGTCATACTACAAGATATCTCGTAGTTGGCAGTCAACGTGTTAAAATTAAATATAAAAATACTAAATTTTATTTCTTATAAATTTCAAACAATTATTTTATAGAAGTATGAATTTTTAACACGTTGACTACCAACTATCAGATAATTAGTAGTCAAACTACAAGATATTTAGTAGTTGGCAGTCAACGTGTTAAGTGATAAAATAATTAAATATTTTTATTTAAGCGCTAAAGGACTCAAAATGTCTTAAAAATTAAGAATTTCATAATTTTGAATTTATTTTAATCATCAGGAAAAGTCAAAATGGCTGCTAAAAATATAAACGTAATTTTTGTGTAAATATTTTAAATTTGTAAAAATATTTTTTTTAAATTAATTTTAAATGCAAAAATAAACGATTAAAAAAAGGGTCATTCTTATCATTATTGTTAACGTATATATGAATAATTGTATTTAAGGTATTTCCACTCATTTTATTTAAATTCTTTAATGTATTAATTAAAAATTCCATATTTATATATATTAAAAAAAAATGGAATTAACATGTGTAGATAATTGATTGACGTACATATAGGAGGGGGTACTTGGTATTAATTTTCTTAATAATGAAGGATAATTAAAATTAAAAAAAAAATTGAGTAACTGTTTGTATTATTTCTATATTGATTGATTTTTGTACTGAAAAAAATAATTTCGTATAAAAAAATGTGAAGTGAAAAAATGTCTAGTAGCAATTTTTATGAATGCCAAATATCACTAAATTCAAAAAATTTGATAATTTTGATGTTTCTAAAATTTACTAATTAAGGTAAGAAAATTTGACATTTGGGAAATAACATTCAACTTTAAAATTTTTACAATTTTGACATTTTTCTGACTTGGAAATTGACATTAAAGTAAAAAAAATTAATAATTGGTCAACTCAAATTTTAAAATTTTAGTGTTTAAATTTTATACTTAGAATTATAAATCTTTTTTTTTAAATAATTATTAACTAAATTATAAATTCTTAATTTTTATAAATTTTAATTTATTTAAGATAAATTAGTTTAACTTCTTAGATTTTTAGTGAATCTGGCAACACTGGCAAACATTCAAATATAAAATTTTCTGACAAATTAATAATACAGAGTGGGCAATTTAAATTATTACAATCAATTGCGGAAATTTTAAAAGTGAACGTATTTTTAACATCATCCTGTATATTTAATAAATCATATTAGATTTAGAAACTTTTATCAGATATAAAATTTTCTGACAAATTAATAATACAGGGTGTGCAATTTAAATTATTACAATCAATGGGGGAAATTTTAAAAGTGAACGTATTTTTGACACCATCCTGTATATTTTTGATAATTGTCTTGTAATTTTATAAACTATATTAGATTTAAAAACTTTTATCAAATATAACATTTTCTGACAAATTAATAATACAGGGTGTGCAATTTAAATTATTGCAATCAAAAGTAAAAATTTTAAAAGTGAACGTATTTTGACATCATCCTGTATATTTTTGATAATTGTTTTGTAATTTTATATATTTTATTGGATTTAGAAACGTTTATCAAATATAAAATTTTCTGACAAATTAATAATACAGGGTGTGCAATTTAAATTATTAGAATCAAAAGTGAAAATTTTAAAAGTGAACGTATTTTTGATATCGTCCTGTATATTTTTGATAATTGTTTTATAGTTTTATAAATTATATTTGATTTTGAAACTTTTATTAAATATAAAATTTTTTGACAAATTCATAATACAAGGTGTGTAATTTAAATTATTTCAATCAAAAGCGAAAATTTTAAAAATGAACGTATTTTTGACATCATGCTGTATATTTTTGATAGTTGCTTTGTAATTTTATTAATTTTATTGGATTTGGAAATTTTTGCTACGAGTAAATTTTTTTGTAATACTAATACTACAGGGTGTGCAAGTGAAATAGTTATGATTTAACGTATTATTGTTATCATACTGTATATTTTTTATAATTGTCTTCTACTTTTATAAATTATATTGGATTTATAAACTTTTACTAGGAGTGAAATTTTTTTGTCAAATTAATACTACAGGGTGTACAAATTAGAGTTATTTTTTAATCATAATTCACATATTATTGTCATCATCCTGTATATTTTTTATAATTGTTTTGTACTTTTATAAATTCTATTAGATTTAGAAACTTTTAATGGAAGTGAAATTTTTTGTCAAATTAATACTACAGGGTGTACAAATTAAAGAGTTAATTTTATAATCATAATTCACGTATTATTGTCATCACCCTGTATATTCTTGATAATTGGTCTGTAGTTTTATAAATTATATTGGATTTAGAAACTTTTACAATGAGTAAAAGTTTCTGTCAAACTAATACTACAGGGTGTACAAATTAAAGAGTTATTTTTTAATCATAATTCACGTATGATTGACATCATCCTGTATATTTTAGATAATTGTTTTATAGCTATATAAATCCTATTAGATTTAGAAACTTTTACCAAGAGTGAAATTTTTTTGTCAAATTAATACTACAGGGTGTACAAATTAAAGAGTTATTTTTTAATCATAATTCACATATTATCGTCATCATCCTGTATATTTTTTTTAATTGTTTTGTACTTTTATAAATTCTATTAGATTTAGAAACTTTTAATGGGAGTGAAATTTTCTGTCAAATTAATACTACAGGGTGTACAAATTAAAGAGTTAATTTTTTAATCATAATTCACGTATTATTGTCATCACCCTGTATATTCTTGATAATTGGTCTGTAGTTTTATAAATTATATTGGATTTAGAAATTTTTACATTCAGTAAAATTTTCTGTCAAACTAATACTACAGGGTGTACAAATTAAAGAGTTATTTTTTAATCATAATTCACGTATGATTGACATCATCCTGTATATTTTTGATAATTGTTTTATAGTCTTATAAATTATATTCGATTAAAAAAAATACTAGGAATGAAATTTTCTGTTAAACTAATTCTACAGGGTGAGTAAATTAACGAGATGTTTTTTAATAATAACTCACATATTATTGACATCATCCTGTATATTTTTGATAATTGTTTTGCATTTTTATACATTTTATTAGATTGAAAAACTTTTACTGGAAGTAAAATTTTCTGTCAAAATATTACTACAGGGTGTACAAATAAAAGAGTAATTTTTTAATCAAAATTCACGTATTATTGACATCACCCTGTATATTTTGTTTTGTAATTTAATACATTTTATTAGATTGAAAAACTTTTACTGGAAGTGAATTTTTCTGTCAAACTAATACTACAGAGTGAGTACATTAAAAAGTTATTTTTTAATCATAAATCACGTATTATTGACATCACCCTGTAGATTTTTAATAATTGTTTTGTAGTTTTATAAATTCAATTAGATTTAGAAACTTTTATCAAGAGTGAAATTTTCTGTCAAACTAATACTACAGGGTGTACAAATGAAATATATAATTCACGTACATCATCCTGTATATTTTTTGTCTAATAAAAATAATTAAATTTAGAACCTTTATTAAGCATTAAATATTCTCAAAAATTATTAATACAGGGTATGCAAAATTAAATCTTTAACTTCGTTAAAATAAGCGACTATTGGGTTTTTTTATTTTTTTAACCTTCCATATACACCAAGTAGTAAGGTCCGGATTCGCTCTAAACTGTATTTAAACTAGAGCATAATAAAATTATAAAAATAATTTTTTCAAATGATCTTTACTTCTTAGGCCTGTCTGCCCAAATTAAAATATTGTGCCCTTTTACTCCTTAAGTCTACCCATGTAATAAAATTTGGACCCTTCACTCCTTACTCCTGTCCATATATTAATATTTGGTCGTTTTATCACTTACGCATGCTACTTTAAAAATATTTAGCGTTTTTACGATTTAAGTTGTTTTTTCTAAATATTGAACCGCTTATCCTTTAAGCCGGTCCATTTAACAACAAATTTGGGCCCTTTATCTTATTCTGATTCTAAATTAAAAATTTTATATTATATTGTCCAAATAGAAAAGTGAGTGCAAAATAAAATACAGTATGTTCCATAAAAAAAAATTACAAATTTGATTTGGCACTGTCTTATGGAACGCACTATATATTTATAATTAATTTTAAATATTTTCTTATTAACTTTTTCACAAAAGTTAACCACCCTCTATATCTTAAATATTATAGTATACAGGATGGTCACAATTTAAATTACCTAAAATGGGACAAAATTTGAGTAATTGTAAGAATGAAAAAAATTTTCGATATCAGGACGGTTTTGGAGATATTGAATTTAAAAAAAATCGTGTCCAAATTTAAATTTTATTGTAACGTGCAAATAGAAAAAATACATTAAGGTTTTTGTATCTTTTATCCTATATAGACAATTTTTTTTTTTTTTTTTTTTTTTTTTTTTTTTTTTTTTTTTTTTTTTTTTTTTTCAAATAAATTGTGACCACCCTGTATATGAGCGATGTAGCGGGAAAGTAATGAGGGTTTTGTGACCAAAAAAAGTTGATAATAAAATACATTTGCATTTATTTTTAATAAAACAATTAATAAATAAATATATCATTAATTTCCATATATGTAAATTCTATACGACAAACGACGGTTCGGTTGCGATTTTAAGGTCATTTTAACAAAATTAAGATTAACTCCACCTTCTGTAATTAACACGGTACCAGCAGCTTGGGTAATTTGATTCAAAACTAAAATACAATAAATCCTTTTTTCGGCAGTATATACAAACTAAAAAAAAAATTAATAATTAAAAATAGCGGGAAAGTAAAAATAGAAAATTAAATAAAAAAATACTTATTACAATTCTAATATAAATAGAAATTACAGATAATTGAAAATTGATTGTAACTGACTTTTTTTTTATAATTGTCATAAAACACAATTTCGTACGGAATTTACGGGGTATAAAAAAAATAATATTTTTTTAAATGGAACATACTGAATATTATTAAATTTTTGGAGTTACTTACGTTTACAGTTTGTGATTCTGCTGCTCTATTTCTAAAGATTTTTTCTACTCTTAATAAATCAACTGGCGATGCAAGATTGCAAGCTCCTTCTCTTATTTCTGGTGTTGGTGTTTTTGCTTGTTGCATAGTCGGTAAAAATAATTGAAAAACCAAAAAAATGGTAACAAATAAAGCGGTTTCTCCTCTCATTATGGAACTGTTGATAATTTAAAAATTGTTCCTACTTTTATTTAATAAAATTTCATAAATAATTTAAAGAATGATAAATTATATATTTTTATATGATAAATATTAATATTTTATAAAGTGACCGCCAAAAATAATTTTTTATGGAATAATTTGCGTTTGTCTGATTATTTCAATTTCCATATTAAAATAATTATAATAAAGAAACGAATATTAGAAGATTTTCTGCAAGTCCAAAAAAAATATTTCAAGCCCAAAATCCATTTGGGTCCAGCCCCCCATTTTTCGAATTTTGATAATTTGAAAGTTGTTCCAAATTGTTCCAAAAAATTATTCCTTAAACCTTAATACTAAGACCGCAAAACTCAAAAAACCATTTTTAGAGCTAGCCCCCCATTATTTTCTTTTCAATTTTTTTCTTATTGCACTAGATTGTTCTAGTTGTTCTGAACATTATTCCAAATTTTCATGTTAACAAAAAAATTCTTTCAAGCCCAAAATCCATAAAATCCATTCGAGTCTAGCCCCCCCCCCCCATTGTTTTTTTCAAAGTTTTTTTGTTGTTCTAAATTGTTCTAGTTATTCTTAGCATTGAACCAAATTTTCATATTTTAAGCTCAAAATTTTAGAGCAACTCTCAGTCAATATATTTTAAATAATGGGGGGCTAGCCATAAAAGGTTTTAAATGATTTTGAGCTTAAAATAATTTTTTTTAATAGATGAAAATTTGAAACAATTGATTTTTCACTTGAAATAATTTTTTTTAAGAATGTTTGGAATAACTAGAACAACCTGGTGTAATAAGAAAAACATCTAAAAAATAATAATGGGGCTAGGTCTAAAAATGATTTTTTGGGTTTTTCGGTTTTTGTATTTATAATTAACGAATACTTTTCTGGAAAAGTTTGGTACAAACCTAGGACAACTTTCAAAATATCAAAATTCTAAAAATGGGGGGGTCAACTTCACACACATTCATAACGACCATTAAAAAAACGCCGCTACTTTTATTTTAACCAATGAGATAAGGCTAACTTAACTTCTGATTTAACGGTCGCCTGAGATTGAAGGATTCTGTAAAAAACTACCGCGCCACTTTTGAATTTATGGGACTGTTTCACAAGCTCTCGTCGTGAACAGTTAATATTGTTTTCAACTAGCACGTTCTCTTCGAAGAGTTGATTATTTACGTCTTATAAGTTTTAAATAATGTTAATATAAATAAACCCAACACACTAACAGTATCCAAGTAGCTCAGCTACGAACCGACAGACGGTTTTAGTTGACTTGGGTCACTGAAAATAATAAAATTCGAAATCGTTTTATCGATTGCTGAAAAGAGAAATCCAAAATTCGAAACCGCTCTCGATTTATTACTGAGACAGACGGAAAGACGGACAAACAGACAGACAAACGGTTGCAGTTAACTTAGGTCATTGAAACCAGTAGGTGGTTGAGCTATTGTGACCAGCTGTCGATTGCTGAAAACAAAGTTACAAAATTCGAAACCGTTCTAGAGTTATCGCTGTAACAGACAGACATACAGACGGACAGACTATGACAAAACAAAGAACCCCGCACACAATGTTAAGAAATTGGTCCTCGGATGTTAATGAAAATTATTTTATATGTTGTTGGTGTTACTAAATGTAAAAAAATTATCAAGTTTAAATTTTTGCTATGTCTGGTTTAGCATCTACAGAGTGTTAAAATTAATACTGTTTTAGTAACTCGAAGTTTCTAAGCTGAAACAAGAAAAACGAACTAAAAAAATGAATAAACCCAATATAGAAAATAAGTGCAACCAATAAAAACAGTTTAGTACTATTATACAGGATGTCTCATTTATATGGAAAGAACAGATTACTTTTGAGCTTCAATATCGATATAAATACAACAACCAAAATTAGAAAAATGTTTAAAAAATAATTATATTTTGTTAATCTCTATTTAAAATGAAATATATAGAGCGCGTGGTCTTTATATAGAAAATGGTAAAATTGTGTAAAAAATATTTACTGCATGTATAATTTTAAATTATTTTAATTTATACAAGTTGTCTCAATAAAAAGATCTGCACCATAGTTATATTATTTTAAATGGAACACTCTGTATTTTTCCATCTCTCTCTCTTTCTCTTACTTTCTTTCTTTTTCTACAGTATGAATTTTTTCTTATTTAGAATTTTTTTTATATATCATTTGTAATTATTTTTAGAGGTTTTTTCTAGTTTTTTCTCATTTTTTTGTGTTTATTCGTTTATTTTTCTACTTCTTGGTTTTTTTTTGTTTTTCTTTTTTTCTTTTGTGATTTTTTATAATTCTTCATTATTGTTCTTGTTTTTTTCTATTTTTTCTTTCGTTTTTTAATTTTTTTCTAATTCTGATATTTTGCAATTATTTGTGCCTTTTTTTAGATATCTTTGCGATTTTTTGCAAGTTTTTCATTTTTTTTCGATTTTTTTAAAAATGGTGAAAGCGCGATTTGACCCGAGAAAAAAGGCAAGACAGCCTTCAAAAATCTTCTGATTTTTTCATCACTCTGATTTTTAAAATAATTAGTATGGGGATAGTTTGAGGGGCGTAGATTCCAAAAAAATGATCAGTTCCTCTCTAGCCCTTTTAGTTTCAGAGGAAAATGTTTTTTTTTTTAATGGTGAATGCTCGATTTGACCCGAAAAAAAAGGCAAGACTTCAAAAATCTTCAGATTTTTTCATCACTGGGATTTTTAAAATTTTTGGTATAGGGGTGGTTTTAGGGGCGTTGATTTTAAAAAAATGATCAGTTCCTCTCTAGCCCTTTTAAAGTTTCAGAGGAAAATCAGTTTTTTAAAAAATGGTGAAAGCGCAATTTAACCCTTCAAAAATCTTCAGATTTTTTCATCACTTTTTTCTAATTTTTCCTCATTTCTTTTCGTGGTTTTTTTTCTATTTTTTCGTCTTCTAATTTTTTCTTATTTGCTATTTTTTTGTCATATTTTTGTGATTTTGTTGCGTTTTTTTTGCTATTTTTTGTGATATTTTTCGATTTCTTGCGTTTTTTTTCGTATTTTACAACTTTATTTTTCATTGTTCCCCAATATTTTTGAATATCAAAGTTTTTTTTTCATTATTTTCCTCTCTAGCCCTTTTAGTTTCAGAAGAAAATGATTTTTTTTTTAAAAAAATGGTGAAAGTGCAATTTGACCAGAAAAAAAAGGCAATACTATAGCCTTCAAAAATCTTCAGATTTTTTCATCACTTTTTTTCTAATTTTTCCTCATTTTTTGTCGTTGTTTTTTTTTTCTATTTTTCTTCTAATTTTTTCTTATTTGCGATATTTTTGTCATATTTTTGTGATTTTGTTGCGTTTTTTTTTGCGATTATTTTGCTATTTTTTGTGATATTTTTCGCTTTCTTGCGTTTTTTTCTTCGTATTTTACAACTTTATTTTTCATTTTTTCCCAATATTTTTGAATTTCAAAGTTTTTTTATCTTTTTTATAATTTTTTCCGATTTTTTTTCGATTCTTTTAATTTTTTCGATTCTTTTCATTTTTTCAATTCTTTTGATTTTTTCTATTTTTTTTTATTTTTCAATTTTTTTCTAATCGTTCCTCATTGTTCTGTTTTTCCATTCTTTTTTTTTTGTTTTATAACTGTCTCATTATTTTTGTCATTTTTTTTGTAATTTTATCATTTTTTAGTCATTTTTTTGGTCATTTTTTTGCGGTTTTTTTGCGATTGTTTTGCTTTTTTTTGCGATATTTTCTGATTTCTTGCGTTTTTTTTTGCGATTTTTAGCGTTCTATTTTTCGGTTTGTTGATTTCTTCATTTTTTCCGAATTTTACAATTTTATTTTTCATTTTTTCCCAATATTTTCTAATTTCTCTCAATTTTTTAAGTTTTTACGTTTTTTTTTCGATTTTTTTTCCACTTTTTTTCGATTATACTAATTTTTGTAAAAAAAACTATTAAATAGCATCTCGAATTTCGTACTTTGAAATCTAGTCACCATAATTTTAAATCTAAAAGAAACTTAGTTTTTCTACAAGCGTGCGGAAAGTTGTACTTTTCTGCACTAGTGCGGAAAGTTGTAACTTTCCGCACGCTTGTTGAAAAAATACTTTTTGCTAAATTTTTTTTAATTCTAGGCGCTTTTAGAAAAAATATTGTTCCTAACACTTGCGTAAAGTATCTTTTTCCCACTTAATTGCATGCCCGAACTCCGCTTCGCGTCGTTCGGGCAACTGCAATTGCGTGCGGAAAAGTATACTTTTCCGCACACTTGTAGAAAATAGTTTTTATAGCGATTTTTATGGCTTTTTTTAGGTTACATTTTCATAAATCTATTGTTTTTTCCATTTTATTTTTTTTTTACTTTTCAATATATTCAGGAACTAATTTAATACCATTAGAACATCATAAAAGCAAATCCGCATATATTTATTACCTCAATAATCCGTCTTATATATTCAAAAATTTCCCTATGCTTATCCATTTGCTAACGCCGCCTTAAAGCGTCGTCAAATCTTAGGAGTGTCAAGTGACCTGGAAGACAAATAAAAAGTTGCGTTGAGCGTCGCGACGTTTGACCTGACCTTGCAGATATTAACATTGTCGACTTGATCATTGAAAATATCCTGTTTTTTTCGGTATTTGTATGTTGTCGATCAGATTATTGAAAATTTATACTCATTTTAGTAAAATTTAGATTATTTAAACAATAATCAATAAGGTTAAAAACAAATAATTATATAAATTAAGTAACTAGATTCTTCATGTTTTCTATATTTTTATTTTATTAATCATAAGTATATTAATTTTTTACAAAAATATTAATTTGCATATATAGAAATTAAATAATTTAAACCATCCCCTTTATTCGATGTAATTTTAATTTTAACAAAATTAAAATTAGGTCCACCACCTTTAATTTCCACAGTGCCTTTATAAC
This sequence comes from Neocrepidodera transversa, assembly GCA_963243735.1. NCBI lineage: Eukaryota > Metazoa > Arthropoda > Insecta > Coleoptera > Chrysomelidae > Neocrepidodera > Neocrepidodera transversa. The sequence goes on along the minus strand of OY725355.1, from coordinate 1,918,051 downwards.
GTTGGTTTTGATTCAAAGCTAATACACAATAAATCCTTTTGGTAGTATCAAATCGAAACTAAAAAAATTAAAAAAAATATTTAAGATATATACAGGAAAAATAATAATAAAAACAAACTTACATGTGTTTCTTGAACCTGGTTTTGTTTTGCATATCTAAATTTTGTTTCCTGTTTTATTAAATCTCCTTGATTGGCAAAAAGGCAATTACCAGCTCTTATTTCGGGGCCTGTATTTTGCGGATCTTGTGCGATTACCAAAAAAAATTGACAACCCAACAAAATAGTAATAAATAAAATGTTCATGATTATTATTAAACTGTAATTATTTTTAAAAATTTCAGACTTATATTTCATAAATTTTTATAAATAATTCATATTCATATTAAGTTGTATGTTGATTAATATTTTAATTTAAAATATATTTTTTAATTATATTTAGCGTTCGATAATTTGTCTAAAGATAGCGCCTATAACAATGTTTAAATTATTACTTATATGAGTGCCAATTTAAATTTTTTTCAACAAGACAAGATTAAAATAGCCGAGCGCAGCGAGGTTTTTACGTTTCTTTTAATATGAATCTTACTACACCGATAAACTTAATCTATTTACAAAAGGGATAAGCATTGTTGCTTTTGACAATTTGTTCAATAAGACATGCTTAAAATAACCGAGCGAAGCGAGGTACTATTTAATAAGAAACTTCTCCATACAGAGACAAGCTTAATTTAGTTACCAGAGGGGTAAACACTGCGTTCGAGAATTTGTCTAAAGATAGCGCCTACAACTATCTATATTTGTATAAATACAGACAATTTTCATCACTTTTTATGTTATTTTCTTACAAACTGGCTAAGTCAATTAATCGATATTTATTACATTGTTTTTGTGTTATTTATTTAGTATCTAACTGAATAAACGAACGAAGCGAGGTTCATTACGTTGTAACGAAGTTATTTAGTTACCGCGATTCTTTTCATACTTTTACTTAATATTTGATAATTAAAATATATTAAATATATCGCGCACGGCACTGGATTATATTATAATTAAAATTATTTCGAATACAAAATCAATCCTATCGATAGATGGAAACAGTCGCTTACATGCTTCTCAGAGGCAAAACTTTACCGTATACCACGATTCAATTCGTTCTCATCAGTTGAGAACCGGATACAGTATCGGTTCAGTGTTTTTACTAAAAAATTTCTTCTTTTTTTATGATTTGTGTCATTTTTCTCACTCAAAAATTACCCTCACATTTCTGTCTTATTTTTGTAACTTTATCACCTAAAATTACCCCTACTGTTATTTCTTAAATTTAGTCACTTTGTGGAGTACTTTTTTTCCCTCTTTTCAGTAAAAAGTTTCTTTTTTTTATGGATTTTGTCATTTTTCTCAGTCAAAAATTACCCCCACTTTTCGGTCTCATTTTTGTAAATTTCTTACCTAAAATTACCCCTACTGTTATTTCTTGAATTTTGTCACTTTTTGGAGTACTTTTTTCCCCTGTTTTCAGTAAAAAAAAATTCTTCTTTTTTTATGAATTTTGTCATTTTTCTCACTCAAAAATTACTCTCACTTTTCTGTCTTATTTCTGTAACTTTATCACCTAAAATTACCCCTACTGTTATTTCTTAAATTTAGTCACTTTTTAGAATACTTTTTTCCCCTCTTTTCGCTAAAAAAATTCTTTTTTTTTATGAATTTTGTCATTTTTCTCCTTCAAATATTACCCCCACTTTTCTGTCTTATTTTTATAACTTTCTCACCTAAAATTACCCCTACTGTTATTTCTTAAATTTAGCCACTTTTTGAGTACTTTTTTCCCCTCTTTTCACTCAAAAATTTCACCTAATTTCTTTATTAATTATGTCAATTTTCTCATTTAGAACTACTCCCACCTTTTTCTTCATTGTTTCACTTTTTAAGTTCTTTTTCCCTACTTTTCACTCAAAAATAAACCCCTTTTTTTTCCAAATTTCTCACAATTATGGTTTTTTTGTTTATAAATTGTCCCTTTTTACAAAAAATTACCGCATTTTTTCAATTTTGCTCTTTTTTTAATAAATTATCCTTTTCCAAAAAAAAATTCCCCCTTTTTCTCAATTTGATTTTTTTTTATCACTTTTTTCCTAATTTTACTCTTTTTTTAAAAAATTATCTATTTTTTCTTAATTTTGTCCTTTTTTCAATAAATTACTGTCTTTTTCCAAAAAAATTCCCCCCGTTTTTTTTTTCAATTTGACTTTTTTTCTCCTTTTTACTTAAAAAATTACCACTTTTTCTCAATTTTGCTCTTTTTTCAATAAATTATAATCTTTTTCTCAATTTTGCTTGTTAACATATCGACGCTCCAGACCAAACGTCGCGACGCTCAACGCAATATTTTTACCTGTCTTTCAGGCCTCTTGACACCCCTAAAATTTGACAACGCTATTACCGTCACAGTTTTTTTTACAAAAAATAATAGTAATAATTGTGTTTTAAAAATTAATACCATATTTGTGATTACAAATATTCTCTAGTGCTAAAAATACCTAAAAAAATTATAACAACCTGAAATAATTAATATTAAAATATTAATCAACCAGCCATGAAAATACATACATACCAATTATGGTCGATCTGAATTATTTATGAAAATTTATAAAATATAAGTATAAAATGTTTTAAAAATAACTATAGTTTAATAATTATTATCATGAACATTTTATTTGTTACCCTTTTTCTAGGTTGTCAATTTTTTTTGGCATTCGCCCAAAATCCACAAAATCAAGGAGCCGAGATTAAAGCTGGTATTTGCAATTTTGCTAACCCAGCGGAATTATTAACAACCCAAACAATTGTTAAAAATGCAATAAAAGATCAAGTTGTAACTAAACATGTAAGTTTTTATTATATTTTATATTTTTTATAAAATTAATTAAAAAATATAAAAATACACGTTTTATTTTCCATGTAGATGGAAAGTCACACTGAAGTGGTATTTTATTAATCTACACAATTAAAAATTCATTTTATTTCATTTTTTAAAATAACCCTGTATATCTTTATTTTCAAAATCTTGAAATGAATTTTTAAGATTCTTAAGATTTTTTTCTGGTTTTCATAATTTTTGTAATTGTTTAAAAACAACCCTGTATATTTGTATTTTCAAAATCATGAAATGATTTTGTAAGATTTTTAAGTTTTTTTCTGGTTTTTTTATGATTATTGTAATTGTTTAAAAAAAAACCTGTATATTTTTATTTTCAAAAGTTTGAAACGATTTTTTAAAATTCTCAAGATTTTTATCTGGTTTTTTAAGGTTATTGTAATTGTTTAAAAACAACCCTGTATATTTTTATTTTCAAAATCTTGAAATAATTTTTTAAGATTTAAAGATTTTTTTCTGGTTTTCACAATTTTTGTAATTGTTTAGAAAACAACCCTGTATATTTGTATTTTCAAAATCATGAAATGATTTTTTAGGATTTTTAAGATTTTTTAAGATTTTTAAGATTTTTAAGATTTTTTTTTGGTTTTTCATGATTTTTGTAATTGTTTAAAAACAACCCTGTATATTTGTATTTTCAAAATCATGAAATGATTTTTTAAGATTTTTAAGTTTTTTTCTGGTTTTTTTATGATTATTGTAATTGTTTAAAAAAAACCCTGTATATTTTTATTTTCAAAATCTTGAAATGATTTTTTAAGATTTAAAGATTTTTTCTGGTTTTCACAATTTTTGTAATTGTTTAGAAAACAACCCTGTATATTTGTATTTTCAAAATCATGAAATGATTTTGTAAGATTTTTAAGTTTTTTTCTGGTTTTTTTATGATTATTGTAATTGTTTAAAAAAAAACCCTGTATATTTTTATTTTCAAAAGTTTGAAACGATTTTTTAAAATTCTCAAGATTTTTATCTGGTTTTTTAAGGTTATTGTAATTGTTTAAAAACAACCCTGTATATTATTATTTTCAAAATCTTGAAATGATTTTTTGGGATTCTTAAGTTTTTTTCTGTTCTTTTTATGATTTTTGTAATTGTTTAAGAACAACCCTGTATATTTTTATTTTCAAGTTTGAAACGATTTTTTAAAATTCTCAAGATTTTTTAAGGTTATTGTAATTGTTTAAAAACAACCCTGTATATTTGTATTTTCAAAATCATGAAATGATTTTTTAAGATTTTTTTGTTTTTTTAAGATTCTAAAGATTTTTTCTGGTTTTCATAATTTTTGTAATTGTTTAAAAACAACCGTGTATATTTGTATTTTCAAAATCATGAAATGATTTTTTAAGATTTTTAAGTTTTTTTCTGGTTTTTTTATGATTATTGTCATTGTTTAAAAAAAAACCCTGTATATTTTTATTTTCAAAAGTTTGAAACGATTTTTTAAAATTCTCAAGATTTTTTTCTGGTTTTTAAGGTTATTGTAATTGTTTAAAAACAACCCTGTATATTATTATTTTCAAAATCTTGAAATAATTTTTTGGGATTCTTAAGTTTTTTTCTGTTTTTTTTTTATGATTTTTGTAATTGTTTAAGAACAACCCTGTATATTTTTATTTTCAAAAGTTTGAAACGATTTTTTAAAATTCTCAAGATTTTTTAAGGTTATATTGTAATTGTTTAAAAACAACCCTGTATATTTGTATTTTCAAAATCATGAAATGATTTTTTAAGATTTTTAAGGTTTTTTCTTATGATTATTGTAATTGTTAAAAAACAACCCTGTACATTTTTATTTTCAAAATCTTGAAATGATTTTTTAAGAATTTTAAGATTTTTTTCTGGTTTTTCATGATTTTTGTAATTGTTTAAAAACAACCCTGTACATTTTTATTTTCAAAATCTTGAAATGATTTTTTAAGATTTTTAAGATTTTTTTTGTAACTTTTTATTTTTTAGTTTCTTTTTACAACAACCAAAAGGATTTATTGTGTTTTGGCTTTGAATCAAAAACATCATGATAAAGGAACTGTCGAAATTACCAGTGGTGGACCCAATTTTAATTTTATCAAAATGAAATTCACATCGAAAGTAGGCCATGGTTTGAATTATATAATTTTTGTATATGGAAATTAATATAATTCATAAAAAAATTAATTTCGAAACAATAACAAAAATTTATTTATAAAAAAATTTTGTGTTTATTTTGGTTTTTTTTTTATTGTAAAATAAAAATAGTGTACATTAATAAATTTTATCCAGTTACTTGCATATAATTTTTGAACATTGCTATCATTTCTATGAAATTCTGCATAAAATTCCAAATTTCCTGTTGGCGTGTAAATGCCGGCACCGCAGCATAATGCCGGTGTTCGACATAATTTATATATTTTTTACTACAAAACTGTCCCGACGAGTGTCCAGATATTTAATGTTAAAGTTTCAAACTTTGACATTTTTTTATTCTTGACAGGTGACAGTTGAAGAAATAATTATAAACGTTCTGTATAGAGATTTTCAAGGGCTTTCAAATGACATATCGCAAGTCAAATTCCGTGAAACATTGCTTCTGTCATATTTGACAGTGACACTTCCGTTGGACATATATCGTACAAAAAATAATGGGTTCTTTCGACGGATAACCCAAACACATATACCAAATTTCAGCTCCGTCTGATTAAGCGTGTGGCCTCTATTCGATGAAGAATACAGACAGACACACAGACAGACATCCATCTGGAAATGGTCTTAATTATCTCAGGTGACCTCAAAATGGATATTTCCCTCTTTAACTCGAAATTTTTCTGCAGATTTGACTAATTTCCTCCAAATTTTTCTTGTTTCCTGAAGATTTTGTTGTTTTTTGTAGATATTTTTGTTACTTGTAGGTTTTTTTATTTCCTGCAGATTTCCCTTGTTTCCTGGAACTCTTTATTTATTGCAAATTTTTGTTATTTCCTGCAAATTTTTCTTGTTTCCTGAAAATTTTTGTTGTTTCTTGTAGATTTTTTTGTTTCCTTCAGGTTTTTTCATTTCCTGCAGATTCCCTTGTTTCCTGGAAACTGTTTATTTATTGCAGATTTTCTTGTTTATTGAAGATTTTTGTTGTAGATTTTTGTTTTTTGCAGATTTTTGTTATTTTCTGTAAATTTTTTTTAGATTCCTGAAGAGTTGTCTTCTTTCTTGTTGATTTTTTTTTGTTTAATGATGATTTTTGTTGTTTCTTGTATATTTTTTTGTTTCTTGTAGATTTTTTTGTTTCCTTCAGGTTTTTTTATTTCCTGCAGATTTTCCTTGTATTATGATGATTTTTGTTGTTTCTTGTATATTTTTTTGTTTCTTTTATATTGTTTTGTTTCTTTCAGGTTTTTGTTATTTCTTGCAAATTTTTCTTGTTTCCTGAAAAGTTGTCTTTTTTTCTTGCTGATTTTTCTTGTTTCCTGAAGTTTTTTGTTGTTTATTGTAGATTTTTTTGTTTCTTTCAGTTTTTTTTTATTTCCTGCAGATTTCTTTTGTTTCCTGGCAACTCTGTATTTCTTGCACATTTTTTTTTTGTTTCCTGCAAATGTTTCTTGTTTCCTGAGAAGTTGTCTTCTTTGTTGCTGAGTCTTCTTGTTTCTGAAGAAATTTTGTTGTTTCTTCTAGATTTTTTTGTTTCTTTCAGGTTTTTCTTGTTTCCTTAAGAGTTGTCTATTTTATTGTAGATTTTTTTTGTTTTCTGGAGATTTTTCTTGTTTCTTTTAGATTTTTATTGTTTCCTGAAGATTTTTCTTGTAGATTTTTTGTTTCTTGTAGATTTTTTGTTTCTTGCAGATTTTTGTTATTTTCTGCAGATTTTTCTTGTTTCCTTAATATTTTTCTTGTTTCTTGTAGATTTTTAGTTTCTTTCAGATTTTTCTTGTTTCATGAAGAGTTTTCTTGTTTATCGCAGTTTTTTCTTGTTTCCTGAAGATTTTTTTGTTGATTTAAGATTTTTGTTGTTACCTGAAGATATTTTTCTTGTTTCCTAAAGGTTTTTGTTGTTTTTTTTTTGTTTCTTTCAAATATCTCTTGCTTCCTGAAAAGTGGTCTTGTTTATTGAAATTTTTCTTGTTTCCTGAATATTTTTCTTGTTTATTTTACATTTTTGTTATTTCCTGAAGATTTTTCTTGTAGACTTTTTTGTTTCTTGCAGTTTTTTTTGTTTCTTGTAGATTTTTTTGTTTCTTTCAGATTTTTTTTGTTTCCTGAAGATTTTTTTTGTCTCTAGAAACTCTTATTTTTTTCAGATTTTTCTTGTTTTCTGAAGATTTTTCTTGTAGATTTTTGTTGCCTGCAGTTTTTTTAGATTTTTCGTTTCTTGCAGATTTTTGTTACTTCCTGCAGATTTTTCTAGTTTCCTGAAGAGTTGGCTTGTTTAGTGCATATTTTTTCTTGTTTCCTGTAGATTTTTCTTGTTTCTTGTAGATTTTTTGTTTTTTTCAGATTATTCTTTTTTCCTGAACAGTTATCTTGCTTCTTTCGGATTTTTCTTATTTCCTGTAGATTACTGAGGCCCAAATTCTCAGTATTAGTTTCGTGATGGCGAAAAAAATTTCTTACCCTCACTTTTTATTACTTTTCTCGACGTTTCCGAGCTCGATCGAAAATATCTTGTCTGGATGTAAACACTGTAACTTTTGAACAAAAGCTCCGATCCAGTTCCGGTTTTCATTTCCCGAGTTAGTTTTATCAAAGGAAGAACCCTATTGAATTTGAGCAGGATTGGACCGGCACTTCCGGTACCCGTAATACAAATTAAAGTGGTTTGCATGGAAAAACATTTTCCAATTCAAATTTTTATCATTTATAATATTCCCCTACAAGTGTGTAAAAAGTTTGGCCAGTATCCCATAAAAAAATCAAGTTTTCAAGGGACAAACTTTTTTACATTGCAAATTTAAAAAAATACGTCATATCATCTATAATACATGTATTTAGCGCCAATGTTTTATGTCATAAAAAGTGTTTGCTCGATGGGCCGAAGTCCCGAAACGATGCACCACCGTTTAAGCGTCTATAGAATTTTTCTTATTTTCTGTACATTTTATTTGATAAAAGAATAGAATTTTATAATTTTACTGGGTGGTATTAAAAAGTAAATAATTTATATCACTTCCAGATAACTCGAATTTCAAAATTAACAAAAATATTGGTGTCGTTGTTACTTAATATATGCTATATGTAGCAGGAAAGTAAAATATAAACAGTTTTATTTTTTAAATATAATTATAGTTTCCAATTTCAAAATGCGATTATGATTAATCGTTTAAAAAATACATAATTAAAAAACATATTATGTTGCATAAATATAAATTTTATAATTTAAACCACTGCCCTTTTTCGAAGTGATAGTGATTGTAACAAATTCAAAACCAATCCCACCACCTGTGATTTGGGCGATACCTTGACCACTTATTTGTTCATTCAAAACCAAAATACAATAAATGCTTTTGGTTGTACTAAATTGAAACTAAAAAATAAAAAAAATAATAAAAAAATGCTATATTAAAAAAATTATTCGAACTTACATTTACAGTTGTAACTTTGTTTCTTCTTGGATTTCTATTAACCACTTCGGTTTTTATTAATTCAGCTTGTTTGGCAAAATCGCATTTACCAGCTCTTACATAAGGTCCTTTATCTTGTTGTGTTGTTTGGGCGATTGCCAAAAAAAATTGACAACCCATGAAAACAGTAAAAAATAAAATGTATATGTTCATTATAATAAGTATTATTAAACTGTAATTGTTTTTACAAAAAATTCACACTTATATATATCATTCATTTTCATAAATAATTCAAATCCATGATAAGTTAAAAAAAACAAGTCATTGCCGGTTAATTAATATTTTAATTTTAATTCTATTTTGTCATTAATAGTTATCTTTATTTTTTTAATTTGCTAATAACAGGATATTTATTTTTTTAAATTTTTAAAAAATAATTTTTATTAAATTAATCCTTATTATATTAATTAAATTATATTTTAGTTGAAAAATATTTATTTCTGATGTTGATGTAAGAAATTGGAGAAGAAACGTATTTTAGAATGTTGACCAGGATTCTAATTTTTTTATTTTTCAATTTTCTTTTAATTTTATAATTAAATAACGTCATTAAATATTAAAAAAAAAATTACAAAAAAATATAAATTTGCTAAAAATCTAGGTAGTAATTAATTTCTGCTTTATTCCGAAAAATCTTTCCCTTAGTACTTAACTTCCTTTTCAACAGTTCAGCGTAATTTATCTCTATAATAAACGCAATTATAGGAATAAATTCATTTTAATGTCGATTAACCTGCCCTATAGAGTGCTTTTAACGACTCTCTGATGACTTCGACTACCGTAACTTAATGAAAATTCATCCTGTGTGGTCAGTTAGCATAAGAGTATTTATTTAACCATTTTAGGAAAAAAAATACAAGCCCAATCGGCGAAATATTTTTGTTATCAATCTTAAAGTAAATCCACCAAAAGTGAATTTAAAAATAAATTAAGGAAAGAAAAAAAAATGCAGGAAACAAGAGAAATCTGCAGGAAACAAAAAATGTATAGGAAATAAAGAAAATCTACAAGAAACTAGAAAATCTGTAGAAAACAAAAGAAATCTGCAGAAAACAAAAAATCTGCAGAAAACAAAAAAATCTGCAGAAAAAAAATCTGTAGAAAACAAAAAAAATTGCAAAAACAAAAAAAACTACATTAAACAAGAAAAGAAAAATATACACGAAATAAGAAAATCTGGAGGTAACAAGAAAAATCTGCAGAAAAAAGAAAAAGGAAATTAGAAAAACCTAAAAGAAACAAAAAAAATCTACAAGAAATAACAAAACTCTTCAAGAAATAAGAAAAATCTCCAAGAAAGAAGACAACAAAAAAATCTACAAGAAAAATCTTCAAGAAATAAAGAGTTTACAGGAAAAAAGAAAATCTGCAGGAAACAAGAAAACTTGCAAAAAACAAAAAAAAACTACAGGAAACAAGAAAAACAAATCTACACGAAATAAGAAAATCTGGAGGTAACAAGAAAAATCTGTAGGAAACAAGAATAATCTGCAGAAATGATAAAAGAACTGTAGAAAACAAGAAAAATCTGCATGAAAGAAGACAGCCATTCAGGAAACAAGAAAAAATTTCAGGAAATAACAAAAATCTGCAAAAAACAAATATTTATAAGAAAAATCTTCAGGAAACAAGAAAAAACTGCAGGAAACAAATAAATCTGCAGAAAACAAGAAAACTTGCAAAAAACAAAAAAAACTACAGAAAACTAGAAAAAAATCTACACGAAATAAGAAAATCTGGAGGTAACAAGAAAAATCTGCAGAAACAAGAAAAATCTGCAGAAACAAGAAAAATCTGCAGAAAAGATAAAAGAACTATAGAAAACAAGAAAAAATCTGCATGAAAGAAGACTGCTCTTCAGGAAACAAGAAAAAATTGCAGGAAATAACAAAAATCTGCAAAAAAACACCAATATTTACAAGAAAAATCTGCAAAAAAATAAAAAAGAGTTTCTAGGAAACAAGAGAAATCTGCAGGGAATTAGAAAAACCTAAAAAATCTACAAGAAATAACAAAACTTTTCAAGAAACAAGAAAAATCTCCAAGAAAGAAGACAACTTTTCAGGAAACAAGAAAAATTTACAGGAAATAACAAAAATCTGCTAAAAACAAAAAAAATCTTCAAGAAACAAGAAAAATCTGCAAGAAATAAAGAGTTTCCAGGAAATAAGAAAAATCTGCAGAAATGATAAAAAAACTGTAGAAAACAAGAAAAATCTGCATGAAATAAGAAAAATCGGAAGGAAATAAAAATCTGCATAAAACAAAAAAGAACTACAGAAAACAAGAAAAAATCTGCATGAAAGAAGACAGCCATTCAGGAAACAAGAAAAAATTTCAGGAATTAACAAAAATCTGCAAAAAAACACAAATATTTACAAGAAAAATCTTCAGGAAACAAGAAAAATTTACAGGAAATAACAAAAATCTGCTAAAAACAAAAAAAATCTACAAGAAAAATCTTCAAGAAACAAGAAAAATCTGCAAGAAATAAAGAGTTTCCAGGAAACAAGAAAAATCTGTAGGAAACAAGAAAAACCTGCAGAAATGATAAAAGAACTGTAGAAAACAAGAAAAATCTGCATGAAATAAGAAAAATCGGAAGGAAATAAAAATCTGCATAAAACAAAAAAGAACTACAGAAAACAAGAAAAAATCTGCATGAAAGAAGACAGCCATTCAGGAAACAAGAAAAAATTTCAGGAAATAACAAAAATCTGCAAAAAAACACAAATATTTACAAGAAAAATCTTCAGGAAACAAGAAAAATTTACAGGAAATAACAAAAATCTGCTAAAAACAAAAAAAATCTACAAGAAAAATCTTCAAGAAACAAGAAAAATCTGCAAGAAATAAAGAGTTTCCAGGAAACAAGAAAAATCTGTAGGAAACAAGAAAAACCTGCAGAAATGATAAAAGAACTGTAGAAAACAAGAAAAATCTGCATGAAATAAGAAAAATCGGAAGGAAATAAAAATCTGCATAAAACAAAAAAGAACTACAGAAAACAAGAAAAAATCTGCATGAAAGAAGACAGCCATTCAGGAAACAAGAAAAAATTTCAGGAAATAACAAAAATCTGCAAAAAAACACAAATATTTACAAGAAAAATCTTCAGGAAACAAGAAAAATTTACAGGAAATAACAAAAATCTGCTAAAAACAAAAAAAATCTACAAGAAAAATCTTCAAGAAACAAGAAAAATCTGCAAGAAATAAAGAGTTTCCAGGAAACAAGAAAAATCTGTAGGAAACAAGAAAAACCTGCAGAAATGATAAAAGAACTGTAGAAAACAAGAAAAATCTGCATGAAATAAGAAAAATCGGAAGGAAATAAAAATCTGCATAAAACAAAAAAGAACTACAGAAAACAAGAAAAAATCTGCATGAAAGAAGACAGCCATTCAGGAAACAAGAAAAAATTTCAGGAAATAACAAAAATCTGCAAAAAAACACCAATATTTACAAGAAAAATCTGCAAAAAATAAAGAGTTTCTAGGAAACAAGAGAAATCTGCAGTAAATTAGAAAAACCTAAAAGAAACAAAAAAAATCTACAAGAAATAACAAAACTCTTCAAGAAACAAGAAAAATCTCCATGAAAAAAGACTGCTCTTCAGGAAACAAGAAAAAGTTTCAGGAAATAACAAAAATCTGCAAAAAAAACAAATATTTACAAGAAAAATCTTCAGGAAAAAAGAAAAATCTGCAAAAAAATAAAGAGTTTCTAGGAAACAAGAGAAATCTGCAGGAGATTAGAAAAACCTAAAAGAAACAAAAAAAATCTACAAGAAATAACAAAACTCTTCAAGAAAAAAGAAAAATCTCTAAAAAAGAAGAAAACTTTTCAGGAAACAAGAAAAATTTATAGGAAATAACACTAATAACAAAAAAAAAACTAGTACAATAAAAATCTTCAAGAAACAAGAAAAATCTGCAAGAAATAAATAGTTTCCATGAAACAAGAAAAATCTGCAGGAAATAAAAGAAAACTGGAGAAAACAAAAGAAATCTGTAGAAAACAAAAAAAATCTGCAGAAAACAAGAAAAATTGCAAAAAACAAAAAGAAACTAAAGGAAACAAGAAATGAAAAATCTACACGAAACGGGAAAATCTGGAGGAAACAAGAAAAATCTGCAGAAAACAAAAAAGAAGTATAGAAAACAAGAAAAAATCTGCATGAAATAAAAAAAATCTGAAGGAAATATGAAAATCTGTAAAAAATCTGCAATTAATAAGAAAATCTGCATGAAATAAGAAAAACCTGTAGAAAACAAGAAAATAGCTATCAAAATATAAGAACTTGTATGAAACAAGAATATCATTTAAAAAGAAGGAAGAAAAAAGTACAAAAAAGCTTCGGTGCAAAATGGCATAAAACCAACAAAAATCTATTGAAAAACTGATAAAATAATAAAGAAAACTGCATAAAAAACTCGAAAAGTTACAATAAAATGTAAAACATAATTAAAAATTACAAGAAACATAAATATTTAATAAACATTTTTCTAAAACTAAAAAACAACAAAAAAGTAACTTCTAGGTAAAAATTCCAAAAAAAATTAATAAAAAGCTATAAAAAACCAATGAAGTGTATTAAAAAAGTTCCAAGAAAAACGTATTTAAAAAGTTCCAAGAAACAAATAAATCTTATTCAAAAAGTTTTTTTGGATTATAAAAACAGCAGGAAGAAGACTTAGTTAATGAACTAAACAAAATCGCTTAAAATTTCGCAGGAAACAAATAAAATTTATTAAAAAAGTTCCAAAAAAAAAATGTTTAAAAAGTTCCAAGAAACAAATAAATCTTATTCAAAAAGTGTCTTGAACTGTAAAACAGCAGGAAAACAGACTTAGTTGATAAATTAAGCAAAATCGCTTAAAAAACTGCAGGAAACAAGTAAATATAATAAAAAAATGCCAAGAAATAAGAATAATCTATTAAAAAAAAAACTATAAGTAAAGAAAGAAGAAACAATAAAAATTCGTTGGAAACAAATAAAATATATTCAAAAGTTTCAGGAAACCAGAGAAATTTATACTAACAATTTATTAACTATAAATAGAGCAGCAAAAAAACACTAATTAAAAAAAAAAATACAAGAATTAAAAAAACCTGCAGGAAACAAGTAAAATATATTCAAAAAGTTCGAAGAAATAAAGAAAAATCTATAAAAAACAGAAAAAAGTAATAATTAAAGTAATTCAAGAAATAAAAAGCAATAATAAAAATTTGTTCGAAACAAATAAAATATAATTAAAAATTTTAGGAAACGGAAAAATATATTAAAAATTCTGCAGGAAACACAAAACAAATGTATTTAAAACAAAATCTGCAGAAAATAAAAAAAAAACAATTTTAAACTTACAGGAAACAAGAAAAATCTACATACAAGAAACAATAAAATCTGCAGGAAACAAGAAAAATCTGCAGGAAACAAAATAAAACTGCAGGAAATAAGATAAAGATCTATTTAAAAAACCTTCAGAATATATGACATAACAAATCTGATTAAAATGTTAAATAATTGAAAAATCAGCAGAAAACAAAAAAGAACAATTTTAACGTTGCAGGAAATAGGAAAAATTGTATTTAAAATTCTACAGGAAACATTAAAAAAAGTATTTTTTCATGATTAAACAATTAATAAATATTGATTAAACACATTTTAAAAATAATTAAAATCTTATTAATTTTTTTCCAGGACAGAAATAAAAAAAATGATCCACAAAATCTGCAGGAAATAAAAAAAGATCTATTAAAAAAGTTCTGGATATATAACATAACAAATATCATTAAAATATTAAAAGAGCAGCAAAAACATGAAAAAAATTACAGTTGCAGGAAATAGGAAAAATGTTTTTAAAATTCTACAGGAAATATTAAAAAAGTATTTTTTCATGATTAAACAATTAATAAATATTGATTAAACACATTTTAAAAATAATTAAAATCTTATTAATTTTTTTCTAGGACAGAAATAAAAAAAATGATCCACAAAATCTGCAGGAAATAAAAAAAGATCTATTAAAAAAGTTTCTGGATATATAACATAAGAAATCCCATTAAAATATTATGGATATATGACATAACAAATATCATTAAAATATTAAAAGAGCAGCAAAAACATGAAAAAAATTACAGTTGCAGGAAATAGGAAAAATGTTTTTAAAATTCTACAGGAAATATTAAAAAAGTATTTTTTCATGATTAAACAATTAATAAATATTGATTAAACACATTTTAAAAATAATTAAAATCTTATTAATTTTTTTCTAGGACAGAAATAAAAAAAATGATCCACAAAATCTGCAGGAAATAAAAAAAGATCTATTAAAAAAGTTTCTGGATATATAACATAAGAAATCCCATTAAAATATTATGGATATATGACATAACAAATATCATTAAAATATTAAAAGAGCAGCAAAAACATGAAAAAAATTACAGTTGCAGGAAATAGGAAAAATGTTTTTCAAATTCTACAGGAAATATTAAAAAAGTATTTTTTCATGATTAAACAATTAATAAATATTGATTAAACACATTTTAAAAATAATTAAAATCTTATTAATTTTTTTCTAGGACAGAAATAAAAAAAATGATCCACAAAATCTGCAGGAAATAAAAAAAGATCTATTAAAAAAGTTTCTGGATATATAACATAAGAAATCCCATTAAAATATTATGGATATATGACATAACAAATATCATTAAAATATTAAAAGAGCAGCAAAAACATGAAAAAAATTACAGTTGCAGGAAATAGGAAAAATGTTTTTCAAATTCTACAGGAAACATAAAAAAAAGTATTTTTTTCAAGATTAAACAATTAATAAAAATTGTTTAAATCTTATTCATTTTTTCTCCGGTAGAAATGACAAAAAAAACAATAATCCACAAAATCTGCAGGAAATAAAAAAAGATCTATTAAAAAAGTTTCTGGATTTCATTAAAATATTAAAGAATTGAGGCAAAAACAAGAAAAAAATTACAGTTGCAGGAAATAGGAAAGATATTTTTAAAATTCTACAGGAAACATTAAAAAAAGTATTTTTTCAAGATTAAACAATTAATAAAAATTGTTTAAAGACATTTTAAAAATAATTAAAATCTTATTAATTTTTTCCAGGACAGAAATAAAAAAAAATGATCCACAAAATCTGCAGGAAATAAAAAAAGATCTATTAAAAAAGTTTCTGGATATATAACATAATAAATATCATTAAAATATTAAAAGAGCAGCAAAAACAAGAAAAAAATTACAGTTGCAGGAAATAGGAAAAATGTTTTTAAAATTCTACAGGAAATATTAAAAAAGTATTTTTTCAAGATTAAACAATTAATAAATATTGATTAAACACATTTTAAAAATAAAAAAAATCTTATTAATTTTTTTCCAGGACAGAAATGAAAAAAATTATCCACAAAATCTGCAGGAAATAAAAAAAGATCTATTAAAAAAGTTTCTGCATATATAACATAACAAATATCATTAAAATATTAAAAGAGCAGCAAAAACAAGAAAAAAATTACAGTTGCAGGAAATAGGAAAAATGTTTTTAAAATTCTACAGGAAATATTAAAAAAGTATTTTTTCAAGATTAAACAATTAATAAATATTGATTAAACACATTTTAAAAATAATTAAAATCTTATTAATTTTTTTCTAGGACAGAAATAAAAAAAATGATCCACAAAATCTGCAGGAAATAAAAAAAGATCTATTAAAAAAGTTTCTGGATATATAACATAACAAATATCATAAAAATATTAAAACAGCAGCAAAAACAAGAAAAAAATTACAGTTGCAGGAAATAGAAAAAATGTTTTTAAAATTCTACAGGAAACATTAAAAAAAGTATTTTTTCATGATTAAACAAATAATAAATATTGATTAAACACATTTTAAAAATAATTAAAATCTTATTAATTTTTTTCCAGGACAGAAATAAAAAAAATGATCCACAAAATCTGCAGGAAATAAAAAAAGATCTATTAAAAAAGTTTCTGGATATATAACATAACAAATATCATTAAAATATTAAAAGAGCAGCAAAAACAAGAAAAAAATTACAGTTGCAGGAAATAGAAAAAATGTTTTTAAAATTCTACAGGAAATATTAAAAAAGTATTTTTTCAAGATTAAACAATTAATAAATATTGATTAAACACATTTTAAAAATAATTAAAATTTTATTAATTTTTTTCCAGGACAGCAATAAAAAAAAATGATCCACAAAATCTGCAGGAAATAAAAAAAGATCTATTAAAAAAGTTTCTGGATATATAACACAAGAAATCCCATTAAAATATTAAAAGAGCAGCAAAAATAAGAAAAAAATTACAGTTGCAGGAAATAGAAAAAATGTTTTTAAAATTCTACAGGAAACATTAAAAAAAGTATTTTTTCATGATTAAACAAATAATAAATATTGATTAAATACATTTTAAAAATAATTAAAATCTTATTAATTTTTTTCCAGGACAGAAATAAAAAAAAATGATCCACAAAATCTGCAGGAAATAAAAAAAGATCTATTAAAAAAGTTTCTGGATATATAACACAAGAAATCCCATTAAAATATTAAAAGAGCAGCAAAAATAAGAAAAAAATTACAGTTGCAGGAAATAGGAAAAATGTTTTTAAAATTCTACAGGAAACATTAAAAAAAGTATTTTTTCAAGATTAAACAATTAATAAAAATTGTTTAAACACATTTTAAAAATAATTAAAATCTTATTAATTTTTTTCCAGGACAGAAATAAAAAAATGAACCACAAAATCTGCAGGAAATAAAAAAAGATCTATTAAAAAAGTTTCTGGATATATAACATAACAAATATCATTAAAATATTAAAAGAGCAGCAAAAACATGAAAAAAATTACAGTTGCAGGAAATAGGAAAAATGTTTTTAAAATTCTACAGGAAACATTAAAAAAAGTATTTTTTCATGATTAAACAATTAATAAATATTGATTAAACACATTTTAAAAATAATTAAAATTTTATTAATTTTTTTCCAGGGCAGAAATAAAAAAAATGATCCACAAAATCTGCAGGAAATAAAAAAAGATCTATTAAAAATGTTTCTGGATATATGACATAAGAAATCTCATTAAAATATTAAAAGAGCAGCAAAAACAAGAAAAAAATTACAGTTGCAGGAAATAGGAAAAATGTTTTTAAAATTCTACAGGAAACATTAAAAAAATTCTGTTGTTTTTGTTTTCTAGTTAAAACTAAATAAAACAAAATAGACGATAAAAATTTAAAGTAGAGAGAAGTATTCGACAATTTTAAAAATTCTAAACGTCGTACCTGCTTGACAAGACAATGAACCTGGAAACTCGCAAATTTAATTAACCCAATTCCGTTTCATTGACTTCCGTTTTATTAAGGACCAATGATAAGAACTATTACAAACTATTATATTAATATTCGTTAATTATTAATAAATTAATTTTCTTAAGAATCTGAAGGAATTTAACAATTACAAGATAAAAATTAACATCTTTTGTAAACAATTTTCTTTTTTTTTATTTTTTTTAATTTTTCATCATTGTGCCTTAAGACTTCAGAGTTTGTTAATAAAATCAGAACAGGAGAGATGCCATCCATACTCGACATAGAAGTTTGTTTTTATTTTTCTTTAGGTAAAAGCACAATATTAAATTTAGAAAATAAAATAACATTTTTCTACTTATACAGAGTGACTCTAAAATAATAAAGTGATAAATATAAAAAAATTAAATAGGCGCATTCCTTTCATTATTTCCTTATTACTTTAGATCGTGATCTCCAAGTTTGGACAATGAAATTATTGTTTTATTATTAACACGTTGCACAGTGGTTATAATTTTATTTATTGTAAAACGGTACTTAATCTGTCTAATATCCCGGAAAGCTTTTATTGAATTATGGTCATTATCTAATATTTTTGAAATGGAACTTTTTTTACTTTACTCAAAGGTAATGTAATGAAAAATGTAGCGCTCGATGGCTACACTGGGAGCACTCAGTAGGCGACTCGCAGAAGTGTTGAATTAAAGAGAATAAGAGATAAAAAGCAGGAAGTAAGCAAAATATACAGAGTGGCGCAAATTTAATTAAGTACTACTGTCTGAAAGGACAAAGATTTTTTAAGAATTCTTCAATAATTTTTCAAAATATTTTCAAGGATTTTTCAATAATTTTTTTTTGTATTTATAAGTTTCTTTTTAGAATGTTTTAAGGATTTTTGAAGGATATTTCAGGGACTTTTCGATTATTTTTTAATAATTTTTTAAAATCGTTTAAGTAGTGTTTAAGGATTTTTTTCAGGGATCTTACAAATATTTTTCCAAGGATTTTTTAGGGTTGTTTTAATTATTTTCAGATTTTTCAATGAATTTTTTTGGGCTTTCCCAAGATTTTTTCCAGAATTGTTAAGGATTCG
The DNA here is from genome assembly GCA_963243735.1 of Neocrepidodera transversa. Lineage (NCBI taxonomy): Eukaryota > Metazoa > Arthropoda > Insecta > Coleoptera > Chrysomelidae > Neocrepidodera > Neocrepidodera transversa. Next base: position 1,899,081 of record OY725355.1, on the reverse strand, counting down.
TGAAATAAATTTTATTAATTTTCCAGGACTATTTTTAATTATTTTTTTAAATTGTTCAGATTTTTAAAGAATTAAAAAAAAATCAGGGATTTTTTTAATACAATTTTACAAGGATTTTCAAGTAGATTTTATGGATTCTTTCAGGAATGTTTCAGGTATTTTTCATGAGAGATTATTTGGAAAATTTAATGAATTTTCATACAATTTTTCTAAGGATTCTTTTCAGGAATGTTTCGAGTATTTTTCTAAGAAATACTTTCTGAATTTTAAAGAATTTTTTTAATACAATTTTACAAGGATTTTTCAAGTATTTTCTAAGGATTCTTTTCAGGAATGTTTCGAGTATTTTTCTAAGGATTCTTTTCAGGAATGTTTCGAGTATTTTTCTAAGAAATATTTTGGGAATTTTAAAGAATTTTTTAAATACAATTTTACAAGGATTTTTCAAGTATTTTCTAAGAATTCTTTTCAGGAATATTTCAGGTATTTTTTTAAGAGATTGTTTACGACTTTTAAAGAATTTTTCCAGGATTTTTTTAATACAATTTTAAAATTACTTTTCAATTAGATTTTAAGGATTCTTTTCAAGGATGTTTCAAGTATTTTTCTAAGAGATTATTTAGGAATTTTAAAGAATTTTTCAAGGATTTTCCAGTTAGATTTTTAAGGATTGTTTTCAGGGATGTTCCAAGTATATTTCTACGAGATTATTTAGGAATTTTAAAGAAATTTTCAAGGATTTTTTTAAATACAAATTTACAAGGATTTTTCAAGTAATTTTAAGGACTCTTTTCAGGGATGTTTCAAGTATTTTTCTAAGAGAATATTTAGGAATTTTAAAGAATTTTTCAAGGAATTTTTTCATACAATTTTACAAGGATTTTTCAAGTAGATTTTAAGGACTCTTTTGAGGGATGTTTCAAGTATTTTTCTAAGGGATTATTTAGGAATTTTAAAGAATTTTTCAAGGATTTTTTAAATACAATTTTTGCAAGGATTTTTCAAGTATTTTCTAAGGATTCTTTTCAGGAATGTTTCAAGTATTTTTCTAAGAGATTATTTAGGACTTTTTAAGAAATTTTCAAGTATTTTTTTGATACAATTTTACAAGGATTTTTCAATTAGATTTTAAGGATTCTTTTCAGGGATGTTTCAAGTATTTTTCTAAGAGATTATTTAGGACTTTTTAAGAAATTTTCAAGTATTTTTTTGATACAATTTTACAAGGATTTTTCAATTAGATTTTAAGGATTCTTTTCAGGGATGTTTCAAGTATTTTTCTAAGAAATTATTTAGGAATTTTAAAGAATTTTCAAGAATTTTTTAAATACAATTTTTGCAAGGATTTTTCAAGTATTTTCTAAGGATTCTTTTCAGGAATGTTTCAAGTATTTTTCTAAGAAATTATTTAGGAATTTTAAAGAATTTTCAAGAATTTTTTAAATACAATTTTTGCAAGGATTTTTCAAGTATTTTCTAAGGATTCTTTTCAGGAATGTTTCAAGTATTTTTCTAAGAGATTATTTAGGACTTTTAAAGAATTTTTCAAGGATTTTTTTAATACAACTTTACAAGGATTTTTCAAATAGATATTAAGGATTCTTTTCAGAAATATTTCAGATCTTTTACTAAGAAATTATTTAGAAATTTTAATGAATTTTTCAAGGATTTTTTTAATATAATTGTACAAGGATTTTCAAGTAAATTTTAAGGATTCTTTTCAGGAATGTTTCAAATATTTTTCTAAGAAATGATTTAGGAATTTTAAAGAATTTTTCAAGGATTCTTTTAATACAATTTTACAAGGATTTTTCAAGTAGATTTTAAGGATTCTTTTCAGGAATGTTTCAATTATTTTTTTAAGAAATTATTTAGGAATTTTAATGAATTTTTCAAGAATTTTTTTAATATAATTGTACAAGGATTTTCAAGTAGATTTTAAGGATTCTTTTCAGGAATGTTTCAATTATTTTTCTAAGAAATGATTTAGGAATTTTAAAGAATTTTTCAAGGATTCTTTTAATACAATTTTACAAGGATTTTTCAAATAGATATTAAGGATTCTTTTCAGAAATATTTCAGATCTTTTACTAAGAAATTATTTAGAAATTTTAATGAATTTTTCAAGGATTCTTTTAATACAATTTTACAAGGATTTTTCAAGTCGATTTTAAGGACTCTTGTCAGGAACGTTTCAAGTATTATTAGACATTATTTAGGAATTATTTTACAAGGATTTTGAGGAATTGTTTAAGATTGTTTGATAATTTTATTTAAGGATTTCTTAATAATTTTTCAAAAATGTTTTGAAGTATTTTTTAAGAATTCTGATTTTATCAAACAAAAAAATTGCATTATAAGTTTGTGCGTATTAGGACAAAAAAATTAATTGCCAAAGTTTTATAATTTGTGATTTTTTTCTGTTTACATATTAAAAGTGTTTTTTAGCAATGCTAAATTATACTCAACTTGTTTTATTGTTAAATCTGCTTAAAAAAAGTAGGTCAATATTTTATTTGTTAAATATCCGGAACATTTAATTATATATAATTAATTATATTAATAAATATACCTGTATATTGTGAAATCATTCGATAATTTCAATCAATCTAACTTAAAGCTTGTTTCGGATCATTAATTTTTCTTAATGGTTTTTAAGAACTAAAACGTCCTTGATATTACATAAATTTCACTTGTATATTGTTTATTAAATAGGCGTAGAACAATATTTTTATCTAGCATGAAAAAAATTAACAATTTTTTAACACGTTAAGCGCCGGAACAGTCCCTAGAAATTATCCCTGTGAATCTTGTTTAAACGCTACTAATGGACCGTCAATAAATTTTCTAAAAATTTTTTTTCAAATGTCTAATAATAAAAATTGATTTTTTTTTTACTTTTTACAGATGCCGATGTGGTTGAAATTAATTGTAACTATGCCCGTGGCATTTGGACACAACTCAAATAAGAAATAAAATCTTTCAAAGGAATCGCTGACATCTGCGACAACTCAGACCACCTATCAACAAAAATAAAATGTTTATTTTGGAATCCGGTGAGAGAAATTGCTTCGTTATTTCGCTCATCTCACCATAGTTCACAGAAGTGATTCTCTCTACTAAATTAAAAATTAAATTCCACGAGGTAATTAATCAGTGTCGTTTGTGGAACAAGTGGAAAGGGAAGTTACTAATTAGTTTTTTTTTATTTTCAAAATTCCTACAAATTTTAATTTGATTAAATTGTCCATTTTTGGATCAAAATTTAAATAAATTCTTGACATAGTTTCGTTAAAAATTTTTTTTGAGAAAAATGACAAATAGGATAAGTTTTAATTTAAATTTTTCCATTTAAGTAAAAACTACATCATTTATATATATATAATAACTTTTGAAATTATTTTAAAATTTTTGGAATTTTTGAAGGTTTTTTGATATTTTTTTAAAATTTTGATCCTTCTGATCCTTTAATCCTTAAATGTGTCCATGTAAATGTATTTGGTCCCTTTATTCCTTACTCCTGTCCAATTTTTGAAATTTGGACGTATACAACATTCTTAAAATTTCTTAAAATTTTGAAATTTTTAGAGTTTCTGAAAATTTTTGATCTTTTTTAAAATTTCGTAAAGCTCCTTAAGTCTGACCATGTAAAAATAATTGGTTCCTTTATCAGTGTCCAAATTTTTGAAATTTTTGGAATTTTTGAAGGTTTTTTGATATTTTTAAAAAATTTCAAAAACCTTAGTTCTTAAGCCTACATATGTAAAAATATTTTGTTTCTTTATTACCTTTTACTCCCTTAAAATTTTTGAAGGTTTTTTTGAAATTTTTTACATTTTTATTAATTTTTTTAAAAAGCCCTTTACTCCTTAAACTTGACAATGTAAAAATTATTGGTTCCTTTACCTCTTACATCAGTTCAATTTTTGAAATTTTGAATTTATGATATTTTCACAGTTTTTGAAAAGCCCTTCCCTCCTTAAGCCTGTCCATGTAATAATATTTAGCTCCTATTCATTTTTTGAATTTATTAAAACATTTGAAATTCTTTTTGAACTTTTTATTTTTTAAAATTTCTAAAAGCTCTTCCCTCTATGTAAAAATATTTGGTACGGTTACTCCTCTCCCATTCATTTTTTGAAATTCTTTGGTACCTTTAATCCTCTCTTATTCGCTTTTGAAATTATTTTGAAATTTTTGAAAGATTTTTGAAATTTTTGACATTTTTTTAAAATGTTTAAAAGCCCTTCCCTCTTTAAGTCTGTCGATGTAAAAATATTTGGTCCCTTTACTCCTCTCCTAATCATGTTTTGAAATTTTTAAATTATTTTTGAAATTTTTGAAAGATTTTTGAAATTTTTTGACATATTTTAAAATCTTGAAAAGCCCTTCCCTCCTTAAGCCTGTCGATGTAAAAATATTTGGTCCCTTTACTCCTCTCGTAATCATGTTTTGAAATTTTTAAAAATTTTTAAATTATTTTTGAAATTTTTGAAAGATTTTTAAAATTCTTTGACATTTTTTAAAATTTTTTGACATTTTTTAAAATTTTGAAATGCCCTTCCATCCTTAAGCCTGTCGATGTAAAAATATTTGGTCCCTTTACTCCTCTCCTAATCATGTTTTCAATTTTTTTAAAAAATTTAAATTATTTTTGAAATTTTTGAAAGATTTTTGAAATTTTTTGACATTTTTTAAAATCTTGAAAAGCCCTTCCCTCCTTAAGCCTGTCGATGTATAAATATTTGGTACCTTTATTAATCTCTTATTCGTTTTTTGAAATTTTTGAAAGATTTTTAAAATTTTTTGAAATTTTTTAAAATTTTGAAATGCCCTTCCATCCTTAAGCCTGTCGATGTAAAAATATTTGGTCATTTTACTCCTCTCCTAATCATGTTTTGAAATTTTTAAAAATTTTTAAATTATTTTTGAAATTTTTGAAAGATTTTTGAAATTTTTTAAAATCTTGAAAAGCCCTTCCCTCCTTAAGCCTGTCGATCTAAAAATATTTGGTACCTTTAATCCTCTTATTCGTTTTTTGAAATTATTTTTAAATTTTTGATAGATTTTTGAAATTTTTGACATTTTTTTAAAATGTTTAAAGCCATTCTATCTTTAAGTCTGTCGATGTAAAAATATTTGGTCCCTTTACTCCTTTCCTAATCATGTTTTTTGAAATTTTTTAAAATTTTTAAATTATTTTTGAAATTTTTGAAAGATTTTTGAAATTTTTTGACATTTTTTAAAATCTTGAAAAGCCCATCCCTCTTTAAGCATGTCGATGTAAAAATATTTGGTACCTTTAATTATTTTGAAATTTTTGAAAGATTTTTGAAAGATTTTTGAAATTATTTAAAAATTTGAAAAGCCGTTCCCTCCTTAAGCCTGTTGATGTAAAAATATTTGGTCCCTTTACTACTCTCCTAGTCATTTTTTGAAATTGTTAAATTTTTTGAAATTTTTGATAGATTTTTGAAATTTTTGACATTTTTTTAAAATGTTTAAAAGCCCTTCTATCTTTAAGTCTGTCGATGTAAAAATATTTGGTCCCTTTACTCTCTCTTATTAGTTTTTTGAAGTTCTTAAAAATTTTTAAATTATTTTGAAATTTTTGAAAGATTTTTGAAATTTTGACATTTTTGATATTCTTAAAATAATTTTGATATTATTTTGAAATTTTCGAAAACTTTTAACATTTTTTTAAAATTTTGAAAAGATTTTTTGAATTTTTTAAGGTTTTTGAATTTTTTTAAAATTTTGAGAAGCCCCTTACTTTGTATATAAAAATACTCGGCCCTTTTGCCCATTAAACTTGTGCAAAAAAAAGTTGTCTTATACGTAAAAAAATTGGTATCTATTAATTTCAAAATATGTCACCTTTTTTAAAAAATTGGGTCGTTTATTAACCTTTTTTTAATAAAATATTTTTGTTACCTTATTTTTGATATTTTACATAAAAAAAATCGTAAACGAACATTCTGGAGTTCGTAAAAATAATTATTAAGTATGTCAAATTAAGTAGGAGCCCCTGAATTTTTTTTAACCTGTCGTTAATTTTATTTTTACAGCAATTACGAACGCTCAGTTTATTTTAAATTGAGACAATTTAGCGGAAAGTTGAATTTGTGAACGTTAATATTTCACTTGAGAATGTTTTCAGTGCCATGTAAAAAACTTTTAATTCGCGTTTCAGAAACTTTGGATAAAATAGTGTAGTTGAAAATATACATGAGTGTAACTCTTAGGAAAGTCGCTGAAAATTCAGTGAAAATTTCAAATAGTTTAAATCCACGTTTTGGAAGTAAAATTTTGTTTCAAATGGTGGAATTTTATTCGTTAAAAATATATTTAATTTAATACGCGTTAATTAGGCTAAGTTATATTAAATAAAAGTTATATTTATAGATTAACATGGCAGATTAGGTGTTAAAAAAATTATAAGTCTTCACTTTAAATTTTTTTACGCATTTCATATATTTAATTTATTACTGAATAAAATATTAACATTGACAAGTTTGTTAAAAATAGTGACCAATAAAATTTTATGTTTTTTATACAGGATGTTCCATAAAAAAATAAATATTTTACAGCTCAAAATAATATTTTACGGTCAAATGTTACTCATTAGTCAGATACAGGGTGTTATAGAAAAAAATGTAACTGATTTTTGTAAATAAATTTACACAGATGCGTAATTTTTGTATAATCTAGCTACGTTGCCAAGTTTTCAATTTTTTTCCTAAATCTGGGTAATTTTTGCAAAGTTATTTTCAATTTTTTCCTGGGTAATTTTTGTGTGGTTTAGCGACGTTGTCAAATTTTCAAAATTTTCCCTAAATAACAGAAAGTTTTGTGTGGTTTCGCGACTGTTTTTTTTCTACCAAAAATTCTTGTTTTGATTCTTTTTTTCGTAAATACCTTTGGAAATTGAGAAAAAATTAATTTTGTTCTAATTAGTAAAAAAAAACAATTTTCAATTTTCAGTTTTTACACACACTGTATTTCATTAGTAAATACTAATTAACATTTGATCAAAAATTTATTATAGTTAAAATATTTACTACTTTTATGGGACACCCTATATAAGAACTTACCAAAATTATACACGTCTATAAAAATATGTACGACTTCCTACTCACCTGTAACAAAAAGAAATAATAATTACTACAAGACTTAAATTAACTTAATTAAAAATTTTAAAAAAATCAATAAAATTCAAAATTTTCCCTAATAGAAGATTTTTTTAATAAAAATTTTCTGGCAGCTAAAGTGTTAAAAATAGTAGGCATAATTTTAATCAATTCTATAGAAGGAAAAAACTGGAAAATTTATTATTATCAATTTTTTTACTTTCTCATAAACCTAATATAAAAATATAATGTACAGGGTGATCAGCTAGTCTTGAGAGATTTGACTGTTTTATATAAAAATTATTCTCACTAAAAATATATATTTTAAAATCTACAGGATGTTTCATATTTATAAAGAATAATAAAACTCCCAAGTCAGACAAAACAAATTTAATAAAGTGACATATAGACAAGACGGCAACATGTTTCGTTCTACAAGACCATCATCAGACCTATAAACAAAAAGTTGTTGAAATAACATCACTAATTAATTATTTTGTTTTAATAAACAATTTATTTAAATTGATATTCGATTTATGTACTGTCAATAATCCCTCGGGTCGCCGCCTCTGCAATGAATTAGGAAATTGATACGGAGTAAAGTTGAAAAGATTAGCGTATCTCCGGATGACAGACCGAACTGACATGATACATCTTTTTGATACCGCTAATGGACCAAAAACGTGTTTATTGTTCGAAACGGAATGCTGTTGAAGACAAAACATCTTGTATAACAACCGGAAAGTTACCCCGTCGTTTTTGATACAAAAGACATGCGCTCACAAAATAATCATTTATTTGCCTACTTAATAAAATAAATTGTCATAAAATTTCAAAATAAATCTATATACTTTCAGTGTCAGTTTCTTTAAACTTTACATACTCGCAATATTTTCACTGCCATTGTCTTTAACGTTTACATACTCGCAATATTTTACTGTCACCTTGCTTGAAATTTACACTCGAAATATTTTCATTGTCACTTTCTTTAAATTTTATATACACGCAATATTTTCATAGTCATTTTCTCTGAAATTCACTTACTCGCAATATTTCCACCGTAATTTTATTTAAACTTTACACATTCGCAATATTTTCACTGCCATTGTCTTTAAAGTTTACATATTCGCAATATTTTTACTGTCACTTTGCTTGAAATTTACACACTCGCAATATTTTCACTGTCACTTTCTTTAAACTTTACACACTCGCAATATTTTCAGAGTCATTTTCTCTGAAATTCAGATACTCGCAATATTTTCACTGCCATTTTCTTTAAAGTTTACACACTCGCAATATTTTCACTGTCACTTTCTTTAAACTTTACATTCTCGCAATATTTTCATAGTCATTTTCTCTGAAATTCACACACTCGCAATATTTCCACCGTAATTTTATTTAAACTTTACATACTCGCAATATTTTTACTGACACTTTGCTTGAAATTTACACACTCGCAATATTTTCACTGTCACTTTCTTTAAACTTTACATACACGCAATATTTTCATAGTCATTTTCTGTGAAATTCACTTACTCGCAATATTTCCACCATAATTTTATTTAAACTTTACACACTCGCAATATTTTCACTGCCATTTTCTTTAAAGTTTACATACTCGCAATATTTTCACTGTCACTTTCTTTAAACTTTACATACTCGCAATATTTTCATAGTTATTTTCTCTGAAATTCAGATACTCGCAATATTTTCACTGCCATTTTCTTTAAAGTTTACACACTCGCAATATTTTCACTGTCACTTTCTTTAAACTTTACATACTCGCAATATTTTTATAGTTATTTTCTCTGAAATTCAGATACTCGCAATATTTTCACTGCCATTTTCTTTAAAGTTTACATACTCGCAATATTTTACTGTCACTTTGCTTGAAATTTACACCCTCGCAATATTTTCACTGCCATTGTCTTTAAAGTTTACACACTCGCAATATTTTCACTGTCACTTTCTTTAAACTTTACATACACGCAATATTTTCATAGTTATTTTCTCTGAAATTCAGATACTCGCAATATTTTCACTGCCATTTTCTTTAAAGTTTACATACTCGCAATATTTTACTGTCACTTTGCTTGAAATTTACACCCTCGCAATATTTTCACTGCCATTTTCTTTAAAGTTTACACACTCGCAATATTTTCACTGTCACTTTCTTTAAACTTTACATACACGCAATATTTTCATAGTTATTTTCTCTGAAATTCACATACTTGCAATAGTTTCATTGTAACTTTTTTTTTTAATTTCACAGTCTTGCAATATCATCAATTTATTAAAATAATAATTATTATTAACAACTTAGATAAAAGATGAATAATTTGTTTCTAGGCGTGAAATGAAAATTCTTACAAAAGCCGTTCCTGGAAAAAGTATAAAAAAAAATTAGAAAAAAAAAACGAAATAATGAATCAAAGCTTTTGCCCATTAAAAGCGAGTTCGTAATTACTTTTTCTTCGGTCGGAGGTTTTTAAGTGAATTAGGTAAATAATTGCATTCTATCATGGTCTACTGTTCTACTGGAATTTCAGATTTTTTTGCCGCCTTAATTTTGTTATTAAATAAAAATCCTTTGTTTGCTACTGTGGACTCTGGAGAGTGTTAAGTGAAAAATTAATTCAGATATGAATGGACTTTTTTATATTGGATTTTTATTTCTATTTTAATTCAAGTATCCATCAACATTATAATTGAAACTAATTAATTATTAATAATAAACTATTAATATTCAAGAAATGTACAATGTTTAAATAATATATTTAATGCAAAAATAATTTTGCAAGTAAAGAATTGTTTACTTTTTATTTCTCAATCATAAGTGTTTTCAATCGGAAAGAATTATTATCAACCTCTCATTTCATATTTTGAAATATTATAAGTAAAATAATTTTAAAAGTGTTTGGTTACTATTTATAAACATAATATATGAATATCTGAGCATATTGAAATAAGATAAAAACCACCATATTTGTATTAAAAAAAAAATTAAGATGGCCGCCTGTAGAAAAAGTAAATAAATAATTTTAATTATAATTATATGAAATTATTTAAAAATATATCCTATAATTAATTAATAGATTTGAATAATTTAAAGGTGGACCTTTTACAAATTTTTTTAACCACCTTATAAGTATTATGTTATATACAGGGTATCCCAACTAAAATTTGTACCTTCAAATATTTTGTACAAATTTTGAAAAAAAATAGGTGAATTTTAACCTATAGGGGGCTGAATTTTTTAAATAGTTTCAAACTTCTTTTTTCATCCCTCTAGTCCCCAGAACCTCCCCTTGAAAAACTTTAAATGGCAAGGGTGTCAAGTAATACATCGTTTTGAAGCTACTTTTATTATCTATGTAATCCTGTTATTTTTTTATTGCTATGGCGTGGCAAACCCAATTGAGAGTTGCAGTGGCAGTCCCAGTCAGTTCACTTCAGCAATCTTTCGAAATAGGTGAAGCTGAAGCCAAGGTCAATTATAACCGGAATCGTCAAACCGACCACACCATCAATCTAGAAGTCGTTCCTGTATTGATAACCGTTACACACAATTTTTGTATTTTATTTAATTCGGAGTTTTGACCCAGCAGCAAAAATATCCCCAAAGCAAGTAAAACTCTCACTTCTGGCCTATAACGCCTTGGTCGATACCTTAACGACCCCTACAGTATTTTTTCTTCACTGATGCTGCCCGTGCAGTGATCTTCACACTATAAAAGGAAGGTGGCGCCCGAGACAATCCAAAACCTGGATTAAGGCGTTAAAATAACGCTTGATGACGCAGTGCGTTACAATTTTTTAATAATAACCGAGTTATTGATCAAGAAAAACTGTGAATAAACATGAGAATTTTATGTTGCGTTTTTTTTTCTGTGTATTTTTATTATTCCTCTGATCAGTATATTTTAATTTCAGACTCGCTCCCTTTTTAATATCCTCGTGTAGTGTCCATTTCTCAACTTATCTTGACTTCAGAACAATCAACTTATAAAAGTTTATATCTTGTATTGAAAATTTCTTTTCTTCCCCTCGACATATAGGGTAAGTTTTTATTTTATTTTATTATTATTATATTATGTTTTCACTTATGTCCTCTGTTATCATTATTAATTATTTCGGCGCTTTAACTTTTATTTACTGTTATTTTTAATTCTTTGATGTTTATGGTGCTCTTTCCGTCTTAATTACAAAAAGATAATCTATTTTTAATTTGTTTTTGCAGATTGTTGAATTCACTTTGATTATTTTATATTTTAATCTAAAAATTCACTATTTCATTGTTTTATATTTTTTTATAAAAACAGAGATCACGAAATCTGGTAAATTAGAAGATTTTTGTCTTATATTTACTTTAAATGAACTTTTAGGGTTTTTGGACTGAACATTTTTTTTCTGGAAGGAGTCCTTTTTTTTTGGACAGAACAGTTTTTTTTTCTGAGACTGAACGTCTTTTTCGGAACAAGCAATTTTTTTTTCGAACGTTTTTATGTGGAACAAGTCCGTTTTTCTTTTGTAACAAGTTTTTCCTTGGAACGTGACGTCTTTTACTGTCGGATCCAGAAAATTATTTAACTCGAAGACAAGCTCAAAATCAAGATGTCATATTTTTTAAAGAAATAAAAGAAAAATTGTGTGGCGGATTATTAAATTTTTTTCTAAAATAAAACAAATCTAACGTTTAATATCCTTAAATCCACAAAAAGAAAGATATATATCATAGTTTTTTTTGTCAATTGTTTATAAATACATCAAAAAATCAATTAGTGTCCAATTTTTTTTTATTTTTACTTTTTGATATATTTGAAATTCTATTCGTGGAATGAACCCATAATAAAAAGAATTGATCTTATTTTTTATTATTACTAAATCACTTTTATCAACAAATAAAAATTACGTTTCATTTACCTTCAACCAAAATTTTTTGTTATTTGAAAAACTAAAAATTCTGCAAATGAAAAATATTTTTGAAGAATAAAAACTCCATTTTACAATATTTTTGTCTGTTTCTGTCATTTTAATATTTTTAAAGCGACGTTGTAAAATTTCCATAAATCTGGTAAATTTTGTATAAATTAAAAAAATCTCGACAAGAAAATTTTGAAGAATAAAAGCTCCATTTTACCATATTTTTTCTGTTTTGATAATTTTGATATTTTTAATGCGACGTTGCCACATTTCCAAAAATTTCCCTAACCACGAAAATTTTGTAAGAAAGTTCTGGAAGATTTTTGGATAAGAGCATGTTTTATTCAATCCATAATAAAAAAAAATTTTAAAATTTGAACGAGAATATTAATGATTGACAATTTTAAAAACCCCAATTATCCTGAAAGAATTTTGTATTTTTCAAAAGAAAATCATTCAAAATAAAAGAAAATAAGCGGATTGCATCGATAATGAATGCAGCTTCAAAATAATGTATTACTTAACACCCCTTGCCATTTAAGGTTTTTTAAGGGGTGGTTCTAGGCGCTAGAGGAAAAAAAAATACGATAAAAATTCAGCCCCCTATTGGTTAAAATTCACCTGTTTTGCCATTTTTTCAAAATTTGAACAAACTGAAGATGCAAATTTTAGTTGGGAATGAAAATTATTAACCAAAAACAAAAATGCCGCTCATATTAAAAAATTAAATAAACATTTTTTTTTATTTATAATCTTTTATGAATACGCCCACGCTTTATTTAATGGGCGGGGTAGTGCGGGACTCACACTAAATTCACTCTTATTTATTTAATAAATATCAACAAATTCAACTGTTTGGAAAATTACGCTTGACTTTCTAACCTCGCAAAAGGTAGGAAGTTTAAGTTGAACACGATTTTGAAATTTTTTATTAAGAATGAATCTTCGATAGAACACCGACCTTAAGTATGAATCACGTTTCACGGTTTTTGTTTCTTTACCGTTTTATAAGGTCAGCGGATATTTTTTTTCTTCTAATAACCGCTTCGACGATAATGATTTTTAATGCGTTTGCTGCGTCAATAACAAAAAAAAATATGTATGTTTTTGTCATGTCACGTCGTCGTTTCTATGTAAAGAAAGAAGCACTCTTTCATTTTAATGAGTGATGATATAGGGTTGTAAGTAGAACACTTGATGTGTTGCATGGCTGCTTGTTTTCAAATGTAGACAACTCTTGTTCGACGATGATACTCCACTTCCTTATTAGTTAAATTTCCAACAAATCTATTGAGTGATATAATTATAAGATTGTAGAAAAAACAATAAAAAGTTAGTTTTTTTTATAAAAATCTATTAAAGCGTCTCGCCCTTCAAAGTAATACTCAAATTGATTCAGCTGGTTAGAATTTTACAAACAAGTTTGCGGAGATATGCCGTTTGAAAAAGAAAACAGGTTGAATTCCGAAGTCGTTTTCACAGTGGACTTATTGGACACTAACGGTGGACAAAACGAAAAAAATAAACAGATACATAAAAAAAATCGGTTGTGTCGCCCCAAAACTTTCCCGACGAGTAACTATCCAGAGACGAATACTTTTTCAGATATTTAATGTTATTTTACCTTCCCGACCCAGCTCCTGGAAGGGAAAGTATTGTGAACGAGCTAAAAAAAAAATCAAGATATAAACGGAAATATCTATTTTCGTGTCCCATAAGACGATTAAGACCATTTCCAGATGGAAGTCTGTCTGTCTGTGTGTGTATATTCTTCCACGATAGAGGCCACACGTTTAATCCGATTGAGCTGAAATTTGGTATAGGGGTTTGGGTTACTCGTCGGAAAAACCCGTTAGTTTTCGTACGACATCTGTCAAACGGAAGTACCACTATCAAAAAATGACAGATATGTCACAGAATTGGACATGCAATATGTCATTTGAAAACCCTAGAAAAACTCTATTTAGAACAGTCAAATTATTTCTCCAACTGTCACCTGTCAAAAATAAAATAATGTCAAAAGTTGAAACTTTAACATTAAATATCTGAAAAAGTATTCGTGGATACTCGTCGGGAAAGTTTTGGGGCGACACAACCGATTTTTTTAATTTTTGACAGTAAGAGTTGGAAAAATAATTTTGACTGTTCTGAATAGAGATTTTCAAGGGCTTTCAAATGACATATAGTATGTCCAATTCCGTGACATATTGCATCTGTCATTTTTTGACAGTGCCACTTCCGTTTGACAGATATCGTACAAAAAATAATGGGTTCCTCCAATGTATAACCGAAACCCATATACCAAATTTCAGCTTAATCGGATTAAACGTGTCGCTTCTATCATGGAAAAATACAGACAGACAGACAGACAGACACACAGGCAGATACCTGGAAATGGTCTTAATTGTCTCAGGGGAGCTCAAAATTTAAGATGGATATTTCCATCTTTATCTCGAAAATTTTTTAACTCGTTCATAATACTTTCCCTTCTCGAATGATGAGTCGGAAAAGTAAAAATCAAATTAGAAAAAATAAGAAAAAACAGAAAACATTGGAACAAATTGAAAGAAAAATCGGAAGATATTAAAAAAAAAATAAAAAATAAAATTGTGAAATACGGAAATAACAAAAAAATTGTAAAAAAACAAAACGAAAACAAAAACTCTAAAAAAAACAAAACGAAAAAGAATTTGCAAAAAACGAAAGAAATTGAAATATATCATAAAAAATAGCAAAAATCGTAAAAAACCGCAAAAACAAAAAACAACCAAAAAACCGGAAACAATTGTAACCATAAAAAAAAATAACAGGAAAAGAAAAAATTCAAAAGATTTGAAATAAATCGTAAGTCTTAAAAAATCGCAAAAAATCTGTAAAAAATTGCAACAAAATCCAAAACAAAAATTGCAACAAAATCGCAAATAGCAAAAAATCAGAGGAATAAGAAAAAATTAGAAAACAAATAAAAAAAATGGAAAAAAAAACAAAATAATATAAGAAAAAAATGAACAATTTTAAAATCGAAAAAAAAAACCAGAAAAAATATCTTTGTCCACGACTGTTTTATAATGAAGCCATTTTTGAAGAATTTTCTAACTTAAAATGGTATATATTATACACTAATAGCAGTGAATAATCATTATTCACTACTTTTTATCACCGCTCTTCCTATGCTTAGCCAATGAGATATAACGATTATAAATTTTATCCATTTTATTAGTAAGCCGCGACTGTCATCCAAATGTCAAATTAATAATTTAAATTGAAATGTCAAACTTTTGACTGCAGAATATTTTATTAAATTTTTACTAAATTGTAATAAAATAATGGATTTAGATAGTGAAAATGAAATGTGCTTAACACCTGCACCGCCAGAAGTAAATATCAAGCTCCATACAAGTAAATAATTCTAATTTTTATGCCAACAATCAAAAATTTCAACAAATAATCAGAATATTAATGTTAACGTTAATCCTATTCCTGCAATTAACTTAAGAAATTTTTCAAATGTAACTATTAACATAAATAATTGATGTTAAATTGTAATTATATAATATTAATATACTATCTAATTATGTTATAAATATTAAAAATAATGTTCCATCAATGTTTGCCAATAAAAGTTTATTAATAAATACCTACAGTCGTGGACAAAGTACAGTATTCTACTCGCATATAATGGCTATTATTCACACGGGTGATTTACGAAACTCGCCTGCGGCTCGTGTCGTAAACTTCACCCTTGTGAATAATAGCCATCATTATATGCTTGTTGAATAATATACTATTTCCAATCCTTAATTTTACAGGTTATACATATGACGTAAATCTATAAAGAATCAGAAAGAACAGAAAAAATCCGACAGGAGAATTAGAAAAAAATCACAAAAAATAATATATAAGATAAAGTAAAAAGAAAAACAATAAAATAAAAATAAAAAATCAAAAAAATCGGAAAATTTTTTTTTTGAAAAATTTAGAATATAAATGGAAAAAAATCAGAAAAAAAATTCATTAAAAACACTTCTGTTTGACAGATGTCGTACAAAAACTTCTTCTGACGGGTAGCCCAAACCCATATACCAAATTTCAGCTCAATCGGATTAAATATGTGGCCTCTACCGTGGAAGATAGTCTTCATATATTTCCTGTTTTTCAATATTTTTTCATGTTTCCCATTTTCCCTATTTTTCTCTAATTTATGTATTTTCTCTATTTTGCCATGTTTCCTATTTTTCCCTATTTTTTTACCATTTTTCTCTATTTTCAATATTTTTTTTCTTCTATTTTTCCTATTTTTCTCCCATTTCTTTTTCTATTTTTCCTATTTTCTCCTATTTTTTTTATTTCTTTTTATATTTTCCTGTTTTTTATTATTTTTCCTGTGTTCTTTATTTTTATGTCGGTAAAGCCAGCAGGCACTTGACGGCAGAACTAAATGAAATATTTACAAAAATTATCGGCTTTTTATCGGTTATTTAAATGCCCAAAAAATAATTTTTCGGCTCCACTATTTTTATTTATTTTTAAGGTTCTGCTAGCAGAACCGCAGAGAATTTTAAAAACAATTATACCAAAATTACACAGCCCCACAAAAAAAAAGTTCATAAACAAAAGAGTGACATATGCATTCCCATGTATTTTTCGATGCTGAATCCGATCCCGAGCCCAGAATTGGGCCTATACGTCTGGAATAGGCCCCAGGGGCCGAAAATGGCCTGAAATGCGGTTCCCGGGATAAGGCGAAGTCGACGCTGAATTTTGGAGCTAAAGCCGGATTTGTGCTCGAAAAGTTTATGACCAACTGAAATTCCGGCTTTGGGTCCGGGAAAATGACCCCTTGGGGCGGGAAAATCCTGTTTTGGACGTCCCGGTCATGACTGTGGTATTTTCGTGGACTTTCCAATTCTGGAGTTGAGACTGGGTGTGAAAAGTGTTTTGTCAGCTGAAATTCTCAGATTGGGTCCGGGAAAATGGCCCATTGGGCCGGAAAATCATATTTCGGACGTACCAATCGCAACAGTGGGATTTTTATGTACTAATTCCTGTAGCTTAGACTGTGCTTGACAGGTTTATGGCCATGTGAAATTCCCTGTTCGGGTCCAGAATTGAATGGGTTATTTTCCCGGACCCAAACTAGAATTTCACCTGTCCAAAAACTTTTTGAGCATACTCCAAGGACCAGGATTGAAAAATACATGAAAATCCCACTATTGCGATTGGTACGTCCGAAATATGATTATCCGGCACCAATGGGCCATTTTCCCGGATCCAAACTGGGAATTTCAGCTGACCAAACACTTTTCACACCCAGTCTCATATCCAGAATTGGAAAGTCCATAAAAATACCACAGTCGCGATCAGGACGTCCAAAACAGGATTTTCCTGACCCAATGGGTCATTTTCCCGGATCCAAACCCGGAATTTCAGTTGGTCATAAACTTCGAGTACAAATCCGGCTTTAGCTCCAAAATTCAGCGTCGACTTCGCCTTATCCCGGGAATAGCATTTCAGGCCATTTTCGGCCCCTGGGGCCAATTCCAGACGTGTAGGCCCAATTTTGAGCTCGGGATCGGATTCAACGTCGAAAAATACATACTCTCTTGTGTATGAACTTTTTTTTTGTTGGGCTGTGTTATACATTATAGAACGCTACCTTATGGCTTTTACTTCTTTCAGTTAGGAGTACTTTCCTGATTTTATTCTCCATGTGGTAAGAGTAAAATGTTGTCCACCTAATAAATGATTTGTGTCAAATTGACTCCCAGTACTTGCGGCCGAAGTCTAGGGATCTAAGGAGAATATTAATGGTGGTTTTGAACTTTTCGTTTGAAACTAAATAGAGAAACGCTTGTAAGAACTATTGATTAATGTGTTATTTACCGATGTCGGAGAACAGGATTATCATCGATTTTCAACATTTTAACAGAGATTTGAGCATAAATATAATTTAAATCGGTGTTAAATAAGTACATCTTCAAATTATCAACTGTAGGTAGGTATATTGGCTCATGAATATTTAGTTAATTTATGAAATTTCAATTAAAATTTAGATGAGAACATAAATTACACGAAATGGAAATATACAGAGAGAGAGACAAAGACTATTTATCAATATGTTATAAAATTATTTTCTGTAATAATAATTCTAACTACAAAGTAATTAATTATTATAGACAGAGGTGTACTTAAATAAAATTATTCAGTACGACCCTGATATGAATCTTAAAGTGAAATTATTTTGCAAAGCATTTTTCTGACTATTAATCATGGTAAAATTCCTCCCTTATATAACGTACCGAGCTTACGCATTATCCCTTTAAAAAAAAATCTATTATTAGCTTTTATGCATTTTCCAACACATTATGAGCTTCAAAATAACGAAGCAGAAAAATCTCAAACCGAGTCAAGAGATAATTAGAAAGTCTTTCTACTTTCTCTCAATAGTAAATCCTTTTGATCCTCTTTCTCTATCCTTGTCATTTGATGGTTTTTGTCGAGAGATGATTTGAAAATTAGCTTTTTTATATATATAGCGTGAGTCAAAATTAAGAAAAATGGGGAATAATTTACTCTTGACTCAAATTCATATTTTTTACTTCTCTTGTACATGGTAAAAAAATTTTAATGGAAGAGCCGACCCGATTCTGCTCAAATTCAATATTGTTCTTCCCTGGAAAAAAACTAACTAGTAAACTGAATTTGTTTGCTTTTTCGAACTATGTGAGCTCACAAAAATGATAAAAAGTGGGGGCAAAAATTTTTTTCGCCATCAAAAAAAATTTAAAAAAGAAAAAATCGGAAAAAAAGAAAATAATCGAAAAGTTCAGAAAAATATCTTCACTTTTCCCTACTCAATTCCAAAGGTTTGATGCTCTGTAGCCCGTTACATTCGGCATTGAGTGGGTGATAGGGGAAATATTAATTCTAACTTTTTCCCCTACTTTGAACTGTACAGTTTGTTGAAAATTCTCGGCTCGGGCAAATCAGTTCAAACTTTCCACCAACTGTCTTCCCTCTCCTCCCACTCATTTCCCCTTCTCTAACATGAAAACATATCTTGGGGATTAAGTGATTAGATTGGATGGTAGGGGAAATAATAATTCAAATTTTTTTCCTCATTTTCTTCTCTCACTTTTTCCCCTACTTTGAACTGTACAATTCGTTGAAAATTCTCGGCCCGGCCAAATCCGTTCTAACTTTCCTCCAACTGTCTTAATTCTCCTCCAACTCATTTCCCCTTCTTTAACAAGAAAAGATATCTTGGGGATGGATTGATTCGATGGTAGGGAAAATAATAATTCAAACTTTTTATCTCATTTTTCCCCTCTCACTTTTTTTCCCTACTTTGAACTGTACAGTTTATTAAAAATTCTCGGCCCGACCAAATCCGTTCTAACTTTCCTCCAACTGTCTTACCTCTCCTCCAACTCATTTCCCCTTCTTTAACAAGAAAAGATATCTTGGGGATGGATTGATTCGATGGTAGGGGAAATAATAATTCAAACTTTTTTCTCATTTTTCCCCTCTCACTTTTTTCCCCTACTTTGACTCTACAGTTTGTTGAAAATTCTCGGCTCGTACAAATCAGTTCTAACTTTCCTCAAACTGTCTTACCTCTCCTCCAACTCATTTTCCCTTCTTTAACAAGAAAAGATATCTTGGGGATCAATTGATTCGATGGTAGGGGAAATAATAATTCAAATTTTTTTCCTCATTTTTCTCCTCTCACTTTTTCCCCTACTTTGAACTGTACAGTTTGTTGAAAATTCTCGGCCCGGCCAAATTGGTTCTAACTTTCCTCCAACTGTCTTCCCTCTCCTCCAACTCATTTTCCCTTCTTTAACAAGAAAATATATCTTGGGGATGGATTGATTCGATGGTAGGGGAAATAATAATTCAAATTTTTTTTCTCATTTTTCCCCTCTCACTTTTTTCCCCTACTTTGAACTGTACAGTTTATTAAAAATTCTCGGCTCGGGCCAATCCGTTTTAACTTTCCTCTAATTGTCTTCCCTCTCCTCCCACTCATTTCCCCTTCTTTAACAAGAGAAGATATCTTGGGGATTGAGTGATTCGATTGGATGGTAGGGGAAATAATAATTCAAATTTTGTTCCTCATTTTTCTTCTCTCACTTTTTTCCCCTACTTTGAACTGTACAGTTAGTTGAAAATTGTCGGCTGGGCCAAATCCGTTCTAACTTTCCTCCAACTATCTTACCTCTCCTCCCACTCATTTCCCCTTCTCTAACAAGAAAACATATCTTGGGGATTAAGTGATTAGATTGGATGGTAGGGGAAATAATAATTCAAATTTTTTCCTCATTTTTCTCCTCTTACTTTTTCCCCTACTTTGACTGTACAGTTTGTTGAAAATTGTCGGTTCGGACAAATCCGTTCTAACGTTCCTCCAACTGTCTTCCCTTTCTTTAACAAGAAAAGATATCTTTGGGTTTGATTGATTCGATTGGATGGTAGGGGAAATAATAATTCAAACTTTTTTTACTCATTTTTCCCCTAATTTGAACTGTGCAGTTTATTAAAAATTCTCGGCTCGGGCAAATCCGTTTTAACTTTCCTCAAACTGTCTTACCTCTCCTCCCACTTTTTCCCCCTCTTTAACAAGAAAATATATCTTGGGGTTTGATTAATTCGATTGGATGGTAGGGGAAATAATAATTGAAACTTTTTTCCTCTCACTCTTTTCCTCAATTTTGAACTGTATGATGAAGTTCTATAGTGTTGAGAATTTCTCTCGGCTCGGAGAAATACTTTCGTCTAATTTTTAAATAACTTCCCTCCAACTATATTCCCCTACTTGTGTCCCCCTCTTTAATCAAGAAAGGAAATTTTGATGAGGTTTGATTGATTCGATCCAGAATAATTTCCTAAATATTTGTTATCTTTATTTTTAGTACTCTTTCGCCCTTGTACGGGACAAGAAATAGTCTCATAAATTCAGGCATTTAATCCTACATGCACTTGTAACAAATCACACCATATTGTTCTTAGCCAATAAAATTAAGTTAATTCATTAGGAAATGTTTGACGGTTTTTTGCTAAATCAACTTTAGATTAACGAAATATTCTTCTTGGCTATATAAACACCAAGGAAGAATAAAAGAGCGAAATTTTGAACTTGTAACAAATCACCCCATATTGTTAATGCATCAGGAAATATTTAACGGTTTTTTGCTAGAGCAAAATTTTGAACCGTATCTGATACCATTAAATCTATAAAAAAAGTTCTGGTCTCAAATTGTAGCAAATTTATAAAAAAAGTATAACATGAATTTCGTCCAAAAATTAGTCCATTAGGACACTGAAAAAATTTCTGTTTGGTTTTTCATTAGACCAACTAAAAAATAACAATTACAAGTTAGGATATTTAAAATTCTAACTTGAAAAAAAAAGGATTTTCTTTATACGATTTATATATAAAAAATAAAAACTTTCTCTAATTTATCCAACGATCTAATTTTTGTAAAAGGAATATGAGTACTGATATGGACGTCGTTAAAAAAAGAGCAAATAACGAAAAGGAAAGGCAAGGAATTTGCTATCGATAGAGTTCCAATTCCCACGAACACTTAACTCGTAGTTGCACTAAAGATTAAGATAATAAGCGCAAACATGGTATCCATAAACAAAATGGCAGATTGTGGTCTGAAACAGCCGGATTTACTCTGTGCCAGAATCAAGAAATATAATATTTATAGAAAAATGTGTTGTCTAACAATTAAAATAATTAATAAATGCACCTGATTTTTTAAGTGTTGATAATTTTTATTTTTTGTTTGATAACTGGGACGTATTGTGCACACAATACTTCATTGTTATATTGTGATTGTCATGGATTTTATTATGAAAGGCTTCATTCAATGGTATATAAATAAAATTAAATATGTCACAGGAATTTGCTAAATCATTAAAGATTGATGACAAATATTTTCCTGGAAAAATGCAAGATAAAATTTATATTTATATATGAAAAAAAATGAAAGTAATCGAAAACCCCCAATTGATGATAAAAACACACACCCTGTATATATTGTGATATGGGACTCAGTAATAATAAGTAAATTGCAGTGGACCATATTTTAAAAAAATTACCAATAATAATGTAAGACTCATGAAATATTCAAAATTTTCGATTTTTAGTTTTTGGATTTTTTGCATTTTTTGGTTATTTTAAATTTTTTGGATTTTTTGGAATTTTTAAAATTTTTAAAACTTTTAGAATGTTTAGAATTTTTAAAATTATTTTTAGAATTTTTAAAATTATTTTTAAAATATTTAAATTATTTTTAGAATATTTAAAATAATTTTTAGAATAATCACAATTATTAGAATTATTTTTACAATTTTTAGAATTTTTAGAAATTCTAGAAATTTTGGAAATTTTAGAATTTTTAGATTTTTTAGAATAATTTTCAGAATTTTTAAAATTATTTTTAGAATTGTTAAAATTATTTTTAGAATTTTTAAAATTATTTTTGGAATTTTTAAAATTATTAGAATTAATTTTAGAATTTTTAGAATTATTTTTAGAATTTTTAGAAATTTTAGAATTTTTAGAATAATTTTCAGAATTTTTAAAAACTATTTTTAGAATTTTTAAAATTATTAGAATTATTTTTAGAATTTTTACAATTATTGGAATTATTTTTAGAATTATTTATAAATTATTTTTAGAATTATTTTTAGAATTTTTAAAATTATTTTTAGAATATTTAAATTATTTTTAGAATATTTAAAATAATTTTTAGAATAATCACAATTATTAGAATTATTTTTACAATTTTTAGAATTATTTTTAGAATTTTTAGAAATTCTAGAAATTTTGGAAATTTTAGAAATTTTAGACTTTTTAGATTTTTTAGAATAATTTTCAGAATTTTTAAAATTATTTTTAGAATTGTTAAAATTATTTTTAGAATTTTTAAAATTATTTTTGGAATTTTTAAAATTATTAGAATTAATTTTAGAATTTTTAGAATTATTTTTAGAATTTTTAGAAATTTTAGAATTTTTAGAATAATTTTCAGAATTTTTAAAAACTATTTTTAGAATTTTTAAAATTATTAGAATTATTTTTAGAATTTTTACAATTATTGGAATTATTTTTAGAATTATTTATAAATTATTTTTAGAATTATTTTTAGAATTTTTAAAATTATTTTTAGAATATTTAAATTATTTTTAGAATATTTAAAATAATTTTTAGAATAATCACAATTATTAGAATTATTTTTACAATTTTTAGAATTATTTTTAGAATTTTTAGAAATTCTAGAAATTTTGGAAATTTTAGAAATTTTAGACTTTTTAGATTTTTTAGAATAATTTTCAGAATTTTTAAAATTATTTTTAGAATTGTTAAAATTATTTTTAGAATTTTTAAAATTATTTTTGGAATTTTTAAAATTATTAGAATTAATTTTAGAATTTTTAGAATTATTTTTAGAATTTTTAGAAATTTTAGAATTTTTAGAATAATTTTCAGAATTTTTAAAAACTATTTTTAGAATTTTTAAAATTATTAGAATTATTTTTAGAATTTTTACAATTATTGGAATTATTTTTAGAATTATTTATAAATTATTTTTAGAATTATTTTTAGAATTTTTAAAATTATTTTTAGAATATTTAAATTATTTTTAGAATATTTAAAATAATTTTTAGAATAATCACAATTATTAGAATTATTTTTACAATTTTTAGAATTATTTTTAGAATTTTTAGAAATTCTAGAAATTTTGGAAATTTTAGACTTTTTAGATTTTTTAGAATAATTTTCAGAATTTTTAAAATTATTTTTAGAATTGTTAAAATTATTTTTAGAATTTTTAAAATTATTTTTGGAATTTTTAAAATTATTAGAATTAATTTTAGAATTTTTAGAATTATTTTTAGAATTTTTAGAAATTTTAGAATTTTTAGAATAATTTTCAGAATTTTTAAAAACTATTTTTAGAATTTTTAAAATTATTGGAATTATTTTTAGAATTATTTATAAATTATTTTTAGATCTATTTTTAGAATTTTTGGCAATTTTATGAATTTTTGGCAATTTTATGAATTTTTTTGTGATTTGATGATTTTTTTTTGGCAATTTTATGATCTTTTTTTGGCAATATTACGAATTTTTGAGAATTTTATGAATTTTTTTTGTCAATTTTATGAATTTTTGGCAATTTTATGATTTTTTTCGACAATTTTATGAATTTTTGGTAATTTTATGAATTTTTGCCAACTTTTTGAATTATTTTCGCTATCACGCGCTTTTGGGCAGTAAAATGGAGGAATTAAGAACTGAAAAATTTGACAAAAAAATGGAAAAAATTGAAAAAAAAGAAAAAATCGAAAAATTAAAAAAAAAATTAGAAAAACTATCTTGGCAATTTTATGAATTTTTGACAATTTTCTGAATTTTTTTCAATTTTAAGACTTTTTGCACATGATTATTTTTAGCAATTTTGTTTTTTATTTTTGGTAATTTTATAAATTTTTGGGAATTTTATCAATTGTTTATAATTTTATTATTCTTTTTTGGCAATTTTATATTTTTTTTAGCAGTTTTATAAATTTTTGCTAATTTTATGAATTTTTTTTTGGCAATTTTATGATTTTTTTTGACATTTTAATAAATTTTTTGAGAATTTCACGATTTTTTTGTAATTTTATGATTATTTATGGCAATTTTTGTTTTTTATTGGGGACTTTTGTTTTTTTTTGGAAATTTTTTATAATTTTACTTTTCTTTTTTTTTTTTGGAAATTTTATGAATTTTTTTTTGGAACTTTTATAAATTTTTGGCAATTTTATGAATTTTTGAGAATTTTATGAATTTTTTGAAATTTTATAATTATTTTTCGCAATTTTTATGTTTTGTTTTCGGAATTTTTTATAATTTTATTATTCTTTTTGGCAATTTTATGTTTTTTTTTGGCAATTTTGAGCATTTTTGGCAACTTTATGATTTTTTTTTTGTCAATTTTATGATTTTTTTGGCAATGTTATGAATTTTTTTGGCAAATTTATAAATTTTTGGCAATTTTATGAATTTTTGACAATTTTTTGAATTTTTTTTGGCAATTTTATGAATTTTTGGGAATTTCTTGAATATTTTTTGGATTTTTTGTTTTTTTTTTTTTGGAATTTTATGAATTTTTGACAATTTTATAAATTTTTGGTAATTTTGTACATTTTTGGCAATTTTATGATTTTTTTTTTCGCGGAGAAATCAAGAACTGAAAAATTTGAAGAAAAAAAAATGGAAAAATTTGAAAAGGAAAACATTGGAAAAAAAACGAAAAGTTTAGAAAAAATTAGAAAAACTATCTTGACAATTTTATGAATTTTTTTTTGGCAATTTTATGAATTTTTGGGAATTTTTTGTAATTTTATGAATATTTTTGGCAATTTTGTTTTTTTTTTGGCTATTTTATGAATTTTGGCAATTTTATGAATTTTTGGTAGTTTTTTTGACAATTTTATGAATTTTTTGTAATTTTATGAATATTTTTGGCAATTTTGTTTCGTTTTTTGGCAATTTTATAAATTTTTGGTAATTTTATAATTTTTTGGCAACCATAAATTTTTGCAATTTTATGAATTTAATAAATTTTGTATTTTTACAAAAATAAATTGTATATATCTT
Source organism: Neocrepidodera transversa (assembly GCA_963243735.1). Taxonomy (NCBI): domain Eukaryota; kingdom Metazoa; phylum Arthropoda; class Insecta; order Coleoptera; family Chrysomelidae; genus Neocrepidodera; species Neocrepidodera transversa. Next base: position 1,873,365 of record OY725355.1, on the reverse strand, counting down.
TAACTAAATTTGGTAGACAGTCTAATTGATCTATTTTACTGGTAAGTTACGTTTTATCAAACAGCATAATGCGTGGGCAGTGGACGTGTTAATGGGGGATATAGATATGTAGCATATTAATAGACAGAAAAAATTATGGTATAAATAATACATAATTATCGTTATTTCTTTTAAAAAAAATTTGACTTGTTTATATTCGCAATTAAAGGAAATATTCAAGATTGATTAAACCATCATCAGTACCGTATTTTCAATTTCTGTTGGGCGGCAGCAAAATTAATAGTTTATCTTCTTAATGAAGAATCTGAGTGCGGAAAAAGTTTTTTTAAGTGCTTGTTGAAATTTATATTCCTCACGGTTCCGTCTTTGATATCGTTCGGTTTGCGAGTGAACCGACCGGCCTATGATGGAAAGTTAATCAGCGATTTTTCGACAGTGCTGTACGTAAAGGAATTTATTGATTTTTATTATAAATTATTGTAAATGTTTTGTCTAAAATGGGTCAAAAATATCTGGGGGATATCTGTAAGTTATAAGATCATTTTGTTATTTATACGTAAAAATAAATTTTGAAAGGTACGTCACTGGTTTTCGTATCAAATCATTCTCACACTCGAATGCCGATAGTATTTTATTTTCGCACGCAACTATAATTCGTTTATAAATCTTCCAGAAGTGCCGAGATATTATTGAAATCATACATGAAGTGTCCATTTGATTAAGTGCCCGCTATCACAAAAAGTATTTCTTCGGATATTTATTTTTTGCTTTATATAAGAATTTCTACTCCACAATATTTATTTTTCTTCTTGGTTAAACAAAAAAAAAACGAATTAAAACCGGACGTTAACCCTCTATTTTTTATTAAATATCGTTTCCTACACATTAATTAACGATTTTGTTAATGAGCGACAAACATCATAAAATTCTTAATATATTTCACCTTGTCTATTTTTTAATTAAATGGTTATTTAATTACACCGTTTCTTGGAATTTTTTTCGACCATTTAAAAAATCCATAATATTCAAAATTTCGTATAAAAAAAATTAATTGACCTGCACACTGGTTGGATTTATCACCTATGGATTTTTTTAATGAATTTTTGATAATTTAATGATTTTATTTTGCAATTTTATGATTTTTTGGTAATTTACTGATTTTCTTTGCCAATTTTTTGAATTTTTGACAATTTAATGATATTTTTTTTGGGAATTCTATGAATTTTTCGCAATTTTATGAATTTTGAGCAATTTTATGATTTTTTTGGGTAATTTTATGATTTCTTTTGTCAATTTTATGATTTTTTGGCAAATTTATGAGTTTTTGGAAATGTTATGATTTTTTTGTAGCAATTTTATGATTTTTTGGTAATTTAATGATTTTTTGGCCATTTTACGAAAATTTTTACAATTTAATGATATTTTTTTGGCAATTTTATGAACTTTGACAATTTAATGATTTTTTGGTAATTTTATAATTTATTTTGACAATTTTATGAACTTTGACAATTTAATGATTTTTTGGTAATTTTATAATTTATTTTGACAATTTTATGAACTTTGACAATTTTATGAACTTTGACAATTTAATGATTTTTTGGTAATTTTATAATTTATTTTGACAATTTTATGAATTTTGACAATTTAATGATTTTTTTTGGAAATTTTATAATTTTTTTGATAATTTTATGATTTTTTTGTCAATTTTATGAATTTTTGGCAAATTTATGAATTTTTGGAAATTATATGATTTTTTTTTGGCAATTTTTTGATTTTTTGGTAATTTAATGATTTTTTTTTACAATTTTTTGAACCTTTGACAATTTAATGATATTTTATTTGGTAATTTTTTGAATATTTGGTAATTTTATGAATTTTTGGAAATTTTATGATTTTTTGGTAATTTTATGATTTTTTTTGGCAATTTTATGATTTTTTTTGTTAATTTTATAATTTTTTTTGGCAATTTTATGAATTTTGACAACTTAATGATTTTTTTTGGCAATTTTATGAATTTTTCGCAATTTTATGAATTTTGAGCAATTTTATGATTTTTCGGTAATTTTAATGATTTTTTTTTATTTTATAATTTTTTTGGTAATTTTATGATTTCTTTTGTCACTTTTATAAATTTTTTGGCAAATTTATGAATTTTTGGAAATTTTATGAATTTTTGATAATTTAATGATATTTTTTTTTCAATTTTATGAATTTTTGGCAATTTTTTTTTTTTTTGGAAATTTTATGATTTTCTGTTAATTTAACGATTTTTTTTGGCAATTTAATGTTTTTTTTTTTGGTAATTTTATGATTTTCTTTGGTAAATTTATGAATTTTTGGCAATTTAATGATCTTTTTGGCGATTTTATGAATTTTCAACAATTTAATGATATTTTTATTGGTTATTTTATGAATTTTTGTCAATTTTATGAATTTTTGACAATTTTGTTTTTTTTGGCAATTTTATGATTTTTTGGTAATTTAATGATTTTTTTGGGCAGTTATATGAATTTTTGACAATTTAATGATATTTTTTTTTGGCAATTTTATGAATTTTTGGCAATTTTATGAATTTATGATACTACTACTCTTAATTGTGATAAATTTGGGAAATAATTTTGTATTACCACGATAATATATTTTTTAAACTATCTGAAGATTATAATAAGGATTATTTTTTTATAATTTCCAGACTTATCACATATTGACAAAAAATAGTACCTTTAATCGATGTAAAAAAAAAACAAAACAATGTCGAAATTGACAATTTTTTCAAACATAAAAAAATTTAGTGGTCTCCGCGCTTGGCAGATTTACTACATATAGATTTCTTTTAAAGTTAATTAATTTTAATTGATAATTTGTAGAAAAAGCAATTTTTAATTTTTCACAAAACAAAAGAAACTGAAGAATTATTTTTTTTCTGAAGACATTAAATGACCTGCACACGTGTTGGATTTTACACCTATGGATTTTTAAATAATAAAAATTGTTAACAAAGAAAATATTTAATTGACCTGCACACTAGATGGATTTTTTAATAGTAAAAATTAACAAAGAAAATATTTAATTGACCTGCACACTAGTTGGATTTATCACCTATGGATTTTTTAATAGTAAAATTAACAAAGAAAATATTTAATTGACCTGCACACTAGTTGGATTTATCACCTATGGATTTATTAATAATAAAAATTGTTAACAAAGAAAATATATTAATTGACCTGCACACTAGTTGGATTTATCACCTATGGATTTTTTAATAGTAATAATTAACAAAGAAAATATTTAATTGACCTGCACACCAGTTGGATTTATCACCTATAGAGTTTTAAATAATAAAAATTGTTAACAAAGAAAATATATTAATTGACCTGCACACTAGTTGGATTTATCACCTATGGATTTTTTAATAGTAATAATTAACAAAGAAAATATTTATTTGACCTGCACACTAGATGGATTTTTTAATAGTAAAAATTAACAAAGAAAATATTTAATTGACCTGCACACTAGTTGGATTTATCACCTATGGATTTTTTAATAGTAATAATTAACAAAGAAAATATTTATTTGACCTGCACACTAGATGGATTTTTTAATAGTAAAAATTAACAAAGAAAATATTTAATTGACCTGCACACCAGTTGGATTTATCACCTATAGATTTTTAAATAATAAAAATTGTTAACAAAGAAAATATTTAATTGACCTGCACACTATTTGGATTTATCACCTATGGATTTTTTAATAGTAATAATTAACAAAGAAAATATTTAATTGACCTGCACACTAGTTGAATTTATCACCTATGGATTTATTAATAATAAAAATTATTAACAAAGAAAATATTTAATTGACCTGCACACTAGTTGGATTTATCACCTATAGATTTATTAATAATAAAAATTGTTAACAAAGAAAATATTTAATTGACCTGCACACTAGTTGGATTTATCACCTATAGATTTATTAATAATAAAAATTGTTAACAAAGAAAATATTTAATTGACCTGCACACTATTTGGATTTATCACCTATGGATTTATTAATAATAAAAATTATTAACAAAGAAAATATTTAATTGACCTGCACACTAGTTGGATTTATCACCTATAGATTTATTAATAATAAAAATTGTTAACAAAGAAAATATTTAATTGACCTGCACACTAGTTGAATTTATCACCTATGGATTTTTTAATAGTAATAATTAACAAAGAAAATATTTAATTGACCTGCACACTAGTTGAATTTATCACCTATGGATTTATTAATAATAAAAATTATTAACAAAGAAAATATTTAATTGACCTGCACACTAGTTGGATTTATCGCCTATAGATTTATTAATAATAAAAATTGTTAACAAAGAAAATATTTAATTGACCTGCACACTATTTGGATTTATCACCTATGGATTTTTTAATAATAAAAATTGTTAACAAAGAAAATATTTAATTGACCTGCACACTAGTTGGATTTATCACCTATAGATTTTTTAATAGTAAAAATTGTTAACAAAGAAAATATTTAATTGACCTGCACACAAGTTGGATTTATCACCTATGGATTATTTAATAATAAAAATTGTTAACAAAGAAAATATTTCCATTTACATAGTACTTGGTCAGCAAAAAAGAAAAAGTATTATTGGAATGATGATGGCGGTATTAGAGTACCGAGAACAGTATGTACGCATCTCTCTAGTGAACAGTAGCCGACAAAGAATCTAAACATGTAAACACAGATAATTGCAGACTATCCGTAACGCTATAATCATCTCATTTAATGATACACTACAAAAAGTTTATTCTTAACGACCTATTGACTTTCTAGATAATTACGATACAATTATTTTTTCTTAGTGTATAAAAATTAACCAATATACAATGCAATTTTATAACAAAATATTTATTTCAAATATATAACATTAAAAAAAAATTAATATTATAGTAATATTTTTTCTTAGTGTATTAATAAAAATAAAATACGTTGCGTGTCAAGTAAAATTTAAAAAACGATTTGAGTCGGTAAGTGGGCCTTAAAAAAAGTGGCCTAATTACAGAGCCCTTTTCGACTTCCTTTCAATAAGAGTAAAAAAAATGTTTTTTTTTTATTATCTTGGTAGATAGTAATGAGTAGCTTCGGAATTAGTTAACAGAACGGAGGATATTGTTTTGGTGTAATTTTTTGATACTATCCCTCTTAATTGTGGTAAACATGGGAAATTATTTTTTATTACCACGATAATTATGTATTATAATAAATTTTTATTATTCATAAATATTTTTTTAACTACCTACAGATTATATTGATTATATTTTTTACATTTAAAAAACATACCAACCGTCCTGCACGCTTTCCAGACTTATCACATACTGACAAAAAAATAGTACTATTTTTTTAGTTATTTTTTGAATTTTTAAATATTTTATGATTTTTTTTTAGCAATTTATGAATTTTTGGCCATTTTATGAATTTTGGAATTTTTGGGGTTTTGGAATTTTTGGAATTTTGGGAATTTTTAGAATTTCTGGCAATTTTACGATTTTTTGCCAATTTTATGATTTGTTTGTGAATTTTATGAATTTGTTGGCAATTTTATGGTTTTTTTTGTGAATTTTTGGCAACTGTATGATTTTTTTTTGGCAATTTTATGAATTTGTAGAAAATTTGGAATTTTTGGAATTTTTAGAATCTATGGCAATTTTGTAATTTGTCAATTTTATGATTTTTTTGGCAATTTTATATTTTTTTTAGCGAATTTTATGAATTTTTGGCAATTTTATGATTTTTTGGTAATTTTGTTTTTTTTTTTGGCAATTTTATGATTTTTTGGTAATGCCGTGTTTTTTTTGGCACTTTTATGATTTTTTGCTAATTTTATGTTTTTTTTTGGCATTTTTATGATTTTTTGGTAATTTTATGATTTTTTGGTAGTTTTATGTTTTTTTTTGACAATTTTAAGAATTTTGACAATTTAATGATTTTTTTTTTTGGCAAATTTATGAATTTGTAACAATTTTATGATTTTTTGGTAATTTTATGATTTTTTTGACACTTTTACGAATTTTTGACAATTTAATGATTTTTTGGTAATTCTATGGTTTTTTGTTAATTTTATGATTTTTTTTTGGCAAATTTATGAATTTTTGACAATTTTATGGTTTTTTGGCAATTTTATGATATTTTGGTAATTTTATGATATTTTTTTTGACAATTTTATGAATTTAGACATTTTAGTGATTTTTTTTTATAAATTTGTTGAATATTTGTTTTACAATTTTATAAATTTTATTAAGTTATAAATTTTTATCACGAGTGAAATTTTGTGGCAAATTAATAATACAGGGTGTTGTCAACTAACGAGTTATTTTAAAATCATAATTTACGTCTCTTTGACATCATCCTGTATGTTTTTTAAAATTACCTTAGGATAGGTTAGACTAAGCAAAAAAATAGGGTGGGCGTAATTTATTGCAGAAAAACTGGTAATTTATCGAAAAAAAAAACATCAAAATTGAAAACAAAAATCAAAATTGAAAACAAAAGAGTATTTTTTTTAGAGCAAAATTGAGGAAAAAGTGGTAATTTTTAGGAGAAACGGAGATAATTTTTATGGGAAAAGGAGGTAATTTTTATGGGAAAAGGAGGTAATTTTTAAGGGAAAAGGAGATAATTTATTAAAAAAAGAGCATAATTAAAAGGGGTAATTTAACAAAAAAGTGATAAATTTCAGAAAAAGGGTAATTTTTGGGTGAAAAGAGGGGAAAAAGTACTCAAAAAGTGACAAAATTAAGGAAAGTGTGGGTAATTTTAAGTGGAAAAAGTGTTATAATTTGGAAAAAAAGAGTGGAAATTTTTGAATGAAAAGAGGAAAAAAGTGCCAAAAAAAGTGAGGGTAATTTTAAATGATAAAATTAACATAATTAAGAATTTTTAGAATCAAAAGAGGGGAAAAAATATTCAAAAGTGACAAAATTAAGAAAGAAAAGTGGGGGTAATATAAGTTCAGTTTAGTAATTTCTAGTTTCAAAAAAATAAAATTTAAATCTCAACTGAAATAAAATTTACAATAAAAACCCTTCCAGTAAAAAATATTTTAACACGTTCGCTACAGAAACATTTTTAAAATTTAAAAAATATTATTTGCTTCTAATCGATTTTTATTAAAAGTAAAATTCAAAAGAGCATTTTAGATTTAACACGTCTTCTGCAATAGCAATTTTTACAAAATAGGTCAAAATATAAAAAAAAATTCTTACCTTTGCTTTTATTGAGACTGATGTTACTTGGAAACGCAGCAATTTTTTTCCACGCTTTCTTCCCCCAAAACCCTTTCCCCGACGTTTCGGCCGGCGTAGAACATCTCGGTCCGTACGAAACTACATTTTTCGCCCTTTCAGGAATCCGTCTCAAACTACCCGCCGCACTTCTGTAACTAGCACCACTAGAACTACCACTAAAACCACTGTCTAAATCCACCAAAGGCGCCGGACTCAGCAATTCATCAGTTGGACCGACCGTAAGAAGATCAGCTAATTGATCGTCCATTTCGTTTTCTCTATCGGTATCGTCACTGCCTTCTTGAGAATTAGATGGCATTAGCATTGCTTCTACGGAAAGATTGAGTTCCCCAAGGACTCGTCTGTGACCATGTTGGACTCTACGGACTTCTTCTTCAACTAAGCTTTGGTTTAGGGAGATTATTGAATCTTGATGGGCTTGACGGCGACGTCTTGCTAAATCGCTGATTTCCTCATAGATATTTTCTTCGGTTCCATACCTGTAAGACTAGTGGTTAAAAAAATTGACTATTTAATAGAGCTAATTACGTACCTGGTAAGATAGGTATGATTACTTTTATAAGATCCCTCTCTATAAGCCCCCGGATATTTAGTAGGTACATTAGTATGCCTAGTAGGCGGTCCAGGTTCATAATAGGCATAAGAATAATCCATACTAGGCCAAGGTGGATCTGGTTGACTAGACGGACCAGGCACCGCCAAAAATTGATCGTCAGCCATGGCAGTTGTGGCCGGAGGATATTTAGGTGGGGGCGGAAAGTGCAGATGAGGGTAAGATGGTTGATTGCAACGTTTCAAACCGAATGGCTCTTTTCGAAGAGTGCCACCAATGCGATGACGGTCCTGGCAGTGATGGGAATGGTCCGAAGTAGAGGCTGTTCCAAGACATTGCTGCTGGATGGTGTGTGGTCGTTGCCACATTTACCTAAAATCAAAAAAAAAATTTAAATAATAAAAATTTTTTATCGATTGGTTACAATTAGTTTTTGTACGACATCTGCCAAACGGAAGTGTCACTATCAAAAAGTGACAGAAGCAATATGTCACGGAATTTGACTTGCAATACGTCATTTAAAAGTCTTTGAAAAACTCTATTTAGAACAGTCAAAATTATTTCTCCAACTGTCACCTGTCAAAAATAAAAAAATGTCAAAGTCTGAAACTTTGGCACTAAATATCTGAAAAGTATTTTCTGGACACAACTAATTTTTATTTTAATTTTTTTGTTCTTTTTTCCTATTTTATGTGTGAAAATATGCATTTTTTTTCCTGTTTGTGGAAAAATTCATGCTCGCTTTTTTTATCAATTTATATGTGTAAAAAACGCTTTTTTGCTGTTTTTTTTGGTTTTTATATGGAAAAATGTATTCTTGCTTTTTTACCAATTTATATGTGAAGAAATGTCTTTTTGCTGTATTTTCCAATTTTTTTTGTGTGGAAAAATAGATTTTTGCGTTTTTTTCCAAATTCGAGTGTGCATTCGTGCTTCTGTTTTTTTTCGAATTTGTTGGAAAAAAATGCATTTTTGCTGTTATTTTTAATTTTTTGTGAGGAAAAATGCATTCTTGCTTTTTTCCCGATTCATGTGTGAAAAATGCATTTCTGCTGTTTTTATAGTTTTTCGTGTACAAAAATACATTGTTGCTTGTTTCTTTTTAAATTTTTGTGAAATAATTTGCATTTTTTCAAATTTGAATAAGGAAAAATGTATTCTTGTTTTTGTTTTTTTTTCAACTTTGTGTAAAAAAAAGTATGCTGTCTTTTCCAATTTTTATGTAAAAAATTCATTCTTGCTTTTTTCCCAATTCAAAAATTCATTTTTGCTGTTCTTTTTTCTAGTTTTTTATGCATTTTTGCTTTTATACCAATTTATATGTGAAAAAATGCATTTTTGCAATTTTTCCACATTCGTCTTTTAAAATATACTTTTTTTATAGTTTTTTATGGAAAAATGTGTTTTTTATTTATATTTTTTAAATTCGTGTGCAAGAAAACGCATTTTTGTTTCTGTTATTTTTTTACATTTTTGTAAAAAATGCAGTCTTGATGTTTTTTTTTAAATTCGAGTGTGGCAAAAAGTTTTTCGAGAAAGATGGAAATATACATTCGAGAAAGATGGAAATATACATTTTAAGATCCCCTGAGACGATTAAGATCATTTAATCTGTCTGTTTATCTGTGTGTATGCTGCCACGATAGAGACCACAGGTTTAATCCGATTGAGCTGAAATTTGGTATATGTTTAACCCATTAGTTTTAGGGTGACAGAACTGATTTTTTTTCTAATTTTACTTTAGTTCTATTTATTTTTATTTTTGAGTACCCTTATCTCTTTAGGGAGGATTCATAGATGTAAAATTTTAATTGATTTAATTGATTTTAATTTTGGAATTTTTTATTTTATTTTATGTTTTAAGTTTCTTTAAGTTTTTTCAACAAATACCAACAAATATTCACTGATTTAAAATTTCTAAAAACAACCATTAACAAACAACGCAAAAATACCACTTAACTAAAACGATTTTCTCGTTAGTATCGATACTAACATGGTAAATTCGGATAAAATCGATTTTAAACTGTGTCTAGACAAATGACGTGAATCGAGAATCGAATCGGAAAATTTTTATGATCTCTTGCCAAGCTGTCTAGATTTCATATAATTTTATTTTAATGTTATAGTATGGTAAGTAAATTGTTTTTCAAATTATTATTTTCAATGGAATTAAAGTTTTAAACAGGAAATAGATTCCAAAGAAATTTCTAACCTCAAATTTTGAGGTGTTTTATAAATTTTTACATTTATTTTTGCTAATAAATATTTGTTTTTTTTTATTGATTATTTATGTAATTATTTTAAAGATTTTATTAATAATTCTTTCCTTTTTTTAGGATCGAAAATTTTTCACCACTTTTGAAATTTCTCAAATCTTTAAGGTAATATTATATATATACAGAGTGTTCATTTCTTTATTGTGGTTAGTACAAATTATTATAAAATCTTTATAAACATAAAAATGCTATTTAAAAATGCAAATTTTACTTACCGGGTATAATACCGGTTTAATGAAAATTACCTAGCAATAAAGTCTTTGACAGAGAGAGACAATCATATCTTGTTTTAATTGAGAATAAAACTAAACTAACTTTGTTCCCGTGAAGTGATGTGTCATTTGAAGGGTGATGAGTGGTGATTCAGTCAATTGGAAGATTTTTTTATGTTGGTGAATGGTGATTAAGTCAATTGGGTGATTTTATATAGTGGTGATTAAGTCAATTGGGTGATTTTTTATGGTGGTGAATGGTGATTCAGTCATTTGAGTAATTTTTTTCTGGTGTAGGTGGTGCTGAAGTCAGTTAGGTCATTTTTTAATGGTGGTGAGTAGTGCTTAAGTCAATAGGGTTCTTTTTTTTCTAGTGTGAGTGGTGCTTACATCAATTGGGTGAATTTTTATGGTCGTGAATGGTGTTTAAGACAATTGGGTGATTTTTTATGGTGGTGAATGGTGTTTAAGTCAATTAAGTCGTTTATTTTCTTATGTGAGTGGAGCTTAAGTCAATTGGGTGATTTTTTACAGTGGTGAGTGTTGATTAAGTCAATTGGATGATTCTTTATGGTGGTGAATGGTGATACAGTCATTTGGGTAACTTTTTTCTGGTGTGAGTGGTGCTGAAGTCAGTTGAGTCATTTTTTAATGGTGGTGACTTAAAATATTTTATTTTCCTTTTTTTTGTAATTTATGAAATAAAATTCATCTTCTAATTATTGGTATATAATTTTCCTTCTTTTTTTCTTATATTATTACACTATTTAAAATATCATTTTTAGATATAAAACTTATCGTGGTTTTTCAAAAATATTTTATGTCTGACGTCTGTTTATTTTTTTTTTCATGTTTTTTTTTCACGAGTCCTTCAAATTTTATCGAATTTAGATAAAATCACTCGTCCTAACGGACTCGTGATTTTAACTTTGTTCCCGTGAAGTGATGTGTCATTTGAAGGGTGATGAGTGGTGATTAAGGCAATTAGAAGATTTTTTATGATGGTGAATGGTGATTAAGTCAATTGGGTGATTTTATATAGTGGTGAGTGGTGATTAAGTCAATTGGGTGATTCATTATGGTGGTGATTCAGTCATCGGGTAATTTTTTAATGGTGGTGAGTAGTGCTTAAGTCAATTGGATCATTGTTTTATGGTGGTGAATGGTGTGCAAGCTAATAGGGTCGTTTTTTTCTAGTGTGAGTGGTGCTTACATCAATTGGGTGACTTTTTATGGTCGTGAATGGTGTGTAAGTCAAATGAGTCGTTTATTTTCTAATGTGAGTGGTGCTTAAGTCAAGTAGATGATTTCTTACAGTGGTGAGTGTTGATTAAGTCAATTTAATGATTCTTTATGGTGGTGAATGGTGATACAGTCATTTGGGTAACTTTTTTCTGGTGTGAGTGGTGCTGAAGTCAGTTGACTCATTTTTTAATGGTGGTGAGTAGTGCTTAAGTCAATTGGATCATTGTTTTATGGTGGTGAATGGTGTTTAAGTCAATTGGGTCGTTTTTTTCTAGTGTGAGAGGTGCTTAAATTAATTGGGTGATTTTTTTATGGTGGCGAGTGGTGTTTAAGTCAATTGAGTCGTTTATTTTCTAATGTGAGTGGTGCTTAAGTAAATTGGGTGATTTTTTACAGTGGTGAGTGGTGATTAAGTCAATTGGGTGGTTTTTAATAGTGGTAAATGGTAATTAAGTCGTTTGGGTAATTTTTTTATTGTGGTTAGAATTTATTTTTATTTCATTATATTTATAGTGTTCAATAATTTTTTATCATGGTTAGAACTTATTTTCATTACAATATATATTGTAATGGCTCGGAAATGAAATATAAGAATTCTAAAGAGCCCCACGTTGCGAAGCCATTTATAATAATATTTGAAATCTCAATTTGGGGTGGATTCTAATGAAAAAAAAAAATTAACCTTACAAAATTTATCAAAAAAAATATAAATTTATGTTTATCCTGTATCCTGTCTTTTGTGCTCTTGTTTTTAAATCTGGATCCTTGTATTTTTTTTTAATACCAAATAACCAATTCTTACTTTCTTCTATTTATTTAAAATTCTTCTTCAGTGACTTAAAATATTTAATTTTCCTTTTTTTTGTAATTTATGAAATGAAATTCATCTTCTAATTATTGGTATATAATTTTCCTTCTTTTTTTCTTATATTATTACAGTATTTAAAATATCATTTTTAGATATAAAACTTATGGTGGTTTTTCAAAAATATTTTATGTCTGACGTCAGTTTATTTTTTTTTCATGTTTTTTTTTCACGAGTCCTTCAAATTTTATCGAATTTAGAAAAAATCACTCGTCCTAACGGACTCGTGATTTTATCAATCGGTTTGTTTTCATATTTTTGCCAAATAAACTAGTTTTCGTGGAAAATAAAAAATTATCTGATAAAAATTTGAAGATCGAGTTGTATTTCAAAAGATTATTTTTTTCATCAATAAATATAAGCACAACGAACAGGTATGTTGATTTTGCTGATTTATTATTTTTGACAGTTCAATGTAAACAATGTTTTATACCACGTTGTTTAATCAGTATAAAACCGAATTAGTTAGAATCGCCCATTGCTATTGGTTGAAATCAGCAAAATGTCAGATTTTGACGTAAGGAAAAAATAATCAAAAAAATTTTTTACTTACTTGATTAATTTAACGATATTTTTTAAATTTAATAACTTTTAACAATTAAATTATAACATTTAATAATTCATACAAATTAATTCATTACAATATATTAAAGTCCGTCTTAGCAATGCTAGCTTGCGCATTCTCAACTAGTTTTTGATACTTCAGTAGGTTGTTTTTCGTTAAATAAAATATTTTACATTTTACTCTACGTCAAATTTTTTTTGACTCCCCTGTTTAAGGAAATTTAGAAATTTGATATTATTCATCAAATATAAATGACGAATCCATAAATGTTTACAAAAAACAGATTCCAAAAAATCTGACTCGAAGGACCATAAACAAACATGACACTGTTTCATCAACTCTTAAACAGATCAGTCGCAACGTTTAAACTAATCAGCTACGGCTGTGTTTATGTCACCAGTGACTAGAGCAAACATTACTTGCTGTATTTATATTTATGTTCAAAAATTTCATAATAATGAGCATTTATAAAGTGTTTTCATTGTTGTAATTTTTTTACAAGAGTTAAATCTCCACACACAAAAAATTAACCGTTCCCCTCGTAACTTCTACTATAATGAATTAAAAATTAGAATTCCAATTAAGTTTATAAAACGACATATCGTTGCTAACGTGCCTCTGGATAAGGAAAAACTTCGACTTCGACTGGTAACGTCGACATGATGAGCAAAAGATCTAGTGACTGGTCGAACTTGCCGAGATCGCAAGATAGATCGAAAACTTTTCAAAAGTTCACTTTGAAGATATCACGACGATCAGATAGTTGGCGTTTAAATGGAGGGACTATCCATTGTTTTTTATGGTTTATGTCGTGAGTTATAACTGACCAAAAAAGGAATACAGAGACGCGCAGACAAGACGAAAACTAATGAATATTGATTTGATTGATTATAAATAAACATCCTGTATACTATCATATCTGATTTTAGAATCATCCCATTACGCGACAATAATAAAAGTCATATGAAAACATAGTTTAAATCCCCCATTTGTGTAAATAACCGCCATTGAATAGAAATGGTCGTAGCTCAGTTGAAGCAGCATTTCGCCCTGCATTTAAGGGTCACAATAGACCACCCCCATATATTATTTAATAATGCACCATTGTTAGTTTGGTTTCTGACGAAATTGGGGATTTGTTTAAAATCCGACTCACATACAGGATGTTTTTTACTAAATAAATAGAGAAAAAGTATCATTTTCTCCAATCTATATTTTTTTTCAATTCCTTACTCCATTGCAAAATAGGATATAAACATTATCTATTTAACATTTAAATTGGCTAAAAAACCGATTGTCTTGTAATGCGCATTTTTTATTGTACTTAAAGCACCCAATTACACCATAACATTAGTGTTAATTGCTAATTACGTAGTTCCTTCGATTGTCTTTAAAATTCCTCTTAGTCGTCGAAATCTGATTACGGAATTCATCGATGTTAAACTAATGAAAGGGCAACATCGACGGCGAATTAAAATAAAAGAAATGTATAGTTAACTACTTAATGCCTAATGCTTCGGGGATAGTGGCTGTTACATTATTTAGTTGCTTTGTCGGATGGAATATTTAATTTATTTTAGAGAATTATTCATTCAAAATTGTATAAACAATAGAGCAACTAAATCAAAGTAAAATGACTAGAAGAAATACAATTAAACATAAAAATATAAAAAAAATTGTTAAAGAATGGAACTCACAAATTTTTTGATTTGATTTTTACTAATAAACAGCACACCGGCACATATTTTAGGTATAAACCGGCATATATTTTAGGTATTATTTTCTAACTTCACATTCACTTTAAATATTAGTACAAATTATTATTGTAAAATTTGTATAAGTGTAAAATTTCTATTTAAAAATGCAAGTTTTACTTACCGGGTAGAATGCCGGCTTAATGAAAATTACCTAGCAATAAAGTTTTTGACAAAGAGACAATCATGTATTGTTTTAATTGAGAATAAAACTAAACTAACTTTGATCCCGTGAAGTAATGTGTCATTTCAAGAACGGTGAGTGGTGATTAAGTCAATTGGAAGATTTTTTATGATGGTTAATGGTGATTAAGTCACTTGGGTGATTTTTTATGGTGGTGAGTGGTGATTAAGTCAATTAGGTGATTTTTTGTAGTGGTGAATAGTAATTAAGTCAATTGGGTGATTTTTTGTAGTGGTGAATGGTAATTAAGTCAATTGGGTGATTTTTTATAGTGGTGAATGGTGATTAAGTCAATTGGATAATTTTTTATGGTTTTGAGTGGTGCTGAAGTCAATTGGATGTTTTTTTTTTATGGTGGTGAGTGGTGACTAAGTCAATTGGGCAATTTTTTATATTGGTGGGTTGCGCTTAAATCAATTTTGTGATTTTTTATGATGGTGAGTGGTGAGTAAATCAATTGGGTAATTGTTTGTAGTGGTGAGTGGGGCTTAAGTCAATTGAGTGATTTTTTTATGGTGGTAAATGATGATTAAGTCAATTGGGTGATTTTTTATAGTGATACTTAAGTCAATTGGATGATTTTTTTATGGTGGTGAATGATGATTAAGTCAATTTGGGTAATTTTTTATGGTTTTGAGTGGTGCTTAAGTCAATTGGATGATTTTCTTATAGTGTTGAGTGATGATTAAATCAATTGGGTGATTTTTTATAGCGTCGAGTGGTGCTTGAGTCAATTGGGTGATTTTTTATGGAGGTGAATGATGCTCAAGTCCATTGGGTGATTTTTTATGGTGGTGAGTGGTGCTCAAGTCAATTGAGTGATTTTTTTATGGTGGTAAATGATGATTAAATCAATTGGGTGATTTTTTATAGTGATACTTAAGTCAATTGGATGATTTTTTTATGGTGGTGAATGATGATTAAGTGAATTTGGGAAATTTTTTATGGTTTTGAGTGGTGCTTAAGCCAATTTAATGATTTTCTTATGGTGTTGAGTGATGATTAAATCAATTGGGTGATTTTTTATAGCGTCGAGTGGTGCTTGAGTCAATTGGGTGATTTTTTATGGAGGTGAATGATGCTCAAGTCCATTGGGTGATTTTTTATGGTGGTGAGTGGTGCTCAAGTCAATTGAGTGTTTTTTTTATGGTGGTAAATGATGATTAAATCAATTGGGTGATTTTTTATAGTGATACTTAAGTCAATTGAGTGATTTTTTTATGGTGGTAAATGATGATTAAATCAATTGGGTGATTTTTTATAGTGATACTTAAGTCAATTGGATAATTTTTTTATGGTGGTGAATGATGATTAAGTGAATTTGGGAAATTTTTTATGGTTTTGAGTGGTGCTTAAGCCAAATTAATGATTTTCTTATGGTGGTGAGTGATGATTAAATCAATTGGGTGATTTTTTATAGTGGCGAGTGGTGCAAAAGTCAATTGGGTGATTTTTTATGGAGGGGAATGATGCTCAAGTCCATTGGGTGATTTTTTATGGTGGTGAGTGGTGCTCAAGTCAATTGAGTGATTTTTTTATGGTGGTGAATGACGATTAAGTCAATTGGGTCATTTTTTCTGGTATAAACGGTGCTTAAGTCAGTTAGATGATTTTTTATGGTGGTGAATTAAGTCAATTGGGTAATTTTTTACATTGGTGAGTGGTGCTAAAGTTAATTGGATGATTTTTTATGGTGTTTAAGTTAATTGGGTCATTTTTCTGGTGTGAGTGATGCTTAAATCAATTGGATCATTTTCTTATGGTGGTGAATGGTGATTAAGTCAATTGGTTAATTTTTTTATATTGGTGACTGGTGCTTAAGTCAATTGGAAGATTTTTTATGGTGTTTAAGTCAATTGTGTCATATTTTCTGGCGTGAGTGGTGCTTAAGTCAATTGGGTCATTATTTTTTGGTGTGAGTGGTGCTTAAGTCAATTAGATTATTTTTTATGATGGTGATGGGTTATTTTATTATTATTTTATTTGTAGTTTTGTGAATTTTATAAACACAGTTTAACGTTAAAAAAAATTATATTTTAAAGAATTTATTGATAGTAATTGGTATATAAGAAGAAGAAAATAAATCAACAATTGTGAAATATGAATAATCTTATTTTTATTTTTGGTACCTCATTATTATTATTATTATGAAAATAAAAAAACTGTGGGAAATGATATTCAAAGAAAATTTAAGTAATAAGGTAAAAGGCAAGATTTGAAAAAAAATTATAAATCAAGTAAGAAAAATTTTTATTTTGAGGAAAAAACATATATAAAAGAAAATAATAAACATAGAGGGATGTCATTTTTTTTTAAATTGTCAATGTTAATGAAATTGCAATAATTATATGGAGTTGTATTTACCGACTAGAAAATTTATTATTTAAAAAAAAAATATAGGGCAATCTTAAATAAAATGAGAAAATGTCGTTTTAGAGTTTTGACTCATCCTCTATATTAGTTTATGATTTTTTCGAGAATTATTAAAATCGAAGGAAATAGAATACTTTTCAAAACTAGTAGCGGGAAAAATTACAAATAATGTCTCTCTTTTCATATACAGGGCGCTAAATATACATCGATTTTGACATAACTTTTAAAACACCCGGAATTGAGGTAGCAGATTTAATATATGCAATAAAAAAATATAGTATTGCATTTAAAAAATTATAACTTTGGTCTGGCATTGCGTTCCTGAACAACCTGTATATTTGGGACTAATTTGAAAATGTGAATCTCAAGACTGTGTAGACTTTTTGTATAGAGGAGAGATTTTTGGGGGAAATTTGAGACGAAAAAGTGACAAATTTGACAAAAAAAAAATTGGAATTATAAAAATTAAACAAAAAAGGGGTAATTTTTAAAAAAAGTGGTAGTTGAAGAAAAAAAGTGACAAAAATGAGAGAGAAAAGAGAAGAAATTTGGGACGAAAAAGTGACATAATTAAGAAGAAAACGAGGGGACATTTACGAGTGAAGAGAAAGAAAAAAAGTAATTAAAAAGTGACAAAATTAGGAAAGAAAAGTGGGGAAAAAATGAAGAAAGTGACAAGATAAGAAAATCAGGGAAAAAAGTACCTGAAAAGTGACAAAATAAAGTAAAAAATGGGGAAAATTTGAGTCGAAAAAGTGACACAATTAAGAAGGAAAAGAGGGGAAACTTTCGAGTGAAGAGAGGGGAAGTACTTAAAAAGTGACAAGAGAAGAAAAGCAAAGAAGTACCTGAAAGTGACAAAGTAATGAAAAAAAATTGGGGGTAATTTTAAATGAGAAAAGTAACATAATTAAAAAAGAAAATAGGGAAAATTTTTGAGTAACAAGAGGGGAAAAAGTACCTAAAAAGTGACAAAATTAAAAAAGTAAAGAGGTGACATTTTCGAGTGAAAATAGGGGATAAAAGTACCTAAAAAGTGAGAAAAAAGTACCTAAAAAGTAAAAAAAAAGGTGAATAGAGCTAGTTTGTGGAAGTGGTTGAATGGAGTAGGAACAAATTTATAGAAGAAAGTATCAAGACTAGAGAGAGAGATCAATTTATATTGGAGACACAAAGGGATATAAAAACATATATTTTTTTTTAAATTGGGCTTGTAATGTTTATTTTTTATTTTTTTTTTAATAAAAACCACCTTACAATTAAGATTTTTTCTGTATTAGTAAATCATTAGAATATATTTTTTATGAATGTTGAAATTTTTATTTGGTCCGGTCCTGTGAGCGATAAAATCTCAAGAAAAGATATCTCAGGGACATTCTTCAGACAAATTTGACATCCTCTTTCACGCTCTCTAGCTACACACCTGCAATTTCACGATCCTCTTCCTATTTATCATCGGCCATAATGGACCGACATCGCCACAATCAAAACGAGACACTCGATTAATGAAAAGATAATTGTTGCAATTGCACTCGAGCAAAAATTGTACCATCAAAGGAAATACATTGTATATATTTAAAAAAAAAAAAAAAACATTGATTAAAGAATTTTCTCTCCGATTAATATTAATACAGTACGATCAATATTCAGTATCAGCTGTCAATATATTTGAATTTTAATGAAGTTGTGGGTCGATTTCGATTTAATTTCAACCAAGTGAAATGTGATACTTTTCAAGATAAATTTTCAAGTTTATAGAATTTATTTTTTCGAATTAAAATTTCGATTTTACCGTTATATTAAAAAAATCATGATTTTATGTAAATTATCCTGATATAAATGAATTAATTGATACAATCACGTTTCTATTCATTATAATTTTTTGTGTTAACTTGAGAAATAATTATCCAGATATGATTCTCCCAAAGGTATTGACAGAATTAATCATAAACAAGGAAGAAATTGCACAGATATTGAAATTCGTCGTATTCTGCCCATAATGCGCGGCTTTACCTCATCTTAGATACGATGAGGTTGCTCAGATCCCGAAATTCATCATAATCTTACCAATAATGCGCGGCTCTATCACTTCTTAGTTTGCGCTTACTGTACTTATTAATTTGGAAAGCAATTCACTAACTTTTCTGGAGTACTGCAAGGATCTATTTTAGAACCATTGTTTTTTTTTTGGTTGTTGCAAAGTTATATTGTGTATAAATATATTTTTTATAATATAAATTAAAATAAATAAACAAGTTTTTATTTCAAAAACAAGACATTGAAATTCTGAGCACGAGTAGGCGAGTTTGGTGACACGAACCGTAAGTTAGTTCGTGTAATAAGTGGTTTTTACTCAATATTACATCTTGTACTTTTTCTACAAATTTCTTAAATTGAAAATTTAAAAAAAAAACCATTTAATAGTCGAAACTTAATTTGATATATATATTTTTTTGGATATTTTGGATATTTACCCAAAAATCAATCAAATAACACTATTACTATATAAATTTTCAAAAATATATTTCTCATATAATTTCTACAAGATAGAGAAACATTTTTGGCCCTAACTGTACTTCATGTCTTAACGCATCTAAAAATGGTTAATTTCAGAATATACCTAGTGGCAAACTTAGTTAGCAACACAATTCTTATCTTTTTAATCTTTATCTTAAGCACAACTCACCACCATAAAAATCACCCAATTGACCTAAACACCACCATAAAAAACTCACTCAACTGGTTTAAGCACAACTTATCACCATAAAAAATCACTCATTAAGCACCATCATACAAAAACAGCACAACTCACTACCATAAAAAATCACCCTATTGACTAAAGCCCCATTCAGCACCATAAAAATCACCCAATTGACTTGAGCACAACTGACCACCATAAAAAAATAAATAACTAATTGATTTAAACACAATTTACCACCATAAAAAAAATACCCAATTGACTTAGTCACAACTCACTAGCATAAAAAATAACCCAACTGGCTTAAGAACAACTCACCAGCATAAAAATCACCCAATTGACTCGAGCACAACTGACCATCATAAATAAATACCCAACTGATTTAAGCACAACTCACCAACATAAAAAATCACCCATTAAGCACCACCATAAAAAAAACAGCACAACTCACTACCATAAAAAATCATCCTATTGACTAAAGCCCCATCCACCACCATAAAAATCACCCAATTGACTTGAGCACAACTGACCACCATAAAGAAATACACAACTGATTTAAGCACAACTCACCACCATAAAAAATCACCCAATTGGCTTCGTCACAACTCACTAGCATAAAAAATCACCCAATTGACTTGAGCACAACTGACCACCATAAAGAAATACACAACTGATTTAAGCACAACTCACCACCATAAAAAATCACCCAATTGGCTTCGTCACAACTCACTAGCATAAAAAATAACCCAACTAGCTTAAGCACAACTCACCAGCATAAAAATCACCCATTAAGCACCAAACTCACTCATGAAAAATCACCCTATTGACTAAAGCCCCATTCACCGCCATAAAAATCGCCCAATTGACTTGAGCACAACTGACCACTATAAAAAAATACCCAACTGATTTAAGCACAACTCACCACCATAAAAAATCACCCAATTGACTTAGTCACAACTCACTAGCATAAAAAATAACCCAACTGGCTTAAGCACAACTCACCAGCATAAAAATCAGCCATTAAGCACCACCATAAGAAACAGCACAACTCACTACCATGAAAAATCACCCTATTGACTAGAGCCCCATTCACCACCATAGAACTCGAACAATTGACTTGAGCACAACTGACTACCATAAAGAAATATCCAACTGATTTAAGCCCAACTGACCACTATAAAAAATCACCCATTAAGCACCACCATAAAAAACAGCAGAACTCACTACCATAAAAAAACGCCCAATTGACTTGAGCACAACTGACCACCATAAAAAATCACCAAATTGACTTAAGCACCGCTAACCGCCATAAAAAATCATCCAATTAACTTAAGCACAACTCGCCACCATAAAAAAACACCTGATTGACTTAAGTACCACTAACCACCATAAAAAATCACCAAATTGACTTAAGCACCGCTTACCACCATAAAAAATCATATAATTAACTTAAGCACAACTCACCACCATAAACAATCACCCAATTGACTTAAGCACCACTCGCCACTATTAAAAATCACCTAATTGACTTAAGTACCACTAACCACCATAAAAAATCACCAAATTGACTTAAGCACCGCTTACCACCATAAAAAATCATCCAATTAACTTAAGCACAACTCACCACCATAAAAAATCGCCCAATTGACTTGAGCACCACTCGTCACCGTAGAAAATCACAAAATTAACTTAAGCACAACTCGCCACCATAAAAAACATCTAATTGACTTAAGTACCACCAACCACCATAAAAAATCATTCAATTGACTTAAGTACCACTCGCCACTATAAAAAATCACCCTATTGACTTAAGCACCAACATATTGAACTGTACATTAAAGAGAAAGATATATGTGCACAAAAACAAGTCCAAAAATGGATATTGATTGGTTTAAACCAACACTAAGTACAATTGTGTAAAAACATATTTTTTAAGGTCAGTAATAATTTAATTTTTATTTTGTAATTTGTTAGAGTCCGTTTCTGTCTCTTTAAGATTTTATCGCTAAATCGCATGGTATGGTATGGTGGTAAGGATAAAGATAGTTCTCGCAAATATTATCTTTTTGTTGTACAAGATTGTAATTCTTTTCTCTTTGTTACTTACATACGTAGAATGAGATACGTGGATTCACGCAAATCTTACATTAATTATTAAATTAAATACAGTTTTTGGGATCTAATAATCTTCTAAATATTTATTAAAATAGATGTGTAGCTAAAAAAAAAATTATAAGTAGTAATCAGTAATTTTAGAATTATGTAGTTTAATTAATAAAATAATCAACGAATAATAAAAGTCCCAAGTCATACCATAATAGTTGTAAAGGGCGGCAACAAGTTTCGGCCAAACGATGGCCATTGTCAGGCCTATAATACAAATTTAACAAGTTAAAATTGAAGAGACTAAATATGAAGTTTCATACTGTTACGTTTTTTTTCCTGTGCCACCCTGTATTTTCATTAGAGATCTCCCTCTCTTCTTGGTATTACTATAAAATGTCTTTCCCATGTTAATAATTCTCTCTCTTTGCTTCTTCAGTCAAAACAATTGACTTCTATATCGTCTGTGTTTTTATTATGTTATATTTTATTTTCCCCTGTTATCATTATTAATTATTTCGATGCTTTAACATTTATTTACTGTTATTTTTAATTCTTTTTTTATGCCGGTATATGTTTTTTTATTTACAAAGTTTATATCTTATCTTTTATAATAATATAAATTAGCTGATGTTTGTAGTGCTCTTTTAGTCTTGATTACAAAAAGGGAATCTATTTTTAATTTGTTTTTACAGATTGTCTTAAAATTTATCTGGTAATTTATAAGATTTTTGTCTTATATTTACTGTATGTGAACTTCTAGGGTTTTTGAACCAAACAATTTTTTTTGGAATAAGTTTTTTGGACAGAACAAGTTCTTTTGGAACTACAAGTTTTTGGGACTACAAGTTATTGGAACTACAAGTTTTTGACACTACAACTTTTTGGAACTACAAGTTTTTTTGGGACTACAAGTTTTTATTTGAGACTACAAGTTTTTATTTGGGACTACAAGTCTTTTTGAACTGAACAAGTTTTTTGGACAGAACATTTTTTTTCTGGGACTGAATATCTTTTTTTTTTGGAACGAGCAAGTTTTTTTCCTCCTTTGGGACCTAACGTCTTCTACTGCCTGATCCAGGAAATTTTAGAAAAAAACTCGAAGACAAGCCAAAAAACAAGCCAAGTCACATTTCCAAAAAAAAAAAGAAAGTCTCTGAAGAAAAAAGAAAGGACGGATTTTGAAATATATCAGTTTTTTTGTCAATTGTTTCTAAATACATCAAAAAAATCAATTAGACTGGCGTCCAAAGTTTTTTTTTAATTTTATTTTACTTTTCCATATATTTCAAATTCTATTCGTAAAACGAACCCATAATAAAAAGAATTGAGCTTAAATCACATTTATTATTATTTTTCAACAAATTTTTATAAAATATACATCAAAGTGCATCTTACGCTGCACTATTAATAAAAATTAGAATTTAATTAACTGCGCAGCAAATTTTGCTGTACAACATGCGACAAATGGCTGAAGACAAATTTTGTTGACAAGTGACAGATTGAATTTGACACATTGAACTGAACAACTACCAAGGACAAAGTACCAGACAACTAATATAACGTATGAAAAAGAAGAAGAGCAGATTATAATTAAACGAGGCGGTCAATCCAGGACGGCACGCGACTGTAGCGCTCCAAGTGACAAAGATATTAAACAATAATTTTGACAGATGTGACTTAAATCATTTTCTTTACGAGATTTAGTGGGGGGGGGGTCAATCCAGGACGCACAAGAAACACTAATTTATATGATTCGCTTAAATAATAAATTTGAACGTATTTAAGCATGAGTTCTAGTAGCAGCGTGACATAGTGCCCGCTAGTGGTGCAGTGGGCCCGGGGATTGAATTTTTTTTAAACACAGGCTAGATTTAGATAGTTAAGATTTCTTTTAATAAAATAAATATTTTTTTTAAATACACAGGCTAGATTTAGGTGGTCAAGACTTCTTTATAAAAAATAAATATAAATATAAAGAAAATGATTTAAGTTACATCTGTCAAAATTATTGTTTAACATCTTTGTCACTTGGAGCGCCACAGTCCTGGATTGTCCGCCTTGTGAAATTAATGGGATGAATTATAACCTAAGAATTTTAACGTAGATAAAAGCAAAACATTAATTTTATTTTTGGTCACTCTATACATTGAAATTACTGATTTTTAAAGATTATTTATAAAAAGAATAATGCGTTACTTTTATAGTACCACACTACCTTTAAACTAATAAGTTACTTTTTAAACTAACGCGTTACTTTTGTAGTAACGTGTCACTTTTATAGTAACGTGTTACTTTTGTAGTAACATGTTACTTTTGTAGAAACCTGTTATTTTTACATTAACACGATATTTTTATAATAACTTTTCATCTACTTTAAAAAGAAAAACCATATAATAATAATTTGAACAACGTACGCTCCTCCTATTTCCTTCTCCCCGTAACAGATTACTTTTGCAATAAATCGTTACTTTTATGATAACCCGTTACTTTTGTAATAACCCATTACTTTAGTAATAACCCGTTACCTTTGTAATAACCCATTACTTTAGTGATAACCCGTTACTTTTGTAATAACGCTTTTTTATACTAACGCGTTATTTTTACAGTTTCGTTTTATTTTTATAGTAACGCGTTACATTTGTAGTAACGTATTACTGTAAAGAAATAATGATTTCATACTACTTTTACAAATTAACTCAGAGTTACTGTTACTTTTCACCTACTTTTAAAAGAAAAATCATATTCTAATAATTTGAACATACGCTATTTCCTACTTTTTTCTCCCAGTAACAGGTTACTTTTGCAATAACGCATTACTTTTGTAGTAACGTGTTATTTTTACAGTAACGCGTTATTTTTACAGTTACACTTTATTTTTATAGTAACGCGTTACTTTTGTAGGAACGAGTCAACAAATAACGATTTCGCGCTACTTTTACAAAGTAACTCAGTTACTGTTACTTTTTACCAACTTTAAAACGAAAAATCATATTATAATAATTTGAACAACGTACGCTCTTTCCTATTTCCTTCTCCCCGCACCAGGTTACTTTTGCTATAACGCGTTACTTTTGTAGTAATCCGTTATTTTTCACAGTAATGCGTTATTTTACAGTTACACTTTATATTTATAGTAACGCGTTACTTTTATAGTAACGAGTCAACAAATAACGATTTCACGTTACTTTTACAATTTAGTAACTGTTACTTTTCGACCACATTAAAAAGTAACGAAGTTACTATTAACGTTTAAATTTAGTTACCCCAACTCTGCTTAGATATTTTCAACAATAAGCTGTTATAAATTCATTTTCTAAAACTTGAGGAAATCCAAAGCATTTTCCTCCCGTTTTATTTACAAGAAAATTATACCATTTATTTTTTATTCGATAGGCAAATGAATGTAGATTGGAATTTCTTCTACTATTTTTTTTTAAACTGACCTCGTTTCTAGACGGTATATAATCTCAATAAACGCATAAAAAACGTATTAGATGAATTATCATTAATAACGATTTTAATGGAGCAGGTGTGACGAAAAGAAAATTGTTTTTTTTTTTATTATGTCTACGTTATAAATAATAATTTGACAGTAATTGCGGTGCTACGTCAGTTATGAAAAATTGTTTGTTTCGATTGTCTTACGTTTGTTTTAATTAATATTTTTTGCAGAATAAAAAATATAAGTTTAACGATACGGGTTTATATAGAAGGTGGATCTTATAAGTAAATACATTTCTAATTTTTTTTTATTTGAAATTGTTAAAATTGTATATTTTGTTGAGCGCCTTTTAATTTTTTTTTTTAATCTTTATTAAAATATTTTTTTTTATTTTATTAGAAGCAGTGAGTTTTCTTTAGTCTCAGGGAAGGTTCATAGTTATAAACAAAAAAATGAATTTTCTGTGTAAATTTTGAATTTTTCTGTATATTTTTTTTATTAAATTTGTTTAATTTACTTAATATAATTTTTTTATTCTATTTTACAAATGAGAAACAAATATTCATTTAATTACAACTAAAAATAAATCTTTCTAAATTACGAAATCAACAACCCCTTAGTTACCCCTTAACAACGGAGAAAAGCAATTATTTTAATGGACCAATCAAAACGCTTTATTATAAAATATCTGAACATTTGGATTTTTAAACATTAAATTAAATTTATTTGATTGAGTTTATTAAGATTTTATATTGAATTTACTTCCTGGGTGTTATTTTCTCTACGATTAATTAAAAAAAAACAAAAACCACTAAAATAAAATTTAATTCTTTTTAATTCCATATCAGTAATTATATAGCGAGAAAGTAAAAATAGATTTTTTTTACCAAACGATATTTTGATCTAGGATCAAAATGTAAATATATACAAGGTGGCGCAAATTTAATTGAACAACATTAGGATTTCGTAAACTGTAATAGTTGCTTAAATGGGAAAAAAGATGTGTACTTTCAAGATTACTTTTTTCCAAATGAAAATATCAGGTCCGGTTTCCAAGTTATTTGGGAAGAATTAAAATTTACGATTTTCGTTATTTTTAAAGATAAAAAACTTTTTTTATTAAAGGTAAAATACAGCGTATCCATTTTTTAATAATGTATTTGAATGGCCTCAACTATTTTTTTTTAAATACGGTCCTGAACTTTATATTTCATCTGTGAAATACAAATTTTTTTTCTATCCAATCATGTAGAACACTTAATTTCTTTTTAGAATTCGACAATGAACTGCACTGTAGGAATTTTTCTAAGTACGGTTCTGTTACAGTGAAAATGGAACAGAACCGTACTTGTAAAAATTCCCAAAGTACATTAAATCCTAATAAAACAATAAAGTATTAGATTGAGACAAAAATTGGGATTTTAAAAATTAAATAAAAAGTACAGGTCAGTATTAACAAAAAATTGTTGAAAGTGACATTTTTTTCTATGTAACTATGTAGAACACTTAATTTCTTTTTAAATTTCGACAATGAACTGTACTTTGGGAATTTTTCCAAGTACGGTTCTGCTACAGTGAAAATGGAACAGATCCGTACTTGTAAAAATTTCTAAAGTACATTAAAACCTAATAAAACAATAAAGTATTGGATAGAGACAAAAATTGGGATTTTTAAAATTAAATAAAAAGTACAGGTCAGTATTAACAAAAAATTGTTGAAAGTGACATTTTTTTCTATGTAACTATGTAGAACACTTAATTTCTTTTTAAATTTCGACAATGAACTGTACTTTGGGAATTTTTCCAAGTACGGTTCTGCTACAGTGAAAATGGAACAGATCCGTACTTGTAAAAATTTCTAAAGTACATTAAAACCTAATAAAACAATAAAGTATTGGATAGAGACAAAAATTGGGATTTTTAAAATTAAATAAAAAGTACAGGTCAGTATTAACAAAAAATTGTTGAAAGTGACATTTTTTTCTATGTAACTATGTAGAACACTTAATTTCTTTTTAAATTTCGACAATGAACTGTACTTTGGGAATTTTTCCAAGTACGGTTCTGTTACAGTGAAAATGGAACAGAACAGAACCGTACTTGTAAAAATTCCTAAAGTACATTAAAACCTAATAAAATAATAAAGTATTGGATAGAGACAAAAATTGGGATTTTAAAAATTAAATAAAAATACAGGTCAGTATTAAAAAAAATAGTTGAAGGTGACAATTCATAGACGAAACGTTATTTTAAAAAAATGAATACGTTATGTTAAGCGGTATTTGACTTTCAATAAAAAAAGTTGTTTTCGTTAATTTCGGTTTTTTCCCAAAAATCTCGGAAACCAGTCCTGATATTTTAATTTTATAAAAACCATTCCATTCGTCTTAAAAATATGCATCTTTTTGCGATTTACCCAATTTTGTATGTATTGGTGTTCAAATAATTTTTGCGCCACCCTGTATATTTTTATTATTTAACTTTAGCATCACATATGGATTTTTTTATAAATATTAATTGCATAGACATAAATGTTGTTGACATTTCAAATAAATACAAATTAAAATACTAAATAAATTTATCTCTATATTATTAATTGAAATTGAAAATATGTTGCAGGTATAATATATAGGGTGTCCCATGGTTATTTTAGAGACACTATATACATGGTGGTACTAAATTTAATGCTTAAACCATTACAATTAAAAAAAAATCTTTTTATAAGCATATATGTTTAAAAATATTTATAAATATACAGGGTGGTCCAAAAAAAATTTGGCATATCAAAGTTATACATTTTTTAATGGAACACGCTCTAGTTTTTTACATTTTAGATTCTTCCTAAATAGTTTTGAAGTTATAGACAATTGAAAATCGCATTTCAAACGACATAAAATCGGATAAAAAAAAGTTCACTTTAACTTGAAAAAATCTGATTTTCAATTATACCGGATGACACAGGGATACGGATCATTCCTTTAACTTTTTTTAATTAAAACAGATTTTTATGAAATTTTATCTGGATATAGTAAGAGTAATTTCTGATTTTCTGATCTTCAACTTTGACCGGAAATGGACCCAAATTTTGATTTTTAAATGGAACACCCTGTATATTTTAAAAAATTTAGATTCTACGGATCAAAATACATGCAATCCACTAGTCAAATATTAATTTCACAGAACTTTCGCCTACACTGAAAAAAAACTTTCCGAGTTTTTTTTATTAAAAAAAAAAATGCATAACAGAAATTAGGTGTACAGCATATTGTTTGTTTCGTATTGAAATGAGCTTCAAAAAAGCCCAGGTGATCCAAGGGGGTTACACTAAAAAAAATAGTATAGGTTTGGGTCCATTTCCGGCGAAACCGGAAGTCGGTCATCGTGAATGTATACATCATAAAATTTGAAATTACTCTTACTATAGCCTGTTAAAATTTCATAAAAATCGGCTAATAAATAAAAAAGTTAAAGGGGTGATCCATATACCTGTGTCACTCGGTATATAACTTTAAACTATTTATTTAATAATATAGGTGTAACAGGTTTTTGAAATTAGCTTCTCAGGATGAATCTAAAAATATAAAAAAATATATAACTTTGAGATGCCAAAATTTTTTGAACCACCCTATATATTTATAAATATTTTATTTATTAAGCTTTTATATGCATATAAACAGATTTGTTTTAAATTGTTAAAATTCCGTGAAGTATCCCATCCTGTATATTTAAATATGGAATAATATACAGTTTGTCCTTGTGCCGTCCGGTATAGCACTCGAAAAATTCGACGTGGGAATTTTTCGATTTCGAAGCAAAGGGTTGGCCCTTTAGGACCACAACAGCTAATTCTAGGGAGTGTCGAACCAATTATAATAATGGTGTTTTTTTGAGACCATTGTGTTGTTTAAAGTGCGCCGGTACTGGGAATAATGTGGAAATAAAAGCCCATTACGTAATTCTTTTCAATTAGACTTTTGAAGGGAAATTAAATTAAATATGGCGACGTCTGAGATTTATGTCATATTTATTGGTTATGGGATACAGGATGACGGGGTTGAGATCCATTTTGGATTTTAATATTTTTAGATGAAATATATTACTCCCATATACAGGGCGGAGTATGTAAATTCAGGACTAAATCCCTTTATGACATGTAATCTGAGGACAGAATAAAAACAGGTAAAAATTACGAAATTTCCCAATATTTCAAATTTATTGAAATTATTATAATAACATTTTAATAGTATAAATCTTATTTTTTTCCGATTTTTTTTTGGTTCTTATTTTTTCTCGTTTTTTTCTTCTCATATTTATGATTTTTTTTTTGCGATTGTTTCTCGTTTTCTTCTCATTTTTACGTTTTTTTTTTGTTGTTTCGTTTTTTTGCAATTATTTGTAATATTTTTCGATGTCTTGCATTTTAGGGTTTTTTAGCGGTTTCTTCGGCTTCTTTACAATTTTTTCGTTTTTTCCGTAATTTACAATTTTATTTTTCATTTGTTTCCGTATATTTTGTGATTTTTCTCTCAATTCTTTCAAAAGTTATTTGTTTTTTTTTCTTATTTTTTTCGATTTTTTCGATTCTTCTTATTTTTTCTCGTTTTTTTCTTCTTATTTTAATGATTTTCTTTGCGATTGTTTCTAGTTTTCTTCTTTTCATTTTTACGATTTTTTGTTTTTTTCTGTTTTTTTCCTTTCATTTGTACAATTTTATTTTTCATTTTTTTCCGAATATTTTGTGATTTTTCTCTTAATTATTTCAAAGTTATTTGTTTTTTTCGTATTTTTTCCAATTTTTTCGATTCTTCTTATTTTTTCTCGTTTTTTTTTCTTTTCATTTTTATGATTTTTTTGCGATTGTTTCTCGTTTTCTTTTTGTCATTTTAACGATTTTTTGTTTTTTTTTTCGTTTTATTTGTAATATTTTTAATGTCTTGTATTTTAGAGGTTTTTTCGGCTTCTTTACAATTTTTTTAATTTTTTCGTTTTTTCCGTAATTTACAATTTTATTTTTCATTTGTTTCCGAATATTTTGTGATTTTTCTCTCTATTCTTTACAAAGTTATTTGGTTTTTTTTCATATTTTTTTTCCGTTTTTTTCGATTCTTCTTATTTTTTCTCGTTTTTTTCTTCTCATTTTTACGATTGTTTGTTTTTTTCTGTTTTTTTCGGTTTTTTGCTATTATTTGTAATATTTTTCGATTTCTTGTATTTTAGTGGTTTTTTCGGCTTCTTTACAATTTTTTTAATTTTTTCGTTTTTTCCGTAATTTACAATTTTATTTTTCATTTTTTTCCGATTATCTTGTGATTTTTCTCTTAATTCTTTTCAAAGTTATTTGTTTTTTTCGTATTTTTTTCGTATTTTTTCCAATTTTTTCGATTCTTCTTATTTTTTCTCGTTTTTTTTTCTTTTCATTTTTATGTTTTTTTTTGCGATTGTTTCTAGATTTCTTCTTCTAATTTTTACGATTTTTTGTTTTTTTTTTGTTTTTTTCGTTTTATTTGTAATATTTTTAGATTTCTTGTATTTTAGAGGTTTTTTCGGCTTCTTTACAATTTTTTATTTTTCGTTTTTTCCGTAATATACAATTTTTTTGTCGTTTTTTTCCGAATATTTTGTTATTTTTCTCTCAATTCTTTCCAAAGTTATTTGTTTTTTTCTTATTTTTTCCAATTATTCGATTCTTCTTATTTTTTTTCTCGTTATTTTCTTCTCATTTTGATGATTTTTATGCGATTGTTTCTTGTTTTCTTCTCATTTTTACGATTTTTTTTTCTTTTGTTTCGTTTTTTTGCGATTATTTGTAATATTTTTCGATTTGCTTGCATTTTAGCGTTTTTTTCGGCGTCTCAGATAACCGGTTTTGTCAAAAACGGTAAGTCCTCAGTTTACATGTGCTTGTTCAGGTACCAAATATTAAATCTGAATTTTGGTCCTCAGATTACATGCATCCATACAGGGTGTCAAAAATAAGAGTGATGTAAATGTAAATAAGAAAAAATGCCGTTAGGAAAGCAAAAGATATCAAATTACATTTTTTAAAAGAAGATGAATCGCTTTTTTAAATGCCATCAAAACATACAGGATGTTCCACATAAAATAATACATATTTTTTACATTTATTTTGACCAATATTAGTCGATTACCCTGTATATGGGCAACTAATAAGCTGTGCATTTACATTTAAAAATGATCACTCTTATTTGGGACACCCTGTACAGTGTGTTTCCAGTTTGTTATTTTGATTTTTTTATGAAAAAATTATTCTTAATAAAAATTAGTATTTTACTTAAAACATTTAAAAAAATTACCTTGTACGAGGGAAGTCAAAAAAATATGAATTCAGTTCAAGAGTAATTAAAAAAAATATAGAAAAATATTATTTAAAAAACTTATTTAAAAGCAATATTTATACCCAAATATGGAATCATAAATCCCTATTTAAAAAAAAAAAAAATTTCCAATTTTTTTCTTGTTCGAAGTGAAATTATTTTCAGTCTATTTTTTAAGAAAAAAACTGGTTGGTACTATATAAAAAATTCCACCCCTCTGGCTTATATTTTTTCCTATTAAAAAATCTTTGTTTGCGCAATGATTAAACCGAGACCTAATCAATTAGGTATATATTTTTTTTCTCATGCTGTTGTGGTTAACGGGAAAGCAAAGCTTTTAAAAATTCTCGACTTTATTACTGTGATTAACCCTTCATCCTGTTCCAAACATCACGGTACGTATAGGGTGGCAGAAGTAAAAAAAAAACCAGTTAATTTGATTAATGGATTTTTCTTACAATAAAGCTAATGTTGTAGTTGTTTTTTTAAAGCAAATATGGTTTCAATTCAATAATTATATTCTTTACTTGTAGATCTCATAAAAAAGGTGCCACGCCCACTTTTGTTAATTTACTCCCACTCGCAATATCTCGAAAATTACTAATCTGATCAAAGTGTTTAATGGCTCATTTGAAAATGGCCTCCTTCATACCGAAAATTGCGTCAGAAAATTCCAAAAAAAGTATTTTAGTTTTCAATTCAATATAAAACACAGTTTCTCATTGGCATTTCAAATTTGACCATACAGTTAGCTAAAGCACTCAAAAAAATATAAAAGTTTAAGTAATCATTTCGCCATAGATCTCATAAAGAAGGTGCCACGCCCACTTTTGTGTATTTACTCGCACTCTCAATATCTCGAAAATTACTAATCTGATCGAAGTGTTTAATGGCTCATTTGAAAGATTTCGATAAATGAAGAATATTTTATTCTCTACAAAATTTTTAAAAATGACCTCCTTCATACTGGAAAACATCAAAAAATTATTAAAAAAAGATATAAAATAGTCAAGTGTACCGGATTTTTGTATACACATTTCACAATGTTTAAGTAAAAATATGATAACCTTTGAAAAATACAATGCAAAATTTAATAAACTATTTTAGTTTCGTCTCGATATTAAATTCTTGACTTGTTGGCTCGTTTTTACGGTTCACATCCTTATAAATGCAAATTTCTAATAGTTTAAACCCGGTAATTTGCAACCAAGGAATTTTAAGTAAAATACATTGGAGCCAAATTATTAGATAGATATATCCAATGTCGTACCCACACATTTTTCAAACAGGGTCATAAGAATAATAATTCACAATATAATACAACTCTTTTAGTGCTTACTGAACATTTTTTTTAAATGTAATTAAAAATAAAAAGAAAGAAAAGTGTTACATTTACCACAAATTATTTTTTCGCGCAAAAAAATTCTGTTTTTCTTGTGCTTAGAGGGGTAAATACACTCCCCATTTAGCTTCATTTTAGAAATTTTAATTATTTTGTTTTAGAATAAAATTAAAAATATACAAAACATTTTAAATTTCAATTCACAATTATTTCACGAAAGACCCTCGTAATATTATTTATTTATTTATCCCATTATGTAGCTTCGTTTTAAAAATTATATTTTTTTTTTAGAATAAAAATATACAAAACAACATTTTAAATTAAATTATTTCACGAAATACCCTCGTAATATTATTTATTTATTTATTTGTAACTTCATTTTAGAAATTCTAACTATTTTTCTTAGAATAAAATTAAAAATATACAAACAACGTTTTAATTAAATTATTTCACAAAATACCCTCGTAATATTATTTATTTATTTATCCCTATTTGTAACTTCATTTTAGAAATTCTAACTATTTTTCTTAGAATAAAATTAAAAATATACAAACAACATTTTAATTAAATTATTTCACAAAATACCCTCGTAATATTATTTATTTATTTATCCCTATTTATAACTTCATTTTAGAAATTCTAACTGTTTTTTTAGAATAAAATTAAAAATATACAAACAACATTTTAAATTAAATTATTTCACGAAATACCCTTGTAATATTATTTATTTATTTTTCCTATTTTGTAGAATCATTTTAAAAATTATAACCATTTTTTTCAGTATAAAATTAAAAAATATACAAAACATTTTAAATTTGATTTCACGACTATTTCACGAAATACCCTCGTAAACCAATTAGTTTATTTTAATTTTGGTAGAATTTAGGCAACCAGTTATACACATTGAAGCTATTTTATTATGTATGATTATTTGCTTTAATCTTGTATAGTCCGGTATGGTCTAGTGGCTAGGATACCTGGCTTTCACCCAGGAGGCTCGGGTTCGATTCCCGGTACCGGAAAAATCCTTTTTTTTTTTTAATTCCAAACAAAATAAGATATTTTGCTTTGAATAACTTTTCAAAAAATCTTTTAAATCAAATTCTGACGTAATTAAATTCAATCTTACTTTTTTACGAATGAAAATTTTATAGCACGATCCGTAGACAAGTGTAAATTCCCATAAATAGAAAAACTAGTCATGATTTGTTATTAAAAAAATTTATAAATTAAAATATAAACTTTTAGTACTAGTATATACAGGGTGCATCACTTAATTCTGACGTAATTAAATGCAACAAGTGTCACTTTTTTTACGAATGAAAAATTTATCGCACGATCCGTAGACAAGTGTAAATTCCCATAAATAAAGAAAAACTAGTCATGATTTGTTATTAAAAAAAATATATAATTAGCACTAGTATATACAGGGTGAATCACTTAATTCTAACGTAATTAAATACAAGTTTACTTTTTTACGAATGTAAATTTTATCGCACGATCCGTAGACAAGTGTAAATTCCCATAAATAAAGAAAAACTAGTCACGAATGGTTATTAAAAAAATTATATAATTAGCACTGGTATATATAGGGTGAATCACTTAATTCTGACGTAATTGAATACAACAAGTGTCACTTTTTTTTAAGAATGAAAATTTTATCGCACGATCCGTAGACAAGTGTAAATTCCCATAAATAACGAAAAACTAGTCAGGATTTGTTATTAAAAAATTTATATAATTAGCACTAATATGTACAGGGTGAATCACCTTATTCTAACGCAATTAAATGCAACAAGTGTCACTTTTTTTATGAATGAAAATTTTATCGCACGATCCGTAGACAAGTGTAAATTCCCATAAATAAAGAAAAACTAGTCAGGATTTGTTATTAAAAAAATTATAAATTAAAATATAAACTAGTACATACAGAGTGGACCACTTAATTCTGATGTAAATAAATGCAACAAGCGTCACTATTTTTACGAATGAAAATTTTATCGCACGATCCGTAGACAAGTGTAAATTTCCATAAATAAAGAAAAACTAGTCAGGATTTGTTATTAAAAAATTTATATAATTAGCACTAGTATATACAGGGTGAATCACCTAATTCTAACGCAATTAAATGCAACAAGTGTCACTTTTTTTACAAATGAAAATTTTATCGCACGATCCGTAGACAAGTGTAAATTCCCATAAATAAAAAAAACTAGTCACGATTTGTTAATAAAAAAATTATAAATTAAAATATAAACTTTTCGTACTAATACATACAGAGTGGATCACTTAATTCTGACGTAATTGAATACAAGTGTCACTTTTTTTTAAGAATGAAAATTTTATCGCACGATCCGTAGACAAGTGTAAATTCCCATAAATAAAAAAACTAGTCGCGATTTGTCATTAAAAAAATTCATAAATTAAAATATAAACTTTTCGTACTAGCACATACAGAGTGGATCACTTAATTCTGACGTAATTAAATACAAGTGTCACTTTTTTTAAGAATGAAAATTTTATCGCACGATCCGTAGACAAGTGTAAATTCCCATAAAAAAAGAAAAAATAGTCACGATTTGTTATTAAAAAAAATTATATAATTAGCACTAGTATATATAGGGTGAATCACTTAATTCTAACGCAATTAAATGCAACAAGTGTCACTTTTTTTATGAATGATAATTTTATCGCACGATCCGTAGACAAGTGGAAATTCCCATAAATAAAGGAAAACTGGTCACGATTTTTTAATAAAAAAATTTATAAATTAAAATATAAACTTTTCGTACTAGTACATACATAGTGAATCATTTAATTCTAAAGCAATTAAATGTAACAAGTGTCACTTTTTTCACGTTCACGAATGAAAAATTTATCGCACGATCCGTAGACAAGTGGAAATTCCCATAAATAAAGGAAAACTGGTCACGATTTGTTAATAAAAAAATTTATAAATTAAAATATAAACTTTTCGTACTAGTACATACAGAGTGGATCACTTAATTCTGACGATTTGTTATAAAAAAAAATGATATTATTAGCACTAGTATATACAGGGTGGATCACTTTATGACGTGATCTTTAGCAATCAATATAATATAATTTAAAAACATTTTCAAGCATACAGGGTGGTTCAAAAATGTATGGCATATCAAAGTATTTTATTTTAAATTTGTTTAATTTTGAATATCCCTTTGAATTATCATTTTGTTACGGCATTGGTAACATAATAGAAGACCCATGATAATGCAGCGTCTGCATACTTATCTCTCTGTACTCTAAATTATGAAAATTACTCCAGTTCTCTCATGGCTGGCCCTTATCGATTTTGTATTAATTATAGTGACGTAAGGTCGTTCTATTTCCATAAATTTCAACAGAAAATGTAAATTTAACGAAATAATACCAAACTAGATTCAATTGGAGTAAAATTGGATTTTATTTGATTTTTTTTTTCTTTTGAGGAAAGTAATAAAATCTTTGAAACATTGAATAAATTAAAGACCCTATATATTTATTTTTGTTAGTTAAAAAAAAATAACAGGAAAATAGTTTAATGATATCTTTAAAGGTTTTTTATTACAAACAAACATTTTATTATGTGTCAAGTTGATACACGTGGTGATTAAAACGTCTGCCGTATCTGGATATCTTTAAAAAGTATTAATTTCAATATATAGGGTGACCCAAAATAAAATATATTAATTCTAGAATAACTAATTACTGGTATTAAAATTTTTTGGCTACACGCAGGAAATAGGGAGGAACGCGCGCTATTTAAATTACTATAATATGATTCTTAAGTGCGGTGTTGTACAGCGGTTTTCCATTATTGTTACTTTCTCGCTACATATTGAACTCAGTTATTTTATATGTGATACATAGGTCGAAAAAAATTAAAAGAAAATTGGAAAAAATCGGATTTTAATGTTTTTTTGTTAAGTAAGAATATAACCGACATTTTTTGTTTTTTCTCGTGTTTAAAGTTTAAAGGAATCAAAATGTACAGTAACTTTTTATTAATTATTTTTGGATTTTATATAAAGCAGACCATACACTATTTTTTATAAGTTTACAAAATGATAAAAATTACTCTAAATCTATAAACAGGTCTAAAGTTTAAATATAAAAATATTACACGAGGTAAAAACATATGTTTTTAGTACTTTGGCCCGAAAAATTCACTTTTGTGTCTAACAAAAGTGACCTGCAAAAAAATTAAAAAAATTATTTTTTTTTTAACTTTTACATCTTTCTTCATTTTTCCGTTTTTTTGTTTTTTTTTTCAATTGTTTCCGATTTTTTATGATTTTTTTCGGTTTTATTTCTCTTTGATTTTTTTCGATTTTATCTAATTTACTCGCGTTTATCGATCTTTCCCGACATTATCCTTTTTTTTTTCATTTGTTCCAGATTATTCAAGTTTCCTTTCGGTTTTATACGGTTTCTTACGGTTTTTCACAGTTTTTTACGGTTTTTTACCATTTTTTTTCGTTCTTTTAAGGTTTTTACCATTTTTTACGATTTTTTCTATTTTTTTCTATCTTTCTCAATTTTTTAAATTATATACGAAATGTTACGACTTTTTGCCCATTTTTAGA
Source organism: Neocrepidodera transversa (assembly GCA_963243735.1). Lineage (NCBI taxonomy): Eukaryota > Metazoa > Arthropoda > Insecta > Coleoptera > Chrysomelidae > Neocrepidodera > Neocrepidodera transversa. Next base: position 1,835,501 of record OY725355.1, on the reverse strand, counting down.
ATTTTTTAACGTTTTTTTTTTCATTTCTTTACTATTTTTTACAATTATTTTTCGATTTTTTCCATTTTTTTTCTTTCTCAATTATTTTAATTATTTGCGAAATTTTACAACTTTTTGCCTGTTTTTTTACGACTTTTTACATTGTTTTTTAAGTTTCTTTTTACAATTGTTTATGATTTTTTTTTTATTTAATATTTATTTTTTAATTTTTTCCATTTTTTTCTAATTTACTGGCAATTTTTTAATGGTCTTTTTTCGATTTTTTTCTAATTTACTCGCGTTTTCAGATCTTCCCCAAATTATCGCTTTTTTCCATTTGTTCCAGATTTTTTTAGTTTCGGTTTATTTTTTTATGATGTTTTACAATTATTTAGCATTATTTACGAAAGTTTACGACTTTTTACTAGTTTCTTACAATTTATACCATTTTTTGCAATTTTTTATGATTTACGACTTTTTACTAGTTTTTTACGGTTTTTTTATGATTTTTTTGTCATTTTTCGATTTTATAACATTTTTTTTTATTTTTTTCGATTTTTTCTAATTTACTCGCGTTTTCCGATATTCCCCATATTATCCCTTTTTTCCAGATTTTTCCAGTTTTTTTTTTCGGTTTATTACGATTTTTCACGATTTTTAAAGATTTCTTTATGATGTTTTACGATTATTTACGAAATTTTATTTACGACTTTTTATCGGTTTTTTACGGTTTTTTACAATTTTTTTTACCATTTTTTACGATTTTTCACGGTTTTTTAAAAGATCTTTACGATTTTTTACAGTTTTTTACGTTTTTTTACGATTTTTTTATCATTTTTTACGATTATTTATGTTTTTTTAGGTTTTTCCATTTTTTTTCGATTTTTCTCCATTTTTTTAAATTATTTACGAAATTTTACGACTTTTTGCCTGTTTTTATAATTTTTTGTTTTTTAATTTTTTTCGATTTTTTCTAATTTACTCGCGTTTTCCGATCTTTCCCATATTCTCTCTTTTTTCCGTTTGTTCCAGATTTTTTCACTTTTTACGGTTTTTTACAATTTTTTACCATTTTTTACGAATTTTTACGTTTTATTTTAAGATTTATTACGATTTTTTAATTTTTTTTCAATTTTTTAAATTATTTACGAAATTTTATAACTTTTGCTGTTTTTACGATTTTTTTACGTATTTTTACAATTTTTTACGTTTCATTTCAAGATTTTTTACGATTTTTTACGTTTTTTACGATTTTTTTCATTTTTTTTCCTCAATTTTTTAAATTATTTACGAAATTTTATAACTTTTGTTGGTTTTACGATTTTTTTCCATTTTTTTCTTTCTCAATTTTTTAAAATCCCTAAAAAATCGTAAAATTCGGCGAATTCATTCTATAAAAATTAGAACATGAAAAAAAAATCTAACGACCTGTTTCGATATTTTTAAAAATGGCGGAGACATAATTTTTTTTTTGACATTACAACCCCCTCCAGTTTCACACCTATAGGTTGGATAAAAAAAAGTTTTATACAAATTAATTTTATAATAATTAGGATATAAAAAAGTGTAAAGACCCGTTACAATATATTCAAAAAGTAGGGATATGAATTTTTTTAAATTTCAACCCCTCCAATTCCACCCATGAAGGTCAAATCGAAAAAAAGTTTTAAGCGAATTAATTTTCTAATAATTACCGCACGAAAAAAGTCTTATGGCTTGTTTCGATATTTTAAAAATGGCGAAGATATGAATTTTTTGAAATTTTAATCCCCTCCAGTTTCCACCCCCTTGTAAGCACTATAGCGAAAATAAGATTTACATATCGAAACAACATTAAATTAAAAAATACCCAAACTTTTCAAATATAAATTAGATCATCTAATAGAAAATAAAATCTAAAATACTTGTAAATTTTTTTTTAAAAATAATTGTGGATTTTATAGAATATATTTGTGTTTCTTTATTTTATAACCGTAAATATAATACAATAAAAATCTTTTAACAGGAAAATTTTATTCTTGAAACACTTTAATTTCATTAACTCTATTCTACTCTTCTCGTAAATGCAGTTTCACGTCGATTCGAATTATAATTCCATCAGCGATACCTTCGATTAATTTACACTCGATTGAAATGAAGGAAGTTGCAAAATTAAATTCTTTTGTATAGTGCAAGATGGAGAACGGGAATTGGCTTGGTTAGTTTTTTTTTTAAACTTCGATTATCTTGTTACGGCGATGGTTGATAATCAAATTACTCTTCATACGATTTTGTTTTTAAGTGGGAAAGAGTACATTTAGTTCTTAAAAAAAATGGTGTAAATACTGAACGAATTATGAATATTAGTATTCATAACTATTGAAAGAATACTAGGCTGCCAACGTGTTAAAATAATTCCAGGATTTCGAAGGACCAAACTTCTTGGGTAGAAGTTAAACCAATATGAATGTTTAAATAAAGTATATGAAATTGGAATGTATTTTTTATTCCATTTTTTCCAAGTAGGACAGCAAAATCATAAAGCGGCACATTAAGTTAAATTATGAAACCGAAACATGAATATTTAAAAAACTATTTACATTTTTTATTATGAAAAATCAGAAAACTTTTTGGGTGCGAAACTTTTTTGCTCTAGTAAATGCATGACTGACTTGATTCATTGTCCGAATGAGAGAGAGAGAGAATGTGTGCTCTGATTTTTAACGGTGAGGATGATTGGTGGTTGTTTATTAGTAGGGGTCATGTGACGTGGTATGTAAATGGCCTTGAATTAAGTATATTATAATGACGGGATAATATGAGAGAAAGATAATCATGCATAGCAACATTCGCTTATATATTTTATTTTTGTTAACTGTATTTTGCAATTAGATAGAAAAAGACTGAGAGAGAATAATATTGTGTTGATTTTAAATCTATTTTTAGATTATAAAATATACAATAATAGACATTAATATGAACTGAAAGATTAATATTATTAATTTAAAAAAAATATATAAATTATTTATTTTTCAACATTCATTGTTCATCACTTTCTCTTTAGCTCTTAAAATGGTTGATCAAACTTTTAGACATTATAAATAAAGATGTGGCAATCATTTATAAATATGCAGTAAAATAACATAACAATTTGTTAACATTTCTTAGAATATTTCGCCTCATTATCTTAAGCGTTGACAGAAATATTTCACTACTTCTGTTGCCAAAACAAATGTGTTCTTAGTAATACAATTTATATATATTTCTTAATTTTTTTTTATACCACACTCAATATTTTGCAACATAATTTTAGGTTAAATCACTCTCATTCTATATAAAAATTTATACCTGTAACAAATAAATTAACTGTCAAAAATTACCAACTAAACGAAGAGAAATTTTGATGAGTTGTTAGCGGGAAAGTAAAAAATTATGGTTTCCTTAATAAAATATTTAGGTCCGTTACTCCTTAAGCCTGACCATATGATATGTAACTAGGGCCATTTTGTTACTTTAAATAACATCCTAATGCTCTTTTGTCATAGCTTCTGCGCATGATTTTTCACTACGTATTTATTCTACTTCCTATTTATAGTACAAAGATATTTTTCCCATTCAATTTGAACAAATTGTAACGGTGGTTTTTTGCTGTTGCAACAGCGCATGATTTATCATTAACTATTAAATTGTTCAAAAATTAACCGTTAAAATGTTAAAATTTATCTGTCACAAATAAATTACCCGTTACACATAGAATTGATCAAAAATTAACTGTCAAACTGTTAAAATGTACGTGTAACTGTTAAAAATTAACTGTCACATTAATTGATCAAAAATTAACTGTTAAAATGTAACATGTCAGAAATAAATTACCTGATACACATTAATTCGATCAAAAATTAACTGTCAAACTATTAAAATTTTTACCTGTCACAAATCAACTATCTGTTAAAAATTAACTGTCACAGATTAATTGATCAAAAATTAACTGTTAAAATTTAACATGTAACAAATACATTACCTACCACACATTAAATTGATCAAAAATAAACTGTCAAACTGTTAAAATTTGACTGTCACAAATAAATTAACTGTTAAAAATTAACTGTCACGCATTAATTAATCAAAAATTAACTGTTAAAAATTAACATGTCACAAATAAATTACCTGTTACACATTACATTGATTAAAAATTAACTGTCAAACTGTTAAAATTTACCTGTCACAAATAAATTCACTTTTAAAAATTAACTATCATACATTAATTGATCAAAAATTAACTGTTAAAATTTACCTGTCACAAATAAATTACCTATCACACATTAAATTGATCAAAAATAAACTATCAAACTGTTAAAATTTGACTGTCACAAATAAATTAACTGTTAAAAATTAACTGTCACGCATTAATTAATCAAAAATTAACTGTTAAAAATTAACATGTCACAAATAAATTACCTGTTACACATTACATTGATTAAAAATTAACTGTCAAACTGTTAAAATTTACCTGTCACAAATAAATTCACTTTTAAAAATTAACTATCATACATTAATTGATCAAAAATTAACTGTTAAAATTTACCTGTCACAAATAAATTACCTATCACACATTAAATTGATCAAAAATAAACTATCAAACTGTTAAAATTTGACTGTCACAAATAAATTAACTGTTAAAAATTAACTGTCACGCATTAATTAATCAAAAATTAACTGTTAAAAATTAACATGTCACAAATAAATTACCTGTTACACATTACATTGATTAAAAATTAACTGTCAAACTGTTAAAATTTACCTGTCACAAATAAATTCACTTTTAAAAATTAACTATCATACATTAATTGATCAAAAATTAACTGTTAAAATTTACCTGTCACAAATAAATTACCTATCACACATTAAATTGATCAAAAATAAACTATCAAACTGTTAAAATTTGACTGTCACAAATAAATTAACTGTTAAAAATTAACTGTCACGCATTAATTAATCAAAAATTAACTGTTAAAAATTAACTATCATACATTAATTGATCAAAAATTAACTCTTAAAATTTAACCTGTCACAAATAAATTACCTATCACACATTAAATTGATCAAAAATAAACTATCAAACTGTTAAAATTTGACTGTCACAAATAAATTAACTGTTAAAAATTAACTGTCACGCATTAATTTATCAAAAATTAACTGTTAAAAATTAACTATCATACATTAATTGATCAAAAATTAACTGTTAAAATTTACCTGTCACAATTAAATTACCTGTCACAAATAAATTACCTATCACACATTAAATTGATCCAAAAACAACTGTCAAACTGTTAAAATTTACCTGTTACAAATAAATTAAATGTCAGACATTAATTGATCAAAAATTAACTGTTAAAATTTAACCTGACTCAAACAAATTACGTCTATGTAGCTGGAATACCCCCTACGGCAGAATTTAATGGGACATGCGCAGGATTTATGTGCTATTTATGTGCTAATTTCGGACGCCAATAAAAAATTTTGTGCTCTTCTTTTTTAAAAAATACAAGTGGTTCTGCTGGCTTCAGACCAAGCTGGAATACCCCGGGTCAAATATATTGGAAAACAAAAATTGAAAAACATTTTTGTTATCTCCTATTTATGTGCTAATTTACGTTTCCCTAGTTTAACAATAATAAGTTATTCGTAATTTAAATTTCATTTTCAGTTATAAATTTTCAGTTTACTTTTTACAGGTACTTTCATTATATTTGACGTGGTCACAATGACCACGAATATTCAATTTCTTTAGAGGAAATTCCTGAACATATTAGCTAGAGCACAAAATTTTTTATTGGCGTCCGAAATTAGCACATAAATAGGAGGTAACAAAAATGTTTTTAAATTTTTTTTATCTAATATATTGGACCTGGGGTATTCCAGCTTGGTCTGAAGCCAGCAGAACCACTTGTAATTTTTAAAAAAGAAGAGCACAAAATTTTTTATTGGCGTCCGAAATTAGCACATAAATAGCACATAAATCCTGCGCATGTCCCATTAAATTCTGCCGTAGGGGGTATTCCAGCTACATAGACGTAAACAAATTACCTGTCACACATTAAATTGATCAAAAATCAACTGTCAAACTGTTAAAATTTACCTGTCACAAATAAATTAACTAGGTAGCATTACAAATAAATTAAATGTTAAAAATTAACTTTCGCATTAGATTGATCAAAAAATAACTGTCAAAATGTTAAAATTTACCTGTCATAAATAAATTAGCTGTTCAAATTTACTGGTCACAAATAAATTACCCGTCACGTTATTAAAATTTAATTGTCACAAATTAACTGTCAAAGGAACAATTAATGTGTGATAGTTAAAATTTGACAGTTAACATTTGGCAGGTACTAATAAATTTCCACTGTTAAAATTTTGGCATTTAGAAGTTAAATTGTCAATTTTTAACACTGACGAGATAATTTTCGAAAATTTCGAAATTCTATTAGTTTTTTTTTAATCGGACGGTTTCGTTAAAAAAAATAGCGTGTCTTGGACCTTTTGCGAACATTTTTTAAGTTTTATTACGTTACATACTTAATTGACAACTAACGTCACATCAAATTGCAGAGTGACAACTGACAAAACGTCAAAAAATATGTGACAACTGACAAGGCGTCAAATTATAGAGTGACAACTGATAAAACGTCAAATTATCATTGATAACTGACTAAAACATCAAAATTTGAAGCCTTGTCAGTTGTCACAAGGCGTCTATTTACACAGTGACAACTGACAATGTGTCAAATTACAAAGTGAGAACTGACAAGGCGTCAAACTACAGAGTGACAACTGACAAGGTGTTAAATTACAGAGTGACAACTGACGAGGTGTCAAATTACAAAGTGAGAACTGACAAGGCGTCAAATTACAGAGTGACAACTGACAAGGCGTCAAATTAGAGAGTGACAACTGACAAGGCGTTAAATTACAGAGTGACAACTGACGAGGCGTCAAATTACAGAGTGACAACTGACAAAACGCAAATTAAAAAAAATATGGAAAGCATGAAAAAATATGGAAAATGCATAAAATGACAAAACGCAAATTAAAAAAAAATATGGAAAGCATGAAAAAATATGGAAAATACATAAAACGGAAAATATAAAAAACGCATTAAAATGGAAACCATGAGAAACTATGGAAAAACATGAAAAAATATGTCAAATGTATAAGTATGGAAAAACATGAAAAAATTATGGGAAATCATTTCTAAGTAGGGATCAAAACAATTTTTGGTAAAAATCTAGTTTTTTTTTAATGGAGAATCGAAAATCTACAGTAAAAATTAATAGTGATAATTAATCAAATTAATAATAAAACCAATAAAAAATAATAAAAAAAGCATAATCCTGTATATTCTTATTGTACGCCCCTGGCGTAACGGAACCCCAAAAAGATTATCGATTCAAATCGTATATAGAAGCTACAAAAGTACCAAAGCAAAAAAAAAGAGACAGCAAACCACCGGAATCCTGTTAAGTGTATCAGATACCTGCAACTTGAGTTTAATTAACAGAAAAAGGACGAAAATAGCCGTTGGAAAATATTTTTAAATCCTCCCTGGGTGGCTGAAGAATTTTTTTTTTAAATATAAAAAAATAAAATGTTACTTTTCCGGCAGCTGTTGCATTTTTATTTCCTCTTATCTCCCCTAGCAATTATTTTCGATTTCTCCAAAATGTAATTTTCCTGCACAGGAAACGCCAATTTGCACATTTTTATTTACAATTTCTGCGTATCCTCTTTTCAACGGGAAAATCTAATCTAACACTCCGAGTCAATATTTACCTCAGATATCGTTTCTAAGGATACATACACAAAGGCAGGTGTGAAATTTTCGTTTGTTGACTGTTAAAATCGTCGAGCAATTAACAAAATATCGGCGGTTTTGACGTTGATTAAAAGACTTCATTTTTTTTTTGTTTTTTAATCCTTCGGTAAATATTAATGCAAGTTTAATCTGGATTTTTATGATTTGTTTGGGTTAATTTTATTGACAGCCGCTCCTTGAAAAATTAAATAGATTTAGATTCCTCGTTTTACTTTTTTTTATTTGTAAAGTTAAATATAACAGCAAAAATTATATAAAAGTAATCATCGATTATATTAAACAATTTAATTTATGCCTTCACCAAAATATACCCCTTAAGAAGCGCCAATGCCATATGTTTTCTTGCCTAAAATCATTTTTGGATGTGCGCTCCGTTAAAATTAAAGATAGGAAGCTGCGGTTTTCAAAAATCGATTTTGTATTTAATTCTTAAGAGCGCGTCTGTGGTACTTTTTAAATTTTTTTTTAGTAAAAGTGATACGGCTATCAACTTTTTTCTTTAGATAAATTTGAAAAAGTAGCACACAAATATATTAAATATGATGAAAAAACTGCATATTTTTAGTTTTTCTGCGCAGAAAAAATTATAAAAAAATAATTTTTACACCCAATTTATTAGAATGCAAGGAAATTTTGTTTAGTTCTCTAAATGACAACACCGCAAGTCACGTGGTGTGCGGGCCTTTTGACCCTATAACTCTGCGGATTCGTAAAATCTAATTTTGTCCATTTTGTAATTTCTCTACAAATTTTTGCAGTTTTTTACATATTTTTACAAATTCTTTTGGTTTTTTTCAGTTTTTTTCGATTTTTTTCGTTTTTTCTCAATTTTATTCGATTTTTTACAATTTTTTGGAATTTTTTAGAATTGTTTGGAATTTTTTAGAATTGTTTATAATTTTTTGGAATTTTTTATATTTTATAATTTTTTGGAATTTTTTATATTTTATAATTTTTTGGAATTTTTTATATTTTATAATTTTTTGGAATTTTTTAGAATTATTTAGAATTTTTTAGAATTTTTTTAATTTTTTAGAATTTCTTGGAATTTTTTAGAATTTTTTAGAATTTTTTAAAAAATCTTACAATTTTTTGGAATTTTTTAGAATTTTTTTAAATTTTTTAGAATTTTTTAGAATTTTTTAGAAATTTTTAGAATTATTTCGAATTTTTTAGAATTTCTTGGAATTTCTTAGAATTTTTTAGAATTTTCTAGAATTTTCCAGATTTTTTTAGAATTGTTTAGAATCTCTTAGAATTTTTGAGAATTTTTTAGAATTTTTTAGAATTTTTTAGAATTTTTTAGAATTTTTTAGAATTTTTTAGAATTATTTAGAATTTTTTAGAATTCTTTGGAATTCTTTGGAATTTTTTAGAATATTTTAGAATTTTTTAGAATTTTTTAGGATTTTTTAGAATTTTTAAGAATTTTTTAGAATTTTTTAGAATTTTTTAGATTTTTTTAGATTTTTTTAGAATTTTTTAGAATTTTTTAGAATTTTTTAGAATTTTTTAGAATTTTTTAGAATTTTTTAGAATTTTTTAGAATTTTTTAGAATTTTTTAGAATTTTTTAGAATTTTTTAGAATTTTTTAGAATTTTTTAGAATTTTTTAGAATTTTTTAGAATTTTTTAGAATTTTTTAGAATTTTTTAGAATTTTTTAGAATTTTTTAGAATTTTTTAGAATTTTTTAGAATTTTTTAGAATTTTTTAGAATTTTTTAGAATTTTTACAATTATCGACAAATTTGAAATTTTCGAATAATTTTTTAATGTTTTTTGAAACTATTGACATTTTTGAAATATTTTTAATTAATCAATTAATTTTATGTTTTTTTAAATATTCGAAAAAAAAAAACAAAATATCAAATTTTTCCAAATTTTTGAAATTTTCGTATAATTTTTAAATGTTTTTTGAAACTGACATTTTTGAAATGTTCAAAATTCTTGAAATTTTTTTAATATTTTTAAGTAGATGAATAATTTTATTTTTTGAAATTTTCGATATATTTTAGAAATTTTTGACATTTTTACTTTTTAAAATATTCAAAGAAAATTGTAAAATGTCAAATATTTCGAAATTTTTGATATATTTTTGAAATTTTCGTATAATTTTTAAATGTTTTTTTGAAACTTTTGACATTTTTGAAATGTTTATCTTGAAACTTTTTAAATATTTTTAATTAGATGAATAATTTTGTTTTTTGAAATTTTCGAAATATTTTAAAAAATTTTGACATTTTTACTTTTTGAAATATACAAATAAAATTGCAAAATATCAAATTTTTGGAAATTTTTGATAAATTTTTTAAATTTTCGAATCATTTTTAATGTTTTTTGAAACTTTTGACATTTTTGAAGTGTTTAAAATTCTTAAAATTTTTTAAATAGATGAATAATTTTGTTTTCTGAAATTTTCGACATATTTTAGAAATTTTTGACATTTTTGATATATTTTTGAAATTTTCGTATTATTTTTTAATGCTTTTTGAAACTTTCTGAAAAGTTTTAAATTCATGAAATTTTTGAAATATTTTTAATTAATCGAATAATTTAATGTTTTTTGAAATTTTCAATATACGTTAGAAATTTTTGAATAATTTAACATTTTACATTTTATATTTTTGAAATTTTCCAATAAAATTGCAAAATATCGAATTTTTCCAAATTTTTTATATATTTTTCAAATTACCGCAGCGAACATATTAAAATAGAAATATTTGATGTAGCTAATATAAATTATTTAAAAAAAAATCAATATTCGATTGTTAGATTGATAAATAGGTCTGTCTTATTGTAACAGTTATTATATTGTTATTTTTACTGGCATACAATTTTATTATCTAAAAATATGGTATTTAAAATAATCGATTTATCGATATTTTAAATTGTTTTCTTTTATGACCGGTTTTCGTGAGTTACATTTTTATAATCAAATTACTGTAATTTTTCAGCTAGTAGGAATAGAAAAATATTGATTTATGATATATTATTCTTAAAAATTGTAATACGACGTTTCGTATTCGAACATCCACCTTCAACTTTAATTTTTCAACTTTGGTTACTAAATTTAATTCTAATAACGTTTCGTTGACGAAAAATCCATTTTCAGTATTTGTTTATTTTCCGTGACTATATTTTCTCCCATTATCAAACTTCCTATATTATGATAATAATTAATTAACTGATACTTTAATGAAACATCAACAAAAACTAATTAAATTTAATTAGATATTATATATTATTATTGTTGTTGAAATTTAAATTAGTTATAATTACGCGAAAATTCTATTATTTTGAATAATTGCAGTTAAATGAACAAAAAAAAACAGAATTCAATTAATATAAGTAAAAATACACGGTGACCAATTATTTATGTTCTACAAAAAAATGAGAAAGTTTCAATTCAGTATTAAAAAAATTAAATTTCTAAAATAAATCAGGATTCACGATCATTACGGTAAATGGAACACCCTGTATTTTAAAAATTGACCCTTAATACTAAAAAAAACAATTATAATAAATTACGGTAAATCTTACTTGGGCATATAATAAAAAAAAGGGAAAAAAATTGGGGCAAAAAGTGTTAGAAAAGAATAGGGCAAAAAAACACAAATGGAAAAAATGCAGCAAAAAATATGTACGGAAAAAAAGGGGAGGAAATGAGGCAAAAAAAACAAGTGAAAAAAAATGCTTCAAAAAAAACAAATGTAATAAAAAGAAGGGAAAATGGGTCAAAAAATAGGGGGAAAGTGGGACAAAAAACCATAGTTGTAAAAAAGGGAGGAAAAATTGAGGCAATGAACAAATGTGAGAAAAAAAAAGATAAGTGGGGCAAAAAAAACAAGTGTAAGAAAAAAAAGTGGTCAAAAAACAAACGTAAGAAAAAAGGTGTAATAAAAAGAAGGGAAAATGGGACAAAAAATAGGGGGAAAATTGAACAAAAAATAGGGGGAAAGTGGGACAAAAAACCATAGTCGTAAAAATTGGGAGGAAAAATTGAGGCAATGAACAAATGTGAGAAAAAAAGAAGATAAGTGGGACAAAAAAAACAAGTGTGAGAAAAAAAGGAGAAAAATGTGATCAAAAAACAAATATAAGAAAAAAGGTGGGGAAAAATTGAGACAAAAAAGGGTGGGGATTAAAGCAAAAAATAAGTGTGACAACAAAGACAGATACAGAGAAAACACAAGTGAGAAAAGAGTGGAAAAAATAATTAATAGGAAAAGAACCTCGCTTCGCTCGATTTCTCAAAGTTTTAACAAATTTTTAAATTATTTACAATTTGGCAACTTTTGATACTTTTTGCTTTAAACCATTCATTATATTTTAGCAATTTTTAAAGTTTTTTTTTTTAGCGAAATTTCAAACTTTCTAATAAATTTTAGCAAATTTTTAATTTTTATTTCAAATTTTGGCTAATTTTTAATTTTTAATTCAAACTTTGGAAATTTTTGAACGTTTGACATCAAATTTTGGCAATTTCTAAAAATTTAGCAGATTTGATAAATTTTAATAAATTTTAAAATTATTTACAATTTAGCAACTTTTAACACTTTTTGTTTTTAGCTATTCTTTACATCTTGGCAATTTTTAAAGGTTTTTAAAATTTAGCAATATTTGACACTTTCCAATAAATTTTGGCAAATGTTTATTTCAAATTTTGGAAATATTTGAACGTTTGACTTCATATTTTGACAATTTCTAAAAATTTGGCAAAATTTTTACAAATTTTTAAATTATTTACAATTTAGCAACTTTTAACCATTCGTTATATTTTAGCCAATTTTTCAAGGTTTTTTTTTTAGTTTGGCGAAATTTGATACTTTCCAATAAATTTTGGCAAATTTAGAAATTTTTGAACATTTGACTTCAAATTATGACAATTTCTAAAAATTTAGCAACTTTTGACACTTTTTGTTTTCAGCCATTCTTTATATTATAGCAATTTTTAAAATTTAGCAATATTTGACACTTTCCAATAAATTTTAGTAAATTAATTCTTAATTCAAATTTTGGAAATTTTTGAGTCAATTTTTTGGAAACTTAATAAACTTTTGACACTTTTTGCTAAATAGTAAATATTGTTTTTTAGATTTTAGCCATTCTTTATAATTTAGCAATTTTTAATGGTTTTCTTTAAAACTTTGAAAATTTTTAAAGGTTTGACTTCATATTTTGACAATTTCTAAAAATTTAGCAGTTTTGACAAATTTAAATAAATTTTGAAATTATTTACGATTTAGTAACTTTTGACACTTTTTGCCATTACCATTCTTTATATTTTAGTAATTTCTATAATTTAGCAATATTTGACACTTTCCAAAAAAATTTAGCAAATTAATTTTTATTTCATATTTTGGAAATTTGGCAAATTTTTGACTCTTTTTGCTAACTTGTAAATATTGTTTTTTAGATTCTTTATATTTTAGCAATTTTTAAATGTTTTATTCCAAATTTGGCGATTTTTGACACTTTCCAATAAATTTTGGCAAATTTTTATTTCAAATTTTGGAAATTTTTGAAGGTTTGACTTCATATTTTAGCAATTTCTAGAAATTTAGCAAAATTTGACAAACTTAAATAAACTTCGAAATTATTTATAATATAGCAACTTTTTTGATAAATTATAAATATTGTTCTTTAAATTTTGGCAATTTTTAAATGTTTTCTTTAAAATTTAGCGATATTTGACACTTTCCAATAAATTTTAGCAAATTAATTTTTATTTCAAATTTTGGAAATTTTTGGAAGTCAATATTTTGGAAATTTAGCAAAGTTTTGACATTTTTTGATAAATTATGAATATTGTTCTTTAAATTTTAGCAATTTTTAAAGGTTTTCTTTAAAATTTAGCGATATTTGACACTTTCTAATAAATTTTAGCAAATTAATTTTTATTTCAAATTTTGGATATTTTTGGAAGTCAATATTTTGGAAATTTAGCAAAGTTTTGACATTTTTGATAAATTATGAATATTGTTCTTTAAATTTTAGCAATTTTTAAAGGTTTTCTTTAAAATTTAGCGATATTTGACACTTTCTAATAAATTTTAGCAAATTAATTTTTATTTCAAATTTTGGAAATTTTTTCAAGTCAATATTTTGGAAATTTAGCAAAGTTTTGACATTTTTGATAAATTATAAATATTGTTCTTTAAATTTTAGCAATTTTTAAAGGTTTTCTTTAAAATTTAGCGATATTTGACACTTTCCAATAAATTTTAGCAAATTAATTTTTATTTCAAATTTTGGAAATTTTTGGAAGTCAATATTTTGGAAATTTAGCAAAGTTTTGACATTTTTGATAAATTATGAATATTGTTCTTTAAATTTTAGCAATTTTTAAAGGTTTTCTTTAAAATTTAGCGATATTTGACACTTTCTAATAAATTTTAGCAAATTAATTTTTATTTCAAATTTTGGAAATTTTTTCAAGTCAATATTTTGGAAATTTAGCAAAGTTTTGACATTTTGATAAATTATAAATATTGTTCTTTAAATTTTAGCAATTTTTAAAAGTTTTCTTTAAAATTTAGCGATATTTGACACTTTCCAATAAATTTTAACAAATTAATTTTTATTTCAAATTTTGGAAATTTTTTCAAGTCAATATTTTGGAAATTTAGCAAAGTTTTGACATTTTTGATAAATTATAAATATTGTTCTTTAAATTTTAGCAATTTTTAAAGGTTTTCTTTAAAATTTAGCGATATTTGACACTTTCCAATAAATTTTAGCAAATTAATTTTTATTTCAAATTTTGGAAATTTTTGGAAGTCAATATTTTGGAAATTTAGCAAAGTTTTGACATTTTTTGATAAATTATGAATATTGTTCTTTAAATTTTAGCAATTTTTAAAGGTTTTCTTTAAAATTTAGCGATATTTGACACTTTCTAATAAATTTTAGCAAATTAATTTTTATTTCAAATTTTGGATATTTTTGGAAGTCAATATTTTGGAAATTTAGCAAAGTTTTGACATTTTTGATAAATTATGAATATTGTTCTTTAAATTTTAGCAATTTTTAAAGGTTTTCTTTAAAATTTAGCGATATTTGACACTTTCTAATAAATTTTAGCAAATTAATTTTTATTTCAAATTTTGGAAATTTTTTCAAGTCAATATTTTGGAAATTTAGCAAAGTTTTGACATTTTTGATAAATTATAAATATTGTTCTTTAAATTTTAGCAATTTTTAAAGGTTTTCTTTAAAATTTAGCGATATTTGACACTTTCCAATAAATTTTAGCAAATTAATTTTTATTTCAAATTTTGGAAATTTTTGGAAGTCAATATTTTGGAAATTTAGCAAAGTTTTGACATTTTTGATAAATTATGAATATTGTTCTTTAAATTTTAGCAATTTTTAAAGGTTTTCTTTAAAATTTAGCGATATTTGACACTTTCTAATAAATTTTAGCAAATTAATTTTTATTTCAAATTTTGGAAATTTTTTCAAGTCAATATTTTGGAAATTTAGCAAAGTTTTGACATTTTGATAAATTATAAATATTGTTCTTTAAATTTTAGCAATTTTTAAAAGTTTTCTTTAAAATTTAGCGATATTTGACACTTTCCAATAAATTTTAGCAAATTAATTTTTATTTCAAATTTTGGAAATTTTTGGAAGTCAATATTTTGGAAATTTAGCAAAGTTTTGACATTTTGATAAATTATAAATATTGTTCTTTAAATTTTAGCAATTTTTAAAAGTTTTCTTTAAAATTTAGCGATATTTGACACTTTCCAATAAATTTTAGCAAATTAATTTTTATTTCAAATTTTGGAAATTTTTAGTCAATATTTTGGAAATTTAGCAAAGTTTTAACATTTTTTGATAAATTATAAATATTGTTTAATAAACGTTTCAATTGTCTTCATATTTTGTCAATTTGTGAAAGTTTCACTTTATATTTAGACAAATATTCTAAATCGATTTTAACTGACAAAATATGTCTTTTAATAGACCACCATGTATTGATATTCCCATTGACCCTTCAATTGGTTTTGTTTGAAACAAAGCAGTATATTAATTCATGTAAATAAGACATTAATTCAGATTGTTTACAAACGCAACTGTCACACACACATAAGCCATAATATAAACTAGTGTCAATTGTTTTCAACCTTGTTATATAGCCGACTAGATTAAACCGAATCATGGATCGGACTAGCCCAAGAAAATAGTTTTCTTAAAGATAAAATTTTATTGACTCAAATGTCAAATGTGTAAAAGTAGATTAATTAACGTCATAGTTGCTATGGTAACACTGACGTAAGTTGCAAAACATATTTTTAGAGGCGATGAGTGGACATGAAAGGTCCATTTCATGATATGAGATAGATTATTTAGTTGTTTATTCAATTACTACAATAATAATGATGCATCTTTTTTTCGCCTCGACACGTTAGAGGTCAATAATCGTCACAATCGTGTATCTGTTATTTAGCGAAATATTTGTTTCTACTTTTATCGAAAAAAACAAAAAAAAACAACATAATTGGACTGATTATATTACTAGATTTATTGTAATATATTTAAGCGATTTAGAAAATTATTTTCGGTGGCCTCGCTTGGAGTCCGTCCCTGTTTTATGCAAGTATTTTATTGCCCAGATGGTCAGCATAACATACTCGGTCTCAAGGGACCGATTTCGTTTTTCTCTCTTTTTCTTATTCTTCTTTTTGGTCTTTTCACGTGTGGTCTGACAGTAAATGAAAGTTGCGGACAGTGGAATAGTATTCAAGTATTCTATATTAGGTAGAAGCTTTTCGGTTTTTTACACGCATGCCGCCACAGATGACTATTTTATTTTATTATTATTTTTTTTTTCCGAGTGCTAATTACTTTCGAGCGTTTTTTTTTTTGGCAGTGTCATTTCACGGTTGAATACGTTTTAAGAGGAAGATGTACTTAACCACACGACAATGCGTGCAAGTGTTTCGTATCACACCATTTTTAAGAAAAAAAAAATTATATACATATGTATTGACAAAAATATTATCAATGTTTTTTTAGCAAATTTTTTTTTTAAATATTATTTATAACTAAAATAAACAAAAAAGAAACACTGAAAATGTTTTTTTTGTTAACGAAACGTCATTAGAATTAAATTATTTAGTAATTAAAGTTGGATCAAGATGAGGTAACAAAACAATGATTTAAAAATCCAGATCCGTACTTGAAAAATTTAAGTTGATGGTGGTCCTACGCATACGAAATGTCGTAATAAAAATTTAATAAAACTAGGTTATATTATTCTTCTTTCGTTTATTCATAATTTCAATCATTGGCACAAAATGTATTAAAAAAAATCAATTTTTTTGGTAAATCTGGCAACAGTGGCAAAAGTTTTAATCATACGAAAATAAATTTAAGTGTATAAAACATAATAAATAAAAATTTTTAAATCAAATAAATTATTTTATATTGAAAAACATATACCTACATGATGATTCAAAAAATATGAAAAATTGCATTGTATTATTCATTCAAAAAATTTCATTCTTAATAAAAGTTTCTAAATTAAATAAGAAAACTTTGTTAAATTCAAAAAAAAATATATATCAAAAGTATATATCGTGATACGAAAAATATGTAAAATAACATTGAAAAAAATATTTTTTTCTTTACACACCCTGTATTATTCTTTCAAAAAATTTTATTTTTAATAAAAGTTTATAAATCAAATCAACTTTGTTAAATTAAAAAAAATATAACAAAAAAATAACAAAAATATACAAGGTGATTCAAAAAATATGTAAAATAACATTGAAAAAAATATTTTTTTCTTTACACACCCTGTATTATTCTTTCAAAAAATTTTATTTTTAATAAGTTTATAAACCAAATAAACTTTGTTAAATTCAAAATTATATATTTCAAAAATATACAAGGTGATTCGAAAAATATGTAAAATAACATTGAACAGGTATTTTTTCTTTGCATACCCTGTATTATTCTTACAAAAAATGTTATTTTTATTAAAAGTTTTTAAATCAAATAAACTTTGTTACATTAAAAAGAAAATATCAGAAATATACAAGGTGATTCGAAAAATATGTAAAATAAAGTTGAAAAAGTATTTTCTTTACACACCCTGTATTATTCTTTCAAACAATTTTATTCTTAACAAAAGTTTTTAAATCAAATAAACTTTGTTAAATTAAAAAAAAAATATCAAAAATATACAAAGAGATTCGAAAAATATGTAAAATAACAGTGAAAGTGTTTTTCTCTTTACACACCCCGTATTATTCTTTCAAAAATTTTATTCTCAATAAAAGTTTATAAATCAAATAAACTTGTTAAATTCAAAAAAAAATATCAATAATATACAAGGTGATTCGAAAAATATGAAAAATAACATTGAAAAGTATTTTCTTTACACACCCAGTATTATTCACCCACAAAACTGGATTCTTAATAAAAATTTCTAAATCAAATAAATTATATTCAAAAAAAAAATTAAAATTATACATGGTGATTCGAAAAATATGTAAAATAAAATTGAAGAAGCATTTTTTTGCACACCCTGTAATAACCCTGTATTATTCTTGCAAAAAATTATATTTTTAGTAAAAATTTCTAAATTGAATAAATTATATTAAAGTGCAAAAAAATCAAAAATATACATAGTGATTTGAAAAATATGTAAAATAAAATTGAAGAGGCTTTTTTTTGCACACCCTGTATTAACCCTACATTATTCTTCCAGAAAATTGTATTTTCAATAAAAATTTCTAAATCGAATAAATTATATTAAAGTGCAAAAAAAATCAAAAATATACATAGTGATTCGAAAAATATGTAAAATAACATTGAAGAAGCATTTTTTGCACACCTTGTATTAACCCTGTATTATTCTTCCAGAAAATTGTATTTTTAATAAAAATTTCTAAATCGAATAAATTATATTAAAGTGCAAAAAAAATCAAAAATATACATAGTGATTCGAAAAATATGTAAAATAACATTGAAGAAGCATTTTTTGCACACCTTGTATTAACCCTGTATTATTCTTCCAGAAAATTGTATTTTTAATAAAAATTTCTAAATCGAATAAATTATATTAAAGTGCAAAAAAAATCAAAAATATACATAGTGATTCGAAAAATATGTAAAATAACATTGAAGAAGCATTTTTTGCACACCTTGTATTAACCCTGTATTATTCTTCCAGAAAATTGTATTTTTAATAAAAATTTCTAAATCGAATAAATTATATTAAAGTGCAAAAAAAATCAAAAATATACATAGTGATTCGAAAAATATGTAAAATAACATTGAAGAAGCATTTTTTGCACACCTTGTATTAACCCTGTATTATTCTTCCAGAAAATTGTATTTTTAATAAAAATTTCTAAATCGAATAAATTATATTAAAGTGCAAAAAAAATCAAAAATATACATAGTGATTCGAAAAATATGTAAAATAACATTGAAGAAGCATTTTTTGCACACCTTGTATTAACCCTGTATTATTCTTCCAGAAAATTGTATTTTTAATAAAAATTTCTAAATCGAATAAATTATATTAAAGTGCAAAAAAAATTAAAAATATACATAGTGATTCGAAAAATATGTAAAATAAAATTGAAGAGGCTTTTTTTTGCACACCCTGTATTAACCCTACATTATTCCTCCAGAAAATTGTATTTTTCGTAAAAATTTCTAAATCGAATAAATTATATTAAAGTGCAAAAAAATCAAAAATATACATAGTGATTCGAAAAATTAGTAAAATAACATTGAAGAAGCATTTTTTTGCACACCCTGTATTATTCTTCCAGAAAATTGTATTCTTAATAAAAATTTCTAAATTAAATAAACATTGGTAAATTCAAAAAAATATATCAAAATTATACAAGGTGATTCCAAAAATATGTAAAATAACATTTAAGAAGTAGTTTTTTGCACACCCCGTATTTTTCTTCAAGAAAATTGTATTTTTAATAAAAATTTCTGAATCATATAAATTATATTAAAGTGAAAAAAGTATTAAAAATATACATGGTGATTCGAAAAATATGTAAAATACTATTGAAAAATTATTTTTTTCTTTGCGCACTCTGTATTATTAATCTCTCAGAAAATTTTATTTTTGGTAAAAATATCCAAATTAAATAAACCATAATAAATTTTTAAAAAATTTAGAATATACAGGGTGATTTTAAAAATACGTACACTATTAGTATTATTAATCTCTCAGAAAATTTTACTCTTGATAAAAGTTTCTAAATCCGATAAACTATAATAAATTGAAAAAAACAATATTAAAAATATACATGGCTAGTCAAAAAAAAAACGTAAAATATCATAAATTTTTTTTTTCTTTACCTTATTCTTTCAGAAAAGTTTCTAAAGCAAATAAACTATTAAATTGAAAACAATATCAAAAATATACACGGTGATTGAAAAAAAATTTTGTTTGTACACTTTAAAAAAAAATACACATGGTGTTTAGAAAAAATCTTAAATTACCATTATAACAAAGTACTTTCTCCAAAAAATAATATTCTAATAAAATATATAAAATAACTAATATTTTTAAAGTGAAAATAATCAGTTTTGAAATATTGAATAAATATCCTATTTAGCATTGCAAATATTGAAACAAAAAACACAGAAAAGCAAGGGAATTGTTCTATTCAACAAACTTAAAGAAAACAAGTTGATCTTTTATTCTCCATACTTTCTTTAAGTGTTTTTCGTACTTGACACACTTCTTAATAACAAAACAACCACGTTGCCATATTTCTTATCTAAAAATCCCGAACTATCCCATACAAACTCCAGTAGCGTAAAAATATTTATAAGAAAAAAATAAAACTAGTCTTTTGTATTTTTTTTCTTCTCGCTCTTACTTACATCCGTCTCGTGAAGACGAAGACGGCCTTCAACCTTGAAGGCTATTCATCACCCAGACTACTGAGATGGTTTTGTTGCCTATAATTTTCGAAAGGTTTGTTGAATTTTTTTCCTTCGAAATTGATTATTAATTATAGGTTGAGTGAAAAAGTAACCACCATTTTATCCGTCACCGGTCTTTTCGTAAATTTATATATATAGACCGTTCAGAATTATAAAAAATATATTTTTAAATTCTATAAATTTTATTAAGACGTCCTGTAATTTTGATACAGGGTCGATATTTGATTATTTATTAGATTTTATCCCGTCACCTGATTTTTCGTAAATTTAGATTAATAGTCCGTTCAGGATTATAAGAAATATTTTTTTTTATTCTATGAATTTTATTAGGACATCCTGTAATTTTGATACAGGGTCGATATTATGTTTTTATAGTGTGATGTTCCTGATATACATTGTAACTACTAAAACGTTTACAAGCTTTTAGATAATTGGATTTTCTCGCTGTCTGTACTACAGGGATTAAACCATATTTAATAAACTCAGTGGTTGTAGTTACACTAAGAAAAAAACTATTATTGAAATTAGATTTTCAGGAAGAACGCAAAAATATACAGGATGTTCCTTTAAAAAAATATATAACTTCGATCTCGTAAGATATTTTTAGGTAAAAATAAACAGGACCGTACTTTGAAAAAAACCTAAAGTACAGTTCATTGTTAATAATTAATAAAAAAATTAGGTATTCTATATAGTTAGATATATACATACACATATACAGGATGTTCCATTAAAAAAATATTTAACTTCGATCTTGTAAGATATTTTCAGATCAAAAATGAACAGGACCGTACTTGGAAAAATTATAAAGTACAGTTCATTGAAAAAAGAATAAAAAAATTAGGTATTTTATATAGTTAGATATATAATACACATATACAGGATGTTCCATTAAAAAAATATTTAACTTCGATCTTGTAAGATATTTTCAGATCAAAAATGAACAGGACCGTACTTGGAAAAATTATAAAGTACAGTTCATTGAAAAAAGAATAAAAAAATTAGGTATTTTATATAGTTAGATATATAATACACATATACAGGATGTTCCATTAAAAAATATATAACTTCGATCTCGTAAGATATTATCAGGTCAAAAATGAACAGGACCGTACTTTGAAAAAATCCCAAAGTACAGTTCATTGTCAAAAAATAATAAAAAATTAGGTATTTTATATAGTTGGATATATAATACACATATACAGGATGTTCCATTAAAAAAATATATAACTTCGATCTCGTAAGATATTATCAGGTCAAAAATGAACAGAACCGTACTTTGAAAAAATCCCAAAGTACAGTTCATTGTCAAAAAATAATAAAAAATTAGGTATTTTATATAGTTGGATATATAATACACATATACAGGATGTTCCATTAAAAATATATATAACTTCGATCTCGTAAGATATTTTCAGGTCAAAAATGAACAGAACCGTACTTTGAAAAAATCCCAAAGTACAGTTCATTGTCAAAAAATTAATAAAAAATTAAGTATTCTATATAGTTGGATATACACATTAACATATACAGGATGTTCCATTAAAAAAATATTTAACTTCGATCTTGTAAGATATTTTCAGGTCAAAAATGAACAGGACCGTACTTAGAAAAATTATAAAGTACAGTTCATTGAAAAAAGAATAAAAAAATTAGGTATTTTATATAGTTGGATATATAATACACATATACAGGATGTTCCATTAAAAAAATATATAACTTCGATCTCGTAAGATATTATCAGGTCAAAAATGAACAGGACCGTACTTAGAAAAAATCCTAAAGTATAGTTCATTGTCAAAAAATAATAAAAATATTAGGTATTTTATATAGTTGGATAGAGAAAAAAATGGAGATTTCAAAAACAAAATAAAAAGTACAAGTCCGCATTAAAAAAATAGTTGACGGTGGTCCTTCAAGGGCGAAACGTTTTAAAAAATTGGATACGCTATTTGACTGAAAATCGTCAATTTGGTTTTCCCAAAATATCTCGGAAACCGGTTCTGATATTTTAATTATGAAAAAAACATTCAATTCGTATGGAAAATACGCATATTTTTCCAAATACTTTTTAATTTAATATGCGTCACCCTGTATATTATTATATATTGTTTATTTTTGATGCTGCTGTTATTTTTTTTTGATACGTTTATTAATGTTGTATGCAAAACAATTATTTTAGGAATTTTTCCTAGTGTATAGTGAAAATAATTTTCCACAGACAATTTTGCTTGTTCTGAATTTTTGTTTATTTTCTGATGTAGATTAACAGACTGAATAGAATGTAGCAATCTTCTGCTGTGTTGCTAGTTTCGTTATTAGATTATTAAGCTTAATAGTTCCGACTTTTTGTGAATGTGTCTGGATATTTCGTGGCTCATATTTTCATTTGCGAGTACTAGAAAATGTGAACGTCAGTGGTGTCTCATAAATTTTTTTATATATAAAAAACCCTATTTTACAGCTCAATAAAAAAATCATTCATGATGCCAAAAATGCTTAATAACAAAATTTAGGATAAACGCAGGGAGTGAAAAGAACCCAAGAGACTGGGGTCACTTCCAGGAAATTTGGCCCAGGTCAAGTTGCAACAGAGGCGCTCAAGGATCACGTGGAGGGTAGCGACAAATTTATGAAAAGTTTTTTAGTTCTCTTTTTATAATCATATAATTAATTAAAATGTATTAATTTTATTTATTAAAACAATTTTCTACCTGGAAGTACCAGCATAATTTCAGTAAACAATAAATTATAATATGAAAACTTAATGGGGGTAGTCTTAATGATGAATAATGACCCCATTTGGTATACAGGTGTAAGAAAACCCGGAAAACCTAACAATTAACCTATTGCGTTGTAAATAAAATGTTTAGGTTTAAAAAAATTCCACTTTTTATTTGGCCGTTTACCAACAAATATAATAATGTAATTTATTATTCACAAAAATTACAATAGTTATCAATAACTTTCTGTATTAGTTAAATATAGCATTGTCTCTCAGCATTATTGGCAGTACTGCTCTTGTTTATGTATTTTTTGTACTACTGAATTACAACCAAATCAATACCAGCGAGGCAATCCTTATTAACCATTAATTGATAAAATTAACCCTTTCGTGAACATAAACAAGATTTAAATCTTGTAATATATTCCCGTAGGAATTTTGACATTCCGTATATTTATTGGTCAGATTGGAATTTAAAACCAATCAGAGTTTGACTACGAAATCTGTGGTCGTCACAGACGCAGACCCTTGCCACGGCGTAGCTGATGTGTTTAGTTTGAGTTTTGTTTTTTTTAAATGCAGTTCCAAGTCGTTGGAAATAATGAAAACTTACTATAATGTGGATATTCAAGTAGGCTTTTTTAGTTGCAAAGCGGACGTTTGTGCAAACATCAAATTGTTATTTTGCACTTTTTCGGAAACACGTTTTTTGATGGCTAAACTAATATCCAACCTCTCTCGTTTTATGAACCTTTTGTTTCAAAACCATCAACAAGTGACATTGTAACCGAAAGCGAAGTAATTATACCTTAACAAAATAATTTAGTCCCTACAAATGCTAATAAGAGGAAGGAAAACTGAAATGGCGACAAGTGCTTAGAATTTCATCAATTTTCAGAATATCGTCGATTTACTGCTAGCTAAAAGTAGCCAATTTGATACCAGCACTTTAACCGTCAAAATGTTTTGAAAACGATTGAAGGAAGTACAGCTTGGGAAAATTTTTTGTGCCCAGCGCTACAGGCAAGAGTCTAGCATCAAAGTGCATTTAACAGAAGAAACGGCGCCCCAATTGCCGAAACCCTTTCATTTTTTCGGAGTTCTGGACTCGTCTCGAAGGGTTCTAGAGTTCTCGAGGGGGTACAAATAGAGTTCTGCTATTTTTTTGCGGAATTTTTAAAAAACAAATTTTGAGGTGCTACATTCATGCCGCACCCCTATTTGTGAGAAAAAAGAGTTCTGGGTGAATAGATATCTCAGAAATAAAGAGTTCCAGAGTTCTCGGTAGGTTTTGCAAAGAGTTCTGGGAGTTTTCGGAAATTACACAAAAAATAAATTTTGGGGTGGATGGATATTTTCAAGGAGTGCTACAAAGTTCCGGTTTTTGTTGCTAATTTTTCGCCAGAATATTCAATTTTTATTAACTGGGTAGTTTTAGTCACTTAGGGTTGATCTTAAATACAGCACCCCTGAGTTCCTATGTTTACATATTATCTATTTTCCCCATTTTCGAGTTTTTTTCTTTGTTTTTTCTTTTTTTCCATTTTTTTCCTATTTTTCCCATTTTCCGTATGTTTCTTTGTTTTTTTCATGTTTTTATCAGTTTTTTCATATTTTTTCTTTTTTTTTTCTGTTTTTTCTCATTTTTTCATATTTTTTCGAGTGAGAACTCAGGGGTGCTGTATTTAAAACCAGCCCAAAGTGACCAAAACTGTCCAATAAATAAAAAATTGAATATTCTGGCGAAAAATTAGCTTAAAAAACGGAACTTTGTAGCACCCCTTGAAAATATCTATTTTCATAATTTTCAGTATTTTTTCGTGTCAGAACTCAGGGGTGCTGTTTTCAAAACTAGCCCTAAGTGACCAAAACTACCCAGTAAATAAAAAAGCGTTCGTCATCAAGTTACACCCCAAAATTTATTATTGTTGTATTTTCCGAAAATTCCCAGAACTCTTTGCAATACCTACCGAGAACTCTAGAACTCATTATTTCTGAGATATCTATTCACCCAGGACTCTTTTTCTCACAAAAGGGGTGCGGCATGAAGTTAGCACCCCAAAATTTGTTTTTTAAAAATTCCGCAAAAAAATAGCAGAACTCTATCTGCACCCCCTCGAGAACTCTAGAACTCTTCGAGACGAGTCCAGAACTCCGAAAAAATCAAAGGGTTCCGGAAAGTGAAGAACCTGACACGAAAAAATAAATAAAGACATAATCTATCACAAAATATAAAAAATACAATTAACATATTTGCACTTTCGCATAATTTACCTCAACTCGGAAAAACATTCTTTTTTCCGCATATTCGCGCATTTTTGCAGAAATTTTAGGCCTCATAACATAACACGCATCTGCACAAATTAACATTTCGATATTCACTTGATTTCACAAACTTATATAAGATATATTTGGATCTTCTTCAGATATAAAATCAGTACTAGCCTAATATTACAAAGTTCTAGATTTTAATTACTTTAATTTTAATCCGTACACAGATTTCGCAATTGGAACTCTGATTGGTTTTAAATTCAAATCTGACCACAGCCTGGGTGCCAAATAGATGTGCTAAATGTTTCCCTTAGATATTCCATAGTAATAATAACCGTCCCTTCCCCGCACAAGCATTTGACTTCTGGAGTTCACTCGTAAGGGGGTGAAATGTAGGGCGAGTATTATTATTATTATAATTACTGGCTCGTCAACTATAAAAACTGGTAATTTTAAGCATTGTTAAAGGGTTAAAAGGTTACGAAGAATGGTTTGCAGGATCGATCAGATTATTGAAAAATCGTCAAAAAATATATTAATAAAATAAAAAACAGGCCCTAAAAAAAGAAAACGGACTGTGGGCAAACATGGAAAAACAATATTAAAGTAACAATAAAAATATTAACAGGACTTAAAATAAGAATGAACAGATGTTATTAGTTAAAATGATAAACTAATAACAAAACATGAGAATGGGACCAAAAGAATCAATTTAATGAGTACGGAAAATTTCTAATTAAAGAAAAAATACAACCCGAGGGGAAAAATGGAAATAATGAGTCAAAAAAGTGGAACTGAATGAGAAAAAACGAGAGAAGAATCGTCTTATGTGATGTTATGGAAATGTTGACAAAGTATAATGGGGGAATAATCGTTTGAATTAGGCCTTCAATTAGCAAAATATTGATGGTTCGATTTTTAAAATTAAACTGATTTTCTTTTAATAATTTGAAGTTCTATTTGAAAAAAGCTACTAAAGACTTATTAATATATTTTAATAATATTATATTGCTATAAAAATTCGCTTATGGTTTACTACCCTACAGAGTCGCTACCAACCGCAAAACAAAACCCGATACACTTTTAGAGGTAGATGTAGAGGTAGGTTTGCGTTTGCTTCGTCCTTTTTTACTACATTGGCTACGGTCTTTTGCTTTGTCCTTTTGTTTTTTAAATAGCATGTTAAAAGCTTCTAAGCAGTTGTTTGACAACCGTCGGCCAAATTAAAATTCATAATTTACGTTTTAGATTTCAAAAAAAAGAAGTTTTTAAACAAAGAAAATAATGAGGTGACTGGAAAATAAAAATCATCGAGGCTCAAATTAATTATTTTTTTTTAAAGCCTTTTACGTTTTTATGTCTGGAGAAATGTAAAATAAATTTGACTGCAATTACCGTCTGGTGATTTTCATTAAGATTTTTTGTTCGTCGCAATAAAGGGAAATTTTTACTAGGTAAACTTGCTCTGGCAAACAAGCAGGTTGGGGTAGGGAATAATGGGTACATGAATTTAATTTTAATAATTTTCTAATTAATTCATGTACACCTTATTTTGTAATTTCAAATTTTAATTGTTAATTATATGGCACTTAAACCGAAACTAGTTATAAAATGTGTTTT
This sequence comes from Neocrepidodera transversa, assembly GCA_963243735.1. Lineage (NCBI taxonomy): Eukaryota > Metazoa > Arthropoda > Insecta > Coleoptera > Chrysomelidae > Neocrepidodera > Neocrepidodera transversa. The sequence goes on along the minus strand of OY725355.1, from coordinate 1,808,111 downwards.
ATTAATATATTGTAGTACATGACTCGAAATTTATTTTATTGATTTTTTAATTATTAGTAACGATATTTTCCTTGCACCCTACGCAAATTTTTACCTGCTCAAAGTCCAACCCTGGTATTTAATAATAATACAAGGATTTGTTTTTATTTCTATGTTAGCGACTTTTTCGGATCTAATTAAGAGATTTTTATTAATTTCGGCAATTCTTGAGCCACTTTTTTAAATTTTTAGCCTGTTTTAAACAATTTTTGTAGGAAAGAGATTTTTTTTCTAAATTATCTTCGGTATAAGATTTATTATAGTGATTTATGTAAAAAAAATTTAAAGTGATACTTTTTTCACGAGTCAAAGGCGAGTGCGACAATCACATGAGTGAATGCATTGCCAATTGTTTAAAAAATCATTAAGAATTTTTTTTTTAATTATTCGTGGATTTAACTGATTTTTTAGATGTGAGATATTTACTTATTTTCCAAGACTTAAATAGCTTTTTAAAGAATTATACAGCTTTCTCCAGTCTTCAAGAGCTTTTTCTAGACTTGTACAAAGCTGTTTTTCATACTTGAAGAGCTTTTTCCAAACTTGTAGAACTTTTTTCAGACTTGTAGAGTTATTTTTAAAGACTTACAGAGCTTTTTCAACAATGATACAACTGTTTTCAACCTTCTAGAGCTTTTTCCAGAAGTCTAGAGAGCTTTTTCAGATTTGTAGTTTTTTATCCCTTTTAAGACGGTTGTCGTACATACCCGACACCAACTAGCCGACAGCAGCTCATCTTCCGACAAAAAATAGATCCAGGCAACATCTAACCTCAACGACAGGAACGGCTCCAGGTTCTGGAACAAGCTCACCATCCTTAATGGTCAAAATACCAAGTCCCATTCCCACCTTCAGGTGAATTGATAAATCCTCCATACTCTCCAGCAGAAGGGCACTGCATTTAAAAGTCACCTCCAAAACACTCTGATAAACCCACCATATCCTCGTCTAAAGTCTCCTCACTCCAAGTCCCCCTAACTAAGACCCTAGCCTTGATTCTTTCAACCCTAAGGACATAGCTACTACTTGTCAGCAGGGGAAAAACTCTACCCCAGGCCCTGACCACATCAAACGTCAAGCCCTGAATAACCTTCCTGCTACCATTCCCACCATCCTTATGAATTCCTGCCTTCAGCACTTCACTCCTACTTTTTGATTTTCTGGTAAACCTCCCAAACCATCCTGGTCCACAAACTCCACAAAGATCCCACTTCCCCAACTCGTACCGACCTATGGTATAACTTCGTACCATTGCTTTATCAAAGACTTTTATTTAATTTTGTATTTGTTTGATTATTTCTTCAATAAAAATACATTTTCTACAGCTGTCTGTCTGCCGTTGTAAAATTTCTCATTCGTGTGGCACGCAACCTACAAGAGTTAAAGACTTGCAGAGCTTTTTCAACAACCATACAGCATTTTTCAACCTTCTAGAGCTTTTTCCAGACGTCTAGAAAGCTTTTTCCAGACTTATATAACTTGTGGGGCTTCTAAAGACATACAGAATAAGAATTATACAGTTTTCAAGACTTCCAGAGCTTTTTCCAGACTTGAAGAGCTTTTTCTAGACTTGTAGAACTTTTTCCACACTTGTAGAGCTTTTTCCAGACATGTAGAACTTTTCTAGACAGTTTACACACTACTTAGTTGCATACAATATTTTTTCTACTACAAAAAAATATGTAGGTATTAAGAAAAAATAAGTAATCTACTTTACACACTAGTGCATAAAGTTGAACTTTACGCACGACGAAGTATGTATAAAGTTATTAATTTACACACGGTAGTAGAAAAATATTTTAATACGACGGAGGTCACTCTAAATTTGAATTTTTCAAATACGAACGTGGTTTTTTTAGTACCTTATAGCCATCTTGATTCGACGTTGATAACTAAAGTTAATTCTACTGACGTTTCGATGACAAAAAATAGACCTCAGTGCTAAATTTAGTAATTTTATTGATAGAGTAATTGAATAATTATTTTACTAGAACTGCTTGGAAAGTTGAGTTAATTAAAATTGTAGATATCACAGCAAAAATAAAATTAATGTATCAAAATTTTAAAAAAATAGACTAAATTTTAATGAATAATGTAAGTGTGAATTTTTTCAAATTTCTAGAGCCATTGCTCATGATTTATATATCACCTAAAAAAATCGATAAATATTCTTGAAATGGTTGAAAATCCTTAATCTCGTGAAATATTACTATTTGAAATTTACTCATAAATTGTTATTGGTTTCCCGACTTATCTAAGGGTACGAGAAGGGTTGATAAGACCCTTTGCATTTCTTATCATCGTATTAGTTTTTTTTTCTATTTTGTATATATATTTTTAAAAATATGTTTTTAAATTATACTAAATAAATTATTATTACTATTATCTACCAAAAAAAAACAGTGGTGTCCACGGGGGGAAGAGACAACCGTCACGTCGTTCAGAAGATTAAACTATGTACCACAGGGCACTATGATTCCCACAACATTATTTATTTATTTATCTAATACAACCCTGTATCTTACGATATCTGACGCGAATTTTTATCTATGACAAGTTCAACCCTGTAATTTACGGTGTCTGACGCGAATATTCACGTATCACAAGTCCAACCCTGGTGCTACTACAACACTATTTTATTTATCTAATACAACCCTGTACCTTACGATATCTGACGCGAATTTTCACCAATTCCAAGTCCAACCCTGTACCTTGGGGTGTCTGACGTAAATTTTCACGTATCAAAAGGCCAACTCTAGTGCTCCTACAACACTATTTTATTTATCTAATACAACCCTGTAGCTTACGATATCTGACGCGAATTTTAGTCTATGACAAGTCAAACCCTGTACCTTGGGGGTGTCTGATGCGAATTTTCACGTATCACAAGTCCAACCCTGGTGCTCCTACGACACTATTTTATTTATCTAATACAACCATGTACCTCTCGGTATCTGACGCGAAATTTCGCCAATTCCAAGTCCAACCCTGTACCTTTGGGTGTCTGACAAGAATTTTCACGTATCACAAGCCCAACCCTGGTGTCCCTACAATACTATTTTATTTATCTAATACAACCCTGTACCTTTCGGTATCTGACGCGAATTTTCGCCAATTCCAAGTCCAACCCTGTACCTTTGGGTATCTGACACGAATTTTCACGTATCACAAGCCCAACCATGGTTCTCCTACAATACTATTTTATTTATCTAATACAACCATGTACCTTTCGGTATCTGACGCGAATTTTCGCCAATTCCAAGTCCAACCCTGTACCTTTGGGTGTCTGACACGAATTTTCACGTATCACAAGCCCAACCCTGGTGTTCCTACAACACTATTTTATTTATCTAATACAACCCTGTACCTTACGATATCTGACGCAAATTTTCACCAATTCCAAGTCCAACCCTGTACCTTTGGGTGTCTGACGTGAATTTTCACGTGTCACAAGTCCAACCCTAGTGCTCCTACAACACTATTTTATTTATCTAATACAACCCTGTGTCTTACAATGTATGACCCCAATTTTCACGTATCACAAGTCCAATCCTGGTGTCTAATAATACAAAAAAGAATTAATTTTGTATTATTAAACCTAAACATTTTTATTAATTCCAAAATTGCTTCAAATGTAGTTAAAACCAGAAGAAGGTAACGGTAACTAGTTTCGGCATCACTGCCATCATCAGGCCTATAATACACAGTGCCAGCAGGAGAAAATTATACAAAAACAATTAATAAATTGAAGATTTTGTCCATTATCTCAAATGTGGTCTACTAATGAAGTAATGAAAGTTTAATTGTTTTTAAAGTATTGAAACTCTGTACCACAAAATATTTATTATAAAAAGAGGTTTGGCGACAAGTTTCTTATTTTAAGACTCGATGTATTCTAGGCTTGATGATGGCTTATTTTTATATAAAATATTTTATGGTACTCGACTTTCATTACATTAAAAACAATTAAACTTACCATAAAATTGAAATTTTAAGAGTAAGAGTAAGTGCTTAAAGCATTGTTGATAAAAACATAAAAATAAACGATGACAGGTACAAGAGGTTAAATTATTAAACTAAAATGATTAGTAAGAGAAAGATAGATGGTACTAGGTTAGTTAAATGGAATATTATTAAAGGATCATTGGGAAAAATTTTGAAAAATATTAGAAGGGTAGGTACCATAAATATTAGAAGATTGATCTAAAAAGATACAACCCAAAAAGGGAAATTTCAAATATAGTAGGGAAATTTTACTAATTTCCAGCGATTTCTTACAGTTTTTAGCAATTATTAGCTAATTTTTAGAAAGTTTTATGAACCTTTTCTTGGCAATTATTTGCGTTCTAATAACTTTATTTACGAGATTTATAACAATTTGTAAAAGTAAAGAAAATAATTCATTTGTATCTGTCAAATACAACCCTGCATCCTACAATGCATTTTCACCTGCTCCAGCCCAATAATACCAAAAACATTAATTGTTATTCATTTTTCCACAATTTAAATATGTTTAAAATTGGATTTTGATCAAAAAATGTTGATAAAACCCGTATAAATCTTATATTGCATGTTGTAACATAAGTTTTTAACATAATATTTTCTGGTAGATATGTTTTGAAGTAGTTAATTATTGAATAGAAGGTATTTTTATGTGAAATTTGCGGCACGATACATTTAAAATAGTTTAATCGAGCTTAAAGCGTTGTAAACTTTAAATTTAAAGCCATTTACTGAAACCGCATGCTTCAGTTGAATTTTTTACAAATTTACCACAACAAACGCATCGGGTACTTACTATTCATGCGTATCCTTTTCAAAGAAAACCACAATTCTCCAAACACCCACAACACAAAAAAACAACTAAAAGTACCGACAAGAACCATAAAAACCAACAAAGCGTAACAAGACAAGCACAAAAATTCCAAAAACTCAAACTAAAACTTTACGTAGTTAGAAATCTACTACACCGGCCGGGGGCTGTCACATTTACATCATAGTAAACTACTCAGAGTCCCTCTCGAGCGCAACTGCCTACTAAGATCTGAAGACGTAACGTATAAAACACAAGCCGTGTAGCTTTTAGCTTGAAAGCGCGCATTGCACTGTCACAACTTGAAAGCACGCTGGTTGAATTTGGCGGCGTTGCCGAATCGAATTAGGAAGAGAAAGAGGATTGGTAAATGCACTTTTAAAGTATTTGGTAATTGCATTATGCATCCGAGAGAATTAAATGAGTTTGGAAATGGAAATTTTTTTATTAAAAAGAAAATGACTGATGCACTTCGATTATTATTTAATGATGGAGTTTTACAAAGGATTTTTATTCATAATTTATTACTTCGTTGTACCGGAAAACCCCATTAACAAAAATATATAAGGAGCTTATAAAATGCATAAAATATGATTTTGTAGCTAAATAATCTTTATTTTAATTTACTATTTATTGTTGCAAAATTCAATTAATTTATTGTTTATTATGCATGAGTAATTATTGAAAAAAAATTTATGACGTAATTTATAATGTACCAATCACAAACCACCTATTTATTAGACAGGTTACACAAATGACTCAAGGTCAAAACAATTTTCTATTTTCGGCACATCACCCTAGATGGCCCTGGAAATAAAGTTGGCAATACTAAAAGTAGAATAATTTAAATTAATGTTGGTGATGATCTTAGAATATACATTCGGTTTGTTTACATTTATGCATCCGCCATTTGCAAGTCCCATTCGCGTTTCACAGAGTGAAAATGATATGCTCCTTTCTACTTACTATTACTGTATATTCTAAGGTAGTGAATAATTCACTTTTTATTTTTCGGTTGTTTGTAAAATATAATATAAATCTAGCGCCATTAATACGGTTAAATTTCCCGCTTTTCCATGACAAGTGACAAATTAGTATTTTAGATAAAGAGCCCAAGATGGCGCTAATTTGGTGTGTATAGTTAACATTGTCGCGAACCATCTATAATTAATCTGTGGTACCAACACGAAGTAGTGTTACAATGTTGTCAAATCAATGTTTTAATAAACCCAAACCAAATTTATTTGCTTTTTGAAATTTACATTTTTTATACGTTTTTCTACTGTTTTAAACACAATAGTTATAAAAAGACCAGAAACTTTTAATTAGTCTATAATAGTCCAGGTAAATTTAAGAAATATTAGTAGTATATAATATTAGAAAATCGTTGTACTTTATATATGATTGTTATTTCAGAATATTGGCGAATTTGATTAATGTGGCAACGACGCCAAATCCCTGTTAAGCCCCCTATCGGGATAATTTTGAACGAGTGCAAACAAATGATTAAAACAATTGGTATTAATGTTATAGAAATTAAAAATTTGTTACGCGGATCATAATATCAACACCATAATATCGCTTCTCACTAATCGCAAATCGTTATGGCGAAAATTATATTTTTTTATTCTCAACTTTACTTAAAATTTTTCGATCCGGCAACGCCGCACTCAAGAACCACAGACTTACGTCCAGCATTTTCGTCCACATGTTGCTGCAGCTGTGGCGTGATGTTCCCTCATCCTCCTCCCACTGAAACTGGCCTATAGACTGAAATCAAGTGGCCGTAGAAAATTATAATTCGCATATTCACTATACAATACAGGTTGCTCGACCATCCTGTTCGCTAATAAAACGTGTCTCTAAATAATACCCTAATCAACCCTGAACGGAAATTTAACATAAATGATTATATTTAAATTGTTTTTAAAAAAAATGTAATTATGTGCTAAATTATTTTTCATCCCGTTTGTTAAATTATATATAAATAATAACGGTGCAGCTATTTTGGCAGTTAAATAATCCATGAAAATAATTGTAATTTTTGTATTAATATTTTTCTAGATAATCAAAAAAAACCTAATGACATTGGCTACGCATGCGCGTAATATGGAATATTTGTCTTCCGATAACTCAATTATTTTTGAATTGTACAGTTGGCTACTCTACTCTGAGTACAATCTGTCACTTTTATTAACCTAACCTAATATAATTTTGTAATTTAATAATAATAATCTTAAAGAGGTGAAAGTGTATTAAATTTGTTTAATGCTAATTTATAGTGAATTGAGTGGTGATTTGCGTTCTTCAAAAAAACCAAATATTCAATATATATGCAATTAACGGTTAGTATAAGTCACGAATCACGTAAACAAGTTTGGTTATTTTTTACATGTAGGTACTTACATTAACCTAAAATTAACAGTTTTATTTAACTATGAATATGTTAGGTAAAAAAATCCCTTTTCGACTTTATTTTTTCTAATGCCGATATAATTGAAAATCAAGAAATTATATTACGTCCGGAAAATATAATCTTTTTATCATCAACTGACATCCATCTTCGTTTACGTTTTCAATTACTCACACTTTTTGTACGCTTTTTTTGACAAATTACCTGGGGGAGACGTTGAATGAAATATGCCGCTGCACTGAAAATCTGGAAAGTATAAAGTTCTTGAATGTTTAATGGGTGTTTTGAATGATTGTATTACTCACTAATAAATAGGTGTGTTCTACAAGATTACTTATTTTTTTTTATTCATTTTCTTAGACATTGTATTATTCCTGACTATGATTAACGAAGTTATAAAAGATATTCGATGATTTTTAAAAAGGATTTTTACTTACATTTCACATTTTTGCCATTAGCGGCTCTTCCGAGAGGGCTCTTCAAAGATTTTTTTTAATGATAAAAAAATTTAAGTATAATTTGTTTACAAAATTGTAATAAAATATTATTTAATATTAATTTACGAGTATTTATGTACTTGGAAAATATACATGTTTTCTTTATTTTCATAATTTTTTTGAAAGTTACATAACTAATATGGAATTATTTATTTTCTTCCTTATTCTTCAATATAAAATTTACACCATCCGCAATATTGACTAATACGTAACTCATTGTTTAATTCGAAAAAATAATAGTAATTACAAAAAATATTAGCTATAATTATAGTTTAATTAATATAATCCTTACATGTACGCCTATCAATTGTTTTAGTCACAAGAGAAATTTTGTCGTTAGTAAGTCAGTCGTTATGTAACATATAATATTTAAATTTATACAAAAAAATAAGAAACAGCTACGTAATTTTTTTTTATCAAATTTTACGATAAATTGGACCATAAAAATTAACAAAAAAAAAATGTTTCGTTTCTGTGGCACAAAAATCCAATACAGCGGTTTTAAGCCCTATACGTCAATGTTGTCGAGCTCAATCACTTTCAAAGTTGTGGGCACAGGTGACAAACAAACTAGAAACCATGTTGGAGTGCTCCCATTCTAATTTAGTTCATCCCTTTTTGTGTTTTGCTTATAAATCAAATAGAGCCTTTAAAGCCTTTTCGAAAAACGCTCATTTGCATATGGGACTGATATCAGATAAAAAAAAACACGAATACATTTTGTTTGGGGTAAATGGGCTCGTCGAGCAATGATTAGAGTTAAAAAAACAAGGCTTTAATTTTATAATTACGATTTGTAAAAATCTGCATATGTTTAAAAATACGAGGGTTGGTCACAGTTTTTTTAGAGATATTTAAGAGACAAAATTCCAAATCCCTTCTAATAATAATCTTTTAGAAAATAAAAAAATTTAATTCCAAAAACCTGAAAATAGTTTAAAAGCCTTTTAAAAAATTTTTAGGGAATTTTAGAAGAATTTAGAATTTTTTTTAAATGGTTCAAAAATCTGGATGGCCTTGAAAATCAAATAAAATTTTTAAAAGCCTTCAAAATCTCTCTAAAATTTCCAAGAGCGTTTAGAAACATTTTAAAATTATTTAAACTGGTCAAAAGCTTCAAAAATATTGATTATTTAAAAAAAAAAACCTTTTAAATATTAAAAAAATTCTAAAACGTTAAATTAAAAAAAAAATCTCCTTTTCTTTTTCAAAATCTTCAAAATAGTTTAAAAGTTTTAAAAAACATTTTTAGACGAATTTAAAAATTTTTTAAAATGGTTCAAAAATCTGGATGACCTTAAAAATCATTTAAAATTCTTAAAAGTCTTCTAAATCTCTCTTCACAGAGCGTTTAGAAACATTTTAAAATTATTTAAATTGATACAAAAACTCAAAAAATATGAATTGCCTTGAAAATAATATTTTTGAAAAAACCTTTTAAGTATTAAAAAAATTCTAAAACGTTAAATTAAAAAAAATCTCTTTCAACATTCTTAAAATAGTTTAAAAGCCTATTTTGGAATTTTTAGAAGAATTTAGAAATTTTTTTAAATGGTTCAAAAATTCTGGATGGCCTTAAAAATCATTTAAAATTCTTAATAGCCTTCAAAATGTCTCTAAATTTTTTAAGAGCATTTAAAAACATTTTAAAATTATTTTAATTAATTCAAAAACTCAAAAAATATGAATTGCCTTGAAAATAATCTTTTTGAAAAAACTTTTCAAGTATTAAAAAAATTCTAAAACGTTAAATTAAAAAAAATTTCTTTTTCAAAATTCTTAAAATAGTTTAAAAGCCTTTTTTTGTAATTTTTAGAAGAATTTAGAATTTTTTTAAAATAGTTCAAAAATTTGGTTGGCCTTAAAAATCATTTAAAATTCTTAATAACCTTCAAAATTTCTCTAAATTTTTTAAGAGCATTTAAAAACATTTTAAAATTATTTAAATTGATTCAAAAAAAAACTCAAAAAATATGAATTGCCTTGAAAATAATCTTTTTGAAAAAACTTTTTAAGTATTAAAAAAATTGTAAAACGTTAAATAAAAAAAAATCTCTTTTTCAAAATTCTTAAAATAGTTTTAAAGCCTTTTTTAGAATTTTTAGAAGAATTTAGAATTTTTTTAAAATAGTTCAAAAATCTGGATGGCCTTAAAAATCATTTAAAATTCTTAATAACCTTCAAAATTTCTCTAAATTTTTTAAGAGCATTTAGAAACATTTAAAATTATTTAAACTGGTCAAAAGCTTTAAAAATATTGAAAATATTTTTGATAAAACTTTTTAAATATTAAAAAAATTCTAAAACGTTAAATTTAAAAAAAAATCTTTTTCTTTTTCAAAATCCTGAAAATAGTTTAAAAGCCTTTTTTTAGGAATTTTTAGAAAAATTTAGAAATTTTTTAGACTGATTCAAGCTCCAAAAATATAGATTGCTTTGAAAAATTTTTAAAATATTTTTGGTAAAACCTTTTAGATATTAAAAAAAAATTAAAACATTTTTAAATTTCAAAAAACTTTCTTTTGGGGATTCTTTTAGCCAAGATAAACTTCTTTTTCGAATTCGTCTATTGGACTGATCTTTCCAACATTCTAGGTTCAATTATCTGCTGACCTGTCATTTTTTGAATCTAACTTACATACGCTTGTCTTTACACAACATTTTTTTTATAAAATCTAATATTTGTTTGCTTTCTTTTTTCTTTAAGCGTATATATGAAAAATTCATGTTGTTTTTCAATTATTAACCAACCGGATAACAATCTAGTTAATCTGTGCAATCAACTTTTCTCATAAATATCCATAACGCGCTCGCAATTGAAAACCGATGTGTAAAATTCTATTAGCCAATTCAGCTGTTCAATTAGGGCCCTTCCTGCTAAAATTCTGACTTTTCGGATAATTAGTGGTCGGATTACTTCAAAAATATTCCAATTAAACCGTGAACAAAGTGATAATCAAATTTTAATTACCATCGAACTTTGCCTATTGCCGAACTTTTCCAGGCTCGTATTTTGCTACAAATTATAATTATAAAAAAAAATTCACACTCAATATTTGGTATAAATAAAATAAATTAGCCGATTTTCATAGTTTTTATAAAAAAAAACTAAAAAATTACTCACTCAATATTTTTTTATGTTTCGGTTCACAATTTTTCCCATTGTTGCCAGATTACATAACAAAATAGTTTTTTTTTTTGTCCAAAAAACATTTTTCTATGTAAAATTACAACTCTACTACTTTTGTAGTAATAAAATTGACAATTGAGAATCATGACAAATGAATCGCAGTCAACGTTGGTTGCGGCTTTTGTGGAAAATTGACAATGGAAATGGAAATAAATAGTTCGAAAGATAATTGGGAATTAATTTGAATCAGTTGAACGTTGTAGGTACAAATTACAAGCGGAATAATTAAAATGCATTGTCGCTAATTAGAAATATGACTATTTGGATTTTTGATTTATTTCCAGGGGCGTAGCATAAAATATTTTATGTTATCTCAAACCCTAACAGTAAATTCTATAGAAGCTAAATACATATTATTATTTCAAAACAAAAGCAAAACAAACTAAGTAAACAAACGGGGAGTAAAGCACAAAATTTATTTTCAATTGTTCGCCGCTAAATTACTTTATTGTGTTCAAGAATAATTTTCTTAATGTTAAGAGCCACAACATATCCACTGTTTGTATTTACGTCCACACCCCGCTCATGTTGCTATTTGCTACTCCTACGACTGAGTTAAAAATAAAGTGTCGCCCGACATACCAGTGGCGTATCCAAAGGAAAAGCCAAAGAAGTGTTGATTTTAAATAAATTTAAATGCTTTTTGTAAGCGACTTATGAAAGATTTTCAATAAAATTTGAAGGATTTAATAAGGCTAATAACATTCTTTTAGAACGCCACTGAAAATCAAAGTGCCTATTTTAAATAATTTTTTTTAAATATTTAAAGGCTTTTTGTTGGTAATTTTTGAAAGTGTTTCAATGAAATTTGAAAGATTTAATAAGGCAAAAAGCTCCCTTTAATAAGGCTAATAACACTCTTTTAGAACGCCACTGCAAATCAAAGTGCCCATTATAAATAAATTGTTAAAAATATTTAAAGGCTTTTTGTTGGTAACTTTTGAATGTTTTTCAATGAAATTTGAAAGATTTAATAAGGCAAAAAGATCCCTTTAATAAGGCTAATAACACTCTTTTAGAACGCCACTGAAAATCAAAGGGCCCATTTTAAATAAATTTTTAAAATATTTAAAGGCTTTTTGTTGGTAACTTTTGAAAGTTTTTCAATGAAATTTGAAAGATTTAATAAGGCAAAAAGATCCCTTTAATAAGGCTAAAAACACTCTTTTAGAACGCCACTGAAAATCAAAGTGTCCATTTTAAATAATTTTTTTTAAATATTTAAAAGCTTTTTGTTGGTAACTTTTGAAAATTTTTCAATGAAATTTGAAAGATTTAATAAGGCAAAAAGCTCCCTTTAATAAGGCTAATAACACTCTTTTAGAACGCCACTGAAAATCAAAGTGTCCATTTTAAATAAATTTTTAAAAAATTTAAAGGCTTTTTGTTGGTAACTTTTGAATGTTTTTCAATGAAATTTGAAAGATTTAATAAGGCAAAAAGATCCCTTTAATAAGGCTAATAACACTCTTTTAGAACGCCACTGAAAATCAAAGTGCCCATTTTAAATAAATTTTTTAAAATATTTAAAAGCTTTTTGTTGGTAACTTTTGAAAGTTTTTCAATGAAATTTGAAAGATTTAATAAGGCAAAAAGATCCCTTTAATAAGGCTAATAACACTCTTTTAGAACGCCACTGAAAATGAAAGTGCCCATTTTAAATACATTTTTTTAAATATTTAAAAGCTTTTTGTTGGTAACTTTTGAAAATTTTTCAATGAAATTTGAAAGATTTTATAAGACAAAAAGCTCCCTTTAATAAGGCTAATAACACTCTTTTAGAACGCCACTGAAAATCAAAGGGCCCATTTTAAATAAATTTTTAAAATATTTAAAGGCTTTTTGTTGGTAACTTTTGAAAGTTTTCAATGAAATTTGAAAGATTTTATAAGACAAAAAGCTCCCTTTTACAACGCCACTGAAAATTTTAGTGCTGATTTTAAACAAATTAAAAAAAGGCATTGGCGACCTTAGAAAGTTTTAATTTAAATTTGAAATGTTTATTAAGACTAAAAGCACCCTTTTAGAACGCCACTGAAAATCAAAGTGCCCATTTTAAATACATTTTTTAAAATATTTAAAGGCTTTTTGTTGGTAACTTTTGAAAGTTTTTCAATTTAATTTGAAAGATTTAATAAGGCAAAAAGCTCCCTTTTACAACGCCACTGAAAATTTTAGTGATGATTTTAAACAAATTAAAAAAAAATAAAGGCATTGGCGACCTTAGAAAGTTTTAATTGAAATTTCAGATATTTATTAAGACGAAAAGCACCCTTTCAGAACGCCACTGAAAATCTCACTGCTGCTTTTAAATAAATTTTAAAAAAAATTAAGGGTTGTGGCGACCTTTGAAATTTTTGATTTAATAAAGCTAAAAGCTCCCTTTTAAAATGCCACCAAAGGTTTGGTAAAGATTTAAAAAAAATAATGTTGTTAAAAGTATTTTAAAGGCTTTATTGAGTTTTTCAACGCTTTTAAAAGTTACTAAAAGTTTTTCAGTATTTTTAAAATTATTTTAAAGGTTTTTCAATGCTTTTAAAGTTTTTAAAAAAGTTTTTCAATGTGTTTAAAAGTATTTTAAAGATCTATTAGATTTTTTTAACCAGATTAAATATTTTAGAAAGCTTTTCAATGTTTTTAAAAATATTTTAAAGGCTTTATTGAGTTTTCAACGCTTTTAAAAGTTACTAAAAGTTTTTCAGTATTTTTAAAATTATTTTAAAGGTATTTCAATGCCTTTAAAAGTTTTTAAAAAAGTTTTTCAATGTGTTTAAAGGTATTTTAAAGGTCTATTAGAGTTTTTTAACCAGATTAAATATTTTTAATGCTTTTAAAAGTATTTTAAAGGCTTTATTGAGTTTTCAACGCTTTTAAAAGTTACTAAAAGTTTTTCAGTATTTTTAAAATTATTTTAAAGGTTTTTCATTGCCTTTAAAGTTTTTAAAAAAATTTTTCAATGTGTTTAAAAGTATTTTAAAGGTCTAATAAACTTTTTTAACCAGATTAAATATTTTCAATGTTTTTAAAAATATTTTAAAGGCTTTATTGAGTTTTTCAACGCTTTTAAAAGTTATTAAAAGTTTTTCAGTATTTAAAAAATTATTTTAAAGGTTTTTCAATGTCTTTAAAGTTTTTAAAAAAGTTTTTCAATGTAAAAATGTGTTTAAAAGTATTTTAAAGATCTATTAGAGTTTTTTAACCAGATTAAATATTTTTAATGCTTTTAAAATTATTTTAAAGGCTTTATTGAGTTTTTCAACGTTTTTAAAAGTTACTAAAAGTTTTTCAGTATTTTTAAAATTATTTTAAAGGTTTTTCAATGCTTTTAAAGTTTTTAAAAAAGTTTTTCAATGTGTTTAAAAGTATTTTAAAGGTCTAATAAAGTTTTTTAACCAGATTAAATATTTTTAATGCTTTTAAAAGTATTTTAAAGACTTTATTGAGTTTTTCAACGTTTTTAAAAGTTACTAAAAGTTTTTCAGAATTTAAAAAATTATTTTAAAGGTTTTTCAATGCCTTTAAAGTTTTTTAAAAAGTTTTTCAATGTGTTTAAAAGTATTTTAAAGATCTATTAAAGTTTTTTAACCAGATTAAATATTTTTAATGTTTTTAAAATTATTTTAAAGGCTTTATTGAGTTTTTCAACGTTTTTAAAAGTTACTAAAAGTTTTTCAGTATTTTTAAAATTATTTTAAAGGTTTTTCAATGCCTTTAAAAGTTTTTTAAAAAGTTTTTCAATGTGTTTAAAAGTATTTTAAAGGTCTAATAAACTTTTTTAACCAGATTAAATATTTTTAATGCTTTTAAAATTATTTTAAAGGCTTTATTGAGTTTTTCAACGTTTTTAAAAGTTACTAAAAGTTTTTCAGAATTTAAAAAATTATTTTAAAGGTTTTTCAATGCCTTTAAAGTTTTTTAAAAAGTTTTTCAATGTGTTTAAAAGTATTTTAAAGATCTATTAGAGTTTTTTAACCAGATTAAATATTTTTAATGCTTTTAAAATTATTTTAAAGGCTTTATTGAGTTTTTCAACGTTTTTAAAAGTTACTAAAAGTTTTTCAGAATTTAAAAAATTATTTTAAAGGTTTTTCAATGCCTTTAAAGTTTTTTAAAAAGTTTTTCAATGTGTTTAAAAGTATTTTAAAGATCTATTAGAGTTTTTTAACCAGATTAAATATTTTTAATGCTTTTAAAATTATTTTAAAGGCTTTATTGAGTTTTTCAACGTTTTTAAAAGTTACTAAAAGTTTTTCAGAATTTAAAAAATTATTTTAAAGGTTTTTCAATGTCTTTAAAGTTTTTAAAAAAGTTTTTCAATGTGTTTAAAAGTATTTTAAAGATCTATTAGATTTTTTTAACCAGATTAAATATTTTAGAAAGCTTTTCAATGTTTTTAAAAATATTTTAAAGGCTTTATTGAGTTTTTCAACGCTTTTAAAAGTTACTAAAAGTTTTTCAGTATTTAAAAAATTATTTTAAAGGTTTTTCAATGCCTTTAAAGTTTTTTAAAAAGTTTTTCAATGTGTTTAAAAGTATTTTAAAGATCTATTAGAGTTTTTTAACCAGATTAAATATTTTTAATGCTTTTAAAAGTATTTTAAAGACTTTATTGAGTTTTTCAACGTTTTTAAAAGTTACTAAAAGTTTTTCAGAATTTAAAAAATTATTTTAAAGGTTTTTCAATGCCTTTAAAGTTTTTTAAAAAGTTTTTCAATGTGTTTAAAAGTATTTTAAAGATCTATTAAAGTTTTTTAACCAGATTAAATATTTTTAATGTTTTTAAAATTATTTTAAAGGCTTTATTGAGTTTTTCAACGTCTTTAAAAGTTACTAAAAGTTTTTCAGTATTTTTAAAATTATTTTAAAGGTTTTTCAATGCATTTAAAGTTTTTAAAAATTTTTTTTTCAATGTGTTTAAAAGTATTTTAAAGGTCTACTAGATATTTTTAACCAGATTAAATATTTTAGAAAGCTTTTCAATGTTTTTAAAAATATTTTAAAGGCTTTATAATATAGTTTTTCAACGCTTTTAAAAGTTATAAAAAGTTTTCAGTATTAAAAGTATTTTAAAGGTTTTTCAATGCCTCTAAAGTTTTTCAATGTTTTTAAAAGTATCTTTAAGGTTTAATAGTTTTTAATAAAGGTTTTAGAAAAAGTATTTTAAAGAGTTTCAAATTGTTCTACTTTACTTAATGATTAATTTTGACTGCGCCTCTGGCTTTTAATATAAATAAGTCAAGAGAACCTGAGAGAATTTATAAATTAGGTAGCGGAACTGTCACACCTCTTTTTTTATGATGGATTTCTGGAATATGAGTAACACCAACGCGATAATTTAGTGCAACTAAAGGCACCGACAATCTTAAAATTATTTCTAATTTTAGTACGCAATTTACATTTATAGTTGAGGTAATGCCAAGAATGGGTAAAAAGGTCAAGATTGATATTTAAATTTGCGTTGTAAATATTTCTCTTAGGTTTACTAGTTTTTCTAGATTTTTCAAAAGTTTTATTAACAGGTTTTAAATAATTTTAAAGGTCATTCAGATTTTTCAATATCTTAAGGTATCTAAAAGCTAGTAGGAGGTTCTAAAGATTCTTGAAAAGTTTTTATTTATAATTTATATAAGGCCTTTCAGGCTTTTTTTTAATTTTGAAAGGTTTTTTTTATGTTCTTAACGGATTTTAAAGGTCATCCAGGTAGTTTTAAGATGTTTCTTCGTTTTTTGAGGATTTCTAAGAATCAAGGTTCTTCGAGGTCTTAATGGATTTTAAATGTTGTTTTTCAGGATTTTTAAGGATTTTAGAGGATTTTATTAACGGATTTTAAAAGTCATCCAGATAGTATTAAGAGTTTTCTACGTTTTTTAAGGTTTTTAAGAATTTTTAAGGTTCTTCTAGGTCTAAATGAATTTTAAATATTTTTCAGGATTTTTGAGAATTTTTAAGGATTTTTGAGGATGTTAATAACAGATTTTAAAGGTCATTCAGGAAGTTTTAAGATTTTTTTTCATTTTTTGAGGGTTTTAAGAATCTTTAAAGTTTTTCTAGGTCTTAATGGATTTTAAATGTTTTTTTAAGATATATAAGAATTTTTAAGGACTTTCGAGGATGTTATTAACAGATTTTAAAGGTCCAGGTAGTTTTAAGTTTTTTCTACGTTTTTTGAGGGTTTTTAAGAATTTTTAAGGTTCTTCGAGATATTAATGGATTTTAAATGTTTTTCAGGATTTTTAAAATTTTTAAGGATTTTCGAGGATGTTATTAACAGATTTTAAAGGTCATCCATGTAGCTTTAAGATTTTTCTTCGTTTTTTGAAGGTTTTTAAGAATGCTTATGGTTCATCGAGGTCTTAATGGATTTTAAATGTTTTTCAGGATTTTTAAGGCTTCTCGAGGAAGTTATTAACGAATTTTAAAGGTCATCTAGGTAGATTTAAGATTTTTTTTGTTTTTTGAATGTTTTTAGGATTCTTTAAGGTTATTCGGTCTTAATGGATTTTTAATGATTTTCAGGATTTTTAAGAATTTTTAAGGATATTCGAGGATGTTATTAACGGATTTTAAAGATCATCCAGGTACTTTTAAGATTATTCTACGTTTTTTGAGGTTTTTTAAGAATTTTTAAGGTTCTTCTAGGTCTTAACGGATTTTAAATGTTTTTCACGATTTTTAAGAATTTTTAAGGACTTTCGAGGATGTTATTAACGGATTTTAAAGGTCATCCAGGTAGTTTTAAGGTTTTTCTTTGTTTTTTGAAGACTTTTAAGGATTTTTAAGATTTTTTAAGGTTCTTCGAGGTCTTAATGGATTTTAAATGTTTTTCAGGATTTTTAAGGCTTCTTGAGGATGTTATTAACGAATTTTAAAGGTCATCTAGGTAGATTTAAGATTTTTTTTTGTTTTTTGAATGTTTTTAGGATTCTTTAAGGTTATTCGGTCTTAATGGATTTTTAATGATTTTCAGGATTTTTAAGAATTTTTAAGGATATTCGAGGATGTTATTAACGGATTTTAAAGATCATCCAGGTACTTTTAAGATTATTCTACGTTTTTTGAGGTTTTTTAAGAATTTTTAAGGTTCTTCTAGGTCTTAACGGATTTTAAATGTTTTTCACGATTTTTAAGAATTTTTAAGGATTTTCGAAAATGTTATTAACAGATTTTAAAGGTCATCCAGGTAGTTTTAAGATTTTTCTTCGTTTTTGAAGGTTTTTAAGAATGCTTATGGTTCATCGAAGTCTTAATGGATTTTAAATGTTTTTCAGGATTTTTAAGGCTTCTTGAGGATGTTATTAACGAATTTTAAAGGTCATCTAGGTAGATTTAAGATTTTTTTTTGTTTTTTGAATGTTTTTAGGATTCTTTAAGGTTATTCGGTCTTAATGGATTTTTAATGATTTTCAGGATTTTTAAGAATTTTTAAGGATATTCGAGGATGTTATTAACGGATTTTAAAGGTCATCCAGGTAGTTTTAAGGTTTTTCTTTGTTTTTTGAAGACTTTTAAGGATTTTTAAGATTTTTTAAGGTTCTTCGAAGTCTTAATGGATTTTAAATGTTTTTCAGGATTTTTAAGGATTTTTGATGATGTTAATAACAGATTTTAAAGGTCATCCATGAAGTTTTTAAGATTTTTCTACGCTTTTTGAGAGTTTTTAAGAATTTTTAAGGTTCTTCGGGGTCTTAATGGATTTTAAATGTTTTTCAGGATTTTTAATAATTTTTGAGAATTTTCTAGAGTTTTAAGTGGTTTTAAGGATTTTTTAGGTTTTTTGAGATCTTAAAGGTCATCCAGATAGTTTTAAGATTTTTCAACGTTTTTAATTTTTCAAGGATTTCCTACAGCTCCCTGAAAGTTTTAGACCGTTTTTTGAAATTTTTAGATTAATTTTAAGGTCCTCCAAATTTTTGAAGGTTCATGAGTGAGTATTTGGAAGTTTTTGCAAGATTATTAGAGTACTTTTGGACGATTATGAAGTATTTCTATCATCTTACATTGTTTCTGTAAAACTATGAAATTTGCTTATATCGCACAACCCAGAATAATTAGCGAAACTAAAACTGATAGTTTAATAAAATATTTGTCTAATCAGCGTGATTACTTTGACCGAAAACTTACTGACATTATGTTCGAAATGATGATTTAATTAGTTTACTTATCAACTTAAATACGTATCCAGAACAAACTTTGCATTAGATAAATTGACTAGTTAGTTAACTTTATCCCGCATAGACAAATCTGATGTGTTAGAAAATTCTATGTCTACAATTAGCTAATTTAGTTTTATTGATTTTTGTGGTCATTAAATATCATCATAGTAATAAAACCGAAAATTTATAGCCTTACTTAAAGTGTTGAATAAGTCTAGTAATAAATTCTAGGCGATAAAATACAATAAAGAATTAATTTTTCTAGAATGTAATGAATTTTGTGGATGAAATCATCAGTGATATTTTTATTTGTTGATTATTGAATAACAAAAACAATTAATAAATGAAATCAACCCTAGCCCATAGTCTAGACCATATAATTTATACATTAAGTAATTTTGTTAACGGTATAGGTTTGTTTATCTGGGTAAATTTGCATAATTTAAAGATCCTAGAAGAGGGTTGAATTGAAGGAGGGTTGATACGCTGAAAGCTCCACAATCTAATTGCTTTCATTCACCGTGTACATGATTTATATGAAATTCACCTGGGGCATATCGATCTTTAAAGCCTGTACTCACTTACATATGTACAGGACTGGCTCTAAAGAATTAGGCCAATAGGTCAAATATTGTTTATATATTGAAACAAACTCATTTAAGTCATTATTTGTTTTTATTTTAAAAGTTTTGTAAGTATATTTATATCATTAAGGAAAATGTTTCTAAATATTGTACTCATATTTTCAGGGTAAAAATGAACAGGACCGTACCTAGAAAAATTCCTAAAGTACAGTTCATTACCGAAACCTAATAAGTAGTAGCAGGAATGACACTTGAGTACATACACCCCGATTTTTCCCCAGATCTTGGGAAATTTATAGAGTAGATCTGGCAACAGCGCACCGTATACACAAAACGTCACATTTTACAACGTTTATAACGTTTTTTAACATTCAGTATTTAAAGCGTTTAAAAACGTTCGAAATGTCATATTTTACAATGTTTTTAACGCTTAGAATTTTTATTCGAAAAAATACGTCAAACAATACCATATTTCATCAAAAAATAACCGTTAAAAAACGTTGAAAACTGTGTAAAATGTGACGATTCGAACGTTTTTTAACGCTTCAAAATACTGAACGTTAAAAAAAGTTGTAAAATGTGACATTTCGAACGTTTTTTAACGCTTCAAAATACTGAACGTTAAAAAACGTTGTAAAATGTGACGATTCGAACGTTTTTTTAACGATTCAAAATACTGAACGTTAAAAAAATGTTAAAAAAACATTGTAAAATGTGACGTTTCAAACGTTTTTTAACGCTTCAAAATACTGAACGTTAAAGAACGTTGTAAAATGTGACATTTCGAACGGTTTTTAAGGCTTCAAAATACTAAACGATAAAACATGTTGAAAACGTTATCAAATGTGACGTTTCGAACGTTTTTTAACGCTTCAGAATATTGATCGTTAAAAAAAATTGTAAAATGTGACGATTCGAACGTTTTTTAACGCTTCAAAATACTGAATGTTAAAAAACGTTGTAAAATGTGACGATTCGAACTTTTTTAACGCTTTAAAATACTGAACGATAAAACACGTTGTAAAATGTGACATTTTCAACGTTTTTTAACGGTTCAAAATACTGAACGTAAATAATGTTGAAAACGTTGTCAAATGTGACGTTTCGAACTTTTTTAACGCTTCAGAATATTGATCGTTAAAAAAATTGTAAAATGTGACATTTCGAACGTTTTTTAACGCTTCAAAATATTGATCGTTAAAAAAAGTTGTAAAATGTGACATTTCGAACGTTTTTTAACGCTTCAAAATACTGAACGTTAAAAATGTTAAAAAGACATAAAATTTGACGTTTCGAACGGTTTTTAACGCTTCAAAATACTGAACGATAAAACACGTTGTAAAATGTGACATTTTCAACGTTTTTTAACGGTTCAAAATACTGAACGTTAAAAAATGTTGAAAACGTTATCAAATGTGACGTTTCGAACTTTTTTAACGCTTCAGAATATTGATCGTTAAAAAAAATTGTAAAATGTGACGATTCGAACGTTTTTTAACGCTTCAAAATACTGAATGTTAAAAAACGTTGTAAAATGTGACGATTCGAACTTTTTTAACGCTTTAAAATACTGAACGATAAAACACGTTGTAAAATGTGACATTTTCAACGTTTTTTAACGGTTCAAAATACTGAACGTAAATAATGTTGAAAACGTTGTCAAATGTGACGTTTCGAACGTTTTTTAACGCTTCAGAATATTGATCGTTAAAAAAATTGTAAAATGTGACATTTCGAACGTTTTTTAACGCTTCAAAATACTGAATGTTAAAAAACGTTGTAAAATGTGACGATTCGAACGTTTTTTAACGCTTTAAATTACTGAACGATAAAACACGTTGTAAAATGTGTCATTTTCAACGTTTTTTAACGCTTCAAAATCCTGAACGTTAAAAAAACGTCTTAAACTTCGTAAAATGTGACATTTTGTGCAAACGGTGCGTTGTTGCCAGATCTACTCTATAAATTTCCCCAGATCTTGGAAAAATCGTATCTTTCCTTCTACTTTAATAAAAAAAATAAGTATTCTACATGATTTGATACAGAAAAAATGGGGGATTTCAAAAATTAAATAAAAAGTTCAGGTCCGTATTTAGAAAAAACAGTTGAGGTTGGTCCTTCAAAGAAAACGTTGTTTTAAGAAAGGTTTTGAAGGTTCACAAGTTTTCCAAGATAGTTTTTTAAAACCTGTTTATCATTATTTTTCAGGTTTTTGATAATCTTACACATTTTATTTAAGGTTTTTCAGGATTTGTATTTTTATATAAAAAAATTTCTTATTTATTAAAACTTTAGATTTTTTTAAAGGATTATGAACTTTTTACAGGTTTATAAAGGTATCGGAATTATTTTGAATGTTTTCCAGTATTTTTTTATGGTTTTGAAAAAGGTTTTTCAAATTTTTTCATTATTTTAGTAGAAGGTTTTTAATAGGTTTTTTTTTGATACCTAAGTAGGTTCCTATAGGTTCCTTTTATTAAATTATTGCGTATTAAAGGTTTTTTTTTTAAATTAGGTTTATGGCTTTGGCAAAGACCAATTAGCAAGTTTTAAAGGTTTCTAAAAACTGTTTTTCTGGACGTTTTTAAAGTATTTTCTTTAAAAACTGTCAATTTTTCAAATGATTTTTTAAGTTTATTCGAGGGTTTTTCATTATCTTGAAACATTTTTAATGGTTTTGAAATATCTCGAAGGTTTTCCATTTTTTTAAAGGTTTGTAAGTGACTAATTTTTTGTTTAATATTTCAGGATAAATATATCTTAGTAAGGGAATTTTCTCTTATTTCAATTAACGAAAACATTGTTTTTTTAGTTCTTCTTTAGTTTTGTTTATTTTTTTTCTCCATATTTTTTTTGTTTTGTGTTAATTCACTTTCTTTTTTTCTTTATAACTTCCTTGCATTTCTTTTTTATTTCTGGATTCTTGGATTTCTTGTTCAAATCAATTTTCATCATCTGGAATTTCTTCTCCTTCTTCTTCTAGATTGTATACATGATTTTCAGTATTTTCTTCTATCTTCTTTTTCTTTTCTTTGATTTTCCCCCTCTTCAAATTCCTGTGGTCTTATTTTTCGACTTCTTCTGAATGCCATTTGATGAAACATTTTGTTTTTATTTTTCTTTTATTAAAATTTTAAACTTTATTTAAATAAATTGTAAAAATGAATAAATAACGGGTTATTTTTATTTTTTTTTGACCCTCAACAAATTTTTATAAAACTGTTTCAAATTTATGAAATAACAGAAAATAACACCACCTATAATAATTATGTTCAAGAAAATATGGTTAAAAATAATTAACTTTTTTTTTTAAACCAATAAAATTATTACCACTCTGTATATGTGTTTTATTTATTTTAATAATCGAGCTCTGCGTTGTCAAACTTTTTTTTATAATGGTAGTTAAATTTTATAAAGTCCTCACATTTTCCTATTTTTCACCACTTTTTGGTCCTTTTTTTCTATTTCTTTTTCGTTTTTTTCCCATTTTTTTTATTTTTCCCTATTTTTTTTTGTTTCTTTATATTTTTTACTATTTTTTCATGTTTTCCATTTTTTCCCATTTTTTTCTAATTTTGCCCATATTTCTCTATTTTCCTGTTTTTGCTCATTTTTTGTTGTTTTTTCCTTTTTTTTCTCTATTTCTGCCTATATTTTCCTGTATTTTTTCTATTTTTGTATATTTTTCTTTTTTTTTTCTGCTTTCAATTTTTTTTCTAATTTTTGCTTTTCCCTACTTTAACCTGTTTTTTTCCATGTTGAAAAATAGTGAAAAATAAAAAAAAATAATGGAGAAAAATAGGAAAAAGAGGGTAAAATTAGGTAAAACAAGAAAAAAATAATGAAACAGGAAAAAATTTTAAAACAGGAAATAATAGTGAAAAGACAAGAAAAAATAGAGAAAAATAAATAAAAATAAAAAAATTGTGAAAAATTGGAAAAACTAGAAAAAAATTATGAAAAATATGAAAAAAACTTAAAAAAAATTGTTAAAAGTGCAGAAAGTAGGAAAAAATGCAGACATATAGGTACAAAAATGGAAAATTAGAAAAAATAGAAAAACATGGGGAAATTTAGGTAAAAATTGGGAAATATCGGGAAAATAGGCACAAATAGGGAATGATAAGAAAAAATGAGCCATTTTTTTGTTTTAAATAAAAATGTTTTAACTTCATTTAATTTTGAATTTTTTTTTCCTTTATTTTCGAGTTAGAATCGTTTTACTGATTTTTATATTTTTGATTCTTGAAGTTATTATTATTTTTTCATTATTTTCATGACAAATTTTCCTAATTTTCCAATATTGAACCTATCTTCTCAAATTAACTTAAAACCCAATCAAAAAATTAATTACTCAACGTCTCATGTTGACAAATTCGTACCAAAAGCAAAATCGATAGTTTCAAATAAAATTTTCATTGCCTTTCAGACCCTTTACGCTCACTGTAAACACCATCCTAGTTAAAATTGATTCGCGCCACGTGTTAAAATAGGGTCTACGTGAACCACATCCAATTTACCTTCTAGAATGTAATCACTAAGATCATAATAAAAAAATAATTGAATACAATTAACAAAATAAACTCTAAAAAAAAATTATTAATAACTAGACTATATTTATGTTGAGGTAAAAATGTTACCATGTAACAAATTATAATAGATCTCATTATAATTCATGAGAGGTATTTGAATCATGCGATGACAAATCAGATTAAGTGACAACTTGTAAAGTGATACGATCGATATTTGTGATTAGGTACACTTTTATCATAACGTTCGGTATGCGATCTAAAGGAATATTTCTAAGAGAAAAATTCTTAAACATATTTTTTTTTCATATGAAAATTTTTAAATACTAAATTTTGAATTTAGATGCTAAAATTAATTAATTTAAACTGTGTACAAAACGATTATTCAACAAGTTTAAAATTTTCTTTTATTTTTATTTTTTAAGACGGACAAAACCAGTTTTTAATTTTAATGAACCAATTAGGCGGTCTTGATATTAACCAAACAAATTAGGCAGTAGATTACATTTTTATGAAGACGAGGTGTAAATGTCTCCAAACTATTTCTGAGATACTCATCAAATAGAATAGTTTAAAGTTGTAGTAGTCTGGTAGTAAAAAAGACTTATTTTTTAAATATTTAACAAAGTTAAATCATTAATTACATTTTTTGAATATCCAACAAAATAATAAAGGAGCAAAAATATATGGTCACAATTAACGGTTCTAGATTATTTGATTGGGAGAAAAGGCACAATTTAATGGCCTCCACTATCACCAGATTTGGTTTCCATTCGATTTATTTTAACTGAGACACATTGAGCTCGATGCGGGCCTGTGTATTAAGAAATTATAAATACTGGAAGTAACAAGAGTGTTGTTTATTTATAGGTTTGTAGATTGAAACAAAAGACACAATTGAATGGCCTCCACTAGCACCAGATTTGGTTTCCATTCGATTTATTTTAACTGAGACACATTGAGCTCGATGCGGGCCTGTGTGTTAAGAAATTATAAATACTCTAAGTAACAAGAGTGCTGTTTATTTCTAGGTTTGTACATTGAGAAAAAAGACACAATTGAATGGCCTCCACTATCACCAGATTTGGTTTCCATTCGATTTATTTTAACTGAGATACAATAAGCTCGATGCGGACCTGTGTGTTAAGAAATTATAAATACTCTAAGTAACAAGAGTGCTGTTTATTTCTAGGCTTGTACATTGAAAGAAAAGACACAATTGAATGGCCTCCACAATCACCAGATTTGATTTCCATTCGATTTATTTTAACTGAGACACATTGAGCTCGATGCGGGCCTGTGTGTTAAGAAATTATAAATACTCTAAGTAACAAGAGTGCTGTTTATTTCTAGATTTGTACGTTGAGAAAAAAAGACACAATTGAATGGCCTCCACTACCACCAGATTTGGTTTCCATTCGATTTATTTTAACTGAAACACAATAAGCTCGATGCGGACCTGTGTGTTAAGAAATTATAAATACTCTAAGTAACAAGAGTGCTGTTTATTTCTAGGTTTGTACATTGAGAAAAAAGACACAATTGAATGGCCTCCACTATCACCAGATTTGGTTTCCATTCGATTTATTTTAACTGAGATACAATAAGCTCGATGCGGACCTGTGTGTTAAGAAATTATAAATACTCTAAGTAACAAGAGTGCTGTTTATTTCTAGGCTTGTACATTGAAAGAAAAGACACAATTGAATGGCTTCCACTATCACCAGATTTAGTTCACTTCGAATTATTACAAAAATAAATGTTGAATGCGGGCCTGTTTGTTGGAAAAATATAAATACTGGAAGTAACCTGGATGCTATTCATTTTTAGGTTATTAAATTGGAAGAAGAGGCAGAATTGAATGGCTTCCACTATCACCAGATTTAGTTCACTTCGAATTATTACAAAAATAAATGCTGAATGCGTGCCTGTTTATTGGAAACTTGTAAATGCTGGAAGTAACCCGGATTCTGTTCGTTTTTAGGTTATTAAATTGGGAGAGAATAGCCTCCTCAATCACCAGATTTAGTATCCTTCGATTTATTTAAAAAAAAATATGTGTTAGTCAAGAACTAATTGAGTTAAAAGTGAAACTTTACACAGTATGCAAAAATTGTCAATGAGTGTATAATTTTTTTTGTACACTCATAAGATTTTTCCTGGTGTTCCATTTTTTCTTTATTTTTCTCTATTTTTTCTTTATTTTTCCCAATTTTTTTCTATTTTCCCTATTGTTAATGAGTGTATATTTTTTTGTATACTCATTAAATTTTTCCTGGTTTTTCCATTTTTTTCTTTATTTATCCCAGTTTTTTCTTTATTTTTCCCATTTTTTTTTCTATTTTTCCATTTGTTTATTTATTTCTACCAATTTTTTCAATTTTCCCTATTTTTTCCTATTTTTCCCAATTTTTTTCTATTTTCCCTATTGTCAATGAATGTATTTTTTTTTTGTACACTCATTAGGTTTTTCCTGTTTTTTTCATTTTTTCATTTTTTTCTTTATTTTTACCAATGTTTTTCTAGTTTCCTTATTTTTTCAATTTATTTCCGTATTCTTTCCTATATTTCACTATTTTTTCCCACTTTTTCCCATTTTTCTATATTTTCCTATTTTTTCTTCTTTTTCCCTGTTTTTATTTATTTTCTCTATTTCCTTTATTTTTCCCAATTTTGCTTAATTTTAAATATTTCACTTTATTTTGACCTGTTTTACATTACTCTCATCAATTTTTCCTATTTTTCCTAGTTTCTTAGAATTTAGAATTGTAATATTTATAACCAAAATAAAGAATTTTTTATAAATTTTTTGTAATTTCGTTTTATCAATAAGTATAAAATAAATGAAAAAATTAAATAGCATATGCGAAAAGGATCCAAAAGTACTATGTGTGTAAATTATTTCATAATTTTAACATAGTATTTGTAAAAGTTATAGCAAAAAATGAAAAAAGTTAAAACAATTCAATGAATTTTTGACAAAAAATTTTTTTTTGTTTAGTTTTTTTAACTAACTTTATCAATGCATTTTGATCCAAAAAACCTAAAAAAAGGTCTGTTTCCCATTTTGAATAAAATTGAATGAGATATTAATTATTTATTGATTTTAAAATTATTCAAAAAAGGTTTTATTTCTTTTTAAGATTAATATTAATATTACAAATTTAAAAAAATACCATTAAATTGATAGTAAAAAACTCTATAGTTGTGATTTTTTTCAAAATTTTATAAAAAAAATTGTAAAATTCATAATTTTTTTTTGAAAATTAATATAAGTTAAAAAAAAATTGAATAACTTTAAAAATATTAAAGATATTATAATGGGATAAATACCATTCGATAGGTAAACTCTAAATTTGGAAAATAATTTAGTCTCTTCAAATTTAACATTGTAATTATTATAACCAAAATAAAACAAAAATTAAATTTTTTTGTCCTTTTGTTTTATCGAAAATGGTAAAACAAATGAAAAAAGTAAATAGTAAATCTGGAAGGGATCAAAAAGTACATTATGTGTGAAATGTTTCATAATTTTAAAATAATACTTGTAGAAATTATACAAAATTATAAAAAGTAAAAAAAAAAAATTACAAAAAATTATTTTTTTTTTAATTTTTGTAAACTTATTTTATTAATGTATTTTGATGCAGAAAAATTAAAATAATCGATTAAATAATTACTTTACTAGGAGTGTTCGGAAAGTTGGGTGGGATTACCGCCTCATTTTTTATATTGTACTACTTTTTTGTTAACTCATTGGTTTGTTATAAAAAATTTAAAAAAATTTATAATAAAATTCCTTTTGCTCTCTTACTAATCCTTACCCATCCGCAGATATTTAATTAAGAAAAACATCAGCAATTATTCTTAAGATGAAGTACACAATCTAATGTCAGATCTGAAAAATATTCCTACTAATAATCGTCAGAGGCAATTTAGATGATAAATTGTGAAATAATACGCCATGTGGACAATCACAAATGCTTTCTTCATGTGATGCCTCGAAGAAAATGACCGCAATTAGAACAAATTAAAATAAATTATTACGAAGAAAATTGGTCGACAATAGACAAGAGTTGTTATGTTGATTTCTTTGATGTAACTAATACATAATAAAAAAATAATTAAAGAATAAATTAATTAAAATTTAATGAATATTTACTTTAAATTTCGTTTCTGACTACCAAAAAAAAAACCGGTAATTATGTTTTTAAGTAAGCCGAAATTTTAATAAAATTACATATCATTTATTTCCTGTGATCGCCACTGGGGCAACAAGTCGAAATAAATTAAGCAAAATCAAATTTCGGCCTTTTTGGCTCTTATTACATGTTCCTAATTCGAAATTATAAGTCATGCTTCAATTTAACGATCTTGGCATGTACGCACACACACTCTAAAACTTTGGGTGGTCGTATTTTTGTTTATACAGAGTGTATAGAATAATTGTGGCCGTGTGGCATCTGGTGCTTTTGTGTTTGGGTAATTATTATATTGAGGTTCGATTTATTTTAAATAAAACAATCATAAAAAAACGTTATTTAAAGATGTCAGACCTATTTTTATTAATATTTAAAAGACTTTAAAAATTATTTAAAGGATTATAAAGCGAAAATAAAAAAAAATAAAAGAAAGGTTTTCTTTTATCAAAATAAGATGAAATTAAATTTCCCTACAGAAAAAATTTATAATGAAATATAAAAAAAAACTGGAAAAAATTCAAAAATATAAAAAAAATTATTATAAATATCACTAAAAGGATTATAACTCGATAATAAAAAAATATAGAAAATCAAAAGTTTTCTCTAGTCAAAATAAGACGAAATTTCTTGCTATATACAAAATTTTTTGTCAAAATTATAAAAAATAAAAAAACTGGACAAGATTCAAAAATAAAAAAAAAAATTATAAATGTCACTTAAAGGATTATAACTCGATAATAAAAAAAAATGAAAATCAAGGTTTTCTCTAATCAAAATAAGAGGAAATTTTCTGTTACAGAAAAAATTTTTTTGCCAAAATAATAAAATATAAAAATCTAGACAAGGTTCAAAAATATAAAAAAATAATTATAAATATCACTAAAAGGATTATAACTCGATAATAATAAGAGATGGAAAATCAAGGTTTTCTCTAGTCAAAATAAGAGAAAATTTCTTGCTACAGCAAAATTTTGTGTCAAAATAATGAAAAATAAAAAAACTAGACAAGATTCAAAATTATCAAAAAAAAAAAATTATAAATGTCACTAAAAGGATTATAACTCGATAATAAAAAAAGCTCGCAAATCAAGGTTTTCTTTCTCCAATCAAAATAAGAGGGAATTTCCTGCTACAAAAAATTTTTTTTTGCCAAAATAATGAAATATAAAAATCTTGATAAGATTCAAAAAAATTAAAAAAAAAAATTATAAATATTACTAAAAGGATTATAATTCGATAATAAAAAAAGATATAAAATCAAAAGTTTTCTCTAGTTAAAATAAGAGGATATTTCTTGATTCAGACAATTTTTTTTGTCAAAATAATGAAAAATAAAATACTGGACAAGATTTAAAAATATAAAAAAAAAATAATTATAAATGTCACTAACACAATTATAACTCGAGAATAAAAAAAGATAGAAAATCAAAGTTTTCTCTAATCAAAATAAGAAGGAATATTCTGCTACAGAAATTTTTTTTTGCCAAAATGAAATATAAAAATCTAGACAAGATTCAAAAATATAAAAAAATAATTATAAATATCACTAAAAGGACTATAATAAAAAAGATAGAAAATCCAGGTTTTCTATTATCAAAATAAGAGGAAATTTCCTGACACTGAAAGAATTTTTTCTACAAGTGTGCGGAAAGTTGTAACTTTCCGTACGCTTGTAGAAAAAATACTTTTTGCTAAAATTTTTTTTTAATTCTAGGCGCTTGTAGAAAAAATATTGTTCCTAACACTTGCCTAAAGTATCTTTTCCCCACTTAATTGCATGCCCGAACTCCGCTTCGCGTCCTTTGGGCAACTGCAATTGCGTGCGGAAAAGTATAACTTTCCGCACTTGTTAGGAAAATAACTATTCTCGTGAAAATAATGAAAAATAAAAAAAATTGGACAAGGTTCAAAAATTCTTATCTTGCGTAGATTAAGGAGAATCTAAAAATTTGTCATATGATAACATAAAGTCTTTTTAAAATTTTAAATTTTATTTAAATCTAGGACCGTAATTAGCTTACTAACCATAACTCGAAAATAAATCAAAAAACAGGAAATTTTTTCATCAGATAAAAATTAAAAATGATTAATGAATTCAAAGTGTGGGATATCAAAATTCAATTGAATAAAAAATATTTAAACAATGATATTAAAATCAATTTAGCCATGAAACCTATTAGAATAATCATAATCTTTGTATGGGTCGTTAAATTTGCATCAAGGTGTGTTTAAATATAAGAGGGTGCCTTGATATTAAACTCATAGAAATTTATATGGGGGCACACCCATGCATGGACTTGAAATAACTCATTAAAAATCCATTTAACTTTAACATTAGTTTTTGGTAATAAGGTAAAAACATGTTTTTAAAAATTACTACAAATTTTTTTAATTCAATTTATTATTTTACTTTTATTAATTTATTTATTATGTGTAATTTGGCGTGATTATGTATTCAGATGGATATTCTTTTGGTGCAAAATTGGGAGCGTTTGTCGCTTTGTCTAACGAATGCAGATGCAGGAAATATATGTCATGATGTCTCAAGTGTGTTTGGCATATTCGAGTAGGCGGTGGATGTGTAATGTCATAACAAATGGCGCCTTCTTCGTTTTTAAGAGAGAATATATTCTATTTGCAAAATTGTAAAATATACGTTTTCCGAATAAAAATAAATTTATAATATATGGAATGTAAAAGATTTCTATTATAAATCAGATATTTGTTTCATATAATAACTGATATATTATTTTATTGAGAAAATTGTTTGTCTTCTTTATTTTGTAGAAAATTTTCTTCTTTTTCTATTGGTCAACACCGCGTTTTTTTATCTCTTTTTATTTCCGAGTTTATCGTTTTAAAGTTGAAGAGTGTTTTTAAAATTTTGATGGCGTAATTATTTGTCGGATATTGTTTTAGTATTTAAGACAAAAAATATTTTTATTATGGGAAATTTTCTTCTCTTTTTATTCATCAAAACCGAGTTTTTTTATCTCTTTTTATTTCCTAGTTAATCGTTTTTAAGTTGAAGAGTGTTTTTAAAATTTTTGATGACGTAATTATTTGTCGGATATTGTTTTAGTATTTAAGACGAAAAATATTTTTATTATAGGAAATTTTCTTCTCTTTTTATTCATCAAAACCGAGTTTTTTTATCTTTTTTTATTTCCGAGATAATCGTTTTTAAGTTGAAGAGTGTTTTTAAAATTTTTGATGACGTAATTATTTATCGGATATTATTTTAGTATTTAAGACGAAAAATATTTTTATTATAGGAAATTTTCTTCTCTTTTTATTCATCAAAACCGCGTTTTTTTATATTTTTTTATTTCCGAGATAATCGTTTTTAAGTTGAAGAGTGTTTTTAAAATTTTTGATGACGTAATTATTTGTCGGATATTATTTTAGTATTTAAGACGAAAAATATTTTTATTATAGGAAATTTTCTTCTCTTTTTATTCATCAAAACCGAGTTTTTTTATCTTTTTTTATTTCCGAGATAATCGTTTTTAAGTTGAAGAGTGTTTTTAAAATTTTTGATGACGTAATTATTTGTCGGATATTATTTTAGTATTTAAGACGAAAAATATTTTTATTATAGGAAATTTTCTTCTCTTTTTATTCATCAAAACCGAGTTTTTTTATCTTTTTTTATTTCCGAGATAATCGTTTTTAAGTTGAAGAGTGTTTTTAAAATTTTTGATGACGTAATTATTTGTCGGATATTATTTTAGTATTTAAGACGAAAAATATTTTTATTATAGGAAATTTTCTTCTCTTTTTATTCATCAAAACCGAGTTTTTTTATCTTTTTTTATTTCCGAGATAATCGTTTTTAAGTTGAAGAGTGTTTTTAAAATTTTTGATGACGTAATTATTTATCGGATATTATTTTAGTATTTAAGACGAAAAATATTTTTATTATAGGAAATTTTCTTCTCTTTTTATTCATCAAAACCGCGTTTTTTTATCTTTTTTTATTTCCGAGATAATCGTTTTTAAGTTGAAGAGTGTTTTTAAAATTTTTGATGACGTAATTATTTGTCGGATATTATTTTAGTATTTAAGACGAAAAATATTTTTATTATAGGAAATTTTCTTCTCTTTTTATTCATCAAAACCGAGTTTTTTTATCTTTTTTTATTTCCGAGATAATCGTTTTTAAGTTGAAGAGTGTTTTTAAAATTTTTGATGACGTAATTATTTATCGGATATTATTTTAGTATTTAAGACGAAAAATATTTTTATTATAGGAAATTTTCTTCTCTTTTTATTCATCAAAACCGCGTTTTTTTATCTTTTTTTATTTCCGAGATAATCGTTTTTAAGTTGAAGAGTGTTTTTAAAATTTTTGATGACGTAATTATTTGTCGGATATTGTTTTAGTATTTTAGATGAAAAATATGTTTATTGTAGAAAATTTTCTTCTTTTTCTATTGGTCAAAACCGCGTTTTTTTATCTCTTTTTATTTCCTAGTTAATCGTTTTTAAGTTGAAGAGTGTTTTTAAAATTTTTGATGACGTAATTATTTGTCATTTTCTTCTCTTTTTATTCATCAAAACCGAGTTTTTTATCTCTTTTTATTTCCTAGTTAATCGTTTTTAAGTTGAAGAGTGTTTTTAAAATTTTTGATGACGTAATTATTTGTCGGATATTGTTTTAGTATTTAAGACGAAAAATATTTTTATTATAGGAAATTTTCTTCTCTTTTTATTCATCAAAACCGAGTTTTTTTATCTTTTTTTATTTCCGAGATAATCGTTTTTAAGTTGAAGAGTCTTTTTAAAATTTTTGATGACGTAATTATTTGTCTAATATTGTTTAATTATTTTAGGTGAAAAATATTTTTATTGTAAGATATTTTCTTCTCTTTTTATTCATCAAAACCGAGTTTTTTATCTTTTTTTATTTCCGAGATAATCGTTTTTAAGTTGAAGAGTGTTTTAAAAATTTTTGATGACGTAATTATTTGTCTAATATTGTTTAATTATTTTAGGTGAAAAATATTTTTATTGTAATATATTTTCTTCCCTTTCCATTGAACAAACCCGTGTCTTTTATTTATTTTTATTTGTTAATCCCGTTTTAGTCAGAAAATGATTGCAAATTGAAATATTTTCTTTTGATTAATAAAAATCGTATTTTACGTTTATTATCTAAAATTTTTTTATACTTCTACTTCGGCAGGCAATGTGTTAAACAAGAACTTTACTATCAATTTTCTATAATACGTAAACATTGTTCGTTACTGAAACTGTGATACAGTGTTAATCGCTACAATGAGTTCAGGTATATTTAATACATTTCGACCATAGACGTTACATTATCCCATCAATAATCATAAAGATTATAAAAATATTTTATTTATTTATAAATTCCTTTTCCTTCCTAGATTTCCTTTTATCGTTACAATTTTTCTTCTTTATCTACGCCAATGAAAAAGATTAGTAAATTATCACGAAGTTCATATTATATAGCTCTACGCCAATGAAATTCACAACGGTGTTTTGATATCCTATCGAATCCAAACAATGTATCAATTTACACGGAATAACAGGTTCAGTTTTGAATAGGGTTTTTCAATTTTAGATTTAGATTTAAATTTCAATGTGTATCGGTTTGATAGGTACTTAAAAAGTTTAGTCAATGGGAAAGAAAAATACGAATTAATACTGATCTTAAATTAAATTTTTTTTTTCATATTCCAGTAATAAAAAATATTCACTAGAAAATATTAATTGAAAATCCATTTTTCGAAACCATTTTTAAAAAGTTTTAGTGGAATTTTTTAGCCTTATAATAACGGGAACGTACTTAAGAACTGTATATTTTAACATATTTTTCCCCATTAAATATATTTAATTCACTTCGTTATCAGTAATGGAAACAGACTTTTCCATTTGGTTTCCATGTAGGTATAATATCAAGCGAATTTGCGCATAATGAAATTCTCCTAACTTTCAGTTCAACTACGAATAGAAAACTCTTTTAATGGACTAAAAACCAACATAGAGGCATGCATGCAAAATCTGATAATAAAAACTTTGAATGAGATAGAAACTTTTTTTTTGTCAAAGATCGTATCAAAAATAATAATAATAATAATAAGAGACCGTTTACCATTCTTGACTTTTATATAAAAATAATTTGGTCCATAAATGTTCAATAACAGAAAATACCAAAGTTTTTCAATTCGAAAAATAGACTTCTACTAAAATGTGCATATTCGCAAACAAAAAGAAACAGAAAAATGCTGTTTCCATCAGTGAAAAGAGAAGACAATTTCTAATAACATAATTAATATTTCCAAAAAAATACTTGAAAAATAAATTATTTGATGAGACAAAAATCAAATCAAAAAATTTTGAATTTAAAAAAACAGATTTCTACTAAAATGTGCATAACTCGCAAACAAAAAGAGACAGAAAAATGCGGTTTCCATCAGTGAAAAGAGAAGACAATTTCGTATAACATAATTAATATTTCCAAAAAAATACTTGAAAAATAAATTATTTGATGAGACAAAACACCAAATCAAAAAATTTTGAATTTAAAAAAACAGATTTCTACTAAAATGTGCATAACTCGCAAACAAAAAGAGACAGAAAATGCGTTGTTCATCAGTGAAAAGAGAAGAAAATTTCGTATAACATAATTAATATTTCCAAAAAAATACTTGAAAAATAAATTATTTGATGAGACAAACATCAAATTATAAAATTTTAAATTCGAAAAACTAGACTTCTACTAAAACGTGCACAACTCGCAAACAAAAAGAGATAGAAAAATGCAGTTTTCATCAGTAAAAAGAGAAGAAATTTTCCTACGACGGAATTATTATTAAAAAAATAATTATTTGATAAACTCAAAATTAAAAAACAACGTTTACTTAAACAAGCATTACTCGAACATATAGACCAATAGAAAGAATAGGAAATTTTATGTAATAAAAATACAACTATGCCTATATAATTCTCGTAGTCTAGCGTGGCGTCGTAGAAATTTGGGCGTCGACGTCGAGACGTTAAATTTTAGAGTCTCGACTTGTAGTTTTTGACGAATGATACAAGATCTTGATAGTTCGATTTTTAAAATTAGGGACAATTAACGCTGTATGGAATTGTTTTATGTTTATTTCTCAGGATCATAACTAATAGCCATAAATGTCTACAATTTGAAAGAATTATTATCAACCTCTCATATCTGTATATTTTGGAATATTATAAAGACACCGTAAATTAATTTAAAATTAGAAAAAAATTAAAATGCATTAGAAAAAATTGGAATAAATTAGAAAAAAATACTCAACCCTGGTGACTATTATAATGTTCTTGAAAAATCAGGAAAAAAAACGAAAATACCGAAATAATAGGAAAAATCTAAAACATCGGAAAAATTGGAAACATCGAAAAAAATGGGAAAACTGAAAAAAAAATTGGAAAAAAACTGAAAAATAAATGAAATAAATTGGAAAAAAGTTGGCAAATGGCAAAATGGCGCCGAAATTTTAAGTATAGTCGATTTGCATAAAATTTCGTACATAAAAAAGCCCAAATTTTAGAATTCTGGCTAGAACTCGAGATATTCGTAGTTAAAAAACTAATTATTAATTAAATGGGCGGGAAATTCAATTCGAATAATATTACACGTTTTATGTAAACAATTTTTAGTTTCATATAAAGATGCCATTTCCACCTGCTGCTACGCTTCACTATGTGATATTATTTCTTATTTTACGATCAAAGGCAATATATTTATGTATTTCTTTTATATAAATATATTCGTATAGTTAAATATAATGTTTTTCCATGCAATTTGTGAACTATTTCATCAAAAATTTCATTCAGTCGAATCCTGGGGGCACAATTTTAAAAATCACAAATACAGAATTCTTAAACGTCATCCTTGTAGACAAATTGCATTTGATATATGACAGATCCCTTTTGTCGATAAGGGTCGCATAGAACTTCCGGTGTATACGGCGAGCTAATTCTGTCTGCTTCTATTAGCCCATATTGCATCCTGGCTTGGATATAAAGAACATCAAATTACCTCACTTTTGTTTTACATCGTCGGATTGTTCCGGTGAATGGATATAAAAATCCGTATACTTTTGTTTCGGAAGCGAGAACGTAAAAATGTCATAAACGAAATTAATAGACCCGCGAAAAATAAATGAATAAATAGATACAGGGCGAACAATAAAAATTTTCATGTAAGCCACTGGTATAAGTAGAATTATTCGTATAATGACTGAGTATTTTTCTTTTTATCACCTGATGGATCCATTAGACAAAGAGGAAGAATGAGAATAATTGCACGATGTAGACGTTTCTTGTTTGTCACTTAAGTGTTAAAAAGTTAAGTTAAAAGGAAAGTTTTCTAAACTTGAAAGTTTAAAGACATTTCGGACATTTTAATCAAATAAAAAAAGACATAGATAATATAGAAAAAGCAAAAATTATAATATTAAGAAAAGATAATTTTTTGAATACAGAAATTATTGCAGCGTTGTCGGTACTTACACGGCAACAGGAAAATTTTGGATTACGTTATTTTTTCCTGATCAGTCTCAACTGTTATTTGATTTTATTGTCTCCCATATCTATACTTAATACACTATAAATTGAATACGGTGAAAAAATATAAAAAACCACGAAAAAATAAAGAAAATACGGATAAATAGGGAAAAAATAAAGTAAAATAAGGAAAAATGAAGTGATTTAGGGAAAATAAAGCAAAATAGGGCAAAATAGAAACAAAAACAAAGAAAAAAGGGAAAAATAGAGAAAATTAGGTTAAATAGTAAAAAATAAGCAAACAAAGTAAAATAGTGAAAAATAAAGTGAAATAGGGAAAATAAAGCAATAGAGACAAATAGAGAAAAATAATGAAAAAACAGGGAAAAATGGGAAAAAATAGAAAAATACGGAGAAAAATAGAACATTGGAAAAGTAGAAAAAAAAACGGAGAGAGAGATAGAAAACAAAGTAAAACAGGGAAAATAAAGCAAAATCGGGATAAATAGGAAAAAATAGAAAAATAGAGAAAAATACAGAAAAATAAAGGAATAAAGAAAATGGAAAAAATATGGGAAAAATAAAGTAAAACAGGGAAAAATAAAATGAAATAGGGAAAAAAAAGCAAAATAAGAAAAAAAAAAGAAAAATAGGGAATAACCGAAAAGAAAACAGTGAAAAATAGGGAAAAAATAGGAAGCAAAATAGGAAAAAACGGAGAAAAAGAGGGAAAAAGTAAAATATTAAAGAATAATGTAAAATAGGAAAAATTGGGAAAAAAAAATGGGAAAAATACAGAAAATATGGGAAAATACAGACAAATAGGGAAAATAGAAAAAAATAATGAAAATACAAAAAAATAGAGAAAATAGCAAAAATAGAGAAAAAAGGGAAAATATAGGGACAAATTAGAAATAATGGAACAAAAAAGGGAAAATGGAAACGAATTTAAAAAAAAAATAAAAATAGAAATAAATAGTAAAAAAATGAAAAGAAAAGGAGGTAAAGAGATATTAAAACACGAAAAAATAACAAAGAACTTGGTTTCTGACGGGGGTCCCTTGACCGCACAAACTTTTACTTTCCCGGACCCATCAAAGGGAAAGTAAGGTGAAAGAGCAAAAAAAAATCGACTACTAGAGGGCGCGCAAAAAATATGCATGTAGGTTTTTCACAATTTTTCCAAATTTTGAGGATAAAAAATACATTTTAGTGCAAAATGTTGCAGTAAAATTTTTTAGAGTATAAAATATTCTACAATTTTTGTATTAAACATTTTTAATAATTTCAAATAGTTGCGCTACTAGAGGGCGCGAAAAAAATATGTATGTAGGTTTTTCGCACTTTTTTAAAATTTTGAGGACAAAAAATACATTTTTCTACAAGCGTGCGGAAAGTTGTACTTTTCCGGACTGATTTTATAAATGCTAAAATGATTAAAAATTAATTCTTGCTTGGTTACTATGATTACTTTCAGCCTAATGTTTTATTTATTAAGAAACACTAAGAAAATTTTTGTTTAATGACAAAAAAATATGTTTGCTAAATTTTTTTTTTAATTCTAGGCGCTTGTTGAAAAAATATTGTTCCTAACACTTGCGTAAAGTGTCTTTTCCCTACTTAATTGCATGCCCGAACTCCACTTCGCGTCTTTCGGGCAACTGCAATTGCGTGCGGAAAAGTATAACTTTCCGCACTTGTTAGGGAAATAACAATTTAGTGCAAAATGTTCCAGTAAAAATTTTTAGAGCATAAAATTTTCTATAATTTTTGTATTAAACTTTTTCCAGAATTTCAAATACTTACGCTACTAGAGGGCGCGCAAAAAATATGCATGTAAGTTTTTCGCAGTTTTTCCAAATTTTGAGGACAAAAAATGCACTTTAGTACAAAATGTTCTAGTGCAAGTTTTGGAGAATAAAATTTCCTATAATTTTTGTATTAAACTTTTTCCATAATTTTAAATAGTTGCGCCACTAGAGTACGCGCAAAAAGTATGCATGTAGGTTTTTTGCAGTTTTTTTCAAATTTTGAGGACAAACAATGCACTTTGGTGCAAAATTTTCGCAAAGTTGTAGAGCACTAAATTTCCTTTATCTTTTATATTTAACATTTTTTCCGATTCCCCATAGTTTCGTCGCTAGAGGGTAAAAAATATACACATTTTGGCGTTTTCCAATTTTTTTTTGTTTAAAAGGCAAACAATGCACTTTAGTCCAAAATATTCTAGTTCAAAGCTGTAGACCATAAAATTCCCTACAACTTTTGTATCAAACTTTTTGCCGAATTCCCAATAATTTTCACCCATGATTTTCGGAGATCCTAATTGTAGCAGTGTGTGTATATAATGTGCGCATGCGCCAGCTTATGTCATTATCGACATTGAAATATCAATTGGGTAGACGTACTTACCGTCCGATTGCTATTTAAAATTTGTTCCATAAATAAATGGAATGCTTGTCTTTTGTAATTAAAATAATCCTATTTTCCATAGACGAGCCTGGAAAGTTCTGGAGTGACACAGCCGATTTTTTTTTATAACTTCATTATTTCATTTAAACAATTCTTTTTAACCAGTTTAAAATATTTAATTACTTTATGCGTTAAAGTGATACTACGATTTTTAAATTTTACTTATAATTTCATTGTACATTTTTTTTAATACAGTCCTCTTAAAATAATAAAAAAAAGACAACCTTTTTTTAATTTTGTTATTTTTTAGCGAGAACAAAAACGCGTAAAAAGAAGACAACAAAATTAAAAAAAACTAAAATTGAAGCACAAAAGAGAAGTCTACAAAGAAAAAAATATGTCAAGAAAGCGAAAGAAAGAAAGGACAATCAAAAACTATATTAAGAAAAAAAACAAAAGAAAGTAAAATTATGGCGCCTTAGTCCAGGTAACGGATTACCTCGGGCGCCACCTTCCGTTTATAGTGTGAAGGCCACTTGCACCGAGCAGCGTCAGTGGAGAAAAAATACTTTAAAAATCGTTATAGCAGGATACAGGAAGAACAAAACCAAGATTACTTAGAAAGTGTCATACCAACTAGCCGCTCTGGAAAGCAACAAAAAGGATCAAAATACCACAACAACATAATCCTCCAAATAAAAATGGAGATAATACTTGGACCAGAAATGATAAGAGAAAAACCTTGTCGAAGCACATAGCAAATATATTTTAACCTTATTTCTCAAAACAACAACCAACTGAAGACAATAAAATAATTAAACATGTAGAAATATCAAGAAAAAATACCGTTGCACCTGGGGAAATTCTGTCAAAAATAATGGTAGTCATAAGAATAGACCACCAAACTTTTCAAAGCGTTATTTTGCATTATTTTTAAATTTCAGTTTTTTTTTGGGGGGGGGGACGTGTGGAATGTGAGATTTTTTTTCACTTTCTCTCTTCCTTTTTTACTGTTTTTTTTTTCATGTTTCAAACTTTTTTTTCAAGTGGCCGAAACTCACAGGATCTAATATTTATAATAATACAAATAAACGAACATACAAATCTGCTTCATAGATCTAGAAAAAGCATTTGATCGCGTTAATAGAAAAGATCGATAAATGAGCAATGCTCGGCTCTTAAACTATTTACATGTTTTCTACATTCACTTTGAAGCCATCTTACGGTTGCTCGATAGTCAGACTCCTTACTTCAAGAAGGACAGTTTCCTTTAAAAGTTTGCACATATAGATGGCGTTTTGTTGATTAGCTGTCTATATTTGCTATTTATGTGCTACATGTCGAGTTCATAATGAGACTGACTATCGCCTAAGTCATTCAGTGAATTTCATATACTTCAACAAGTACTTTTATATTTTTTCTAATTCCTATTCTAGTGAATTATAATGAAGGGTATAAACAAGAGTAGAGCAGTTTCACTACCAAGAGAGACAGACATATTAGCAGAAAAAGTACACCTACCCATTTACGCATATAGAAAAGGCGTTTGACTCGATTTTAAAAACCCAAAAAAAAATTCAGTTAAATTAAATAACAATTTTATAGAAAGATATTACACAAATAAAATTAAGGCAGTCAAATCGAACAAAAAATAAAGGGGGGCGATTATTCTCTGATGACGTTATAAATCAATTAAACGATCCGCTAATAGTGAAATATCGTCGATTTTCCAATCATTTATTAATTAATGAAAGATTTGAAAAGTTTTACAACTCCGTTAGAGATAAATCAACAGCGATAAAATCGGGAATGTGTAGGCTTTTATCGAAAATTAATTTTCGGTACCTACAGCTTTTCGATTTAGAGATTTCTATGTATGATAATGACCAATACCTCAAGGTAATAACACGTGTCTTAGAAATAATTTTATTTTTATTATAGTAAATAATTCTCCCTAAGTTACACTTAGTTAAACCCGCAGTAGGATTCCAAAATTTTAAAAATTCAATTATATTTTTATAACCGGATATGCTGTCATCACAGCTGTCGCTTCCTTTTTCACTGAAAATATAGGTTAGGTATGTTAATTTTTTTTCCACACCTATTAAAAATCACTTAACGAGTCGCCAATGGTATACCAAATTTTTGTCACGGTTAGAAACCACAGCAGGTAGAAAAAAATACGTTACGATATCCCTCTATATATATTCATTAATGAGATTCTAAAATTGAAACGATCCAATTCAGGATAATTCACTTTCCTAATCTTAGAGACGCTTAAAATGCATGAAACTATTGGAAGCAGTCAACCCGAAATTGGAGAAAATTAAAAGGAAGGATTCATTATCCTTTAGAATCGGTATAGAAAATGGGAAAAGAAAATAATTACTAACATAATTGTTCTTATTTAAAAATAATCGGATCTTAACTACACCACTGGAAATTCAGTCAAAAAGAAATCAATAAACGCTTATTTAAATATTAACCGATCAACTTGCAACTCTTATTAATAAATTAAAACAATATTTCACTTTAAATGGTGTATTAAGTTTTATTAATTTTTGTTTGTTAAAACTTCGAACCAAACAACACTTTTATATTTTTGCTTTTTGTTTTAACTTTTAAAAGTTAGAATTTCAACGGGAAAATCAATATTTACGATAATTTTTTTTTAAAAAATAAAAACGTTGCAGTTTTCTGATCAAAATGAATTGAATTTCTATATGGATATCGATTGAGTTGACCGAGGAAATAGCGATCTCAAAAGGGTGAAGTGAGGTCACAGAAACTCCATTTGAATAGGAACTTCCTTGCACGAAATAGTGCACTCTAAAAGATATTTCGATCTTTTGAAGTTTATTTGTTATGACATTCAGGCAAGAAAAAAATCAAATTTCAAATAGCAAATTGTTCTTTTAGTTTTATTTAAAAAATTACAATTTTTAATCTGAAAATAATATGAATTACTTGTAAATAAGAAAAAAATGTGGTTTTTACTTGTAAAAATTTAGTAATAATTAAAATCGTAAAAAATATATTGGTTAACAAGAGGTCAATAATTGTTAAGATATCTAGGGTGAAAATATCTTAAGGGAAGTTTGTAAAAAATCCAAAAAAAATCACCAAAAGGCTAAAGACTAAAATATTCAAAATGTTACAAAAAAGAATTTTTGTTTACAATATGGAAATTTTTTACCTAAAAATATTAAAAAATAACGAAGTTACCAAGAATTTTGTGTAGAGTTTGTAATAAATCAAAAAAAGTTTCACAAAAATGCTCCTTAATGAAAATTGTTACACAATTGTCACTAACGAAAAGAGAAAAAAATTTTGTACAATACGGAAATTTTTCAACTAAAAATTTTAAAAAACAACGAAGTTACCAAGAATTTTGTGTAGAGTTTTGAATAAATCAAACAAAGTTTCACAAAAATGCTCGTAAATAAAAAATAAATTTTTTTACAAAAATATGGTTTTAACCAAATAAAAGAGAAGAAATTTTTGTACAATATAGAAATTTTTTAACTAAAATATTAAAAAATAACAAAGTTACCAAGAATGTTGTCTATAGTTTGTAAAAAATCAAACAAAGTTTCACTAAAATGCTTGTAAATAAAAAATAAATTTTTTTACAAAAATACGGTTTTAACCAAATCAAAGAGAAGAAATTTTTGTACAATATAGAAATTTTTTAACTAAAATATTAAAAAATAACAAAGTTACCAAGAATTTTGTGTAGAGTTTGTAATAAATCAAACAAAGCTTCACAAAAATGCTCGTAAATAAAAAATAAATTTGTTTACAAAAATACGGTTTTAACCAAATCAAAGAGAAGAAATTTTTGTACAATATGGAAATTTTTAACCAAAAATATTAAAAAATAACGAAGTTACCAAGAATTTTGTATAGAGTTTGTAATAAATCAAACAAAGCTTCACAAAAATGCTCGTAAATAAAAAATAAATTTTTTACAAAAATACGGTTTTCACCAAATAAAAGAGAAGAAATTGTTGTACAATATGGAAATTTTTAACCAAAAATATTAAAAAATAACGAAGTTACCAAGAATTTTGTATAGAGTTTGTAATAAATCAAACAAAGCTTCACAAAAATGCTCGTAAATAAAAAATGAAAATTGTTACAAAAATACGGTTTTCACCAACTAAAAGAGAAGACATTTTTGTACAATATTGAAATTTTTTAACCAAAAATAATAAAAAATAACGAAGTTAGCAAGAATTTTGTATAGAGTTTGTAATAAATCAAACAAAGTTTCACAACAATGCTCGTAAATATAAAAAATAAAAATTGTTATAAAAATACGGTTTTCACCAACGAAAAGAGAAGGAATTTTTGTACAATACAGAAATTTTTTAACCAAAAATATTAAAAAATAACGAAGTTACCAAGA
This sequence comes from Neocrepidodera transversa, assembly GCA_963243735.1. Classification (NCBI taxonomy): domain Eukaryota; kingdom Metazoa; phylum Arthropoda; class Insecta; order Coleoptera; family Chrysomelidae; genus Neocrepidodera; species Neocrepidodera transversa. The sequence goes on along the minus strand of OY725355.1, from coordinate 1,764,348 downwards.
ATTTTGTGTATAGTTTGTAAAAAATCAAACAAAGTTTCACAAAAATGCTCGTAAATAAAAAATAAAAATTGTTACAAAAATACGGTTTTCACCAACGAAAAGAGAAGGAATTTTTGTACAATATGCAATTTTTTTACACAAAAATACTACAAAAGTTACTATGAATTTTGAGTAGAGTTTATAATAATTCTTCTGTATTAGATATATTGAACCAAACAGGATCCCCCTTTCCTAACAGACTATTTCCAAAGTATCAGATACTTAATGGTTAGACCCTTTTACAAAATTAATATTAAAGTCTTCGAAGATACAAGAAAGATTGTTGTTTCAACTTACTCGAATCCGGATTGCCAAACTTTCCCGACCAAGAACGAAATCAAATTTACATTGACCCAATAGGGAGAAAGGAAATAAAAACTTTTTAACCACAAAAAATCTTGTATATATTTTAAAAGACTTTTATCTAGGGAACATTTAATTATATCCAAGTACGTTTAGAGCCTCACAAAAACAATTTTAACGTTCAGTTTTACAAAAAACAAAAACCCATTATCATTAAGTTCATTCTAAAACGGTTCTCAATATTGCCATTAAAATATGAAAACAAAAGCCCGTCAGTGAAATTCACGAGCGTTAATAAAAATTTACGATCACAATGTGGGGCTAAAATTCCAAAAAAAAATCGTAAAAATGAACATTTGACCCTTTACCGATTATATCTAGCATACTCACTCACCTGTTGATTGTAGTTTATTACTTCGAGTTTGCGCTCTACCATGCAGTTTGAATTAGCATTATTTTATTTCTAATTAGTACACATCACTAAACTCATTTTTCGGGTTTCTTCTTCCGAAATAATTAGATAAAATCCAACCGCACACATATAATAACCACCTATAAACAAAAAGAAGCCATTTTTGAAACTGAAACAAATGAATAAGTCAATCCAGTGCAGTCTTTTCTTTATCAATTACCACGATATTCAAGGCATTCAGCCAAGACAAAATAATCGATTCAATAATCCAGAATAGATACAAATAATTTCTAAATTGGGGATTGAATTACTAGAATAATATGATAAAAATACACAGATGCGGACGCCTAATTTTTTTAATCCAGTTGAATGCCCTAATACCTAATTAGTAACAGGCACATCTAACAAATCTTGGCATTTAGTTATTTACCTATTATGAATAACGTAAAGAAAAATAAACTTTTATTTAATATTTTTGTTATACAATGCATCAATCTCCCCTATATTGCAGTTACTAAAATTATTATAGGTATCGCCATCTATGAATATCTACGAGTATGATCATTTTGTGATTTACTTAAACTTAAAATTATTATGTGTAGATGTCGCCACATACAAATCCATTGTTATTTATATTATTTTTTTTATTACAAAATATTTACAATATGTTCGGTTCGAGTTCGGATTTGATGAATATAATCAAATGTTAAAGTGAAAAATATTATTAGCAGTGATTGATGGAAAATTAAAAAATTACGACCAATTAAAATTTTCCTATACATAAACAATATAAGAGGTTATAGATTAATAACTTTTGATAAGCATACTTTTATTATGAGTTAAAATTATCTTTTCTTGGTCATATATAAATGTAAATATCTCTTATCATCTTGTTATTTAACAAGATTGTGTTAAATTCATTTTGTTTAAATTATACTAAAACTGCAGTGATTTTTACTAAAAAAACTGGTTTGTAGGTAAGTACATATTTATGATATTTAATTTAAATCATTAAATACCTGGCGAGGTCATTTGAGGTAACAAAAAGTTTCTTTATGCTTGTTGTAAAAAACAAAGTATAATGTTCAGTATCCATTTTTTTATATAATAATATTTAGAATATAACTTGTTCTATTTTTGTGTGATTGCAAAAAGTTAGGTTATGTTTAACCTGAATACCAGAGTATTCGATTCTTAAAAGTATTCGAGTACCGAGTACCCGATTCTTAAAAGTATTCGATTCCGCCCATCACTAACCTGAAAATGTAAGTAGCCGCTATTTGGAGACAAATATTCCATATTGAAAGACGAATATTATCCGTTTCGAGGGCTTTGACAGGTATTTAGCGTTGTTGCCACATTGATTAATGAAAATCGTAATATCCAGAAACACATCATGCTTAAGTTGGTATTACTGAAATTATACAAAAATTTGAAAATTTAGAACCAGTATAAGCATCAGTGTCGTTCCGAGAGATTTTAAAATTGTACAACCAGGAAAATATTTTTAGCTTAAAAATGGACATCCCTCCACCTGAAATTCTTAAAAAACCATTGGTAGTCCCGCATAAAATTTTAATGGGACCTGGACCTGCAAATGTCTCACCCAGAGTTATCCAAGCCATGAGTAACCCTATATTAGGTCACATGAACCAAGAATTATTTCAGGTAAGAAATATACGAGAAAAATCATGACGTCACAAATTTAATTCTTGTCAAAAAGTGATTCCAAACAAACCTCTGTCAAATTTAAATAAACTTGTCAGATATTGATTTCGTTAAGGTTTTATAACTCTATTAAAGCCTATGTTAAAGGTATTAAAAAATGTAGTCTGTTTTAATTTGTATCCTTAATTATTAACTAATAAGTAAAGCATCAACACAGAGAACGTAACCTCAAATTCTTTGTTTGGAATCAGTTTTTGACAAGAATGACATTTGTGACGACACACTTTCCTGATCTATTATTATTTTCACATTCATGCAACCTGAAAACATCAAACATTTTAATATCTGACGTTGACAGTGGCGGGATAAAATAAATCATTTTAGATAATGGATGAAATAAAGGAAGGTGTTAAATACGTATTTCAAACTAAAAATGATTTAACATTAGCCATAAGTGCTGGTGGTCATACAGGTATGGAGGCTGTTATGAGTAATCTCTTGGAACCAGGAGACAAGGTGTTAATAGCTGTTAACGGCCATTGGGGATTAAGAGCTGCGGATATGGCGGAAAGATATGGTAAAATTTGACTAATAATCCAGAAAGATTTTTATTATTTGATAATTTTCAGGAGCTAACGTAATAAAAATGACAACTTCTCCTGGTGATAACTTTACCCTTGGAGAAATAGAATATCATTTAAGAAAAAAGTCACCTAAATTATTATTTATGGTTCAAGGAGAGACTTCTACGGGAGTTTATCAACCTTTAGAAGGCGTAGGAGAACTTTGCGATAGGTAGAAAGATATTTTTATTTAGAAGATATCTGTAGATTTGACATTTTTAGGTACAATTGCCTCTTGGGTGTAGATGTGGTAGCTTCAGTAGGAGGAGTTCCATTTTTAATGGATAAATGGAAAATAGATGCTGCTTACGCAGGGATTCAAAAGGCTTTGGGTGCCCCACCTGGTTTAACAATAATTTCTTTTAGTCCTAAAGCTCAGTAAGATATTATAAATAATTGCTATATTGATAAAAAATATATTATATTCTAGAAAGGTAATTTTCGAGAGAAATACATCTAGTAAGGTTTATTATTGGGACATGAAACTATTAGGACAACAATGGAATTGTTACAACAACATTAGACCGTAACTAGGCCTTATTTTATAACCGTGAAATATTATTATAATAATTTGTAGGTATCACCATACCACCAGTTCGCCATTACTAGTTGCCCTTCGAGAAAGTTTGGCGATTATAGCAGAAGAGGGCTTAGAAAAGTGGCAAAATAAACATGAAGATGGTTACCAAAGACTAAAAACGGGTCTTGAAAAATTGGGATTGGAGTTTTTTGTCAAAGATGAGAAAAAGAGACTTAAAACTGTCAGTGCAATTATTGTTAAGGATTTTGATTGGAAAGAACTCGTTTCATATGCAATGAAAAAGTAAGTTTTTTGTTCAGAGCAAGTGATCCAATTAAACTAATCTGTTTTTTTAGACACAACGTAGAAATATCAGCTGGAATGGGACCTACAGTTGGAAAAATTTTGAGAATCGGAGTTTTGGGATATAATGCAAATCCACAAACCATTGATCGAGTTTTAGAAGTTCTCAAAGAATCGTTAGAATATGCAAAAACTAAAAAATCATCAAAACTTTAAACATATAATAATATTCTTTTTTATCAATTAATTTTATAAGAAATATATGAATCTTTTTAAAATATATACAATAATAAAATTATGGAATATCAATCAGAAATTGTTTATTTGAAATCTAAATTACCCGTAAAACGTGATATTTGACTCTAAATTATGAGGTTGTAACCGTATATTACTCCGAGGTAGATTACGAACGCGGTTCTTATTTCGGAACCCATCCAAAATCTGAATCTTAAGTTATATGTAAAAAACCGTTAGAATATACGAAAACTAAGAAATTATCATAACTTTAAAACAAGCGATTTACTTTAAATCTTTAATAATGTCATTTTTAATCGATACAACTTACTTTGTGAGTTAACAACGGTATATTACTCAGAGGTAGATTACGAACGCGGTTCTTATTTCGGAACCCATCCAAAATCTGAATCTTGGGTTATATGTAAAAAATCGTTAGAATATGCGAAAACTAAGAAATTATCATAACTTTAAAACGAGTGATTTATACTCTGTCCAATATTTCTTTTTTCTTAAAATTACAGACTTCGGGTCGATTAGTAATTTTGTATTAAAAATATATGGTGTGACTATCGGTTTGAATGTGTCTACTCGGCCATTAAAGAGTTTAAAAAGTAGTGAATTATTTGAACACAATATGCAAAACAGATATAATTACGGGGAATATAATTTAGCATATTCTAATCTACTACTAAATATTTATTATTTTGAAATAAGGCAGAAAAACTGTTGAAAATTTAGAATCCTTTATTCTAACTTAAAATAGTATCAATAGACACCACCATTTTTGACGGATTATTGACAGAATTTGAGCAGATTGAGGGTGTATTCCGAAATATACATCAGTACTCTGGCCAGTGGTAATTACGTCATGAATCGACGGCATACCGACGATTTTTTCCGAAAAATAGACCACATGTTTGTTGTTTACGTTTATGCTCAAAAAGTTATTATAAATTTCAGCAAAATTGCATCGTAATCAGGAGTGTAAAATATTAGAAATAAGTCAAAATTTTAAGGTTATTTAACATAATATTAACATAGCTAGTCACAAATATACTTGTACGACTTATGACCTTCGTCTATTAAAAGTAATTGTTTAATTTTTTGAGAATTCTAAGCTGCCATTATTTTAAATATTTGACTACACTACTGTCACACCACACTGGTCACTTTTCTCACCAGTTCAATAAGGCGTCGGGTTCATGACGTCAGTACCACTGGCCAGTATACTGATGTATATTTCGGAATACACTTTGTGAGTTATTTTTTCGCCAATTCAGCTGAGAACTGTCAAAAAGTTAAAAAAATATTGGATATACTATATTTTAGATCTTTAATGTCATTTTTAATCAATACAACCTACTTTGTGAGTTGACAACGGTATATTACTCCGAGGTAAATTACGAACGCGGTTCTTATTTCGGAACCCATCCAAAATCTGACTTTTGAATGACAGATTCAACAAATAAATAAACTGTCAGTGAGTGTGACAGGCAATAAATAACCAAGAAATCACCTCAATAATTTAATTTATTAGTAAGTTTTTCTTAAATTGTTTAGTTGTTAACAATGTCGAAAAATTTTCAATTAAGTGCCTCATTGTTCGGGCACTCTATGGACATACGAGCCTTAGCAGTGACAGCAAATAACGATATTATTAGCGGCTCCAGAGACCGGACTGCAAAATTTTGGAAATATAATCCGTAAGTATTATTATTGAATTTAAAGTTTAAAAATGTTGTTAATGTATTTTTTAGATTACAAAATACATATAGTGATATAATGACTTATAAAAGCCATGAAAATTTTGTCGGTTGTGTCCTTTATTTAGAACCAAGTAACGAATACCCAGATGGTTTAGTTATCACTGGGGGGTACGATAAAGCTATATTTATTTTCAAAGCAGGAGAACCGTTTCCAACTTATTCTATTAAAGGGGAACACACCAACACAGGTATATATTAATGGTATAATTAAATTTGTATTTAATATTTTTATATTATTTCAGTATGTGGTCTAACTAAGGGAGAGGATAAAAATAGCTTTGTAAGTGCATCTTGGGATCATACAGCAAAGTATTGGTCCCTGGCTTCATCTACTTCTAAACCTGTTCAAACTTTTTCTGGTCATACAGCAGCCGTTTGGCATGCCATACAAATTGCAGGTGGTAGAATTATCACAGCATCAGCTGATAAAACCATAGGAGTTTGGTCAGAGAGTGGCCAAAGATTAAATATTTTAGCAGGTATAACATTCTATCTAATTTTATAGAGTGGTGGTTTAAAATTTCCTTCACTTTAAGGTCACGTTGATTCTGTAAGATGTTTAGCCGATTTCCCAGATTTACAATATTTTATAAGCGTATCTAATGATGCTACTGTTAAAATTTGGAGTTACGCTGGTGAAAATATAAATACTTTGTATGGGCATAAGAATTTTATTTACAGGTAAATACTGGGATGAATCTTGTTTATCGACAAAATTAATTTTTAATTTTTTTATCAGTATAGCGAGGTGTAGAGCACATGGTTTAGACAGTTTTGTAACTTCAGATGAAGATAGGACTGTTAATTTTTGGCAAAATAACGAAATTAAGTCGAATTTGGAGCTACCGGCTCAATCTGTTTGGGCTGTAGCTGGGTTACCTAATGGTGATATTGTCACAGGCTCAAGGTAACTCAAACAGTAAATCTGTAAATCAAATACCACACTTATATTTTAAGATTTCTTATTTAATTTTAATGATAAATTATTAAAATCCAGTTCTTTTATATGAAAATCAATTACATCTATCTATGAACTAATAAATTGATGAAAATTCCAGAACTTCAATGCATATTAAATTTGTGAATGGAAACTTATTAACTTTTAAAATTACTATTTCAGTTGGAAAATATATTTCATGATTATTTCTATATTTTGCGTAATTTTTAATATAATGTTGAGTTATTTCAATACATCAGAGTCTTATTTGTACCTATAATTTTAATTTTAAAAGTTCACACATATTCAAATGGTACAAGTCTTATTTTGGCTTGAAGTTGACTAAAAATCGAAACTTTATTAATTAATCTTAAAATATACATATGTGGTATAAGATTTCATTACTATTTGAGTATCAATTTTAATAAATTTTGTAGTGATGGAATCATCAGAATATTCACACAAAACGATGCAAGAGTAGCAGATGAAGCAAATCTAGTAAAATTCAAAGAAGAAGTAGCGGCTCTTAAACAACAAGCTGTGCAAGAAATTGGAGGAGTAAAAGTTTCCGAGTTAGTTTAATTATTTTATTGTGATATACGTAATACTGATAAATATTTCAGTTTACCTGGAAAAGAAGCTTTATTTGATCCTGGTAAAAGGAGTGGTCAAATGAAAATGATACGAGATGGCCAAAACGTTACAGCGTACACTTGGGTCGAAGATGGGGAAAATAGTCATTGGGATAAAGTAGGGGAAGTACTGGGAGGTAGCGATAAAGATGCTAGTGGACGAACAATATATGAAGGAACAGTACGTTTCTATATATACCAATAATGAAATCTTATAATTATTTATTTATTTCAGGCATATGATTTTGTATTTTCTGTTGATGTAGAAGACGGCAAACCTCCTCTAAAATTACCTTTTAATAGAGGTGAAGATCCTTATCAAGCTGCTCATAAATTTCTAGCAAAACATAATTTACCTGCAGATTATCTAGAGCAAGTAGTTAATTTTATATTAACAAATAGCAAACAACAATATGCTCCTCCTGTTAATACTGAATATCAGGATCCATTTACTGGCGGTTCAAGATATACTCCGAGTTATGGTACCGGTCCAGGACAAGCAGGTGTCAATTTAGATCCTTTTACAGGTCCTCTATTTATTTATTTGCACTTATTTTTTATTTTTATTTTAATTTGTAGGCGGCAGCAGTTACTCAACATCTACTGGTACTACATCCCAGTTAAAACCAGCTTCAGCTGGATCTAATAATGATCCATTTACTGGTAGTTCCAGTTATACGACAATGAAACAGGATGCAAGCGGGAAATTTTTCCCAGTAAAAATTTACCACAGCTTCGATGTAGGAGATTCAGCTGTTATATTAAAAAAACTTAAGGAATTTAATGCAAAAAGCGGTGACGGGAATGACGAAATGGATGAAAAGGATTTGGAAGATTTCGTTAAATTGTGTTCTAGTCCCCCGAGCGACGGAAATTCTATAGATATTCTTTTTAAATTATTAGATTGGCCTGATAGTAAGTTTTTATAATTTTATTAATACAAATTTAAAGATTTTAATTAATTTTAGATATAATTTTTCCCGTTTTGGATGTTATAAGATTAGCCGTAAGGCATAAAGTTAACAATGAAGTTATATCAACGGTTAATAATGGTATAATTATGGATAAGATTAAGACTTATATTAACTGCGATTGTAAAATACAAAATAACACTGTTATCGCCCTTAGAACAATTACTAATTTATGTTTACATGAACCTGGAGAAAATCTAGTGTTTAATAATCGATTCGATATTATGGAAAATTTCACTTCTTTACCTTATCTCAACAAAAACTGCCAAGTAAGTATTAAATTATGAAAAAATTATAAATTACTGATAAATTTTCTTTAGGTAGCCCTAGCAACGTCTCTTTTAAATTTAACGATATTAATAACAAAAGGAAATGATGAAATAGGAATAACGGTGTTAGCTCAAGTTTTGCCCGATTTGATTACTAAATTAACGGAATGCGAGGCACATTTTAGGGCGTACGTTGCACTCGGTACACTCATAACTACATCCGGGATCCATCAAGCTATGGTGAAAGCGAAAATTCAGGAAAATACGGATTTTATATCTACAATGCAGCTGCATTCATTTTCTAGTAGTAGTGATTCGGAAAATAAACGAATGAACTGCGTTAAAGAAATAATGAATATTCTTTAGATTTTTTTTACCGTTTTTAATTTTAAGTTATTGGGAGTGTACAGAATAATAAAGAGTTTGCTTTATTTTAACATAGTTTTAATTCTAACCACTTGGTCCTAGTTCTAGAAAAAATATTTTCATTAAATAAAAAAATAGTGGCCAATTTGTTTTGCTAAATTCCACTGCTAATTATAGAATCAAGCAAGATTAAATATAAATTTATATTACCAAACATTTTACATTTTGCATATATTTGTTTTAATAAATATCTCGTTAATATTACATTTTTTCTTATTTAAATATTCCCTGTACTTTAGAGTATCACTAGCCATTTCTGCCAACATTAATATAGCAGCATTTATATTACCACTAGTTAAAGAGGGAATTACGGATCCATCGACAACAAATAAGTTATTGGTTCCTTTAACTTTAAAATAAAAATCAACCACTGTACTATTATCTGTATCTTTCCCCATTTTACATGTACCAACTGGATGGTAACAGGTAATGGTGAGGTGTTGAATATAGCATCGCCAATAGGCTTTAGATCCAAAAGAATATTTTTCACATGGAGGAAATATATTCGTATTAAAAGTAGCACCGAGTGATTTCATTGTTCTCGTATTTACTAATTTTTGTACAATTTCAATCCCTTTAACTAAAATATCAATGTCATATTTGTGACTAAGATAATTTGGATTTATTAGAACGTCGGTCATGAAATTTTTATTTTTTAATCGAATAGTACCTCGACTTTTTGGATGTAAAAGTACTGGAAGTAAAGTTATTGTACTATTATCATTGAGTTTCGAAAAATATATATTCCAAGTATCCTCAGTTATACCGAATAACTTTCTCAAATATTTACCTCTATCTTCGTTTAAACCCAGATTCATAATCATAAATTGAAGATCAGGAGTATCGCCACATTTTGTATTCAAATGAGCTAAAACTTCACATCCTCCCGTTGTCCAAGGTCCAATTCCGCTAGTAAAATAATCATAAGCAGAAAAAGGCGACAACATTTGTTCGATTCCAATACCAAGCGATTCTTTCAACAATACTAAATCAAAACCAGTAGAGACATGATCCTGTAGATTTTCCCCAACTGGTAAATCTACTATTGTCTTAATATTTACTTTATCTAAGTGAGCCTTAGGACCTATTCCTGAATGTAGTAAAATTTTTGGAGATCCTACTACACCTGAAATTAATTTAAATTAAATTTCAAGATAAAAGAATAAATGTATAATTACCTGCTGATAATATAACTCCCTTAGTAGCTCTAGCAATGTAAGATTCCCCTAAATACCTATATTTAACTCCGTATGCTTCGAAATTTTTATGGAATAAAATTTTCTCTACGATCCTATTAGTACGCAGAAAAATATTGGGTCTATATTTTTCAAGGAGTGTGTGAGCTGATGTCCAGCGTTGACCGTTATTTAAATTCATTTTTGGTAATCCAAAACCTAAGATTTTTTATATGGGTAATTCTATTTACACAATAATATACTAATTACCTTCTTCACAATCTTCAGTCCTTTCAGCAATTTTATATTTTAGTTCTTTAGCAGCGTTTAGTATATATTCAGGTAATTTTGTATAAAATGTTAAATTATTGATATAAACTGAACCGGAATTATTACCTACAATTAAATTTGATACTAAGGTAATAATTATTATTATTATTGCTATTTTTAACCTGTATGTTCTAATTTTTTAAAATAAGGCATCACGTATTCATTAAAAGAATATCCTTTTTGGTCTTTATACCATTCATTAAAATCATTTTGATGACCTCTAACATAAATCATATTATTCAACATGCTTGTTCCACCCACCATTTTTCCCATAGGCCAAATGCTTGACTAAAATATAAAAATTTTTAATTCAAAGCACCCATATTTATTTTCTATAGTTACTTTATTTTGCAATGAGAGACAACTTCTTGTCTGTGGAACCGTAGTGTACTTCCAATCGAAGGGCGTTTGTTGAAGTAATAAGCCAAATGAAGGTATATCAAGAATTGTATTTCCATGTTTGCCAGCTTCTAATACTAGAACTTTAATTTGTTTATCTTCTGAGAGTCTTCTAGCTAAGATGGAACCAGCTGAACCGCAACCCACTTCAAATTATTTTTACTTGTCTTATGCCTTATTAATTATCTAGGAATTTAACTTACCTATAATATAATCGAATAATGTGTCAGGACTATCTACTTCTTCACAATTATAACATAAAAAGAAATCTGAATATTGCAAATAATGAATAAAAACGCCAAATAGATAAACAGATATAGTATAAAATAATAATATTACACTACGTTTACTAAAAAACATTATGTCGATAAATATGGGAGGAATAAACCTACATTTTAGAAAAAGTGAGGAACTGTAGATAACTAATAATTTAAAAAAATAATTTAATTAAAAAATTAAGGTTAAAACAACACATCTTGTTTTGAATTTTAAAACGACCAATAGAAACGCAGTATTAGATGACTTCGTATTTCTTCTTCCATAATGGCCTCCGCCGTCTTGGGTATTAGATATCGACAAGTGTACCGTTTTGAGTTTTTTCGCACTCCCACATTCTCAATTTGTTACAGTAAAATATAATCAATAGACGCAAGTAAATTTTACTATCAGTATTTAATGCATTTAACATTTTGAAATAAAATTTTCAAATATTGGTGATAAAAAATACGTCATCGTCTTTAACATAAATATTTTTTTTTACTTGATCGAATCTAGTAACGGAGTCCATCGTTCTCCAATGAAAAACCAATGTTGACTGACCAAAATAAATTATCATAAATGATGTAATAAAATACGAAACTATTTTTATAAAAACTTTAATACAAAAACAAAATATATGTTATCAAATTACACAAATATAACTACTTTGTACCGCAAAATTTGTTTTCCAAATCAAATTTATAAAAGTTCCGCAACAATAAATTGGTATAAAGAAAATTAATTTCCGTTTAAATTAAAAGAATGTAAATACTCGAAAGTAACATTTCTTCTTTCATTATATATATAGACTAGATCTGCAACATTTATAAAGCAAAAAATAAGCTAACAATCATGTATAAAATATAGAAACGTCAGCAAAAGTGCAGAATCAAACAGCCGTGTGTAAATGTGCAAGAATTATTATAAAAGTACTTTATGAATACTTGAAAGCGGTTTATTATCAAATAATAAGAATTCTTCAGATCAAATGGGATGACAGAATATTACTCAATTTTTAAAGACGGATTTCCACTAGGCGGAAAATCTGCTGTATCCAATTCTATTGGTCGATTTCGAATTAATTTTTAAAATCGACCAATAGAATTGAATACAGAAAATCCGACTAGTGGAAATTCATCTTAAGTTGGTAACATGTCAACTGTCATCTATCATACTTGTTTAGATTAATGCTTGTGATATTTTTTATTGCGATATATTTAAGATTTAAAAAAATACTAAATACTTGTTAATAATTCCCAAAAAAGATAGAATAATTATTATTAACATGGCATATTGTAGATATGTTGGTTGCAGATATATATCCATCTTTTGATCGTTTTTCGAGGTATAAAATGATATCCTATAGCCACAAGATTTTTGCGATTGAAAACATTTTCTGTTCTGAAGTAATTTTTATTATCGTTTTTATCTTATTTATAACTTTTTATTCAAATAGTATAAAAATCTTATATATCACAACAACAAAACCATAAAAAGTCTAGAAATAAATAATTTTCAAAATATCTGGGTATAATTATTAGAGATGTAAAATAAACCGAGAACAGTTCCAATTCCAGTTCCACAATTGTAGTGAAACAGAACTTTAAAAAGTGTGAAAAATTATACACCTCGTATAAAAAAACATCCAGATAGTTTATAAATCTAAAACTAAATTATTGTTTAATTCAAAGGAACTTAGTTCAACGAGGCCACAATAAAGAAAAACAAAGTAACTGTAACTTATTAATTATGTCCTATTTGTACTTACCCAACATTTTTAGTGTCTTAATTTATATATAAAAACAATAAATAAACAAAAAAATGGCTTTGGTAAATGGGAACATCATCGAGGTATTAGTATATAAATTAAAAAACGAAATAAACCTACGTACAAAAAATCCAGAATAATTGACAGTGACATTATAGACAAATAAGAACAGTGTTGCCATATATTCAAAAAAAATACCCAACCCAACTATTTTATAATTTTTAGTTACTATTTATTATATATTACACATACTAAGACAAGAAATTACTTATTAATAGCACTGAAGAAAAATTACCGATATAGATTTATTTTACCGTAAAAAATAATAGGTTTGGCAACGTTACTTCCATGTTGATATAAAGTTCGCCATGTTGTCAAACTTTCAAATATATAATGGATTTCTTGTATAAAACTATATAAATTAAGTGCAAACACAAATTTACAATTAAATTAATCCAAGAGGTTACATTTCAACCAGATGAAAGTTTTTATTCAAGTAAAATTGTTTTCAATTCAACTTAAAAAAATTTGCCCCTCAAATAATCTTAACTAATAAAATTTCCATAAAATTAATTAACTAAAACTAAACAGTACATTATATACCTAATTATAGAAATAAATTTAAGATATAATTTATAAATCAATTTGATTATTTTTGGGCCCGGATAACTTATGTGAGCTGTGCATGCAAATATTATTTTGTCTAACCAATAAATATAAATTTATTATAAATTAAAATTATTGAAAATCGCATAGTGAAACTACTGTATAAAAATGATTATACTGTGGTTTTATTTAGGTTGAACACGGGATTCGACGTTGCCAAGTTGTGTAATATTTAAAAAGAAAATTTTTTTTCTACGAATTTAAAATTATTTTTTTAGATACCATAAAGTATAAAATAAAAAAATATTGCGATTGTCAATATTCTTGTAGTTTGTGATTTAAACGCTCTGTTTTATATTGTTAGACAAAAAATAATGCATAATTTACTTGGGAAAATCGAGAATTGCTTCTCTCAGCTACGCCACTGTTAATTAAACAATCTAATACTTGAAGCTTATAAAATATTAATTTTTTAATCTCAATATCTCAACTTCCACTTATAATTATTAGAAATTCCGCCTTAAATGCTAATAAATAAAAGTGCAATCACAATTTCTCTTTGTGGTTTTCTTCTTTTACCTTAAGTATTTACATGAAATAAAATCTTTTTTCTAACTTATTTACACTCAAAAATAAAAATTAATTCTTAGAAAAAAATTAGTTCATTCTTAAAAAATATATTTACCGAATAAACATATGTGCTTTAACGGAAAAATAAAATATTTAAAATTGAAAAAATAAATAAAGTACATTTAACACGTTAAATGATAATATTTAAGATATATACATCTTTTACTAAAATAAGTAAGTTAAGAAATAATTCGGCATCTAACGTGTTAAAAAATGTCTGACTAATAGTTATATAAGAAAATATTAACATTACAATTCTTCGAGCTCTATTTTGTCTTTTAAATATTATACTGGATGTCACATTATATTTTCCTCTAAATCATCAAACGTTTTTATTTGATTCCTAAAAGGTCTTTAGTACTTAAAACGAACATTTTATAAACGTTATTTGAATCACGAACGTTTTAAAAAGATACAAAAAAATGCGTTTTATAAACGTTATTTGATGCACGTTTTTTAAAAGATACCAAAAAGGATGTTTTATAAACGATATTTGAGGCACATTATTAATAAATATACCAAAAAGGGCGTTTTATAAACGTTGTTTGTGGCACGTTTTTTTAAAAATATACCAAAAAGGATGTTTTATAAAGAATTTGGCCAAAAAACATAATTTATGATGATTTTTCACTATTTTTCTATACCTCTTCAAATACTATCGAATAAAAGAGATAGAAAATGATCTTACTATATATCTAAGAATTTTAATTGTACTATAAAAAACGTGCGTTGATAAAGTGTTTTTTGTACTATAAACGTTTATTGGTAACCTTGTAAAAACGTTAGTTAAACATTTGTCTGGGACGTTTTGAGGATGTCAAAATTTGTAACATTTGTACGTTTTTTGTTAGGTCATAAAATGTCCAATGTACTATAGCGGATCTTTTTAAAACGTCCAGTAAGTCCGAAGACAAAAAAATAAAAAATTAAACCTTGAGAAAAAGTGGAAAAAAAATCATTTTTTAATAGATTCGGCGCATAGTATAACCATAAATATACAAATGGCGCCCAACATGGGGCTAGTATAACCATAGGCATGCAACAGAACACTAGCGCCCAACGTGTGTTTGAAATAAATCAAAATAGCCTAGATTTGGCGCTCAAAGTGGGGCTGTTTATGACTCCGGCATCCATTATTGATTAATATGTATGATTTAGTTTAATAAGTTTAGTGTAATTTAAAAATTAAAGGTTAAAACTCGTTTAAGTTTGTACATGACGTCATCTAGAGATCAAACGAAATAATTTAATTGGTTAATTTGTTTGTTTGGATGGAAAAGTGATAATCACGAGTGACGTCATTGCTTGACAATAACGAAAATCGTGTTATATTGGCGCCCAACGTTGGGCTATGATTTTAAACCAGCAGAAATGAAATAGGTATCTTAGATGATAGATTAGAGACAAGATTAGAACTTCGGGAAGACAATCACCAGAGTTTGGGATATGATAGCCCCAAATAAAAGGAGATCCAAGGAAAATTTTGAACACTTTACTTTTTAACAAACTTTAGAATTTTACAAACACTATGATAAACATCAGATTAGAGTGAGTTGAGATTTACCCTTAACAAACTTCAGAACAATCCTCCCCCTGGATCCGCCACTGGCAAATACAGACATCTATGGTCAAATGGAAGAAAAACGGTCAGTAAGAAGAATAAGAGAAGTAAAAATTCATAAAAATAAGCATACAGTAGATCAAAGAATACATGTGATAACGGAAAACACAAGTTACACATGGGAAAATCAAGAGAAAATAAAGAATTGTTTACTATAGTGACGCGTTTATTTTTTATTATAGATATATATATATATATAATTGGCGCCCAACGTTGGGCTATGATTTTGAGGCAGCAGAAATGAAAAAGTGAGAGGGAGTTATAAAATATTTAACAAGAAAGGAAAAAAGCAGTCGGTGAGAATGTGGGAAGTACCAAAAAAAAAGAAGCAAAAAAATATTTTTTCGTACTCAAATTTGGACAAGACAGCATTTTTCTACACACCTGAAAAAAGAAGCAAATATGCATGCATTTTTTTCTTTCACACTCGAATTTGGACAAGCAAGAGTGTATTTTTCCACATATTTGAAAAAAAGAAACAAAATTCCTTTGTTTACACTCGAATTCGAAAAAAGAAACAAAAATGCATTTTTCACACTCAAATCTGCACACGTAAGGAGCCATTTTTCCAGACATTTGAAAAAAAAGAAGCAGTTATGCATTTTTTCTTTTATACTCGAATTTAGACACGCAAGAACGCGTTTTCCACATATTTGAAAAAGAAACAAAATCTTTTTGAGTAAGCAAGAATTAAAAAAAAAAAAAAAGAAACAAACATTTGAAAAGAAAGGAAGCAAATATGCATTTTTTTCTTTCACATTCGAATGTGGTCAATCAAGAGTGCATTTTTCCACATATTTGAAAAAAAAAGAAACAAAAGAAAAGCAGTCGGTAAGAATGCGGGAAGTACCAATTCATAAAAATAAGAAAATCGATAAAAACAAAAATTGAACGTCGGTAAAGCAAGAATAGACTTTAGTTTATTTATAATATTACCATTTTTTTATTTATAGATATACAAAATGGGCGCCCAACGCTGGGTTATGATTTTGTGGCAATAGAAATGAAATAGTGAGAGGGAGATATAAAATATTTAACAAGCTGGCATAAATGGAAGAAAAGTAGTCGGTGAGAATGTGGGAAGTACCAATTCACAAAGAAAATGGATAAAAACAAAAATTGAACATGAGCAAGAATAGAAATTTGTTTATAATATTACGATTTTTTTAATCATAGATATATAAAATTGGCGCCAACGTGGGGCTATGATTTTTAGTCAGTATTACCGGCGTCTTTAGTAAAAAATAACTAGTAATAATTTAACACAGCGTACTGCAAATATCGTTTAAAATTATGAAATAGAGGAAAATATAATATCAATGTATAAAAATATTAGATAAGGCCACAGTGTTATTAAAAAAAAAGATAAAACAGGGATATTGTTAATAACCATTCGGCTAAATATATGTAATTATCACAGATATGCCAAATCCAAATTATCCTTAATTGGCACTTAAAAAACACTCTTACCATGAACTCTAAACCTATACAAACAAGTATAATTCGGATTACCATGATTCGAAATAATCCTTAATTCTATAATCTCAAACACTAGCCCGTCTTTTTCAACATTGAAAAACTGTAATGGTTCCCCGTTAAAATCGTACTCGTAAGTACCAAGCAATATCGGTTCTTTGTCGTATTCGTCTTTAAGACCGTACACTTCAAACTGTTTAGGAGCCGAGTCGATTTCCCCGTTTGGTACTAATAATTTATTGACGTGTTCCACTGAGAAAGCTTCGACTTTAATCCGTTTGGATAATCGGATCATAACGAAACCGGGAAAACTTTGAAAAGCCCAACATTCACCTGGACTTATACCAGGAGTTATTAGAGTCCTTGGTGAATTAACTGGATACCATAGAGGAATACCTAAGACCGAAACGACTGCTTTACCATAGTGATAATTTTCAGTACATCTAGTACTTAAAACTTGAGCTCCCATGGATTCCATAGCGTAATCAACTAAACCTGTTTTATCTGCGTCATATAGAGCTAGAACTCCTCTTACTATCTTTTTAATACGTTCATCAGATACATTGGAAAAATCTATAGGTTCAATATCTTGTTTACTGGCTGCGTATTTTATTTTTGTTGTTATTTCATCCATTAATCTAACAGTATTATCTTGAATTAAATTGTTATATTTTAAATCTAAATTTGAAGTTAGATTATTTAATTTTAATTCTAATTCTTGTTTAGCAGCGAAAATTGTACGTAAATAATCCGTTAAACCTTTTTGATTCTCCAAAAAATCTGCATTGTTTAAAAGATTAACTAACACTTTATTTATATATTTTTCCAAATCAATAATCGGATTATTACAACAGCGATTTACGCGGTAAATTAACGGAATATTTTTTTGTCCTGTTAAATCTGTTATAATCCTGTTTAAATTATCCTGTCTAATTTTTTCGGCTTCGATCATTTCTGATCTTAAATTTGTTATTTCTTCTTTTAAATCATCTATTATTTTTTGTTGCGTAGTAAAAAGCGGAAATATATTCTCATCGTCGATTTTTAAAAAATTTGTATTTTCAACAAGATTTTCATCGATGGATTCTTTAATCGGGACTAATGAATCGTTTGTTTGTGATAAGCTGCCCCAGTTGGATAACACCCACCAACCTGTAATTAAATTAAATTTTATCCATTTTGAATAATATAATAAATTACAATTTTAATAATAATAAGTCATTTGTGAATAATTGAATATTATTGTATTTAAGTTAGGAGGAAAAATGTATAGAAGAGAGTTTAGAGGAAAAAATTTAGGTCATGAAGAATTAAAAAATCATTAAGAGAAAGTTTATATACGAGATGAATTAACAAAGAGAGAAATGGAAGTACAAAAAAAAATAAAAAAGTTCGCAAACATGGAAATGGGACAAACATATATTTTTCACGCTTGAACCTGAAAAAAGAAGCAAAAATGCATTTTTTCATACTCTAATTTGGACATATAAGAGGACATTTTTCCACACATTTTTTAAAAAAAAGAATCATTTTTATATTTTTGAATGTAGATAAGCAGGAGCGCATTTTCCGCTCTTTTGAAAAAGCAAAAATTTTATTGAATACGAATTTGAAAAAAAGAAACAAAAATGCATCTGTTCACAATTGAATTTAAAAAAAAAGAAGCAAAAATGCATTTTTTCACACTCGAATTTGGACAAACAAGAACGCATTTTTCCACATTTGAAAATGAAGTAAAATTCTTTTTGAATAAATCCGAATTTGAAAAAAAAAAGAAACAAAAATGCATTTGTTCACAATTGAATTTGAAAAAAAAGAAACAAAAATGCATTTGTTCACACTCGAATTTGGACTAGTAAGAGAGCATTTTTCCACACATCTGAAAAACAAAATGCAAATATATATTTTTTCTTTCATACTCGAATTTGGAAAAACAAGAGCGCCTTTTTCCACATATTTGAAAAAGAAGTAAAAGTCTTTTTGAATAAATACGAATTTGAAAAAAGAAGCAAAAATGCATATTTTCACACTCAAATTTGGATAAGGACATTTTTCTACACATTTGAAAAAAAGAAGTAGTTATGCATTTTTTCTTTTATATTCGAAATTGGACAAGCATGAACAAATTTTTCCATAATTTCGAAAAAAGAAAAACAACATAAGCAAAAATGCATTTTTTCACACACGAATTTGGATAAAAAGAAGCAAAAATGCATTTTTCCACACTGTAAATTGAAAAAGAACACATATAAAACGCTTAATAAGAAGAGTCAGAAATGTTTGAAACCACAAGGAGTCCATTACTGCTTTTTTTGGCATTCGACGAAGCCATAAAAAAGGCAAAAGAAACAATTCAACAATATGCCAATATTTGCCAAAAACGAAAAAATAATAAATGAAAACCTAGATATGTATAAAGAAATTTGGCATGAAAATAAATTTCAATAAGACTGAAACAAATGGGATAATCCACACTGATATAAACTTGAAAGGATAAAAATTAAATCAAACGGAAAAATGGACGAAGAGATCAGAGAGAGTTAAAAAAAGATGAAGGTTATTGAAAAATGGAAAATAAAGCCAAACTGGACAAAATAAGAAATGAAAAACACAGAAAAAATTAAGTCAATAAACATTGGTTTAAAAAGATGGTAAAAAAATGAACAGCAAGAAGTACGAAAAAGTGACTGGGATTGAAAACTTTGAGTGATTCTATGACAATGGAAATTAAAAATGCAAGCACAAAAAAATCAAATCTTGACTATTAAATAAATGAATCTCTTTGAAACAAAGAAATTGGTAAAAACGTTACCCCAAAATCCGGGTAAAAAATTCTGTATTGTATTTGTCTTATTTCTGGATGCAGATAATATCAAAAAACAAAAAAAATCAGAAAAGTGAGGAAAAAATAGTGAAACATTGAGAAAATAGGAAAAATAGGGAGAAATAGGTAAAAAAATAAAAAACAGGAGAAATAGTGAAAAATGGGGGAAAATAGGAAAAAATAGGGAGAAATGGGGAAATTATGAAAAATTGGAAAAATGGGTTACAACGCGAAAAAGTAGTAAAAAACAAGAAAAAATATGGAAAAATTGGGGGAAATGGGGATAAACAGGAAAATAAGGAAATATAGAAAAAATGGAGAAGATTAAAAAACACTGAAACATGGAGAATGGGGGAAAAGTGAAAGAATTCGAAAAAAGCAAAAAACAACAAAAAGCCAAAAAAAAATGAAAAAAAAGAAAAAATCGAAAAACCCAAAAATTGAAAAAAAAAGAGAGGAATAAGAAAAAATCAGAAAATAAAAGAAAGAAATAGAAAAAACAGAATAATGAGCAAAATCAGAAAAATGGGAAAAAATTGGAGACAATTTAAAAAAAATTTTGGAAAAAATCAGAAAAATGAGAAAAAAATCGGAAAAGCAAAATTAAAAATTGAAAGAAAAATCAGAATATTGGAAAAAAATGAAAAATCAAATTGTAAAAAAAATGAAAAAATCGAAAAACAAAAAAAAATGAAAAACAGGCGCAAAAAATCACAAAAATAAAAAAAAACCAGAGGAATAAGAAAAAAAAAACTGGATACCTTTGTATACTAAATATACATTCCTATCCATAACTCACTATAGTGAGTTATAAAAGTCATAACTCACGCTATTTGTTTATGGATACTATTAATTGCTCAAAAGCAGTTGAATAATTAATATATAACTTAATAGGAATAGATAAACAAACTTTTTATTAATTTTTTTGTTTCGAAGAGCTTCATTTATTTGTTTATAGTTGTATGCGTAAATCTGATTTCTTCCAAATTAATTTTTAATAAATATTCTATCTTTTCTTGATGCGGGTTAGCTTTATTTTGGGGAATTTATGACAGCACAGATTTAGGGTAGAAATTTTTTCCTCTAAGATAATACTTAATATTAATTATGAATCGATACCATAGACAAGATATTAAAAACTAGAAATAAAGACATAAAATAAAACAATAAAATATTTCAATAAAAGTGAAGTTATCCATTGCCACTTCCTAACCACCAATATAATAAAAAAAAGGAGCAAATAAAAACTAATATTATTGTTATAAAACTTTATTATAGATAAAAATTACAAACACCATTAGTAAAACAATTATAAAAAAAAACAATAAATATGTTGATGTATATGTACATTATGAAGTCACATAGAGGGTATAAAATACCACGTGAATAAAATAATACTTGCAACTATCAATTCCTAAAGTCCTAAAAACTACAAGTCCTTTATATATTTAATTATCTAACGGTCAGTTTCGTTAAATTCACTATAATTTAATATCAGATAATTTTTTTAATTTTAGAAAAATACTTAAATGTACAGGGGAATTCATTGGTAAAGCTAAATATGTTAACTGTGGATAGGGGTCACCTAGCTGGTTCTAAAAAACCCCCATAAAACCCCTTTTCTTACTATAACTTACGTACATTTTTTTATATTTGGTATACATTTTCTTCATATCCCGTGGGATATAACGATGTATCAAAAATATTGATAATCCAGGTCCGACTTTACAAAAAATACTCATTACATCCTCCAACACCTTGTATAGCTGATTTTTTTTATTCAATCGCCATATTTGAAAAGAGTGCAAAAAACTGAATTTAATCGTGTACTTGTAATTTTTTTGGGCAGATGACTTTACTATGAAAATTTTAATTTCATATTTAGTTTTTTTAGGGTTTTGAAGTGAAGAAATGAAATTTATTGCATTATTTATTCATAATTATGGAACCACCCTGTATAATAATTTTTTATTTCATATACTGGTTCTTGCTTTTTAGTGGGATACAGTAAAAATATGATAATACAGGTCGGGCTTTACGAAAGCTATACTTATTTGCCAATCCTTCATACAACACCATGTAGATAATTTTTTTTAAATTTTGTTTTTTGTGCAGTGCGTAAATTCAGATGGGAATTAAAAAAATATATCTACAGGGTGTTGTACGAAGGATTGGCAAATAAGTATCATTTTTTATTGCATCGATATATCTCACTAAAAAGAAAGAATCTGTATAAGAAATAAAAAACTATTTTATATTGTGGTTCCATAGTTATGAATAAAAAACGCAATACATTTCATTTCTTCACTGCAAAATCCTAAAAAAAACTAAATATGAAATTAAAATGTTCATAGTAAAGTCGTCTGCCCAAAAAATACAACCACACGATTAAATTCAGTTTTTGTTTGTGAATTTTTCGTAAAGTCGGACGTGGATTATCAATATTTTTGATTCATCGTTATATTTCACTGGATATGAGTAAGAAAAGAAATGGTCAAAATTCATAAAACGCCCTGTATCTAGGATACAAATGGCGTAAGACCCATAATAAGGGGTATTTTTAGAATCAGCTAGATGACCCCTATCCACAGTTAATGTATTTGCCTTTACCAATAAATCACCCTGTATAAGATCAAATAAAAAAAAATGTCTCTACAAAAACAGTAATGTTAAAAGATGTGCCAAAAAAGGGATTGTGATAAGATACTAAAGAAATACGAATTTACGAAGCCCTTTTACTAAATTATGTAATATTTAATATTTAGTTTCTTACTAAATAACTTTAAATACGAAACTGTCCTCAATTCTAAATTATTTATTATTAGAGCTTATTTAAAAGCATATTTTTATCTAAAAGGCACCAAAAAAGTCCTAACTAAATGCACTATTTTTAGGAAAGATCATTTACGAGTATGGTCTGAAATTATTAACTTGAGATCATTTTTTCGGATAGAAGAAAAATGAAATATTAATCAATTTTTGTTTGAACAAAAGAAATCGAATTCTAATATGAAATTCTTCCTTTAAACGAGCAAAAATTTCCTGTAGACCATAATCAAAAACTTTATTATTTATCGATTCCCTCTAAGTAACTTTTTTTTTTAATAGGCATCGCAAAAATGAGTTACAATGAATCGACTTTGTTAAAAAGTTTGTAGTAAGCACTAGCTACACATGAATTTATGTAAGTAGAAGCTATTTGTCTGCAATTAGGGTGGCAGGAAGGGACAAGGGACACTCCGCTAACCAACAACAAGTGCACACCTGAAATAGATTTTAAACAAAATTAAAGTATAATTTATTGAATTTTAACATAAACAAATATAGTTATATCCAATGTTGTTAAAAAAATGTATTTAAATACAAATACTTTTTCAAAAATGTATTTACCTGATATTTTAAATACTTAAATTGACAATGTATTAAAATTGCAAAAATACTAATACTTTAATCTTATTGCTTAATGATGACCGGCTAATGCCGGACTCGAACTGCAAAAAGTGGTCGGTCAGGATTTCGGCGCCAAACTACCTGTGCCTTTAATCCCTTGCTCGATTTCGGCTATACGCTACGGATTAGAACTAATGACTTCATCTCGATGCTATTATCATTGGAAATTACCGTAGAAGGAAAAACCCAAATTTTTTATTAGCCAAAACAATCATATTTATCGAATTTAAAAAAATTATTTTCATATTTTATTTTATTAGTTATTATATTTCATGTTGTCTCTAACTAAAAGAATTAAAAATCTATTTTCCTTTTTTATTCGATTTATTTCAATTCTTCCGAATTTATTCTTTTTTTAATTTTTTTTTATTTATACAGTTGTTTCCGGTTTTTTGGTTGTTCTCTGTTTTTTTTTGCAATTTTCTGTGATTTTTTTGGAATTATTTTGCGATATTTTACGATTTCTTTGCATTTTTTTCAGATTTTTTTGCAATTATTGGCACTTACAATTTTGTTTCGTTTTTTTTTGCGATTTATCTCAATTTATTTGAAATTTTTCATTTTTTAAAAATGTATTTTAAATACACCGTAAATACAAATAAAGATTATGTATTTAATTACCTATTTAAATACTTAACAACACTGCTACCATCTAGTAGTAACAAAAGTAACTAATTGTAATAAAATAGTAGCGTGATATATATTTCTTATTCTTTCAACAAATTGTGCAAATGTTAGTACATGAAATGAACACTAGAATTAAAATTAAATAAACTATTTGCAATATTTATTATTGGGTAAATAGTTTTTAAAAATTATTTAATACATACATTTATACTTTATTTGCTCCTTTCTTTACTTTCAGTTAAAAAAAGATGTGGTATTTTAACACTAATTTATTTTTTCCGGGATCTTGCAAAAATTTTTAACGTTTTCAATTTTTTGATGATTTTTCAAGGATTGTTCAACTGTTTTTCAAAGATTTTTAAAGAATTTATGTATTTTTAAGAATTTCTTAGGGATCTTAAAAGAATTTTTCATGACTTCAATTTTTGATGATTTTCGACGATTTCAATATTTTATGGTATTTCAATGATTTTTCAAGTGTTTTTAGGTATTTTTCAACTCTTTTTCAAAGATTTTTAAAGAATTTATGTATTTTTAAGAATTTCTTAGGGATCTTAAAAGAATTTTTCATGACTTCAATTTTTGATGATTTTCGACGATTTCAATATTTTATGGTATTTCAATGATTTTTCAAGTGTTTTTAGGGATTTTTCAACTGTTTTTCAAAGATTTTTAAAGAATTTATGTATTTTTAAGAATTTCTTAGGGATCTTAAAAGAATTTTTCATGACTTCAATTTTTGATGATTTTCGACGATTTCAATATTTTATGGTATTTCAATGATTTTTCAAGTGTTTTTAGGGATTTTTCAACTGTTTTTCAAAGATTTTTAAAGAATTTATGTATTTTTAAGAATTTCTTAGGGATCTTAAAAGAATTTTTCATGACTTCAATTTTTGATGATTTTCGACGATTTCAATATTTTATGGTATTTCAATGATTTTTCAAGTGTTTTTAGGGATTTTTCAACTGTTTTCCAAGGATTTTTCAAGAATTTTTAAGTATTTTTTAAGATTTTTTTAAGGAATTTTTCATGACTTAAATTTTTGATGATTTTTCAACAATTTTTTAACTGATTTTTAAGGATTTTTTTAAAGATTTTTCATGAAATTTTCAGGGGCCTTGCAAGAATTTTTCATGATCTCAATTTTTGATATTTTTTCAAGGGTTTCCCAAAGAATTTTCAAGGATTTGTCGAGGATTTTTCGCCATTTCAATATTTGATGGTATTTCAGAATTTTTCAAGGATTTTTCATGAAATTTTCAAGGGTCTGCCAAGAATTTTTCATGATTTCAATTTTCGATGATTTTCAATAATTTTTCATTTTTTTTCCAAGAATTTTTATGTATATTTAAGAATTTTTTAGGGATCTTAATTTTCATGACTTCATTTTTTGATGATTTTTCAAGTATTTCTCATGAATTTTGAAATGATTTGTCAAGGATTTTCGACGATTTCAATATTTGATGGTATTTTTATGATTTTCAAGTGTTTTTTTGGATTTTTCAAATTTTTTTCGCTTTTTAATAATTTTCCAAGAATTTCTTAAGAATTTTTTAAGGATCTTGAAAGAATTTTTCATGAATCCAATTTTTGATGATTTTTCAACTGTTTTGTAAGGATTTTCAGGGATTTTATGTTTTTTCAATTGCTTAAAAAATTCTGAATATTTTTTATGTAATATTCAGATTTAGTTTAATTTTGATTCAAACTTTTTAAAAATATAATCTGTTACTCGATTAGTATGAAAAAAAAATGATACTCGTGTTTCATCAAATTTATGTTTAAATTAAAGCGTATCTTTTATACACAGCCACTTTATAATTTCAAGTTTGGGTATTGGCAACACTGAAGCAAATACTGGCCTGGCATCGACGCGGACGTACAAATTTCGGTAATTCCCCGGCCACTCGAGTGATTATCCGTTTTAAACATTGTCCAATTACTAAACCCGATCGCTTGGTTAAAAATTAGATAAGTGGGGAACGAAAGAACAAAGGAAAAATAAGAAAAGTGGGGATGCTTGAGGCGTCGTTTTAGTTGGACAATCTATACGAAATGCTTTATTTGATTTTTCATCTAATTGGTAAATAATTTAAAATTAATAAAAATAATATGATGTATTTTGTACCAAAAAGAAATAATCTAATCTCAGAAATTACGGTTACGGTTTCTTAAAAAAATGGAAAAAAATGCTTTTCAAAATAAATCTCAATTTTTTTAGTTGTTACTTACAAACTAATAAAATTCATCTTATATATGCCGATATAAATTGATAAATTTTGCCGATACGATAGTGAAATGTTGCTCAATATTTATATTTTTTATTGATTTCATAAAATAAAAATAGAAAAACTTACCTCCTAAAATCAATAAAGGTATAGCACACAGCGCGATCAGTTTAGCAGCTTTATTTCCATTATGATTCTTCCATAACAACCACGTATCCAACAGCATCACTTTACTGGTCAACTTGTGCAGTTTTGTAAACAAAGAAGTTTGTACTTGAAAACCAAAATATAAAATCGACGTAATAAACGTAACAATCCTAGTAAATGTCGATATTATAGTTGTTTTAGTCCTGGACCATAAAGTAAAGGATTTCTGGCTAGATGTTTTTGAGTAATTATGCTCGTAGTTATTATTAAACAGCTGCCTAGCTACATATTGAGCACCGCTTCTTTGCGAATAAGCTTCGGTGTTGGTTTGTTTATGTGATACTTCTGTAAAAGATGATGAAGCGTCTGATAAGCTATAGCCAGAATGGATATTTTTCCTGGACATATTCGGCATCGCTACAACTCCCGGTGCTATTTCCACTCTATCTCTAGAGTACGGGGAATAGGTGTAGTCTGTTTTTGGATAAATTCTGGAATTAAAATATATCTAGTAAATATAAAATCACCAATATCAAATATATTAAATAAAAACAAATAACTTTGTACTTAAAAGTTCGTCACCGCTAGTCAGTTTGCAAGGGTTTTGAAATAATTTTTTTTTTGAGAACGGTATAAGTTAATGGTATAGAATAAAAACAATGAAGGAAAATGCTAATTCTACGGCTCTAGCGTAGGTCAGTGAAGTTGGCACCCACTTTTGCGAAATTTTCAAAGATTTTGTGTACATTCGTTTGTCTATCGATTGGCCATTATTGTCCACTAATTATTCTCGTTTGTCCGCCCTCGTTTCAAAGGGTCCCTGGAACCCGATTTTTCAAAATCGTCGTTATTTAACGAAATTGTAAAATATCGATTAATAGATAACAATGATTTCTGTGAGGTTTGATTTTTGAACGAATTCGTTACAGGCATAACGATCATAGTTTAATAACGAACGGTACACAAAATGGCAACTATGTATTGTTCAAATTTGAACACACATTTTATTTTTAAAGATCTTAGATCCTAGATCTATCATATGTTTCTTATTTTTATACAAGATAATTTTTTTAAATTTAAATGAAGATAAAAGTAGAAAAAGAGGACTGAGTGACGTTTTCCAATAGACATAAGGCGCTTCAATCAAACAGAAAAATTATGGATTATTAAAATTATCACGATAGTTTCCGGTTGCTATAAGCAACGTAAACAAAAAGGAGCCTTCTGATTGGTTGAAAATAAATTTATGAAATTTTCACTAGTAATCTCCATAGAGCTTGAATTATTACCGGAAATTTTTTTCGAGTACACGATTTTTTGAAAATTATCCCGCGACGAGGGATAATTTTCTTAAAAAATCGTGTACGAGGAAAAGTTTCCGGTTATTAATTCAAGATCGTGGGGGATTCGGTAAGAAAATTTCACAGTAATTGTTTAATTTTGATTTGCACAAAAAGTAAACAAAAAGTCTTATATGAATCAAGCCCATTACAAGTGTCATTATTTTGACATAAAAATTTCCACTTATTAATTTCGTCCGGGGTACCCTGGAGGATGAAAATTTCCGGAAATTTTTTGGGTTACCATGGTAACCAAAAAAAAAATAGACTCTGATTGGCTTAAAAATGGCGGTGTCAAATTTTCACAAAAATTTACCAAACTACTGGAATGGGAAGAAAAGGGGTTTTGTTAGAAGAAAATAGAATTACTTTGAAAAAACAACGAATATTAAAGGAAGAGGAATAGTATATGAAGATTATAGTGATTAAAGTAGTTTTTAGTGAACATAAAATATTTAAAATGTTAGTTTTTAATACTTTTAGGTATTTCTAAAGATAGAAAAAAACTTTATAAGGTTTTTTTATTGAAGGTCAAATAGCGCTTAATATAGCCTATCCAATTTTTTAAAACAACATATCGTCTTTGATGGGCTAACGTCAACTATTTTTTTAATACGGATCTGTACATTTTATTTCATCATTGAAATCCCCATTTTTTCATTATCCAACCATGTAAAATATTTAATTTTTGTACGTAATTTTTCTCTTTTTTTCTATCTACACTTAGTACGTTTTAATAGCATTAATAGTTTTTCTGTTACAGGGGTTAAACAAAAAATTATTTATTAAAATCTACAATTTTCTTTAATTAAGTGAAAAGAGAATAAAAAATTCTATAAGTGGGAATTTTTCCGAAATTTTTGAGCTTAAACTGTGACCTTGACAAAAGGGAGAGACCAAAAATGAAGAAAATTAAAAAATACTTATAGTGTGATCTCTCCCTTTTCTCACAACCACAATTTTTTATTTAAATTTTTGAAAAAATTAACACATATAAAATATCTTTTTCTCTCTCTATCCGCTCTTAGTACGTTTTAGTAGCATCTATAGTTTTGTTGTTACAGGGGTTAAACAAAAGATTATTTATTATAATCTACAATTACCCTTTATTTTTTTTTGATAAAAAATATATTAAAATTATTTTAATACCATTAAAAAGAGAATAAAAAAATCTATAAATGGGAATTTTTTCAAAATTTTTAAGCAAAAATTGTGACCTTGAGAAAAGGGAGAGACCAAAATGAGAAAAAATATAGTAATGGTCTCTCCCTATTTTCACAACCACAATTTTTTATCTAAAATTTTGATAAAATTCGTTTATATAGAATATTTTTTTCTCTTTCTATCAACATTAAACCCGTTTTAATAGTATCGATAGTTTTTTTGTTACTTAAATAAAGAGTTATTTATTAAAATCTACAATTATCTGTTATTTTGTTTAATTAAAAAATATATTAAAATTTATTAAATACCATTAAAAAGAGAATAAAAAAAATCTGTAAATGGGAATTTTTTCAAAATATTTAAGCAAAAATTGTGACCTTGAGAAAAGGGAGAGACCAAAATGTGAAAAAATATAGTTATGGTCTCTCCCTATTTTCATTCCATTTTCACTGAAAATATTTATAAATCATTTTAAATAAAATTAATTAAAAATTGAGTCTACTTTGGGCTTAATGTCTATTAAATATTTGAATGTAAATTTTCTTAAATAAATACAATTAAAAAATAATAGTTATTTATGTAACATACGTATAAAAATCTGTTTATACCTGCGGTGCATACAAACTTTTATGTAATACTAGTTATTGCATTCAAAATATAAATATTAAAAAAAAAACCTGTTTTTGTCTTTATAGTGCCACAAAGTGCATTTTGCGGGCCATATAATGAACAGGACCGTACATAGAAAAATTCTTTAAGTTTAGTTTATTGTTAAAACCTTGGTGTTCTACATGGATGAATAGAGAAAAAAATGAAGGCTTCAAAGATGAAATAAAAAGTACAAGTACAGGTATTTAAAGAAAATAGTTGAAGATGGCCTTTCAAAGACGAAACGGTGTTTTACAAAATTGGATACGCTATGTGAAGCCATATTTATCCATTAATAAAAGTTTTATAAAGTTTTTTCAATCTTTAAAAAATAAGGTGGTAATTAATTAAAACGAAAATCGAAAATTACGGTTTTTCTTAAATATCTTGGAAACCGAACCTGATATTTTAATTTTGAAAATATCTGTTAATTCTTCTTGAATATACAATTTTTTTCGCCATTTAACCGATATTGGATCTATTTCGGTTTATGAGATCTCTGTATACGCAAATTAAATTTGATCCACCCTGTATACTTTAAATCCAATGAAAAAAACAAAACTAATTGGTGGACAAACGTGGATAAAGAACAAACGACATGTGCTGTTGGATTTTTTTTTGCAATATGTGGGTAGCCGAGAGCAAAATTTGAAAAAAAAAGTTTTAGGGCCTCCATTTTGAAACGAAGGGTGGACAAACGAAAATAATTAGTGGACAATAATGGACAATTGAATGCACACAAAATCTTTGGGAAATTAGCAAAAGTGGGTGCCAACTTCACTGACCTTTGTAACATAATGCAATTTTAAACTTTGGTTCCTACTTTTTAAAAAATCGATTAGAACTTTGGGACATATTTATCATTTTTTTGGTATTTTTTTTCTATTTTACTCTGTTTCTCCCAATTTTTTACGTTTTCCTATTTTGCCTATTTTTCAAAACTATTTTCTCTCTATTTTTTGTATTTTTCCCTCTTATTTCATTTCTTTCCCATTTTTTCTACTTTTGACTATTTTTTCCCTATTTTTCTCTATATTTTCTACTGTCTTCCTTATTTTCCCTATTGTTTAGCGTTTTTTATTTATTATTATTTTTCAACTTCTAACTCCAAAATCACTAAAATCAGCTGTTAAGCTCAAGCTGTCAAAACAATATATAATCGATCAGATGTTGCCAAAGTTACAGAGTTTTTCTTGCCGTCTTTGGTAAAATAATTTATTTTGAATTTCCGGTAATCACTTGGACTTTATAAACATGATTCTTCAAATAAAAACTAATTTCGTTAATTATTAAACCCCGTAAAACGAAACCGCGTTTTGTATCATAATGGCGGATAAAACGGATTTTTTTTACTTTTGATGGTCGCATTTTTAAACAAACTGAGAAACCCACAATAAATTACTTGCGGACATCTTTATAGTTTTTTGATTTCTTGATGATATTTTACTGTATTGGTCTGAGAATAAAGACAAATTGGACAATTTTTTGAATTTTTCTGGATAGCGATATCCATTGTTATAATAATAAACAAAATATACAATTTGCACTTTAATTCCACACACATATTTCCTTAAAAATGAAAATGAATAAATTTAAGAATTTTACCACATTTTTTTAGGAATAATGCAGAGATATCGTCTAACCCTCTGTTATCAATTTCCATGGTATTATCAATATTTAATCAATAATATCGTTCACATTAGTATTATGGAAAAAATTTAGCAAGAGAAAAAAATTGTATGGCGACATATTGTATCAAATATATTATAATTTTAAGCAATAAAAGAAACAACAAGGTTATTATAAATTTAGTAGCTGAACTAGTTTCAATTTAAATAATATTCTAATAATTTAAAGGTCGTTTAAAAAATTATAAATAAATGCAAATTAAAAACGCATCAGATAAAATAGAATTATCGTTTTCGTTATCTAAAAATCAATAAAATGGTAAATAAAGTCTTCAAAAGATACAATTTTAGGAAATAATAAAATTTTGCAGAAATAAATATTTTGTTAATTAATTTACTTACAAGAATTTTTAAAAATAATTCCACTGATCACAATATAAATTAATCAAGCATTTAAAACCGTTTGAAATAAATCCAACAAAAAATGATAATATAAAAACCACTATGGGTTTTTTGATCCTGCTGTTTAAGACTGGATTAATACCTTTATTTTTTAATATACAGGATGATTCAATTAAAGTCATTAAACTGGTAATTAAAAATTAGAATTATTTTTCAACCTAGCGACTTTATTTTATAAAATCTAAAATAATGGAAAAAAAAACTATATTGGTTTAGCAAAAGTTTTCCGGATGAATAATTATTTAAAAGCACAGGTACTTATTTTGAAAATTAATGTTTTTTTTTAAGTAAATTTCTATTTTTTTTTAGTTTTATAAAAATTATCAATTTCAAATTTTCGTCTGTATTTTGATCCAAAAATAAAGAAGGTTGTCTTAGAAATTAGCTCGATCGTTTCCGTTTTTAAAAAAATAGAAAAAATCTATTTTTTTTAAAGAAAATCCCAATTTTTTTAGTTTTTTCAACAAAAATTGTCAATTTTAAATTTTTGTATGTATTTTGAATGAAAAATAAAAAATCTGGTCTTATAAATTAGCTCGGACGTTTCCGTTTCTTAAAAAATGGAAAAAAACTGTTTTTTCAAAGAAAATCTCAATTTTTTTAGTTTTTTTAACAAAAATTGTCAATTTTAAATTTTTGTATGTATTTTGAACCAAAAATAAAAAATCTAGTCTTAGAAATTAGCTCGGACGTTTCAGTCTCTTAAAAAAATTAGAAAAAACAGTTTTTCCAAAGTAAATCCTCAATTTTTTAGTTTTTTTTAACGAAAATTGTCAATTTTAAATTTTTGTATGTATTTTGAATGAAAAATAAAAAATCTGGTCTTATAAATTAGCTCGGACGTTTCTTAAAAAATGGAAAAAAACTGTTTTTTCAAAGAAAATCTCAATTTTTTTAGTTTTTTTAACAAAAATTGTCAATTTTAAATTTTTGTATGTATTTTGAACCAAAAATAAAAAATCTGGTCTTTGAAATTAGCTCGGACGTTTCCTTCTCTTAAAATAATGGAAAAAAACAGTTTTTTTGAAAGTTAATCCTCAATTTTTTTAGTTTTTTAATAAAAATTGACAATTTTAAATTTTTGTATATATTTTAAACCAAAAATAAAAAATCTGGTCTTAGAAATTAACTCGGACGATTCATTTTCTTAAAAAAATGGAAAAAATAATTTTTTTCAAAGTAAAACCTCAATTTTTTTAGTTTTTTAACAAAAATTGACAATTTTAAATTTTTGTATGTATTTTGAACCAAAAATAAAAAATCTGGTCTTAGAAATTATCTCGGACGATTCATTTTCTTAAAAAAATGGAAAAAACAGTTTTTTCAAAGTTAATCCTCAATTTTTTTAGTTTTTTAACAAAAATTGACAATTTTAAATTTTTGCATGTATTTTGAACCAAAAATAAAAAATCTGGTCTTAGAAATTAGCTCGGACGTTCCAGTTTCTTAAAAAAAGGGAAAAAAACAGTTTTTTCAAAGTTAATCCTCAATTTTTTTAGTTTTTTAACAAAAATTGTCAATTTTAAATTTTTGCATGTATTTTAAACCAAAAATAAAAAATCTGGTCTTAGAAATTAGCTCGGACGTTCCAGTTTCTTAAAAAAATGGAAAAAAACATTTTTTCCAAAGTAAATCCTCAATTTTTTTAGTTTTGTAACATAAATCATCAGTTTTAAATTTTGTATGTATTTTGAACCAAAAAGAACGAATCTGGTCTTAAAAATTAGCTCAGACATTTCCCTTAGATTTTTTTTTATAAATACCAAAAAAAATTAAATTAAAAATCAAGTTAAAGAAAAATTTCAAACTGCAAAACAAAAATTAAGAAAATTTTAAAGAACAAATTTATTTTAGATTAAAAAAAAACAAATATTTTAGTTGATATGTCAATAAATTTTTACTTACTCCCAATATCTTCCCGATTTCTTATATAGATCCAACGCTGATATTTCCCCTCCGCCGTTCGCCGCTGCTCTGGCATCTTCCATTATCTGATTTTTATCATTTTGACTAATATTCCTCGACGAACTAACTTCGTTTTCTCCATCTTCAGACGAATAATCTGAAGTTTTGTACCATTTATTATTCACCTTATCGATACCTTTCGATATCCTGCTCGATTTATTCGTAGATGTAACTTCATCTACCGTATCAGACTTCGATTCTTTCACTCTGTAACATAAATAATTTTATTTAAACAAATAATTTGAAACTGAAAAGTAATATCTAACAAATTTAGATCAGATCCTTAAAATAGTGTTGATAACATATCAAAAATGATGTCATCAATTAACAAAATATCTGTAACTGAAAATAAATTTTAAGAATAGGAAAAACATGGAAAATTATTGGTACTTATATAGACCTGTCCTTACAATATTTTAATACGTCATTTATTACACAAAACTATGCTCGGATTTTGTTAAAAAAAATCCAGAGAATTATTTTGAATTTTGCATTAACAGAAATCCCATAGGCGTATAAGGGATCTTTTTCTTTGCAAAATTTCAAATTAACTAAAAAAAATTATAATTTTTTAAAATGAACAAAAGTAACAGAGATTTATTTAAATAATTTTTCCAACGTAGTCGAGAATCCATTAGAACACTAGAATTTTCCGAATTTTCGAAATTTTAAAAAGATTTTCACCCCTTACACCTGCCCTTATAATATTTTAATGTGTCATTTATTACCCAAAACTATGCTGGGAATTTGTTAAAAAAAGTCCAAAGAATTATATTTTGTATTTTGCATTAACAGAAATCCCATAGGCGTATCAGTGATCTTTTTTTTTGCAAAATTTCAAATTGACTAAAAAAATATATAAGTGGATTAAAAATTTTTTTTTAGTATTTTTTTTAAATGAACACATCTATAGAAGTAACAGATTTTTTAAATATATTTTCAACGTAATGAAGAATCCATTAAAATTTTTCGAATTTTTGAAATTTTAAAAAGATTTTCACCCCTTAGACCTGCCCTTATAATATTTTAATGTGTCATTTATTACACAAAACTATGCTGGGAATTTGTTAAAAAAAAGTCCAGAGAATTATATTTTGTATTTTGAATTAACAGAAATCCCATAGGCGTATCAGGGATCTTTTTTTTTGCAAAATTTCAAATTGACTAAAAAAATATATAAGAGGATTAAAAATTTTTTTTTTGTATTTTTTTTTAAATGAACACATCTATAGAAGTAACAGATTTTTTAAATAATTTTTCAACGTAATGAAGAATCCATTAAAATTTTTCGAATTTTCGAAATTTTAAAAAGATTTTCACCCCTTAGACCTGCCCTTATAATATTTTAATGTGTCATTTATTACACAAAACTATGCTGGGAATTTGTTAAAAAAAAGTCCAGAGAATTATATTTTGTATTTTGCATTAACAGAAATCCCATAGGCGTATCAGGGATATTTTCTTTTGCAAAATTTCAAATTGACTAAAAAAATATATAAGAGGATTAAAAATTTGATTAAGTAATTTTTTTTAAATGAACAAAAATCTTTAGAAGTAACAGATTTTTTAAATAATTTTTCAACGTAATGAAGAATCCATTAAAATTTTTCGAATTTTCGAAATTTTAAAAAGATTTTCACCACTTAGAGACCACCTGCCCTTATATTTTAATGTGTCATTTATTACACAAAACTATGCTGGAAATTTGTTAAAAATGTCCAGAGAATTATATTTTATATTTTGGTTTAACAGAAATCCCATAGGCGTATCAGGGATATTTTTTTTTGCAAAATTTCAAATTGACTAAAAAAAATTATAAGAGGGTTAAAAATTTTATTCAATAATTTTTTAAAGTTAGCAAAAATCTATACGCGTAACACATTTTTTTAAATAAATTTTTCAACGTCAATAAGAATCCATTAGCGCACCAGAATTATTTTTTTTGTGATTTTTGAAAATGAACCAGAATAAATCCTTTTAGTAGATTATTTTTATATTAATCAATGGTTAAGATTGAATTTCATGATTAAAAGATTCTTTCTCATAGGCGTATCAGAGATAAAATTTCAAAGTGAACGAAAAGTTCTAACACCACCAAAAATTTTATTTAATGATTTTTAATGTAAAATGATAAAATTTTCAACGCACTTTTCACATCAAGACCAATAACTGACTCGTCAGCAGATTTTTCGAGTTAAAAAAAATTTTCAAACAATATTGGTACTTATACAAAGTATTTGCTAATTAATAAGTTGATATTTCCAGGCTTTTGAAAACCTCAATGAAAAAATTGTCAAATTAAAAAAAAAATGATGTTTTAAAATAAATAAAATAATTAACTTTTTGAACAGTAAATTAATTATTGAATCAATTATTATTATTCTGATTAAAGAACTTTTTTAATCCCCTAATTTCTTTTTTTTTTCAATACTTTTATTCATAAATTTTTTTAATAAGAAAATATTAACATTAAACATTTAAAAAAAATACAATTTTCTCTTCTCTTGAATTTTTAATAATGACCTGATGACTCAAAAAGAAATTTTTAGTAGGAAGCGAAAGAACCATCAATGCAGAGAGAAGAATTAAAAAAAGTGGAAACTCATTTTGTGAACAGGATATTAAAAAAATTCATTAACTATTTATATATTTGTTAAATTTTATGATTTTTATTATTTAGATTAGAACCCACCCCAAAATTTAGATAAAGTAAAAAAAATTTTGGTTTATAATGATAAAAATACAGATCATTATAATATATATATTTACTTTGAGATTTATCCGAGTTCCTAATTTTTATTTCCTATCCTGTATCCTTTTAGGCGACCGACTACTTAGAGTCGGGGGTGAGAGGTGGGTTCACCTTTTCTTTTTCCTTTTAATATCTAATATTTTTTATATACATAATTTGATATTTGTTGTAAAGCACAATCTTTTCACTTTTCAGACTTATTCATTCTTTAACAATATAATTAATACCGGCGTACATATAAGTTATCAGCATAATTTTAAATATAGTTTTTTTTTTTCTTTATTCGATTAATTGTGGTAAATGCTACTATTTGTGGAATGTTAATGCCGATGATAAATCATTAGATGTTAGCAGAATTTATTAGCAGCAATAAATTTTTTGGTTTTATCATACATAGTCCAAGTTCTATCAAGCCAAATCCTATAGTTAACCGAGACAAAGCCTAAAGGGACTATAAACTTGTTACAAAATAGGCTAGGTGGACCGAATCTAAAAATTCTGTCAAAACATCCTGTGTTTTATAAGATATTTGTTAATTTTAAGAGACATTGATAAATACTTAATAACATTTGTTACAATTAGATACTGTTTAATATTAATAGATCTAATGGTAATTTTTACTAACATTATTCTTATAGTGATTAACTAATGTTGTTGTTGTTAATATTGATTAATTGTGTAAATTACTATAAATAAATAAACATCTGAGTTAAATATGTGAAGTTATAACACGAAAACTACAAATGAAACTGGATAAACTTAAGTAATCAAGTTTTAAGTTATAAAATTTTAAGGCTAGTATCAGAATAATGTTCAAATACTAAAAATTAAATCGTTTTTTATATTGATAGTTGAAGATTGATAACATGTTTAATTCAAATTCCTAACAATTTTCTTTATTATTTATAAGTAATTTACTACATGGTCACGAGTTACTAAAGAATTTGCAAAATATTTATGTTTAAATGCATTTATCGTTAACCAAGTTGTATATCGATTTAGTATCTTTTGTAATTCAGATCTCGTAATGAAATTTACGTTTATCTAAACCTCAAAAGTTAAATAGAAAATGGTATTAAGAAATGTAACAATTAAAACTTTGGCTAAAAAAAATTTACTCACTTATAAGTAGTTGTCCGTCTTGTAACACGAACACTGTTTTCTGCTAAACTTTCTTTATCGAGAAATTCTTGACTAAATCCTTCCACCGAAAATGGGGTCAGAGATCTTGATTTTCTTGATCTAGTTTCCATAGCAGCGAGCTTTTAGTAAGCTCTTCCTGTAACAAGAAGACATGTTAAAATCCACTTTAATACTGGCATCTGGTTCAAAGATGTTAAAAGAAATTAGTCCTCCCCTTGAGGTTCTAAAAATAACTCTCGATGTGTACTTTTTTTAAAGAACTGCCCGTTGGATTGCGTTACTCAAAAATCATTGCATAAACAAATCCTATAATGTTTACATTGAAATATTCATATAGAGCTAATAACATAACCATTAAAACATTTTTACAAATCATTTTTATTCTGATATTACTTCACAATTTTAAGAAAATATACATGCAATGGACATAAGGGCACCTTCATGTTATTTATAACTTCCAGAACAAATCGAAATACCCCATATAACTTTTAATATTGGAACCACAATAAAAACATATAGATAAATTACTTACCACATTTAAATTAATTTGTACTTATATACAATAGTCAGTTTTCATACAAAAAATCACACCTAAAAAACGATTTCCCAAACGAAAACTTTAAATGCAATGGTGACGTCATACGAATATAAATAAACATCCATGACGCAATGTTGCCATATTTGACTTTGGACTAAACCGTTTTTCGTTAAAAAATATTTTACGATTGGCTGGATCATGGATATTTTAGAAAACAGCGTGATATCCAACCAATCAGTTGATGATAATGTAACCTTGATGCCGTAACGAACATCGATAAAACAAGAAGCAAAATTATACATAAAAAAAAACTAAAAATAGTTTGTTTATTCACTAGAG
The DNA here is from genome assembly GCA_963243735.1 of Neocrepidodera transversa. Taxonomy (NCBI): domain Eukaryota; kingdom Metazoa; phylum Arthropoda; class Insecta; order Coleoptera; family Chrysomelidae; genus Neocrepidodera; species Neocrepidodera transversa. Next base: position 1,725,720 of record OY725355.1, on the reverse strand, counting down.
TAAATATACGATAATAGTTCTTACGTATTAATTGTATTAAGGTTTATTGTCGTTTCCACTTTCAAAAACTTTTAATTTGTACAGGAGCGGTTTTAACAAAAATTATATTAAAGCAAGAGTGTTTTGTACTTTTTTTATAACAAATAAGCTACAAAGTTTTCATTTATCTTTAGAGCACGCTATCTTGGTTCAAAATATTTACCATTTTCCTGTATAATTGTTATACTTATTATAACAGTTTAAACAAATAAAAAAAGTAACCATTCAAATAATTAAAATAATCTTAAAACACACCTGTAAATTTTAGTTTGCATATATCTCCGCCAACATGGCGCTGCAAACATTGACATAGTTGCTTCACGTGTCAATTTGTAAAACCACTGTTGCCAGTAAAATAATAAAATCTATAAATTTATGGACAGCATTGTAGTATATTTCAGCATAAAAAATTATTACTTCGTTTTTAACTTATGAAAATAAAAAAACATTATATTTTGACTTTTGAAAAATGATTATGCGCAAAGCAATTGACTGACACTGACAACACTGCTTCAAAAGTCAAGTAAACGTCACCATTCTGGAAATTTACTTTTACGGTAACCTAAAATTTGATTTTTTGTTGTATTAAAAAATAATTTTTAATGGGAACCGAGGAGAAAATTAATCCAGCTCCAACAGAGGATGCACCAACTAAACAATCGCAGTCGGAGCAACTTCAACCATTTACACTGGAAAGTAAGTTAATTTAATTAAGGTTAACTAATTTTGTTGACATCTGGTTCATTTCAGTTTTAAAATTAATTAAAGATTCCCAACAACAACACGGTCTTAGACATGGGGATTATCAAAGGTATAGGGGTTATTGTTCTAGAAGGATTAGTAGATTAAGAAAGGTATTAAAAATTCCACAAGGAGATAGAAGACACTTTAAAAAACGTGATGTCACAGATGCTCATATAACAAGTACTAGAGCAGATGATAGATTTTTACACATTCCTTTAATGTTGACGGAAAGATGTTGGGCTTATGCAATGCAGTTAAGACAAGAGGCCAATACCGAACAAAGAAAAAAGTTTCATTTAGTTCAGAAACTACGAAAAGCTTGTGTATATGCATTACAGTTGGATGAGCTTTGCAAGGTTAGAATTATAAATAATAATATAGATATACATAATAATTATTTTTTTTTAGCAAGAGAGATGTGATGTTAGAACTAAACTTGAAGCCCAGGCGTATTTAGCCTGGATACAAGGTTCTTTACAATTTGAATTGCAACTTTGGCAACAAGCCGCGGAGAATCTTAAAAAAGCTCAAGTTATTTATGAAAAAATAGCTTCTACTCTGTCTGAAGAAGAACAACTTCCCTATAAACAAAGAGTGGAAGAAATTAGTCCCAGTTTGCGTTATTGCGCTTATAATATTGGCGATGAGAAAGCTGTTGATTTATTGGAGCTACGCAGCCAAGGAGTTTTAGAGAATTTCGATGCACTCGTGACTCAAACTCAAGAAAAAACTGAGGATGTTTTATACGAAGTAAAATGGTTTAACTTAAAAATACCAGTAAGAGTTGAACGAATTCGAGTATTTTTAGTAAGCATCGAGGGCTTAAACGATTCTTTAGTTCATGCGGAAGATAACCAAGGCAAAATTAAGATACTTGAAAATTTGTTTATTGATCTTAGAGATATAATAAGTTTAGCCAGAGATAGTGCTCGTGCTGAAAAAATCACTGCCAAGCAAGTAAAGGAGTACCAGTTGCTGTTAGCTTATTTACTATCAATTCGTATTGAAAGGACTTCACAGAGAAACTTGATTTTAATTTTACAAACAAGGTAAATATATTTATTTAGAGTATAAAATTATGTTCATTTTATGATCAGTTATTTCCATCGGTAATACTTCTACTATTTGTTCTTTAAATGCTATTCCCAGTAAAATAAGCGGTTTAAATTGATGTTGTAAAAATATTTTTAAATATCTGTCATAGTACCCACCTCCGTGGCCTAAACGACAACCATCTGTGGTAAATGCTACTCCTGGTACAATCATTAAATCTAAACCTAAAAAATATCAAAATAAATTATATTTATCTTGATTTACAGCTTTTAATTACCTTTTTGAATAGCATTTTCCCTTTTATCGTCGAAAGAAGGTTGTCTAATTTTCCATTTGCTAAATGGAAGTGAAGCCCAATCTTCCATGGAATATAACTCAACCATTTCCATGAGTCCATTTTTATTACATCTACATACAAATAAAATTTAAAAGATAAAACCGAAAACTATAATTTTAATACTAACCTAGGCACAAAACATTTTTTTCTATCTTCAAGTATTTGTCTTACGATTGGTTCAGTATTTATTTCTTTATCGTTACTTAAGTAAATCGATATTTGTTTAGAGTTTTTGTATTCTGGTAATAAAAATAGCTAAAACGAAATAAACTTAAGAAAAAACTAATCTGTTAAAAATAAATTTGTAAACAATCCGAATTATGTATAATTCCGAATTGGAAGTAGGAATTTTATAACTCTGAGTTGTAAATCGGAATTTTTGTATAATTTCGAGTTACAAGCAGGTCCGGATTGTTTATAATTTATAAGTAAATTAGAATAATATGGCATTTTAAAAATTTATTCCAACTTACTCTTTCTCTAACCTCTTTTGATTGCTTGTTTTTTTCTTCTATTGAGATTCTGGCTAACTTTTTCGCAATTTCTGCCCTTACAGCGGCTTTGGCAACTTTAACTTGTGACATTGTAGATGTTATATTACTATAGAATCTCATTACAATTTTCCGACCGTTGAAAAAAAAATGACCAAAACAAGTTCATTTATTGCACATTTAAAGTTTGTAGGTACCTAATAAACAAATCTTGTACTGACGGAATATATGAATTTTAAAGTATGTATTTTATTAATTTCGTAGTGATATCTTTGTTTTTTTTTTCATTATCTTATCACCCAGTGATTCTAACTATGCTCTGTTGCCTAATCCTTGAAAAATGGTGACCAACTTTCAGAATTAGAATTAAATAACTATTTAATTCTATAAAAAAAGAATCTTATAATTTTTAATTTTAGTTAGTGTGTCATATTCCTACAATAATAAAAAATCTTTAAATTTCGTTTAGCCATTCTACTGATTGTGTTTATGTGCAACACTGTAAATGAAACAATTCCAGTAGCTGCACCAAAACCAGTAGCGTGCTTAAATAACAATTTTAACTTGTCAATTTAATAAAATTATAGCGAATACTAGGTCCTATATGATTATAACATTTTTAGGAAACCCCAGGATTGTGTTCGCCTACTTGACATTAACATTCAACAAACTAATGAAATATCACAAAACGAAGCTATTAAGGATAATACAGAGATTCAAAAATTCTACGAATCGCAAATAAAAGCGTACAGAACACTGAGATCTTATTATTTGGCCAAAGCGCAAATAGCTCAGAAACGTTGGAAGGAGGCAGCTGTTTTGTTCGATTCTGCGCATAAATCTATACAGGCATTCAAACAAGGTAAATTATGGTGTACTTCAATTTATTTTAGATGTTTAATTGAAATATTTTTAGTTTCATTCGTCTCTGAACTGACCGAACTATTAAAATTAGTTAACGAAAAATCAGAAATAGATTTAGCAACATCCAAGGCTAATATGATATTGGATCAAAAATTGGACGAACCTGCAGTACCGTTTCCACAAAAAACTTATAAGAACAAAAAGCCGCTGTTCGATAGATTGGATGAATTTAGAGAAGATGCTCAGTTATTGTCGAAAAATCCTAATTTGGTAACTCTACCGCCGCCCATGGAACCCGTACCTGCCAAACCGCTATTCTTCGATTTGGCATTGAATTTTGTAGAATTTCCAGATCTGTCGGATAAGTTAGAAGGATCGCAACCGAAACAGAAACAGGGAGCTGGTATTTCTGGTTTTGTTAAAGGACTTTGGGGCTGGGGGAAATAAATAATTTAATAGGTTTATAATGGTTTTATAAATAATTTTGAATAAAATGTGTTACAATTTATTTGTTTTTATTCTTCCCTAACTCGTATTTTTTATTAAGAAATATTTTGGCAAATAAAATTTAATTCAGAAAGGAAATAGAAAAATTTAATTAAAACAGAAAGAAAAGAAAACTGACCTGGCCTTAGTTTCATTTTTCATTATACCATAAATTAGGTGTATGCAGGAATTTTATGTTTAACAAGATTCTTCATTATCAGGGCAGGACCCACACACAATTTTACACTAATTAAAATACGACTACAAAATTATCAGACCTAATAAATGCACTTGTTAGTTGTTAGATTATTTATTTTTGAAATTATAAAAATTTTAATGTCACTGTCAATGTCAAAATTGTGACTGTTTTAATGATTAATACAGCTAATATTTTTTCTTCTTTTTTATAAACTATATTGTTCTTTTTTATTAAAAATTTTTCAACTCGCAGCTATTATTGAGTAAAATCTGATTACTTTGCGTTTGAATCTAAAAATATTAGTAGAAATGAGCATTTCGCTCGGTGGAAGCGATTGGCCTTGCAAATTGCGGATGCCCTTAGAGGGAAAAATCTCCTAGCGCTAGATGGCACTGTAAATGACAAAATGTCGGATTGAGGTGTGAACAACAAATAATTTCGTCATTTGATCTCTTGTACATCGTAAAAAAATAGTCAGAAAGCAAACAAATCTAAACGAAGAAAAGATTTTTAGTTGAATTTAAATTGTTTACAATTAGATCAAAGGTTTGTATTTGGAGTTTTTTATAGAGTAATTGGGTAATTTTTTAGTTCGTCATTACCAGTTTCGATCACTTCTCTCTTTCTTATTAATTTTTGAATATTGATAATTAAACACAGGAAGAGTTCTGGCTAGGAAAGGATCCGATTTTTAAACGTTTTCTCTATATTGTTGAAGTCACATTATTAATAATCACAAATAAATTAGTATGAATAGAAGACTTATGGAAACTATGGAACTTAACAAATGCTGCAAATAAACATGTACTTTGATATCCTATTTTCAAGATTTTCTTTTATTTCTAAACTGCCTTGGGATCCAAATGATATTTGAAAATAAACACACGCAATTTGTTTATTGTTCACACCTCGAGTGGTTCCAACGATCAAAGATAGATGTCGCCCACTCTGAGATTTTTCAGTACAGCGTAGCTGGCACAATAAACAGTTACGCAAAACGAAAAATTATTTTTATATTTTTTAATTTGATATAAATAAAACTTCAAAATTAACATAACGGTACTTTTGTTTTCAACCAAAAACCAGTAATTATGTCATAACGCACAAACGTTTCGGAAAGGGTTTTACAAAGTAAATTACGATAAAGAAATATCTGTTATATCTTTCATGTCAGTTTATCTGTTTCCATATAGATGGCAATACTAATAAAATTGGATTCGGATAAATGTATCATTTTTGAAAAGAAAGAATTTGTTTATCTTAATAATTTTACGTTTCAACAGAATTTTCTACTTCTGCTACTTTTTCTTGAGCTGCATCTTTTACTTCTATAACCGTATTCAAATTTGGAAGTTTAACAGATTTCTTTGGTAATCCATTTATTTCAAGTTTGGCCATCACGACTTGTATTGAATTGAAAATTTTTTGGTAACTTAAATCGTCAAAACTTTGCAGATTGCTTAAAGTAGCTTTCAAGTCGGTATAGCTGTTAAAAGAAGACAGACCTTCCCGAATGGCACCTTAAAAAAATAAATGTTAATAGAAATTATTGTTCGTTGCGCCATCTGGTGTTAATATTGGAAACCGATTTAATATAAAGTTTTACAGTGTTGCCACATTATTTAGTTTTCTGTAAAGTATCAAACGAATTATATGATTTGAAAAAAAAGATAGTGATATTTATTACCTTCAGCGACAAGCAGTGACGTAACTCGTGGTATAAAAGCATCTTTTTTCGCTATTCGACGTTTTTTTTCTCGTTTGGATATAAATATTTCCGTTAATATTCTATCCTCTTGATCATCATCAATTGTGTCTTTTGATTTAGAAGTACAAACTACACTTTCAATAGCCGCTATACGTTTATTAATTTCTTTAAGTTTTTTATTTATATCTTCCTGAAGTACCGGCAACGAAACTATATGTTTTAATTCAAATTTATTATTTTTTTCTTCGTTAGGGTTTTGATCTTTTTTAAGTTGACTTATCGAAAAATACCTTTCCAATGAACTACCATGTAAAAAAGGCATTTTTGAATTAGTTTTTTTTAAAAATTTCGACTTTCCTTTCAATCCCCATTTTTCGAATTTATCCGAGATGCGTCGTAACGATTTTATTTTGGATTTTTCAATTTTTCTTAACGAGTTAACTTCTTGCGGTGTTTTTACATTTCTTTGAAAGTTATTGTGAATTGAAGTTTTTTTTAATTTATCCACTGACGGTTTTTTTGTATTAAAATTTTCTAATTTAGTATGTTTAAATTTTTCTGAATTATTTTGTGTTATTGGTAACGTTTTGGTACTAATTTTTTTAATTATATTTAAATTTTGTTCCGTTGGAAAAAGGGGATCAACTTTTTTTGTAATGGGTAATGGTTTTTTTTCTTCTTTTGATGTAATTTCTTCATTAATTTTAGATAATTTAATACCATTTACCAAAGGAGATGGTTTGTCATTATTTTCCACTTTTCCAAGCACATTATCCTGTTGAGATTTACAATTTTTTATATCTTCCGAGATTCCTTCCAACGACATTTTCATATTTTTTTCAAATTGTCTACCTTCTACAGATGTTTTTGAGTTAAGTGACGATTTATCTGGAGATTTTACTTGCTGACAAGATTTATTAGGTTCTTCTTCAATTTGAATAGGTGCGTTAGTTTGGATTTGTACATATAATGTTACCAGTTTCCGAAGAGTTACCGTTTTGGAGTTAATAACATCTTCCAAGATTGCGAGTAACTCTGAAGTGAGTCCTTCTTTACTATATTTAAAATCAGTTAAAGGAGCCGGCATGTTTAGAAACAATTTTTACATATTTTTATTTTAATATACTTGAAATTTTGAAATTTATTAAAAAAAATTTATACTGACATTATTAATGTCACTTTAAAATTGTTTGATTTTTATTGATAAAGTTTACAATCTGGCAACCTGTAAAAAGGAAAAACATTTATAATTAGTTGTCACTTGTCAGTGAAATGTCATTAAGAATTATTGAGAGAACTACTTTCCGTTTAAAATAAACATAAAATATATATTAACAATGAATTTAGATCCAATTGATTTCTTTCCTGGATATGATCCTTGTCGATGTATCACCGTTCAAAGAAGACAATCATCTTGTTCAAGTAAGTAACATAAAGAATAGTCACTTTACGTATTAGTATTTTTATTAACATTTTTACACATATAATGTTTAAATTAAAGATAAGTATCTCCGTTTATTTATGGAATTTATTACATTAATGGTGGTTTAAAATATTTATAAAAAATTACTTTTCTGTTTTCAAATTATTTGTTGTCAGTTGTCATGTCATATAAGCGCATCGGTGATGGACAGCAAAAAGCGACCTAACCTATACCAAAACGATAACTTTTTACTTTTATTTATTTTTCACAAAACGAAGAACTGTCGTAACTTCAACTTTAACCCCCCTCAAGCCTCCGTTCTTCTTCTCTCCGTGACCTTCTTTTGGCCTTTTTCTATTTGGTTATAACATTAGCCTTGTCTATAACTCTTTTCGTTTCTAGTTTATAATTATTGTTCTGTCTTTAACGCAGGTTTGTTCATACTCGAGAAACTCCAATACTTTTATTAAAAATACTATTACCGGTTTGTTTGGATTTTTCTAGATATTTGGACGAATCTCATTGCCGTATTATTCTCAGTAATAGTTTGTGCAGCTGGATTTTACTGTAAGTGTTACAAGTAATGTTTATTAACTTTGCAACAGCCTAAAATTTTTATTAACATTTTATTCTTTTTGATAATTTTTTTTTAAAGATTATGAAATCATTGGCAAAGATGTTTTTGATTCTTGGAAAAGACCAATGTACGATCAAGACGTAGAAAAAGTAGACCCATTGGAAAAACTTCAGGAAGAAATAGAAATGTTAAAAGGGAAAGTTGATCAATCGGAAACTTGGAGGTATATTATTTAAAAATAATATATTGGGAAATTTATAAATTGCTGTATATTTTTTTAGACAACATTTGGAAGATCTTTATCTAAAAATTTATCATAAACAAGAATCTGCATTCGAAAAAAAATTAGAAGAAGCTTTAGATTTGTTCGATTCTGATAGAATCGGATTATTTGGTAAATTTTGTTTTATAAAATCTTTCTTGGTGTACCGGGGATTCCCATTATACTCACTAGATTTTTTTTGTTTAAGATTATGCAGCTATTTACGCCAGCGGTTCAATATATTCAACCCCCAACACAATCGCTTATCCAATAAATAAAACTATCAGTTTTTTTAATTTAATAAAATATAGTGTTTTGTCAAATCCCGATAATTTGCTAGAACCTCATAACGTACCAGGAAGCTGCTTTGCTTTCGTCGGCAATAAAGGAAGAATTCGTATAAAATTGGGCAAAAAAATTACCATACAAGCAGTTTCCATGGACCACATAAGATTGTACGAAGATAGAAGCAGCGCCCCAAAAGATTTTAAAGTTTATGTAAGTCTCATAATAAATTTTAGTTTTATAAGACAATTTAAAATTTTGTACTAGAACTAGCACTCTAGTCTGTTTCTTTATGTCGACTATCAGTATATCTTTTTCATCATCATCGCATAAGCTTTTCCATCCATTTTTATCAATCTAGTTACTTTTGTGACATTTAATAATGTCAGCTGTCATCGATATGACATTTGATAGACTAAATAAGACACCGTACTTCTAGATTTCCGTGTTTCTAACCTTGAACGAAGTTTTCCACCTTTTTCAAGGTTATCGAGTTTTCAAAGAAAAATTTATAGGGGAATGATGTGTCTTTTTTTAATTCAAGAGTGCTTCATTTTTACGATTTATTTACACTGTTTATTCTTGTAACTTCGTTAATTTAATTTTATGCAGGGATTGACTGATCCTGATAAAGAAGAATCGGGAAAATTGCTGGGAAGTTTTATATACGATATTAACGGAAGACCGATTCAAACATTTCAAATCTATAACAATCCAGTTTTTGAATACGTAGAATTACGTATTTTGAGCAACTATGGCAAAGAAGAATTTACTTGTGTATACAGATTCAGAGTTCACAATGCTTATGTTCAAATTTTAACTTATTAATGTAAATTTTGTGTTATTTAATTCCAATAAAACGTTTTTTTTAATTTCGTAAAGTGTTTATTTTTATTTAGTAAATTATTCCCTCAATCGGTTATTAAAAGCCGTCGAATATAAAGTAAGTAGGAAGAAGCATACTTTCGCTCGAAGAAACGCGATGGGTCTTGCAAATGGCGGATGACACTATATATATTCTACTATAAAAGCTCAATGGCCTTAAAAAGGGTGGCAAACTTCGCAACGTATTCCTGGTCTGACTTTTATTTTGTGGCCTATACGAATATAAGTTATTCGGATAGTTACCAATTGATCGGTTGATACTAGGTCTTATTTTTTTTTATTAATAAAAAGTTTATATATTTGTAATACAGATTATTTTTATTTACCGGAGTTTTTGTTAAAAGTTTAGCGCAGTTTTTTATTTAAATTACGACTCCGTAACGGTAACTGCCAATCAAGTATGTCCAGACAAGAAGAAGTAATTACAAAGAAAGAAGAAAAACTGACATAACCTATATACTTCAACGTATACACAATTATAAAATAGATAAATATGAATTAAAAGACATAATAAGTACCTAATGCGATGTAAATAGTGCTTCAAAATGATTTTCACGACTGCTTTATTAACGTCCTGCTTAAAACTTTTACTTATTCCTTCATAGTAAGCATATAGGAATTAAAAATTCTAAAACAATCTTTATAGGTACTTAATTATTTTTCAGTCGTTCAACTGATTTCGAAGTCCATAGAAATTGGTTGGCTATAACACATAGTTTACCAGTAAATAAATGGTATTTCGAAGCCACATCACAATGGACATTAGATTATCCACCACTTTTTGCTTGGTTCGAGTACATCATGTCTTTTGTAGCTCTTATATTTGATCCAAAAATGCTTAATGTTGAGCACCTTAATTACTCGTCAGAGAAGACTGTTTTATTCCAAAGACTTTCTGTTATCGTTACTGATTTAGTATATACCTTAGGTGTTTTTATGTAAGTAAAAATATAATTTTGAATGATTTAAATTTATTAAAAAAAATTTCAGGTATTGCTCATCGTTATCAAAAAGTTGGGGTAAAGATGTAGTTTTACCAATACTTTTATTAACGAATTGTGGATTGTTAATGGTAGATCATATACATTTTCAATATAATGGTATAATGTATGGTATTTTATTGATTTCTATAGCATATATGATGAGAGTGAGTTTTTATTTCAATTTATCTACATTATCAAACCATAATTATATTTTTTTAGGAAAAATATTTACATTCTGCATTCTGGTTTATAATTTTGTTAAATATGAAACATATTTACATTTATATGGCTCCTGCATATTTTATTTATTTGTTAAGGCATTACTGCTTGCAGGGACCTTTAAAATTGGATAAAATATTGCTATTTAGTAAACTTAAAAAAATTGTAGTACTTGGATTTATTGTACTTAGTGTGTTTTTAATAACATATTTACCATTTTATGACCATATTCCACAAGTAAGACTGTTAAAATATTTTTTAACTTGGTACAATTTTTTTAAATATTTTTAGGTACTTTCTAGGCTATTTCCCTTTAAAAGAGGTTTGTGTCATGCTTATTGGGCTCCAAATATCTGGGCAATTTATAATACTTTTGATAAAGTTGGATTTTCCTTAGGTACCTAAATAAAATGTTTTTAGCATTTAATTTTTAATCTATATATTTTTTTAGCTTCTATAATAAATAAGGAATTGGTAAAAAATACAACAGCTTCAATGACAGGGGGTTTGGTTCAAGAATTTTCACATTCTGTATTACCAAATATTACTCCAACAACTACGATTATTATAACAGCATTATTTATGATACCATCGATGATAAAATTATTTCTATTAAATAAACAACCCATTAATTTTTTAAGGTGTATGATAATATGTGCTCTAACTTCTTTTTTATTCGGTTGGCATGTACATGAAAAAGCTATTTTAATGGCCGTTATTCCTTTAAGGTAAGTAAAAATACTAATAAAATATATTTGTTTTAATTATCATTTTTTATTACAGTATATTATCTGTTATGGATGTGAAAGACGCTAAAATTTTCCTATTACTCTCCACAATAGGACATTACTCTCTATTTCCTCTTTTATTTCCCTCATCTCTTTTGCTCGTTAAACTTTTACTCCTCATACTCTACACTTTATACTCTTTCCATAGTTTATCAACTCTTTATACATCTCATATGCCTAAAGTTTGTAAATTTAGCCTACCACTTCTTAATCCTTTAGAGAGTTTCTACTTACTAGGATTTATTGGAATTTTTCTTTACGAAAATCTAATCCATGTTGTTTTGGGTCTAGATCACAAGTTACCTTTTCTTCCGTTAATGATAACTTCTGTTTATTGTGCAATTGGAGTTATATATTGTTGGATTTATTATTATTGGAATTTTTTGAATTATGAGGATGGGCAAAGGACAACCAAGAAAATTAGTTAGTACATTAACTAGTGAATGATACTTAGTAACACAATAAATATATTATTTTTACTAAAATTGCATTTTATTTGTGTATTTACGTTTTAACAAATAAAAAACAGTAGGTTTGGTAGCACTGAAGTTAGACGAGTGAAACATACATTTTGTGTAAAAACAAAAACAATACATAGCATTGACGTAGAAGATTTCTATTTTAACAATCACTGGAAAGTATATCCCATATGTTGGGAAAGCACCTATCCGGATGCCTGCTTTCTTGCGTACAATTTTAATTAAGGATATGACGAGAGGAGAAATAAATATTTTCATACCTGTTAGATCACCTCTATTATAACAGCCAACCACTTTGTCCTGCGTTCCAATGGTGCAAAAATCTATGATTTAACACAGTTGGTATTCTAAAAAAGAGTACACTGTCTCTATTTGCTCTGCTACCACAGTTCATCACAATGCACGTCCGCCCCATTGAAATATAAGTTTACCAAAACCAAAAAATGTTCATCAATACAAATTTCTTAATTCCACGTTAAAATTGTTTCAATTATTATTTACTTAATTACGAATATAAAGCAAACCCCTAATTTATTGTTAAAATCATTTAAAAACTATCCAGACACTTTAATTCACTGCAAATTATCGGTACACAAACACACTACAAACTTTTGTATGCCTACAAAACCGCGCCATTTTTTCTCTGTTTGACATTGACACCCGGTAGTGCCAACCAATCAGGCATCTTTTAGCGTCACTCAACATTTACGATCATTGTCATGTAATTATGTACATGCCAGTGAGTTTAATAGTTGTTTCGGACCATCTGTATCTCTCTCAAAAAAATATCGCAGTTAGAAATAGCGCTAGTTTCAAAATATACGCCATTTTCACTCTTTTATGTGTCGATGGTTACAGCCCAGTATAACCACAAAACAAATAAAACAGAATGAAGAGTCTCCACAGAACAAGGACGCGCAACACAGTAGATGTTGTATCAGTATGGCTCCTCTTGATCTTTTTTAAGACAGAAATTTAACCTTGACGCCATTTTGCGAAACCTAATTCACAGTTTTGTCAAATGTAACACAACCAAAATTGTCATCAGGACCTTCATTATTGAAAAATAGTTAAAAACAAGTACTATTTACTTCTATAACGTTTTGTTTTGTTACATGTGTCATCTGTCAGTTTTTGTTATTTGTCATTATTTATGCGAAATGGGCAGTTTAAAATATTAAAACAACTGATCATTAATATTTATTAGTTATTTAATAGACTTTTTTTAATAGGGATTGAAGAATAGGAAATTTATAAAATTCTTTGTCTATTTCAGATATTTTTAGATTTAGACATATGAATTGTAACGTTTATTAGTAGGGCAATATTCTGCATATTCTTCCCAAGTGCATCCTGAAGATTTGCAGCATTCGTGGGTAATTGAAGATCCGGATCTGCGTTCCAAACTTCGCCGAAAACGTAAAATACGTTTGGCTTGCTTTTGCGTTTGCCAAGGAAAATCAACTAAAAACAAAATTAATAAAAAATCTCTATCTATAAAATATTTAATATTTACTTTCATTCTCGGTGTCATAATTATCTTCAAATGATTTAGAACTGGGATCATTTCTTTTGGTAATTCTGTAAATATCTTTTTCACATGCCCAATACAAATGCTTTATTAATGTATCTCGACATCTGGAGAACTTCTCTTGGTGCCAGGCATTTTTCCAATCAGAATGAGTTCTAAAAGAATAAATAAATCTATCAAGACTGTCAAATATTACAAAATTACGTTAAAGAAAGCAATTTTGAATCTGTTGAAAGAAAACAATATTTAAGATGCTACTAATTAGTAAGCATATTGTGGTTTTTGAAGTTCCTAATAATTAGTATTTTTAAGTTCTAACAGTTGGTATTGTTATGACTTGTGGGAGTTATAAATCTGTCAATATATGATTGCCAGCTTAAAAAAAACACAGTTTCACTATGCGATTCTCCCCGGTTTTAATTTATAATGAACTTGTCGAAGCTGTGTGAATACACGTAGAAACCGAAAATCTGAAAATCTTCGTTGTCCTATTTGTGTTCGCACGTGCTTGTTTGACGTGATATTTGCAGTGTTGCCTATGTCAAATATATTTTAAAACAGGTTCTTTGGCTTAAGAAAAAGAAATACAATTTGTACTAATAAGTATGAAGAAAGCATAAATATATATTACTAAATTGTATGTCATTATTCCAAAATTATTCTAAATATCCGCCTGCTAACAAGATTAAAAAAAAATCACAATTGTCCTGAAATTATCTGTAACTAGGATAATTATCCCACGTTTGGCATCAATGTTTTTCTGGTGTGACTTTTTCACGAGTGGCTAAAACCTGACCACGGCTCCGCTCTTTTGGTATAGTGCCGATTTGCATTTTATAGTAAATCTTGTAATTTTTTCGTTTTATTTTCATCAAGACCATCTCTTTTTTAGAAGGTTTTTGTCAGAGTCTACCCCAAGTAACTGTCAAACAATTATGTCGAGTCAACAATTTTGAATATTTAAGAAAGAAGAAACAGTGACATAACCTTTAACGTGGTAACGCATTATTGTTTAAATACAATTATAAAATATGAATTAAAATAGATAAAAAGTACTTAATTAGATGTAAAAAGTGTTTCAAAATGATTTTCATAATTGCCTAATTATTTTTCATTCGTTCAACTGATTTTAAAGTTTGCAGAAATTGCCTGCGACTACACACAGGTAAATAAATGGTTTATATTTTTATTTTCCTAAATCAGGTTTCCTTTTCGTATTCGGAGGGCCCCCTCAATTTTTCAAATACGGCACTAGATTTTATACCCTTCTGATAGCTTATTAATATCTCACCTTAAACTTTAATTACAAAATTTTATTTTAATAACATTTCGTTAATGAAAAAGCTATTTTCGGTGTTTCTTTTTATTTGAAAAAGAAATTGGTTTCTGCTATAATTAAAATAAATCAGCTGTAATAATTTACCTAATTATATATTTTCTATTTGTATGATTAACAATTTTAAAAACCTTCCAGATTCACTAAAAAATTAAATAATGTAAAAAAAATAATTAAAGTAAAAAAAAAACTCCAAAAAGGGAAACTCAATTTAATACATTAAACAACTTCTTTATTAGAAGTGTTTGGAAAGTTGGGTAAGATTTCCCCCCTCTTCATTTTTATCGTGCTATAATGACATCATTAGATATTATTTTCTTCCAGTTCAATTTTTATAATTTTCAAAACTAATTAATAAATATTTAGAAAGTTTCATACTAGTAACAAGTAAATAAGGCGTATTTACCTTTCTCTGAAAACCATTTCCAAATCATTTTCCGATCGACTTCCGTCGGTGATATCAATAAAAACACATATCGCAGCAAACGTAGACACTTGCAACCACATTTCATAAATTTTTTCCTTTCACATGAGTTACTAATTAATAAATTTTCCAATTGGCGTAAATATGTATTTTTTTGTATATGAAAAGTTCTATAAGAGCGTTAGAATTGAACTGGCCGTTAGAGTAAAAGTTTTTCCAGGTCAGAAAAATGCGAAAAACGAAAAGGAAATTTGCGCATGTTTCTTCGTACCCGCAAGAATTAAATCTTTTCTTATAAATCGAATGGTAAACAGCGATACAATTGAGTCCATAAATTTACCCAAGAGGTGTTTTACGACAATCTCGACATATTTAATTGGGTAATTTATCGGCACATAGTAAATTTATTCTCTCGAGCCGATACCTTTATTGCTTGTTGGTTGCTCTTTTTTGGGTGGAAACTACAAACATCCCACATTTATTGGTTTTTTTTAGAATGTTATACCGCGGAAGTAGAAAAAAATTGTTATTGAACTTTTAAATTAACGTTTCGATTTCTTTTAGGGCATCCTCATAAATATAATTAATCCCCATAACTTTTAAATTCGTA
Source organism: Neocrepidodera transversa (assembly GCA_963243735.1). Classification (NCBI taxonomy): domain Eukaryota; kingdom Metazoa; phylum Arthropoda; class Insecta; order Coleoptera; family Chrysomelidae; genus Neocrepidodera; species Neocrepidodera transversa. The sequence goes on along the minus strand of OY725355.1, from coordinate 1,709,997 downwards.
TATATATTTTTACTAAATTTGGCATACAGTTAAATTAATAACTGAAAATATTTAACTTATTTTCACAATTGCCAAATTCAAAAATACAACTAAAATAAAAATTTTAGCAGTGTCGTACAAAATAGGGAGAATTAAAGTGGCCCTTATTTTTTAAGTAAATTCGTCATATTTTATAAAGATTCTCCAGTTACAATAAAACACGCTGTATATGCCCTTTTTCCATTGCCAAAGGGAAACCGTATTGCTGAATTTCTAAGTTATTTTAAAATAAAATATCCTGTATATCAGTTAGAAGGAATATTTTATTAAAATGTTTTAATTGTCATATTTTGTGTCAAGAATTGTTTAATTAGAATATGTACAATTATTAATAAAACACCCTGTATGAATTTTAAAGGTATGGGAAATAATTATTTTAAAATTTTTAAATAAAACATCCTGTATATCGGTTAGAAGGAATGTTTTCAGTTAAATCTTCACATTTCCTAATATTCGTTCCATGGAACAATTATTAATAAAACACTGTATATATTCCCTCTGTACTCGAAGTTATAGGGAAAATAACCAAATAACAAAGTTAAAACTATTTGTGGTTTTTGGATTTTTTTAGTAATTTTTTTATTACTGTATAAAGTTAAAAAGTCAAATTTAGACCTGTAATAAAATATATATTGATGATGGTTAAATAAATCGAAACGTTTTAAATCATTTTGTTGTAATCAGGATAATAACAAAATTTGGATAAAAATAAAACTAAAAGGAAACAAAATAAATCCTAAACAAAAAAGTGATTATGACACTTTTTAGTATTTTATAAATAATAATTTTTCTTTGAACAATTTACAGGGTGTTTCATTTAAAAATGAAACTACTTTTTCGGTAAATATTTTATTAACAACTTCAATAACATTTTAGAAGGGATTATATTTTTCTGTTGCGTGAAGGATATCCAGCGCTTTCATAAACGCTTTATAATCGATTTCGTCCTTCATTCCTTTCTCGAATCCGAAACATTTACATATTATATCAAATTCGTTTCTAGATATCAATCTATCCATGCCTCGAACGTTCAAAGCCTTCAAGAAATTTTGCGGAGACACAGCACCAGTTTTAGACTTGTCAAAATCCTATAAATACAAATAAAAATTTTTATAACAGTAAGAAAATAATGTCCTATTATAAATATCCGCCCCGTATCGACGCCAATGATTTTAAAACAGGTAAGAAGCTTAACTCAATTATAAAGTAGTTATAAAACTATTAGATTGAAGCTTAAAATATTATTTTTGATTTTCAAGGTCAGTTTAACGTCTTTTGTCATTAAATTTTATTGTTCTTTTTGGTCTGGGATTCGAATAAATTTTTATGTGAAAACAGGTAAATTTATTCTTAGTAATCTGTCGCCAAATTTTGAACGTTATAATTTATGTTTTTACTAAACCAAAACGTAGAAAAAATTTTGCAAAAAAGGGACCAAAAACGGAATATTTTATTTTGATTCAAAAAACATGAGTACGGTTCTGTGTATTATGGATTTGCGTACATTAGTATATTCAACAATTTACGGGTTTTTATCAAATAAAAAAAACTGAATATATAACGTATATAAAAAAATGTATTGGCTATCAATCAATTTTTAATTGTAATTAAAAAAATTATTATTAATTAAGAGATACAATAGTAATTAACAATTAACAATATAGAATTAAAAATATTTATAAATACAAGAAAAATTAAATTTAATAATCAAATATTTGATTTATACTATAAATATTTTATAGAATTAATGTCGGAAAGCTGAACCAAATTAATTTTTATTTATTTAATATTCAAAGTACACTTTTTATTTTTCCGAGAAAAATCCCCATGTAATAAGTTTACCCAAACCTTAACCTTGTCTGTAAAAGTTAATTGAGTAGGAGGATTGAAGGGAAAATCCTACCACAATATAGTCATTGTGAGTCAACAGAGGGCGTGATTAGAGCAAAACAGATAATTTAACAACTCCTTATTGTCGACTTTTCGACCTCTTCGTTCTTATTAAAAGTTACGATCCGAAGAAAAACAAAATAAAGCCTTAGGATTCAAGCGATACACAATGAATCGAAGCAAAATTCTGGATAAACAATAAACAATCCTTCGACTAATTGGCACATAAAAAAAACAAGCACGAGTAGGCCAAAAGAACAATATTTTTACTATACAATAGGTAGGTGGCCTGGTCTGGAATTTTTTTAAATTTTTTAATTATCAGTTAATTAGTGGTGCGTGGAAATTCCGTTTTTAAATTACAATGGAGGAAGAAAAAAATTTAATATAAATAAAGGAATATTTCTGATATTATACTGATCAAGATATAGCAAAAGACTTACAAATGAGTATCCCTAATAGCACAAAAACTCCGATTGACGTTTTTTATGGTTCATTTAACGTCAGAACGTCCGAGGACCAAAATAAAACGTTTATGTAAAGAAACGTCCAAAATATGTCGACAAAATGTCATAAAGTAAAAACAAAACGTTACAGTACTCAAGACGTTTTTAAAACCTACGATAAAAAATGACTATTAAACGTTTTTTTAATGTCCATGTCAGAATGTTTTTTATAAAGTCGCAGTAGGGACGTTTTTAAATCCACCAGTAAAAACGTTTTGTTTAGGTCAGGAAAAGCAAGAAAGTTACATTTGTTTTATGTTTTTGTATTATGAAAACTATCTAAAGCACTATAAAAAGCACTAACGATGCGTCAAGAAATGACTCTAGACTTACGTCAATCCCATATGATTTGAGGGCTGACCTTGAAAATTAAAGTTAAATATCTCGAAAAGGAAAGAATCGTGGTTGTAATTTTTTGAAGCATCAAGAAGCACTAACGAAGCACTAAAAACTGATACCAAAATTGAGTCAATAGGAAAATGTTTTGGGGTTGCCATTGAAGTTAAAATCTAAAATATCTAAAAAAATAGACAAGCATTTTCGAAACTTTTTGAAGCACTGAGAAGCACTAACGAAGCACTAAATCAAAGTACCAAATTTCGTCCATTTTGGTTGATTGTCAGGGCTGACCTTGAAATTAAAAAATCCTTAATATGAAGAAAACGGAAAAAGCACTAACGAAAATAGTTAAAGCACCTAACGAAGCACTAATAAACGGGAAATTTCCGGAAACAAATTTAACACTTTAGGGGCTAACTTCACGGAGCTCGATATGAGAGAATGTTTGATAAAAAATGTGAAGTAAAAATTTTTCATTTTTCCGGAATATGTAGCTCAAAAACGGTTACGAATTTGAAAATAGTATAATAAATAAAAGTTGTAAATAATTTCATGAGCTATCATTTGGTATTAGAAATTTTTCCCTGCGACGCATCGTTTTTGAAATATAATCGAAAAACTAAAACATGAGATCTTCTTTGTACCTCCCTTTCTCATAATGTCAAGATTTTAACTACGTTAATTTTCTAAGCAACCTGTCTGTATGTAAAGACTATAATTATCGAACGAAAGCTCTGATTGAGTTCCGATTTTCACTTTTTCAGGGAAAAACTATTGAATTTAAGCAGGATCGGGCCTACCTATTTTACAAATTATGTGAGGAGTTTGTCCAGGATCGCACTAGCTAGGTACCTAAAATAATGCACCAACCGTTTAAGCATCTCTAGAATTTAGAATTCTTTTTGTATGACATAAAATTAAATCTATGAGATAAATGTATGTGGACTTTTACCTATTTGAACAATAATCTTACTTGTAATACTGAAGATAAATTCATCTGAAGATCAGGCTTGGTAGATAATTTTTGCATAGCAACAGATAATCTAATCCTCTCATCGAAATTAAGGAAATTCTTTTCACAATCTTTCGTCGGTACGTGTTGTACAGGCACAGTCAAAGGTGATCTTTCTAAACAAACTTGCGTGAAGGCTTCTTCTACGGTTTCGCAAAACCGTTTATAATCCACACAATGCGGTCGTAACGGGGAAGTAAATCTAAAATTTAATAATTATTTTCATATATTTTTTTAACTATTAATAATACTTACACGTTGCATAAAGTTTCAACTTCATTTTCTGTTAATACAAAACGACAATTTGATAGGCCTCGTTTAAATTCATTTCTTGTTATTAGTTCGACGTTTAATTTATCGAATCCTCTCATGAATTCCATCACTCTGATACGTTCTCTGACTACTTTACCTTTGATTTTAGCCATTATTAATACAATATCTTGTTCTTGTCTTGTTGGCGGTTTTTTCGGTTTTTCCCCGCAAATTTTCGCCGCGTCTTGGATAAATTGTTTGTACTAAAAATATAATTCTTAATCGATCATATTTTCGTTAAAATTCTGAAAATGTACCAATTTTTATTATAAAAATTTGTTGTATAATGTGCTATAATATCTTAATAAAAGACTTACTAAGTACGAAAAAGAAGAGTAAGAAAAAAGAAGAAGATAACCCGGGGAAATAACATTTTATTCAGTAAGATCTGAGAAACAGAAAATATTTTTATTTGTTGCAATGGAAACTGTTTTAATTAAAATTCATACCAAAGGTTCCTGTTCGGTATTTTCTACATCTTTGAGGAACCAGAAATAGTTAAATCCCATATCGTTGTTAAATCTTTCTTCTAAAGCGGCGATTTCTTGATCAGAAAGGAGAATTCCATTCGAATGGAAAGCTTGTCTCATTTGGGCTCTACTAACGTGCCCGTTATTATGCCTAAATAATAGAATTATAAATTACTAGATTTTTCTTTTTATATAGAAAGAAGAAAAGTAGATAAATAAATATGAGACTGAAAATTAAATAACTGAAAGAGAAAGTTTGAAAATTGAACATTCTATTTTTTTCTATTCTTGCGATTTATTTTTTACGATTTTTTCCCAGTTTTTCCGGTTTTTTTTTGATTATAAGCTATAATCACTTTTTTTCGTATTTTTATTCGATTTTTTGAATTTTATTTCAGTTTTTTTTTCTATTTTTGTTACAATTTTTTTGATTTTTTCCGATTTGTTTGAGATTTTACGGTTTTTTTTTCGATCGTAAAGTATAATCTATAAATTGAAAAAAATTGAGTTATACCTAAGCATAATAAGAAAAAAATTCCATTTTCTTTCTATTTTTCCAATTTTTTTCAAATTTTAATCGATTATTATTTTCAACTTTTTTAGATATTTTTCGATTATTTTATTTTTTTTTAATTCTTTCGGTTTATTTTCATTCTTCCCATTTTTTTTTCGGATGTTTATTCGATTTTTTGAATTTTATTTCGATTTTTTTTCAATTTTTTCGATTTCTTCAAGTTTTTCCGTTTGTAGTTATACCTAAGTATAATAATAAAAAAAAATCCATTTTCTTTCGATCTTTCCAATTTTTTTCGTATTTTTATCAGATTTTTTCATTTTTTTTTAGATATTTTTCGATTATTTTTTTTTTAATTCTTTCGGTTTATTTTCATTTGTCCCATTTTTTCAATTTTTTTCGGATGTTTATTCGATTTTTTGAATTTTATTTCGATTATTTTCAATTTTTTCGATTTCTTCAAGTTTTTCCGTTTTTTTTTTATTGTAAAGTATAATCTATAAATTGAAAAAAAAATTGTAGTTATATCTAAGCATAATAACAAAAAAAATTTCATTTTCTTTCGATTTTTCCAATTTTTTTGTATTTTTATCATATTTTTTTCATTTTTTTTTTAGATATTTTTCGATTATTTTATTTTTTTTTATTTTTTCGGTTTACTTTCATTTGTCCCATTTTTTCGGATATTTATTCGTTTTTTTTTTTAATTTTATTTCATTTTTTCATTTTCTTCCCATTTTTTCCACTTTTTTTCGTATGTTTATTCGATTATTTGAATCTCATTTCATTTTTTTTTTCAATTTTTGTTACAATTTTTTTTTGATTGAAAAGTATAATCTATGAATTGAAAAAAAATTAAGTAATACCTAAGCATAATAAGAAAAAAAATCCGTTTTCTTTTTATTTTTCCATTTTTTTTTGGTATATTTATCCGAGTTTTTTCATTTTTTTTAGATATATTTAGATTATTTTTTTTATTCTCTCAGTTTATTTTCATTTTTCCGTTTTTTTACATTTTTTTTTCAAATTTCTTCCATTTTTTCGATCTTTTTCGAATTTTACGTTTTTTTCCAAATTTTTCCGATTTTTTTCAGGTTTTTTCCGATTTTGCCGAGTTTTTCCGTTTTTTCCAATTATAATTTATACCTAGAATAAATTTAAATTATACCTAAGCATAATAAGAAAAAAATTTCCATTTTCTTCCTATTTTTTCCAATTTTTTGATTAGATTTTTTTAATTTTTTTTCTTTTGATTTCTTTTCACTTTTGAAATTGAAAAAACCAAGTAACAAATATAATAAAAAAATCCAATTTCTTCCTAATTTTTACAATTTTTTTCGTATTTTTATTCGATATTTTCGATTTTTTTTAGTTTTTTTTTTATTCTTTCACTTTCTTTTAATTTCTTCCGATTTTTTAAATTTTTTTTCGATTTTTATTTTACTTGAAACAAAGCAAAAATGAAACAAACATAAGCAGAATAATTTGTTAGCTTACATTGTTATTATTTATTAAGTAATTAAATATGTCACTAAAAGGGTAACTTTAAATAAATTCTAAAGTTACCACATTGCTACATATTGTAAATGTTTGTACCGTACATAGCAATGTCTCGAGTAAGCAATACAGCAACCGCGCTTTGCTTTACGTGGCACTCAGCTAGCTAGAATCCCCTCTAACATTTAGACACTAGCGAACACGGCATTACTAATCTCGGAAAAATGACACCATATAAAATAAATATTCAGCTGTCATAATTTTCAGAATGTTTGTTTTTCGCCGTACAGATTTACTATCAGAAAGATTTACAAGCTTGAAATTGGTGCTTTTATTTTTATTTATTGAATTATACCACTAAAATATGGGTTATTACCTGTCAATGAACACTGAAGTTAGCTACTTATGATCGGGACTACTACGGAGCCCTTGTTTGAATTTCCCGCCATTTTGAAAAATTTTACAAAGCACAAATTTTTGCTTAAGAAAGTCAGAACAGAAAAAGAAGGACATGAAATAGATAAGCAAATTTTAAAGATTAGTTCATACAAAACAATTGTGTTGAATCCTCACAATCTAGGAAATTCTTTAAATAAATCTCTGTAATGCGAGTTGCCTGGCTATGTCAAAAGCCATAGTCGACTTAGAATATTTAGTAAGTAAGAAGGATTATTTATCATCAAATATACGTTGTAATTTGCGAGCAGTCGGCCATTACTAAGACCCATGTATGACTAATAGTTAGAATCTATATATAGGGACATCCGCCATTTTCAAGATCCATCGCGTTCCACCGAGACAGAGTGATGTGCTCCTTCCTACTTACTAGTAGGAAATGAAATAATTACTTGTCAAAGTCTCTAAAGACGGGCTTCAATAAGATTCTTCTATGCAAAATTTTCTGTTTAACTTTATCAACTGCCACTTCGCATAAATCCCGATTTTTGGTATTGACAGTTTGCCAATCTTTACCACCCAGTGGTGGTAAATCTCGTACCGCCTTCGGAGGAGATTCAATCACAAGACTAGGCATCTTTTCCAGCTCCTAAAATTAAATCGCACTTATAACGTTTCGATATCTACAGAAACCAATTTTAATGATTATACGAAACGAGTAAAAAAAAAATTGTTTTCTTGCCTTTACTGTGAATACATGTTCGATATCATCTTCAAAAGTTCTCCAACACACTCTAGTGAAGTCCATCGGATCTCTGTATTGATGAGTGATTGCTGCCACGTCTGGATGAGACAAGAAAAATCTTTGTCTACCTGCCAAAGTTAACGCGTCTAGACCTCTTTGAAATTGTGAAACTGTTATTCTACCACAATTAAATATATCAAAATCCTATAAATAAATATTAAACAAAACGTGATTTTAATAAAAATAAGTTGCAATTTATAAGAACTGGTAAAAAAAAGTCTAACGCCGACCCTGGCTATATTGCGATTTGGGAATCCCAGTTATAATAAATTGCAACCAATGAAATCATACTCTGAAAAACATGGCGACTCTTAATCTATTCTTTAACACGTGATCTTGTAAATTGGAAAGTGTCGTTAGAATGTGTTCAACGTTTTTTGGGTCGATTAAAGCTGGATGAAAAATACTTTGTTTGCCAAAAATTTGCGCAGCCATTATTTTACCTAAAAAATTAAATTACTTATCGAAATAATTCACAATAAGAAAATCTATAACCAAACATGGTCACTTACCTATTTCAGGTCTAGGTAATTTTGGTAATTCGGCGGTAATAACTCTACCAGGAAATAAATCCATCATATCCTAAAAAAAATATAGTAAAAACATTAAAATATGCATTACTAAACAACACCAATAAAAATCATAATCACGGGAGAATTCATAAAAAGAAATATTAAAAGTGGCTACATGGAATGTACCTACGAAGCATTACGGGAAAGAAGAAATATTTCTCTGTTGTGTATCGCGAATAAATTATGTCGCTAAAAATAGGCTTAAGTGTAGGACATATGTCACTTGCTTACAACGTTGCCGATTTGTGTTTCGAATTCAATTTCTCTAAACTTTCAACATTATGTTTTTAATTAAAATATCATAAATCATTAAGCCCCAAAACCCCGTGTGGATAGTTTTCTTTCTTATTCACGTTAAAAGTCGGTATTTTGTGCTCCATTCGTTTGCGAAAAACGCGAAAGTCTCTTTATACGGCAGTCTCAGCAAGGATATATATAATAATTAATTTATTGGCGATGTGTTCTTGAAAAATAAATTCTTCAACTATAATAGACACTTTCGTTCCAATTAGAATCAAAATAAACTTAATGTAAATAAAATAAAATTAACCACAGAAAATTGTAAGGAAGGAAAATAAATACAGTATTTAATTTAAATATTGTTATAAATAAAATCAAGTGTTGCCATTAATTTTATATTAAATGTTAAACTACTGGCGAATCAATACGCCCTCTGGTGTTGATATTAGAAATCAGTGTAAGGGTAAAAATAATTTTCAGATTCACCAATTGGCAACATTGTTTACGTCAAATCAATAGTAAACAAAGTTTTCTTATATGAAAATAAAACATGGTTTTGTTTGATTCAAGACATATTAAACAGTTTGTATTTGTTTATCAATAGCTTATAAATTTATCGAGGTTATAATGTACCGTGTGTTTCTAATTACAGTAATGTCTTACCCCGCATAAATCCATAATTCCATGGGCATTCAGATAGTTAACAATTCGGTCAATTGATAATATAAAAGCGTTATAATTTATGGTATAACTATCTTTAATAAATTTTTTCACAAGTAAATTAAAATCGTCAGCAGAGAGTAGAATTTCTAAATATGCCAGAAGCCTTGCAAAATGGGCTATAGTTATTGTGCCATTGTTTTTTGATACCTAGAAAAAGAAATATAAAAACCTAATTTAATATAATGTTATCATAAGATCAATATAGGAATGTATTTTATAATGTTCTATTTTTAATTAAAATAACGTAAAAATTTCCAGTAAAATAAAACAACAATACGTTATAAAAAGCATTAAAATCTTAAAAACAAATACATAAAACCTTCGACCAGTGCCGTAGAATTTATGAGGGAATGATTTTAATTTGTCGTTTTTACATTATATTATCTACAACTTTTTTTTATCGGAACTTTAGCTCCATATCATTAAGTATACACAATATGTTAGATAATTTATTTAGAAAGTTATTTCCAATTTATTTACGATAAGGAAATTATGACGTCACAATGACTACGGTGTTGCTAATAATTAAAATCATGAGGCAAAGTCGCGCAGTGTAGACAACATACTAACATAAAATTTTACTAGTCCATCAATTAACATTGGGAAATACAATTTTGTAATATTGGTAATAAAAAATTACTAGAAATACTTACTAATTCATAATCTTGAAAATAAGGTCTTAAAATAATTTTCCTCATATTAACCAAAGTAGCAATTTTAGTTATCAAAATACTAAGTCTTCGTTCTTCAGTTATACTTAGTCGATTTGTATGCATAGGGTCTTCCCATTCTAAACCCGTAACCAAAGGGCCGTTTGGACTGAATTGTGGCACTAAAAATAATATAAAACAAATTTAGATGTTTATTTAAATAAATAATACTCATTTACTAACCACTATTGTGAATTACTTCACACAGCTGCGTATAATAAATTCTTCCATCTGGGACTCTAAAATAGTCTGCAAGTTCAGCAACTTCTTGTTCGGACAATCCTATCGTCGCTCTAAGTTGTCCATTAATAACAGAAATAAATTGAGATTCTAAAAATAATAAAAGTTATTATAATTATTTTAAATATAAGAATCTTTACCTGAGATTAAACAATTTTTATGTGGATCCAAAGGTAAGAAATATTCAAATAAATTTATTCCTATGCGAAAAATAGCTGCCCTGATTTTGTTGCAGGTACGCCATACATCTCCTAATTTTATTTGCTAAAAATAAATCAATTTTATTAAATATCTCCAAAGTATATATAATATATTATACCTTACAATGAGGCATTTTTTATTAATTTGGAATAAAAAATATATAATTTAACAATGACAAATACGTGTCAAAATGACTTTCATGACTTATTAAAACAAAATATAAAATGTACAAACTATGATTTATTATATATTTGTTCTTTTATATTTTTTAAAATATAAATAAATTATTATTTTTATGTCTACGCTACTGATATATGAACAGGAAAGATCATTGATCCCCCTCGGTCGGTATAAAAGAAATTTTTATCACCAACATGTATCGACCAATAGAACAAACTTACGTACATATATTTATCTCTGTCTTACTCATATAGACGCTACCACGTAGTAAGTCGATTTTAATCTTTAGTTCCCAAAATACAGCAAGCCAAAAGCCGGTTGTTGCTACCTCCGCATGAAAAAATAGTGCCGTTCCATCAGGGAGCAATATGATTGGTCTGCTAGCCGGTTGTGACGTTGGTGGGGAAAAAGAATAACGATATCCTACGCTTGCCGGCGTCACCATCTTCCTCTTCTCTTCGAGAAATAGTAAGAGTAGGACGTGTTGTTAAGTTCTTGTAGTTTTTAAGAGCTAAGTTTATTTATATTAGTTTTTAAACATAGTATGGCAACACAAGCAGTTCCAATGGAGAACGGTGAAGATTTTTCTAAAGATGTATCCGCTGAGTCTGGACTCCAACAAAACGGGTCCGGCGACGCTCCGCCAGCAGATAGTGGAAGTGCCGATACGCCCGGGCGTGATGACGACAGGTAAGAAAAAACCTCATATAATAAACAAATTTACATGTTTTATTAGCTATTTATCGTTTAAGAAAATTTTCAGTAGCTTTTCGATGTATTTTTTGTCTATAATTGGGAGCCCCGTTATTTTTATTTTTTTTACAAATCTGTAAACATCTTTGATATAAAACGTATTTTGTGATTACAAAAAGTTTAATTTGTATATTTAGTTTGTAAGTAATATGAATTTCATTGTATTTTAATAATGTATTTGATTTTTGGACAATTTGGCATTTTTTTTGTGAAGATCAAGCCGACTTGCATTACTTGAAGAAAATGGCGGATGACGCTTAATTTGGCGCGTTATTTCAAATCCAGTTGAACTTTTTTGATCATTTTGAAGAACTTTTCCAATTGCATAGTGTTATTTTTGTAGTTTTCAGCCATAACCAACTTAAAAATTCTGACTTTCAGGGGATAAATGATTAAAAGCGGTATAAAAACCTCTAAAAAAATTTATTAGAAAAAAAAACGTTTATTGGGTTTGTCAATTATAAAAATTCTAAAATCGGGTCCGGTGATAGGATGCCAGGTTTTAGGATATTATATATCCAATTTAAACATGGTTCCTTTTCTCCAGGTGGCTGAGTCAGCTAAGTGGAAGATGTGAGGATGTCTTGGGAGGACGCTGAGCACTTGGACCCATGGTATTTATCCTTGGGCACTTCTTCTGCCGAACACTTAGTAAACTCAACGTTAATACAATTAGACAAATCAGTCACGATTAACTAGTTTTTAAAATTTTGCTGTAGATTTTTTCACAGATTTTTTTGTTTTGTTTTCTCTCAAATAAAACTTAAACTTTCAGATTACTTTGAGATTGCCGTTCCATTTGATTGAACTAGGATTAAATCATTGATTGCTGTTTCCAATTTTTTCAATTTTTATTCTAGTAAAGTAAATTGTAATTGTAATTTAAGCAAACCAAAAATTATTAACATGCAAAAAAAAATTAGGAAATTCATTTGGTCTGCTTTGTGCTAAAGTTTACTTTTTATTTTCAGAAAATTGTTTGTTGGTGGCATGAGTTGGGAAACTACTGACAGTAAGTTTCTTTTAAATTTTATTTACGCCATCGATTTTTTTTTATATAAATAATAACATTGTTATTAAATTTTAAGGTGATGATTAATTGTTTGGGTTTTTTTATACTAGGTATTTACGTTAATGTACTTCCAGACAAATTCGAAATATTTATTCTCTTTGTTAAACTGTATGAGACATAATTATTAAAAAAAATAATTTACTCACTATTACACTGAATAACGCACTTTTCTATAACATAAATACAGAAAAGTGGAGTAAGCACTTTATTGCAGCATTTTTTCAAAAACAAGAGACATCAGAATATTTGATGTATTTTTTTAATATCTATCTCTTGTTTTTTAATATTTTTCTCTTGTTTTTTATTTTTTTTCTCTTGTTTTTAATATTTTTCTCCTGTTTTTTTTTATTAATGTCCTTTTCCTGCTACCAGGATAAATTAAATGACTCCTATAACTTAAAGTAGGATCTGAACCAGAGTCCTCAAATCACACAACTCTTTCGGGTGAAATGTGTCCCTATGCTACCAACCCCTATAAGTTTTTTTGTACTTGTAAAGTCTTGTCCGACTTTTCGCACTTTAATTTCCATGGGATTCGAACCCATCGACCAAGTCTTAACCAATTGTCACCCTGCTCAGTTACCCAAATTATCTAAAACTAATCGTTTATCGTATCGTTAACTAATTTGATGGTTAATAAAATCACTTCTCTAATATCACATTTTGTTCAAAATGTATAAATTTTCATTACAAAATATTTAAATTTAACACGTTGACTGTCAACTACAAGATAACTTATTATAGTTTGATTATGAGTAGCAATAAAAATATTTTTTTTTGTTTTCATTTTTAGTTTATAAATTTTTTAATTACATTTTTATTTATAAATATTTTTATATTTAATCATGTTGGAAAATATTTAAACCATAGGTTAACTAGTTTATCAGTATCCTTGCTATTTTTAAAATTATAATATAAATATTTTTCTCGGTCATTAATTTATATATTAAATTATTTTTTACTTGTTTCAAAATTCGATTCTTAATATTTTTAAATTTACTCAGAAATCGTAAAAAAGAATTTCGTGCTCGGTAACAGACATGCAGTCTCTCCTTGAAGTTTTTTATAGTTTTGTCCGTTTCAACTCAATATTTAGCGTTCTCAGGCTGTATAGACTTTTATCGTAATATTGATGCAGTGGTGAATGTGTGATCATTTTGCGATAGGTAAAAGTTAAAATTTTTTATCTTGAAAATTATTAACAAAAAATGACCGCACCTTTGTGAAAGTGTAGCAAAAATTACACCTCTTGTTAAGGATCAATTTAAAGAGATTTTTTAAATTGTTAACAATTTCGATGAACTTAAAGCTTGGTTTATATTTACTATGTTAAAATACTGGTAAAATCGAGAAAAAAAGAGGATTTTTGGTCTAAAATGTCATTTCGCAAAAATTCCATATTTATTACTAGAATCGAACAGTTAATTTTGTTCATTTTGCTGTCAATATGCTATATTCTTGTGGCCTGGCTCCCTAAAATTTAACCATGGACGAGACATAAGTTAACAATAACCAAATTTAATGAAACTATTGAATAGAAAATAAACTATGAAAAGTATATTATAAATCCATGTAGAGAAGAGATTTTTCTCAGTCGAGTTTCAATAATAAAGCTGCTGAGAAAAATCTTTGTTTATATACTATTTTTTTCCACTACTAGAACATTTAATTTGATATTTCCTTGTGTATTTTCTTATTTTTTTTCACAAATCAAATTTTAGTTTAAACCTGATGTTTTCAGCTTAGATTTTTCAAATATATCTCATAAAGACGGATTTCCACTAGGCGGAAAATCTACAGGCGAATTTTCTGTATCCAATTCTATCGGTCGATTTCGAATTAATTTTCAAAATTGACCAATAGAATTTGATACAGAAAATCCGCCTTTGTGACTAAATTTTATACCAAAAAGTTGCGAGGGTGGCTAGTAATGAAGGAAAAGTAAAAACAATCACAATTCTGTAGGTTAAAAATGTCTTTTAGAACTAAAAAACGTCAGATTTCTTTAATTTAATGAGATATTTGATCTTAAACTTGCAATTAAATGTGCTTGGTAAAAGTATTATCAATAATTCTAATAAAAAAATTGAGAAAAACAAAATTTCTTCTTCGATGAACAAATGTTAATAAAGATTGTCCAGATTTTTGGAAAAAATAGTTAAAACTAAATGCGCTTGATAAAAATATTAACTATCAATAAATAATTTAATAAAAAATTAAGCAAATCCAAATTTCTTGTTCGACGAACAAATATTAAAAATTCTGTCCTGATTTTCTGGAAAAAATAGTAAAATTAGACTACCAATAGACCAAGCCTCTTCCAATAGACCGAATGCAACATGACTTATACTATAAAAATCATTTATCTTCTATTCTCGATTTTCTTAAATTATTACCCTTTTTTTCAACTTTCTGCAAATATTATCCTTTTTTCTTCTCATTTTCAAATATTACTTTTTCCCGATCAACTGACAGATCAAAGAGTATTATCGCGTTTTTATCAGCTTAATATCTCTAATTGTTACCTGCTGATTGATATTTTAACTACAAATATTGATAGTTGATTGTTCAGTCTGTTGGGGAAAAATACACCGCAAAAAGTGTTCGGTCTACAATTATTTAGGTATTTTAACAATCTAAAAATTTATTTTTTAGTGCTTCATCATCACAAATCAAACCAATTTTTTCTCATTCACGAAAAAATTATAACCATCTTGTTAAAAGGGAAAGAACTTTTAACACTTTAACCGCCATGTGAGACATTTAGTTATCATGATCATCTTGAACGTTTATAATAATAATAACTTTCGAAATAATAAAATTTTGTAAATAATATTTTATCAAAAAATAATTTTTGGGTTTCAATTTGAACGACTAAAAAACAAAATATTTATAGGTATTCGAAATAGGTTTTTACAATGTTTAAATAGAATTTTCAGCGTTTTAACCAATTTTTATTACTTTCCAAACATTCATATTTAGTTTCTAATTTTGGAATTTTGAACTTCTATAAATAAAACTGTGACTATTAATTTTCTTATCATGAAACCTTAAATATTAAAAAAAATTATAATGATGAATGACTTATGTCAGTTCTGCTACTGATTAGCTTTGACGACAATTTACCCACTCACTGAGTATACCCAATCAAAATATAAAATTTTACTAATTTTAATCTTGTTTGTATAATTAAGTTTTATTTTTTCAGAGGAGCTTAGAGAACATTTTGGACAATATGGTGAAATTGAAAGTATAAATGTAAAAACAGACCCTAATACCGGTAGGTCGAGGGGTTTCGCTTTTATTGTTTTTACGACGACTGAAGCCATCGACAAGGTTGTCGCTGCCGGCGATCATGTCATCAATGGCAAAAAAGTAGATCCTAAAAAGGCCAAAGCGAGGCACGGTAAAATATTTGTTGGAGGTTTAACGACAGAACTTACCGATGACGATATTAAAAATTACTTTGCCCAATTTGGAACCGTAAGTTAAATTCATTTGTGTTATTTAAAAAAACGTATCAAATTTAATTTTATTGTATTTATCTACATTATATTTTTTTTATTTTTAGATAATCGAAGTAGAAATGCCATTTGATAAACAAAAGAATCAAAGGAAAGGATTCTGTTTCATCACATTTGAATCTGAACAAGTTGTAAATGAACTCCTTAAAACGCCAAAACAAACTATTAAAGATAAAGAGGTAAGTTATATTTGGATTTTTTATTGTATCAATTTTCTGGTGTAAAAAGAAATCCCTTTTAGATTCATTAAAAATTGGGTTCGGTGCTTCCCCTAAAATTGAATTTAAATGTACGCTTAAAAATATAATCAGGGGTTTGGTTAGTCTGAATTTTTTTAATATCTAATGAAAAAATAAAAAATTAGCAAAAAAAACATTTTTGGAGAATTTTGGAAAAATTGAGAATGTTTTTTTATAAAAATATTGGTAACTTCTGACCCTTTTTTAAGTACGGAAGAGTCGTAAGATTTTGTACAGAAGTTTTACATTTCTTTATTGTGATTTTATTTTTGAAGCGTTAATTTTCCAAAGCGCGTTCGTCAGCCATCTCTGGGGTTGTTGGTCAATTTTTGGATAAAAAATAGAAAAAAAGCGAATTGGTAGAAAAAAACAGGAAATAGGAAATAACAAAAAATAAAATAAAAAAAATGATAAAAATATGAATAAAACATGAAAAACTGGGATAAAATGGACAAAATAAAAAGAAAAAAAGGAAAAAAATTGTAAAAAAAAGGAAACTGGAAAAAGAAAAAAAACGGGAAAAATGTTAAAAACAAAAAAAAATAGGTGTAAATAGAATAATTGGGGTAAAATAGAAAAATATATGGGAAAATAAGGAAAAAAGGGACTAAATAAAAAACAAAACAAAAACAGAAAAATCGGTAAAGAATTGTAAAAAAGAGGAAAAATGAGAAAAAATTGGGACAAAATAGAAAAACATGGGAGAAAAGGGGCAACAAAAATTAGGGAATGTGCAAAAATAAAAAATAGGGAAATTTGTTTAATAATTGGAAAAATAGTAAAAAATCAGGAAAAATATGGGATATAGGGAAATATAGAAAACAGGAAAAAATTAAGATAAATCTGTAAAAAATTGTAAAAAAAAGAGGAAAAATATAGAAAAATTGGGTCAAAATAGAAAATTATGCGAAAAAGGGGAAACAAAAAAATTGGGTAATGCGCAAAAATAAAAAATAGGGAAAGTAGTAAAAAATATGGAAGGGATCAAATGGACAAAAGGAAAAACTAAAGAATAGCAGGAAAAAATAGAAAACGCTGGGAAAACAAAAAAATAGTAAAACTTGGGAAAATTAGACAAAAATAATAAAACTTGGGAAAATCTAGGCAAAAATTATAAAAACGTGGGAAAATATAGACAGAAATAGAAAAAATGAGAATAATAAAAAAAATACAGGAAGAAAGAGGTAAAAATTGAGACAAATAAGAAAAATGGGAAAAATATAAATGAATTATTTGAATTTCAACTATTGGGCGAACACTAGTTTAATTGAATTCCTGTTTTGTTAAAAAAAATGAATATGGAATTAGGGAAATCGTATTCTAAAAAAATCAACATATAGAAAAATTTGCAACTTGTAAAAATTATATAAACAGACTTTTTCAAGCTATACAAATTTACCACAAAATTTTGAAAAATTTGCTTTACGTAAAACATCCAAAATTACCAACAAGAAATTTTTGTAAAATATCTGTTTTATTAAATCAGTGGTGTAGGAACGGGGGATGATTTTGGGGGAGAAACCCGTAACTGCTTATTGTATGAAGAAACTTCAACATTATATCATTTTAGGACCTACTTATAATTATTTAAACACCCCTCCCCCGAAAATATTTTATACTACGCCACTGTATTAAAGTAAAATCTACATTTTAGAATTATAGAAAAATATCACAAAATATTTAAATTATAGAAAACACAGTTATTAATTTTATTAGAAAAAACAATTTGATCTACATGTTTTGTGATTGTATATTAGTCTATAAATGAATGACATCGTATTTGTTTAATTTTAGGTAGACGTAAAGAAAGCAACACCAAAACCAGATCAAATGGGACCCATGATGATGGGTGGCGGTCGTGGTATGCGAGGTGGCCGCGGTGGCAGCATGAGAGGCGGACGCGGTGGCCGAGGCGGTTACGGCAACAATTGGAACCAAGCATACGGTAACTATGGCGGATATGGCCAAGGTTATGGCTATGACGGTTACGGCCAAGGTTATGACTATTACGGAGGCGGCGGCTATGGTGGCTATGGAGGTTACGATTACTCAAACTATGGAAACTACGGTAAATACTCGCACAGGACACAGTAACTTCTCGATTTGTTTCCCAGCCGCGAGATATTTTGATGTCTCAATATATCTCGTGCGGTGCCTTGTAAGCTCTGTGTATATGTCAATGGATATAAAGGCCAGCGGTTGGCTGTAGGAGAAGCGTGCACTTTTGGCTCTAACTAGAATTTCTATACACAGAATGTATATATAATTTAATACACTTCTTCCTCATTTCTTCTTAATTTTTTTCCCCAACTCTTGTAGTAGCTGTGCCTGTTTCATTTTGAGTATCCCATTTCCATTCGGAGTAAATTAATTAATTTTTTTTTGACCTTCTTTTTCCAAATTTAAATTCCGTATTACGTTCATCATCTTGATGCGCACCCTCTTCTTGAAGTGTGTTAACATTGTGAAAACATCTTGTGTATGACCCGTATTTATTAAAAAAAATTTGAGGTTAGTTAGGTTCCCGTTTCCTACAGCCAACCTATTCCTAAGTTTTATACATTGGAAGGTCATGTATAACAGTGTGATATTCACACCGACTATGTGGTCAGGAAAATATATTTTTTTTATTACGATTAAGGACATAATTTACACACTAAGTCGACATTTTTTCTGTTCCTATACATAATATGTTGATCTTATACATATTTATATATATAGTATGGAAGAAATACATTGTGAAATATAGAGCTTGAAATAAAGCATTGTTGAAATTCTACATTCCCTCACAATTAATTTTTTTTCTATTATTTACCCTACCTCTATTTGTCGGGCTCTTTTTAGCATACTTTTTAGATGGACTAATATTTAACGAAAGTGCATGTTTTATTTAAATTTTTACAGTTTGATTTTATTTATCCCAACTAAAAATGATCCTGAATTGAGCTTACAAGTTTTTTTTTTTTTAAATATAGCTTTTGCAGTTTGTTTAGCCAATTAATTGTCATATTTTACTTCAAACAGGTACAAGTAAAAAGCTCAAAAATAGGAATTTGAATATGGGGAATTAAATCGAAATAAAAGTTGTCTTATCCAACCATAAAAGTTCTCTATACTTTTATTTTGATCTAATTCTAAAAGGGAAACTAAATTTTAGCTTAAATTAAAGAATCATTTATGAATTTTGAAAATAATATTGCAGGAACATCTCAAAAAGCATTAATAGTGGATTCTGTGAGTCGGACAAACATGTAAAAATTTTAGAGCCTCTTCCCCCCGTTTTTAAAGTTGCTGAACACGATGGCGGTGATTTAAATTTTGCAAAAAACCGCCCCCGAAAGAGGAAAACGCCTCATACCGATAAAACTTGCGTCACCTTTCGTTCTCGAGGATTCTAGGTACGATTGTGATCCCTGATCTTCATCCTGAAACAAAATAAACCCTTTAGGGGTAGTTTGCTTCGAGGAGAATATTTACTGTCACCATCGTGTTTCGCATCCTCGAAAACGGGGGGGTAAAGCAGCTTATGTCTATGAGACGGACGTTTCATCCCCTCTCGAGGGTTGTTTTTGAGGGGCGATTTTTTTTTTGTTTAGGGGTGTGTTTAATTATAAAAGAGTTTAAACCGCCGCTACTTTTTGTCGGTATGAGTGGGCGTATCCGGGTTTTACCCTATTCGGGGGCTGTTTTTTTCATATGAATTTTTTATTTTTCGAGGTTTTTCAGACTCGCAGAATCCAGTAAAAACAAATTAGAAACCCTAATACGACTCTGTACGGATTTTTTATACAGGGTGTTGTTTATTATTAAATTTTCTATTTTACATTCATTATTTTTGTGATATATTTGGGATAAAATACATTGGATTTTTTATTCTTTCAGATTAAACTATCAGGTCCGTATTTCAAACAAAATTGACACATTTAAATTAAATAAATGCTCATAATTACAAAACGTGAAATTTTATTTATAATATGTAAATCTGGTTTCGAGCATTTTAATGTGGCTTCAAAAATGATCTTTCGAGATCACATCCTATATTAATTATTTACAAAAAATTACTATACATTAGTACCAAACAATAGTAATTTAACATTACACATTAAAATTTCTATATAAACAGTGGGGTCTAAAATTCCAAGTATGAAATTTCAATACTTTTGCCTGTTTATACTAGTAAAATACTTGGTCATAGCATAGCGAAAAAACAGGGTTGACTTTTAAAATTAGTGTGTACTGAAAACGCTAATAAAATTTGTTTTATATCTTAAAACGCAGACCAGGGATACGGCTATGATGGAGGATATGGTGGTGGACGCAATGTTAATGCTCGTGGAAAAGGTACTTGTGGTGGTGTTTCTAGACTTTGAATCAATCTTGTTTTTTTTCTTTGCACTTCTATCATTCAATTAACTGCTTATTTTTTTGCCACGAAACTCTTGTACTGATGGGATAGTTTGTTTTCATAAATATATAAAAGTGGTTATTATATTTAGATATCCATCACTCCAAGTAGTTTTTTTTTCAATAAATTAGTACTTAGATGGAATGTAAATAGTACGCTCGTAACCTGCGTTTTTTTTAAATTTAATTTACCGAAAATCTTGGAACATTTCCACAAAAAAAGCATTAATACAAGTGCGTCCTAAATAAAAAAATAATAAACAAACCCGCGGCAACATTTCGATTGCAGCAAGTGAATTGTCATAAAAAAAAAATAATCCCTGAATATGAAGAAAAATGGCAACAACGCAGGTGGCGAACACACGAATGTTTTTGAGTTGAGAATTAGTGAGTAGGATTGCTATAATATTAAAATTTTTATACTGCTTCTCCTTTTCAGGTGGAGCCGGTGGTTACCAAGGAGGCGGTGGAGGTGGTGGTGGCGGTGGAAACAAACAGCGAGGAGCCGGTGGTGGACAACGCAACCAAAGGCATCAACCCTATTAATTAGGATTTTTGGGCCTATTAAGAGAATAGTTTTTGTGATTCAAATATTTTTCCGGTGAGTAGATTCATTCCAATATATATAAAATTTATCAATTTGTACAAATTTGGCAATTTAAAGTAATTTTTGAATTATTTAACCATCAATTTTTTTTCATTAGAAATTATTACTCGTTGATAAATGGTTAATTTTTTGTTTAAAATACTTTTGGTCTTTTAAATTTATTTTGTTGGACTTTTTGGATTTAATCTAAATTTAAAAAAAGTATGGGAAAATTGGGGCTCATGAAAAATAAATTGAAACTTCAATTTTTTGTTATGTCAATGAAAAACTGAAAAAATCGGAAAATAATTTAAAATACTACATTTTAATTTGATTTAAAATGTTCAAATTTTCAATAAATTCTCAAATTTTATATTTTTCTTTAACTTACTTTAAAGGCCAGTAGAAAAATTTTTTAAATTGGAAAATTTTTTAACTAATATTTTATTTGATTTAAAATATTCAAATTTTCAAAAAATATTCTTAGTAAAACTCAATACTCAATTTTATATTCTCTTCTAATTTATTTGTTTTTTATTTAAATTTTAACTGATACAAATTGTGAAATTTGAAAAACGTAATTTTGATTTTTATCTATTATTTATTTTTTACATAAAAAAATATTCTATTATATTATTTTGTTATTTTTAGGTTTATAAATAATCACCTCATCCTCCGGCTGAAATTTTCCAATCATTCCATTTCATCGCGACGTTTGGAAAATAACCGACAACGTACAAAATTTTTATGTTCAACATAAAAAGTGTTGAGATTTCTTTTTAGTTTTTTTTTTGATATTTGATTAGGAAATGTCTTCGATAAAAATAACTGTAATAAATGGAGTCAGTCCCGTTTTTTTTGTATTATGATATGTTTTGCGATTTTATTATTTAAACTAGTATGATGTAAACGTAGTTCTTAAGTTTATGTAACATGTATGAGTGAAGGAGGCGTTGTGTACTTCCATTGTATGACAAAATTTAATAAAATTGAAAAATTTTGTGTATAATTTTTTATTTGTTTTTTTACTTTCATTATTACCCCTTTTCATCAAAAAAAGAAACATATTTTTCAGTATTCTTTGGTTTTAAAATTTAAATTAAAAAATTTTTTTGTTTTAAATTTAGTTTCATAAAAAATAGAGGAATTTTATTGGGTAAGTTGTATTTTGAATTTATTTTCATATTAAAAAAAATCTTGTGGAAAAAAGGTAAGTTACATATTGATTTTTTTTTATTTCAAAGATTAATGATTATGAATAAAATTTCGAAAATTTTGAATAAGATTAAAATTTATAGTATTTTTAGATTGAATAAATTTTATTTCTTAAATTGATCATTTTTGGTGTGATTAAAATTTTGGAATTTGAAAATTCAGTACAGGTAAAATTAGAAAATCTGTTGAAAAATTTGCTTACCTTTTCAAAAAAAAATTATGAAATTTATAATAATTGATAGAAAATAGCCTTTATCGTGTGAAATGACATGCACGTCATCTAGTAGTAATTCGTATAACTTACGTTGTCATATTAGTCTCATAGATGTCGCTTTAAGGTGCGTTCCGAAACGACAAGAGCGGCAATTGAATAAAAAAATGGCTTCTATCGTCTGAAATGTTACGTCATCTATGAGATATTCAAAGAACTTACGTTGTATTATTTTCATAGGGTACGTTCGGAAACGTCTAAATCAAAGCGGCAATGATCAATTCCATAATAAATGGATGGAAAAGGCCTTTATCATGTAAATCGCGCGTTATCTAGTATTAATTCGTAGAACTTACGTTGTGATTATAGTCTCATAGATGGCGCTTTAGGGTGCGTTCCGTAGCTACAAGAGCTCTAATGAATAGTTATGTTCTAATTGGATAGAAAATGGCCGCAATCATGTAATGTGACACGTGCACGTCATCTTCGCAGAACTTACGTTGTCACATTAGCTAAAAATTTAAAATGCGTTCAGAAATGACTGAAAAGAGCCACAATGATTAGTTCTATAATAGACTGGATAGAAAATGGCCCTTATGATCTAAATTGTCACGTGCCCGTCATCTATGAGTGAATCAAATAACTTACGTAGTTATATTATTCTCATAGATGGCGCGACTAATTGGATAGAAAATGGCCTCTATCCTGTGAAATGTCACTTACACGTCTTTTAGTAGTAATTCCTAGAACTTACGTCATATTATTTTCATAGATGGCAATAAAGAGTGCATTTTGAAACGACTGAATAAAAGCCGCAATGATCAATACTATAATTATTGGACATGTTAAATGTCACGTGCTCGTCATCTACCACTAATTCATAGAACTTAAGTTGTGGTATGATTCTCATAGATGGCGCTGTAGGGTGCGTTCCGAAACAAACCCTTTATGGGGTAAAATGTCACGTGCACGTCATCTAGTAGTAATTAGTAGAACTTACGTTGTCATATTATTCTCGTAGAGGGCGCTTTATGCGTTCTGAAACGACTAAATAAGAGTTGCAATGAACAGTGGGAAGGAGTTTTATTTAAAAATGGTGAAAGCGCTACTTCTAAATAATTCATCATAAAAGACGTTAAAAAAGAAATTGAAAAGAAACAGATAGCAGCCCTTGGTTCTAATTTCCTATCTCTATCTAAACTACAAATCACGGTTCGATCGGGAAGAAAAAATTCTGACCCGAAAAAAAGGGCAAGGCTATAGACTTCAAAAATCTTCAAAATTTTTCATCACTCAGATTTTCAAAATTAATGGTATAGGGGTTGTTTAAGGGGCGTTGATTCCAAAAAAATGATCAGTTCTTCTCTAGCTCTTTTACTTTTACTAGAAATTAAGTTTTTTAAAAAAATGGTGAAAGCGCTACTTCTAATTAATTCGTCAAAAAAGACGTTAAAAAAGAAATTAAAAAGAAACAGACTGCGCCCCGTGGTTCTAATTACCTATTTCTATCTAAACTACAAATTTCAGTTCGACCGTAAAGAAAAAAATTCTGACCCGAAAAAAAGGGCAAGGCTATAGACTTCAAAAATCTTCAAAATTTTTCATCACTCAGATTTTCAAAATTAATGGTAAAGGGGTTGTTTAAGGGGCGTTGATTTCAAAAAAAAGATCAGTTCTTCTCTAGCTCTTTTACTTTTACTAGAAATTAAGTTTTTTAAAAAAATGGTGAAAGCGCTACTTCTAATTAATTCGTCAAAAAAGACGTTAAAAAAGAAATTAAAAAGAAACAGACTGCGCCCCGTGGTTCTAATTACCTATTTCTATCTAAACTACAAATTTCAGTTCGACCGTAAAGAAAAAAATTCTGACCCGAAAAAAAGGGCAAGGCTATAGACTTCAAAAATCTTCAAAATTTTTCATCACTCAGATTTTCAAAATTAATGGTATAGGGGTTGTTTAAGGGGCGTTGATTTCAAAAAAAAGATCAGTTCTTCTCTAGCTCTCTTACTTTCACCGAAAATTAAGTTTTTTAAAAAAATGGTGAAAGCGCTACTTCCAATTAATTCGTCAAAAAAGACGTTAAAAAAGAAATTAAAAAGAAACAGACTGCGCCCCGTGGTTCTAATTACCTATTTCTATCTAAACTACAAATTTCAGTTCGACCGTAAAGAAAAAAATTCTGACCCGAAAAAAAGGGCAAGGCTATAGACTTCAAAAATCTTCAAAATTTTTCATCACTCAGATTTTCAAAATTAATGGTATAGGGGTTGTTTAAGGGGCGTTGATTTCAAAAAAAAGATCAGTTCTTCTCTAGCTCTCTTACTTTCACCGAAAATTAAGTTTTTTAAAAAAATGGTGAAAGCGCTACTTCCAATTAATTCGTCAAAAAAGACGTTAAAAAAGAAATTAAAAAGAAACAGACAGCGCCCCGTGGTTCTTATTACCTATCTCTATCTAAACTACAAATTACAGTTCGATCGGAAAGAAAAAAATTCTGACCCGAAAAAAAGGGCAAGGCTATAGACTTCAAAAATCTTCAAAATTTTTCATCACTCAGATTTTAACACAAAGTATTAAGTGATATTACAGAGCCATCTTGATATTCGGTTAGTAAATAGTGTATAGTAAATTTCAAGAATCTTTTATGTATTATAGACCGCCAATTTAATTACACATTCCTTTCCACAGTTATTATATAAAATCTTTGTAATATTTCTACGCTAATGGAACGTATTTATCGGATTTAAAATTTACAAGAATTTACTACATGCTATTTATATAATAGTAGGATCCCAGAGAATAATTAATTTCAAATCGCACGCCTATGGTAAATGTCAGTCTCGGTCTACTTGAAAATTTATGTCATTGTCATCACATTATTATTTTTTGTTTTTAAATGAATTTCGTCAATAATTCATCAAAATGACATGCCAAAAAAACGCTAATAAAGGCGTCAAATCCATAAAAGCCGTTTTCGCTAGGAACATATTTGATTCCAGAGGAAATCCCACTGTGGAAGTCGATCTCATAACTGATCTAGGGCTATTCAGAGCTGCCGTTCCCTCGGGAGCAAGCACGGGTAGGTGAAATTCTAAAGAATGCTAAAAATTATTCTAAAAACTAATGTTTTATTCAGGTATTCATGAAGCACTGGAATTAAGGGACGAAATAGCAAACGATTATCATGGCAAAGGAGTTTTTAAAGCCATAGACAACATCAACAATATCCTTGGTCCTGAACTTTGTAAGCAAGATTTTGATGTAACACAACAAGAAAAAATAGATCAGTTTATGATTGACTTAGATGGAACAGAAAACAAATCCAAATTTGGAGCCAATGCAATTTTAGGTATATCTTTAGCAGTTTGTAAAGCAGGAGCAGCTAAAAGAGGACTTCCTTTGTACCGCCATATTGCAGATTTAGCAGGAAATAAAGACCTCATCCTTCCTGTTCCTGCTTTTAATGTAATCAACGGAGGATCTCATGCAGGAAATAAGTTAGCTATGCAGGTATATATTTAAGTGTACAAAGAAATTTCGTTAACAAATTTCTTTGCAGGAATTTATGATTCTACCTACTGGTGCTACGTCTTTCACTGATGCAATGAAAATGGGCAGCGAAACTTATCATCATTTAAAAAAAGTAATTAAAGATAAGTTTGGATTAGACGCCACTGCTGTTGGGGATGAAGGAGGGTTTGCTCCTAATATTCCCGATCCTAAAGATGCTCTAGATCTTATAAATTCTGCTATCGCTAATGCTGGTTATACTGGAAGAATTGAAATTGGGATGGATGTTGCTGCTTCTGAATTTTATAAAGATGGCTTATACGATTTGGATTTTAAGAATCCCAATTCGAATAGAGCAAAATGGTTGAAACCAGGTGAGCTATTCGATATTTATAAAAAATATATCGACCAATTTCCAATCGTTTCCATTGAGGATCCTTTTGATCAAGATGATTTTGAAGCTTGGGCTTCTATGACGAAAAATGTTAACATACAAATCGTTGGTGACGATTTAACTGTTACTAACCCGAAGAGGATTCAGAAAGCTGTAGACCAATCAGCTTGTAATTGTTTATTACTAAAAGTTAACCAAATTGGTAAATATTAAAGCCTTAAGTAGATTTTCAAATAATTTTTTTATATTTGTCTAGGTACTGTGACTGAGTCAATTAAGGCTCATTTATTGGCAAGAACCAACGGATGGGGTACAATGGTATCTCATAGATCTGGTGAAACTGAAGATACTTTTATAGCTGATTTAGTTGTTGGACTATCTACTGGGCAGATTAAAACTGGAGCACCCTGTAGATCTGAGAGACTTGCAAAATATAATCAGATTTTAAGAATTGAAGAAGAATTAGCTAGAGATGTTAGATACGCTGGCAAATCTTTTAGGAAACCGATTTAAATAATTTTCTATTGGTGGTTTTTAGGGTTGGGTTATTGAAATGTTTGTAAATCCTGGTTATCGGTAAATTAAAATTGACACTCTATTTTATTTATTTTACTTTCCCGACCCATACCTTCGAGAAGGGAAAGAAACGAGCTAAAAAAAATTTCGAGATAAAGATAGAAATATCCATTTTGAAGTTAACTGTTAACTGAGATGATTAAGACCATTTACAAATGGAAGTCTGTCTGTGTGTATTATTCCATGATAGAGGCCACACATTTAATCCGATCGAGCTGAAATTTTGTATATCGGTTTGGGTTACCCATTAGTTTTTGTATGACATTTTTCAAACGGAAGTGTCACTATCAACAAATGATAGATGCAATATGTCACGGAATTTGACTTGCAATATGTCATTTGAAAGCCCTTGAAAAAATCTATTCAGAACAGTCAAAATTATTTCTTCAACTATCACCTGTCAAAAATAAATAAATTTCAAAATTTGAAACTTTAATTCGTGGATACTCGTCAGGAAAGTTTTGGGGCGACACAAACGGGTTTTTTAAATTTTTATAGATTTTTTATTGAAACTTTTGAAATTTTTACAAAATCTTGAAATTATTGTATTTTTAAAATCTTTGAAATATTTACACATTTTTCATTGAAATTTTTATCAAAATTCCTGAAATTTTTGATCAAAGATCTTGAAATTTTAAAAATATTCAGAAATTTTCGATTTAAATTTTTTAAATTTTTATCCAATTTCCTGAAATTTTTTATCAAATTTCTCGAAATTTTTAAAATCTAGATTTTTTATTGAAATTTTTAAAATATTTAGATGTTTTTGGTAGAAATTTTTTAAATTTTTATCAAATTTCCTGAAATTTTTGATCACAGTTCTTGAAATTTTTGAAATCTACAAAATCTGGTATTTTACATGTTTTTAAAATCTTTATAGATTTTTTATTGAAACTTTTGAAATTTTAACAAAATCTTGAAATTATTACATTTTTAAAATTTTTGAAATATTTACACATTTTTCATTAAAATTTTTTATTTTTATCAAAATTCCTGAAATTTTTGATAAAAGTTATTGAAATTTTAAAAATATTCAGAGATTTTCGATTGAAACTTTTTAAATTTTTATCCAATTTCCTGAAATTTTTGATCTCAGTTCTTGAAATTTTTGAAATCTTTTCAAAATCTGGAACTTTTTAGACGTTTTTAAATTTTTTATAGTTTATTTACTGAAATTTTTGAAATCATTACAAAATCTTGATATTTTTACATATTTTTAAAATTTTTGAAATATTTGGATTTTTGATTAAAGTTTTTTAAATTTTTATCATAATTCCTGAAATTTTTTAACAAATTTCTTGAAATTTTTGAAATCTAGATTTTTTTTTGAAATTTTTGAAAAATTTAGATATTTTTGATCGAAATTTTTTAAATTTTTATCCAATTTCCTGAAATTTTTGATCACAGTTCTTGAAATTTTTGAAAACTAAATTTTGTCGTTGAAATATTTAAAAAAATTAGAGATTTTTTATTGAAACTTTTGACATTTTTACAAAATTTTGAAATTTTTACACGTTTTTAAAATTTTTGAAATATTTTTGAAATCTTTACAACATCTGGAACGTTTTTTATAGTTTTTTTTATTGAAATTTTTGAAATTATTACAAAATCTTGATCTTTTTACACATTTTTAAAATTTTTGAAAAATATCGATTTATTATTGAAATTTTTTAAATTTTTGTCAAAATTCCTGAAATTTTTTATCAAAGTTGTTGAAATTTTTGAAAACTAATTTTTTTGTTGAAATATTTAAAAAAATTAGAGATTTTTGATTGAACTTTTTTAAATTTTTATCAAATTTCTTGAAATTTTTGATTACAGTTCTTGAAATTTTTGAAATCTATACAAAATCTGGAACTTTTTTTAAAGTATTGTGAACGAAATAAAAAAAGTTTTCGAGGTAAAGATGGAAATTTCCATTTTGAGGTCACCAGAGATGATTAAGACCATTTCCAGATGGAAGTCTGTCTGTCTGTGTGTATTCTTATATGATAGAGGCTACATGTTTAATCCGATTGAGCTGAAATTTGGTATATCGGTTTGGGTTACCCGTCGGAAGAACCCATTAGTACGACATCTGTCAATTGGAAGTGTCACTATCAAAAAATGACGGATGCAATATGTCACGGAATTTGTCTTGCAATATATCATTTGAAAGCCCTTGAAAAACTCTATTCAGAATAGTTAAAATTATATCTTCAACTGTCACCTGTCAAAAATAAAAAAATGTCAAAATTTGATACTTTCACATTAAATATTTGAAAAACTATTCGTGGATATTCGTCGGGAAAGTGTTTGGGCGACACAATCGATTTTTTTATTATGTTATGCGCAATAAGTTCGTTAATAATTATAATAAATATTGGTGAAAATTCACTATTTTCTTCAGAATTTAAATAGTTATATACTGATAAATAAATTTAGGGATAATAAAGTTTTAATTGTAGACTCACAAAACTCTTTCAACCCCTATTTTTCAGTAATATTTCTAGAAAATATTAAATTTTATTTATTTCCCTCTTATATTATCTTTTGAAACCATTTTCTTATTATCTATTTAAGACAAAATATCAAATTTTACACTACTTAAATAAATAAATAAATAATACAACAAAATATTACTTATTTCATTTTAATTAATAAAAGTTTGTACTATATATAAATAACGTCCAGTCTTATTTCTAAATTACACAGCTAAATTCTCAGTCTCTGTTTTCGGTCCCTTCTCTCCCTTCGCCCTTTTTATCCACAAAAATCCCTCTCGCTGAAAGTAATCCTCGATTTCACTCAAACTCCGCGACTTAGTTTCAGGAAGGGTCAAATAGAGAAACAGGCACGCCACCAGCGACGTAGCACCGAAAATCCAAAATACTCCAGAAATTCCTACAATTCCTCTGATAAAAGGAAACACTTTAGCGAGAATAAATAGCGTTAAATTAAACACCATGAATGTCAAACCGCCTGACAATCCTCTTATTTTAGCTGGAAAGAGTTCTCCTAATAAAACTCCGGGGAGAATCAGAAATCCCACTGTGTTTGTGGCTACGTAGATTAACACAAAAAGGGCCGGAATATAGTTGAGCCCTTGACAATTCTGGTGTAAAAATGTGCCGAGGAATAGGGCCGAGAAAGCCGTTCCTAAACCCGATGTCAATGCAAGTGTTCTTCTGCCAATAAAAGCTAAAAGGAAACTGCCCATTATGGAGAAAACAAATCGTACGCAAGCAGTTAAAATTGCTACTATAAAATGATCCAATTTCTCGCCTCCTTGTACAAATTTTAAAATATCCACAGCGTAAAACACGATAAGATACGTTCCTGATAAAAGTTGCATTATATTAAAAACATTGATAATAATCAAAGGTTTTAATACTTCTGGTTGAAAAAGAGTGGTTATTGATGGTTTCTTGATTACAAGCGATTCTAATTCCAAACGGTCCATCAAGTGTTGCGTTTCTTCTTTTGCCTAAAATTTAATAACATAAAAAATTAACATCAAAAAACAAAATTAAATTACTTACTTTAGCTTTATTACCGCCTCTCAGCCATATTAAAGCAACTTTAGCTTCTTCTAACTTATTATGTCTTATTAACCAAACTGGACTTTCCGGAAGAAAGAAAAACGCAATTAAAGTTGCTACTGGAAGAATCGTACTAGAAGCTAAAAATAAAATTAAAATATACTATCAATTAACGTATTAAATATTTTATTTACCTGCTACATATCTCCAAGGAAGCAAAGAACCCAAAGCATATACTAGTAAAATACCAAACGAGTAGCTGGCTAAAGGTACACTAGAGAAGAATCCACGTAAGTGAGGTTCTGATATTTCACCAATTAGTACCTGAAAAAAATAATTATTAAAGAAATAGCATTTCCATGAAGAGAAAAATTATATTTGTAAGTGGAAAGAAAATTACCTAAAGAACATTTTGATTTGATTTCGTTATGTTTATTATTATTAAATTTCAATGTCTGTAGAAATAATATCTAACGTTCAAATTTACCGCCACAATTTAAGTTGGTAGTGTCCTGACACTTGACATTTGTGAGTGGCGGGAAGAGGATTTTTTTTAGCAGTTAGTTTTTTTGGAATTTATGTAAGGTTTTTTTAGGGTAGTTTATATACTTATTAGTCAGGAATATTTAAATAAAATAGAACTTACTTGCCCGGCTGCAGCTGATAAACCAGCTGAAAATCCAGCAGTGATTCTCCCTAGTAATAACATAGCATGGTTTGATGAAAAAGCTATAAGTATCCAACCAAAAATCAAAGGCACCGTTGCTATTTGTAGTGATAATTTTCTTCCACAACTGTCCATGAGTACGCCACTGAGCAACGAACCCAAAGGTGTAGCAGCTGAATGAATACTGGCTAAAATATTGTAATTGTGATTTATATTACGGACTTGTACTATTCTTAGTAATAGTTATTTTGTATATATTATTATACGTTTATTTTAACTATTTTTGTTTATAGTTATGTTGCAATTTGTACAATTATTAAGTAAAGGCTGAACTGGTTTCAGAAAAAATCTATAATATAAGCGGCAAAGTCCTGACTGATTGACTGACTGACTGACTGACTGACTGACATAGAATCAACGCACAGCAAATTTTCAAAAAAAATACACGTTGTTATAACAGTAGAGGTAAATATCATTGTAAAAGCAGTATTGTTTCCAATAAATTACAAAAATATGCTTAAAAATACATTTTCTACAAGATGTGCTATATTTGAAAGTTACTCCCATCGAAAAACAAGTTTTTGAGCGCAGCTCCATCTACATTTTGACATATTTAAAATCAATTTATATCCAATTCTGAAGCTATCTAAGTTCTCTGCAAACTGGCTTTTACAGAATTAAAATATCTCTATTTATTTCTAAAATATCCAGCCTGGGAGATTTATTGGTACACCCTGTATACAGGACGGTATAAAGGTATTGAGACTATTATGTCTTCGATATTATCGGATTTTCTCTCATTTGATTTTCTAAGAAAAATGAGAGAAAAAGGGAAATTATGAAAAATAATAAGAAAAACAAGGGAAATTAAGATAAAATAAAGGATAAATAAGGAATAATAAAAAAATCGGTTAAATAGGGCAAAATTGGCAAAAATAGGAACAAATAGGGACAAATAAGCAAAAATAGGGAACGATAGGAAAAAAAAAGAAAACAAGATAAACTATTGAAAAACAAGAAAATGTAAAAGAAATAGAAAAAACACAAAAAATAATTACAAATATAGAATGATAGAGAAAAATACGGGAAAATAAGGGAATATAAAAAAAATAGAAAAACTAATGGAAAACAGAAAAATATAGAAATATATAAGAAAAATACTAAAAATAGAGAAAATAGTAAAAATAGGGGAAAATATTGAAAAAAAATTAGAGAAAAACAGAAAAAAATAACAACAAATAAGGACAAATAGGAAAAAATAGAAAAAAATAAGAAAACATATGAAAAATTAAAGAAAATAGAAAAAACTAAAGGAATCTAAGCAAAAATAGAAAGATATAGAAAAAATACCAAAAAAGTAGGACAAATAGTGAAAATAGGGGAAATAAATGGAGAAAAATAGGGAAAACTACAAAATATGGGGCAAATTGTGGGAAAAATAAGGAAAAGTAGAGAAATGTGGAAAATAGAGTGAAAAATAACGAAAAAGAGGAAATAAGATATTGGGAAAAATAAGAATAGGAAAACAATATGAAAAACTTGGGAAATTAGAGTATAAATAGAAAAACGTGAAAAATAGAAAAAATGGGGAATATAGGTATAAATAGGTATTTTTAAGGGTTTTTAGGGATTTTTAAGGATTTTTGGGTTTTTTAGAGATCTTTAAGGATTTTTAAGAAATTTAAACTATTTTTAGCGATTTTAATGTTTTTTTTAGCATTATTTTATAATCTTTAAGAATTGCTTAAAATTTTTAAGTAGTTTTAAGTATTTTTAGGAATTTTTAAGAATTTTTAATCAATTTTAAGGATTTTTAAGGATTTTTAAGGATTTTTAAGGATTTTTAAGGATTTTTAAGGATTTTTAAAGGATTTTTAAGGATATTTAAGGATTTTTAACGATTTTTAATGGTTTTTAAGGATTTTTAAGGATTTTTAAGGATTTTTAAGGATTTTTAAGGATTTTTAAGGATTCTTAAGGATTTTTAAGGATTTTTAAGGATTTATTATTTACCAAGAGCATAGGAAGTATAATTTATAATCCAGAAAGAGTTAATTGAACTCAGGAGGTAATTAATATTTATTATTTTTAGTGCAGTTATATTTTATTATTGATGTCGTTACATATTTTTTGTTTCTTCTTTATCGAGAAAGCGTAGAAAAACTAAATCTTATTTTTGAAAATCTGACGCTCTATATCTCATCAAATATTAATTTTAATAATGATGACGTCATGGTATGTTAAAAAAAGCAAAATTAAATATAAATATTACATTTTTTTCCATCGCTTTTATTATTCTTGTAATAATTTAGGTCATTCTCATTTTAATTTTTACTCTCATATATTAATTTGAGTAATTTAATTCGCACTAAATGTAGAATTTATTTATTGAATGTTCTGTAAAAAGGCAATTTTTAAAATGTGCAAAAAATATAAAACAATATTCACTACATTTAAAAAAATACTTTTATGTTAAAAATTTTTTAAACAAAATTTTAAACGTGCTAAAACAAAAGCATTTGTAGACAAAAACCGGTTGGTTTTGCCATAAATTACTCAAGCTCTCTCACATTATGAAAATTTTAATATCAGCTAATAGTGTAATATTGAAATAAACTGTTGTCCTTTTTTTAAATTTTGTTTTCGGTACGTTTCCTTCTTCGACCCAAATTTGAAAGCATATGCGAGCAAGGATATTAAAGCATTCCCTCGTTTATTCACAAAAAAAAGGACAAAACCAAACAAATTGTATATTGACAACATAAATAGCTTTGCGAAAGCGCCTCACGAGTTTGATTGTCATTTTATGATAATGAGAGTGAAAAAATAAGAAAATGAAAAAAAACACTCGCTTTAGTCAAAGATACTATTTATATATATATATAAAAAAAATGGTGCTTGAGAAATAAGTTTAGTAAAGAGCTGTAGAAAGTATGCTATGTATAAAAGAACTACGAAAAGATATATAAAATATAAATTACTATGGCAGTCGACGTATTAAGATCGATTAAACATCGAAGGACCAAGCTAGCTGTTAAATTCATAGAAAAACTCATATTGAAGTGAACTGTAACTGTGATATCTCAGAAAATGTTTGCCGAATAATTTAATAAAAAATCTGATGTGGCCAGCACATGACATATCGCCATTTTTGAATCAAAAATTTACACGTTAACACAAAAAATCTAGATCTAATCTAGGGTATCAGAATCCTGTATGCAAAATTTCACATTTTTTTATTCAGTAGTTTTTGAGTTATCATTACTCCATCCTAACACACACATACACTAACACACACAGACATCATTGCGAAAATATCAAAATCGTATTCTAGGGACCCTAAAACGTGTTTATCTATTGAAAACTCACTACCCAATTTTTAGCATGATTACTATACCTCTCTTATCTGAAGGGCGAGAGGTTAAAATTAATAAAATAGCATTTAATAATCCTTGCATAAATCTTGTAAATCCTTGAAAATCTTTGGAAATCATTGAAATTTTTTGAAAATACTTGAAAACTCTTGAAAATTTTTAAAAATTCATGAAATATCTTGAATTTTTTTGAAAATTCTTGAAAAAACATGAAATTTCACGAAAATTCTTGAAAATTCATGATTATTCTTGAAAATTCTAAATTTTTTTTGAAAATTCCTGAAAATTCTTCAAATTCCCTGAAACGTCATTAAATAATGTTTGGAAAATTATTAAAAATCCTTGAAAATTCGTTTAAAAATGCTTGGAAAATCATGGAAGAATCATCGGTATTGATAAAATTCTTGGAAAATCCTTGAAAAATCCCTAAAAAATCCTTGAAAAATATTTTATTTTAAACCCTTAAATAAACCATTGAAAAACATTAAAAAATTATGTAAATTTTTTTAAAAATTATTGTTAACAAAATTTTAAAAAAGTCTAAATGTTGTTTGAAAATTCTTTTTAAAAAACGTTAAAAAATTCTTTAAAAATTAAAAAATAATTAAAAATTCAAAAAAAGGCATTTAATAATCCTTGCGAAATTCTTGGAAATCCTTGAAAATCCTTGGGAAATCAATGAAAATTTTTGAAAAATTGAAAATTCTTGAAATTTTTTGAAAATTCTTGAAAAATCATAAAAATTCTTGAAAAGTCTTAAAATTGTTTGAAAATACTTTAAATTCCCTGAAACGTCATTAAATAATTTTTGAAAAATTATTAAAAATCTTTGAAAATTTCTTTTAAAAATATTTGGAAAATCCTGGAAGAATTATGGGAAAATTATTGATAAAATTCTTGTAAAATCCTTGAATCATTGAAAATTTTTGATAATTCTAGAAAACTCATGAAAATTTTTGAAAATTCCTGAAAATTCTTCAAATTCCCTAAAACGTCATTAAATAATTTTTAAAAAATTATTAAAAATCCTTTAAAATTTCTTTTAAAAATGCTTAGGAAAATCCTGGAAGAATTATGAGAAAATTATAGATAAAATTTTGTAAAGTCCACAAAACTTCCTTGAAAAAGTTATAAATGAGAAATCTTTAAAAAAAAATTGATGTGGCCAGCACAGCAAAAATTTACACGTTAACACAAAAAAGTATGAAAAAAATGGACTTTTTTGTAAATCTGGCAACAATGGCAAAATTTTTGAAAATTTTAATGATACGAAAATAAACTATAGTGTATACAAAATATATGTGTAAAACTTTATTGCCATTTTGTTTAGTAATGATGTCATCACTCATAGAAACTGCCACTTCCGGTTGTCCGATGGACACCAAAATTTCAATTTTTTTTATCCAGTATCTTTTGAGTTATCGTTACTACAACA
The DNA here is from genome assembly GCA_963243735.1 of Neocrepidodera transversa. Classification (NCBI taxonomy): domain Eukaryota; kingdom Metazoa; phylum Arthropoda; class Insecta; order Coleoptera; family Chrysomelidae; genus Neocrepidodera; species Neocrepidodera transversa. Next base: position 1,673,870 of record OY725355.1, on the reverse strand, counting down.
TCCATCCTAACACACTAGCACACACACTAACAGACACACAGACATCATTGCGAAAATATCAAAATCGTATTCTAGGGACCCTAAAACGTGTTTATCCATTGAAAACTCACTACCCAATTTTTAGCATGATTACAATGCCTCTCTTATCTGAAGGGCGAGAGGTAAAAAGGCACGGTATTAACCGACATTTTAACGAAGAACTTTTACATGTTATAGTCTACGAAAAAGTATTTTATACCGAGCATGACGGAGTAGGATTGTGCAACCGTTTTTTATGACATTGGAGCATGGTCAAGGGTGAAAGAGATGCAATATAGTTGATCTAGTGACTTTTATTATAAGAAAGCTAGTTTGAAGAGAGACAAGACACATAGCAACAAAAATTGATATTATTTAGAAGAGATTGTATTTTTAACGAATTTATTTTCGCTTCTTGACAAGCGAAACGAGGATAGAAAATATTATAAGAGACAAACACAATGTACAGTATATACTAAGAAATATAAATCTATTTTTAGATCTTGCATGTTTCCCTTATTAACCATTTAGAAAATATTATTTCAACAGATACAATATGAGATATTTATTATATTAATTTGATTTTAAGAATATATATACACTTCCAGTATATTTTTAAAATATTTATCTATCAGAAACCGTTATAATATTCAAATTAGTTACATTAGGTTAAACATTTCTAAAATAAAGCGATTCGTATTCTTGGAGTAAACGAATATAATTTAAGGATATAGTTTCGACATAGGATCCGTTAAGGAGATAATAAATTACTCTCTGGGTTCGTGGTTTTCCCTCCTATTCGTCGTCTATCCTCGTACCAATTTATTGATGAGCCACTACACGAAATTCTGGCCCATTGAAGTCAATTTACCGATGATTAATTGCTCTTAGAGTAAGATTAAGCTCAAGGATGCATAACATTCAAATTCACGTCAAATTTTTCCATACACTAATCAGATTTTTTTCTTCTACTCATGTTTATGTAAATGATTATTTTTTCACTGGTTACTCTATATGAAAGTGATATTTTTTTTATTCTAGATATGAAAATAAACCAAATGACAGTTAATGAGACCATTAAGCATAGTTAATATGGCAAACAACCGTCACGGAAACTGGTATCAGTGACAGTTTATTTATTATATTTATATAAGAAGAATATCAATGACAGTTCGAACGCACCCGTTATGAAAAATAACCTGGGAAATCGCTACTGGTAATTTTTGGTACACTTCAAGGTTCCAATCCGATCTAAACGAGTCTCAAACTGCTTTCGATGGTTCCGATTTGCGCTAGACAAGGCCCAATCTGTTTTCGATGGTACCGATACGCTTTCGATGGTACTGATCTGCGCTAGAGGAGTTTCGATCCGCTTTCGATGGTTCCTATACGCGCTAGACAAGCTCGATCCGATTTTGATGGTTTCGATCTGTGCTAGACGAATCTAGATCTACTTTCGATTCGCTTCTCATCAAGTTTGATCAGCTTCCGATCCGTGTACGCTAATCAAACTAGTGATGGGAAGAATCGAATAATTTAAAGAATCGAGAACTCGACTGAGAATCGAGTACCGAATCTATTCAATTCAATATTCTGATTCATCTGTTTAGTAAGTATCAGTTCTTGCTTCATGGTCAGCTCGTTGCTCGAATTTTCTTATTATCGACACTTGGGATTCTCAAATTATAAAGTTTAAGTTTTGTATTGCTAGTTTGGTTTTCTGTAGATATTTTTTCCTACATAACCCGAGCTATAATCAAAAATTGAAAACGAGAACAAATATCGGTAGAAAACCCTTAATTTATCCGAGCACCGGCACCGGCACCGATTCTCGAGAATCGAGAATAAGAATCGAATAATTTTCGATTCTTCGTATTCGAGACCCTCATCACTAGATCAAACCTGATCACAAGCGTATGTGGATCAAAAGCAGATCGATAAGCGTCTAGCGCAGATCGGAACCATCTAAAGCGGATCTAGACTCGTCCTGCGCGGATTAGAACCATCGAAAGCGGATCCGAATCATCGAAATCGGATAGAGACTCGTCTAGCGCCAATCGGAACTATCGAAAGCGGATCGGAACTTTGATGTGTACCAAAAATTAACAGGCGATTTCCCATGTTATTTTCCATAAGAAGTGCGCTCGAACTGTCATTGCTATTCTAGTTATATATTGAACTTCTAAATAAAGTTATAAAAATTGTGATCCAATATTTGATAAACAATATCTGTCGTAGAAAAAATAGCATTTAATACTGGATATGTGAAATTCGTGAAATTTGCGAAATTCGTAAAATTTGTATGATTTATAAAATTTTTAAAATATGTAAAAATGACAAGTTTTATAAAAAAATCGGCTGTGTCACCCCAGGACTTTCCCGGCTCGACTGTAGAGAATATGTTATTTATTATTATTATTTTAATTACAAAATACAAAGCATTACATTGATTTATGGAACACATTAAAAATAGCGAGCTGATGGTGAATTAATATTTCAATGTTGGTAATGACATAGGCTGCGCATGCGCACGTTATATATCATACTGGTACAATTACAATCTCCTAAAATCATGTGTGAAAACTATTGGGAATTCGGGAAAAATTTTCATACAATAGTTGTAGGGAATTTTAAATGTGTATTTTTCTCGCCATCTAGCGGCGAAACTATGAGGAATTTGATAAAAGTTAAACATAAAAGTTAAAGAAAATTTGATGCTTTACAACTTTGCACAAGAAAATTTTGCACTAAATACATTGTTTGTCCTCAAAATCAAGAAAAACTAGAGAAAACATATATGCACATTTTACGCGCCCTCTAGTGGCGCAACTATTAGAGATTTTAGAAAAAGTTTGAGACAAAAGTTATAGAGAATTTTATGCTCTAAAACTTTGTACTACAAAATTTTGCACTAAAGTATATTCTTTGTCCTCAAAATCAAGAAAAACTAGAGAATACCTACATGCACATTTTTTACGCGCCCTCTAGTGGCGAAACTATTGGAAATTCTGGAAAAAATTTAAAACAAAAGTTATAGAGAATTTTATTCTCTAAAACTTTGTAGTACAACATTTTGCACTAAAATGTATTGTTTGTCCTCAAAATCAAGAAAAACTATAGAAAACATACATGCACATTTTTTACACGCCCTCTAGTGGCGCAACTATTGGAAATTTTGGAAAAGGCTTAAGACAAAAATTGTGGGTAATTTTATGCTCTAAAACTTTGTACTACAACATTTTGCACTAAAATGTATTGTGACACACAGACAGACCATACGCTGGAAATGGTCTCAATCTTCTTGGGGGACCTCAAAATGGATATTTCCATCGATATCTCGATTTTCTTTTTGCTCGTTCACCTTACTTTTCCTTTGGTGGGTCCGGGAAAGTAAAATTTATAATTCATTAAATTCGTAAAATTGGGAGGAGTTGTAAAATTTCTAAAAAGTGAAATTCATTCAATTCGTGAAATTTGCGAAATTTTTAAATTTGTATGATTTATAAAATTTGTAAAATATGTAAAAATTAAAATTCATAAAATTCGTAAAGTTGGGAAGATTTGTAAAATTTCTAAAAAATGTAATTCATACAATTCCTGAAATTTGCGAAATTCCAAAAATTTCTATGATTTATAAAATGTGTAAAATTTGTAAAAATGATAAGATGTATAAAAAAATTAAAATTCATAAAATTCGTATAATTTGTAAAACGTGAAATGCTTACAATTCGTCAAATTTGCAAAAATTCGTAAAATTCGCAAGATTTACATTAGTAAAATTCGGGAAATTTGCGAATTTCGTGAAATTGGTATGATTTATAAAATTTTAAAAATATGTAAAAATGATAATTTATAAAAAAAATAAAATAGTATTTCCTACTGGAGTTCAAATATGTTTTTTTCATCTCTTATTGTAAAATATAGTATAATCCGCGGTTTGAAACAACTAAACATTCTATAATTACAAATAAAATTATTTTCTGGTTATTTGTCCTCCAGTGATTTTAAAATAAATCCATTTTACAATCTTCTTAAGTTATATAAAGTGCAATAACATCTTGTAGCACTTAGTTACGTGGCAATAATTTTTCGAATAAACTGTCTTCGAACGTTTGCATCGTTTTTATTACTCGAAAGATCTATTTGCTACAATTTTTTAATATCTACAAACATTGTAACAAGATAAATCTTGAAATAAATGTACACTCTTAAGTTTTTTTTTTATTTAATAAGGAAATAATAATAATTTATTATTAGTAATTTAAAATTGACCATCACAAACAATAAAAACATGTTCATGGACAAAATATTACCGAACAGGGTCTTCTAAATAAATTAGAGTTAAAAATAAAATAACGTTCAATTATTACGAATGCCAAAAAAATAATCATATAATAACTCATTGAATTGGAAGGATGTGAATTCGGTACTTATTTTCTCTGTTTTTGATTTAATTACGTGGTGCCCGCTCCTCCCTATAAGGAATTATACTGGTGGATGGATTTCATCATCTACCGGTACCAAATTGTACTTGGTTAGTCAGTTTTACAGAGCATTTTAAGTGTCTATGTCCGGTAAGTACCCATCAACATACAATAGATGTCGTAATTATCTATCATTTTTACTTTTATATTTTTTTGGGAAAAAAGGAAAATATTGTTTGGTTCCAATCTATAAGTACATAAATTGGTTAAAATCTAATGAAGAAATGGAATAGGCAGGTTCGACATATTTTTTTTAACTAAAATCTAGAGATTTTGTTATTTAAAAACGATCAAAAAAATTTGAGCGCAAAATATTAATATTTACGTCCGCTATAAGTATTTTAAAATCAAGAACCGGCGAGAGACTGAAAAACGTACCTGTGCGCGATACTGGACCGTGTGACGTTAGTAGCCATGAACGCTTCGCCCCTGGCCCGCTGCTGCGCTGCGCTGTATTCACGATGTGTGTGTATCGTGAATACAGCGCAGCAGCGGGCCAGGAGCGAAGTGTTCATAGCTACTGACGTCTCGCGCAAATGTACGTTTTCCAGCCTCTCGCCGATCCTTGAATTTGAAATGCTTACAGCTGACGTAAATATTTTGCGCTCAATTTTTACTTTCCGAACAACAGAGTTGTATAGAACGAACGAATTGCGATCATGATATTTTGGCTCTACCCAGATTTTAACAAATCTTTACGTTTTGAGGTCACCTGAATCCATTTATACCATTTTTAGCATGATGTCTTTGTGTGTGTCTGTGTGTGTCTTAAATAACCAAAATAATGCATTTTTATGAAAAATTACAGGATATAAAAGTTGTAGAATATAAAATTTTCTACACATTTTGTCATTACCGGTTTTTTGAATTCCTCATAGTTTCGCCGCTAGAGGGCGTGAAAAAAAATTGTATAGATATTTGGGACTCGTTTAGATTTTTAGACAAAATTATTGATTTTTATGAAAAATTACATAAAATCAAAATTGTAGAACATAAAATTTTCTACAAATTTTGTCTTTACTTTTTTTTCTAGTTCAGCATAGTTTCGCCACTAGTTTTTATTTTATTTTTTAAGCAATTGTTATCTTTATTAAATTATTATTTTTAGTTAAATTTTAATATTAAAAATTTAAAAATAATATCGTTAAATTTATAATAATTAATTTTATAATTATAATTTTTTTCAAAATTTTATTACAAAAATTGTGGAATTTTTAAAAAATTGGAAGAAAACATTTAAAATTATATTATGATTTTAAACTAAATTGAATAACTTCTAAAATAATAAAGTTATTGAAATGTGATTTTCACCATTCGAAAGACAATATAAAACTCTAAATATAAAATGTATTTTAATTTCTTAGAATTTAGAATTGCAATTATTATAGCCGAAATAAAGATTTTTTTAAAATTTTTATTAATTTTGTTTTATCAATAAGTATAAAATAAATGAAAAAAGTAAATAGCATATCCGAAAAGGATCCAAAAGTATTATGTGTGTAAATTATTTCATAATTTTAACATAGTATTTGTAAAAGTTATAGCAAAAAATTAAAAAAGTTAAAACAAATCAATGAATTTTTGACAAAAAATTTGATTTTTTTTAGTTTTTTGAACTGACTTAATTAATACATTTTGATCCAGAAAACTTAAAAAATGTCTGTTCAGCATTTTGAATATAATTGAATGAAATATTAATTATTTATTGATTTAAAAATTATTCAAAAATAGGTTTTATTTTTTATGTTAATATTAATATTAAAAAGCTCTATAATTGTGATTTTTTTCAAAATTTTATTCAAAAAATTGTAGAATTCATAAATTGTTTTTTTGAAATTTAATACAAGTTTTAACAAAAATTGAATAACTCTTAAAATTTTAAAAATATTAAAATGGGATTTATACCGTTCTCTAGGTAATATAAAACTCTAAATATAAAAAAAAATTAGTCTCTTCGAATTTAACATTGTAATTATTATAAACAAAAATTTGTCCTTTTGTTTTATCGAAAATGGATCAAAGGGATCAAAAAGTAAATTATGTGTGAAATATTTCATAATTTTAAAATAATATTTGTACAAATTATACAAAATTATAAAAAGTTAAAAAAAATTTTTACAAAAAATTAGTTTTTTTTCTATTTTTGTAAACTAATTTTATTAATTAATTTTGATGCAGAAAAACTAAAATAATCGATTAAAACAATTACTTTACTATGAGTGTTCGGAAAGTTGGGTGGGATTACCCCCTCATTTTTTTAAACGTTTTTAAATAACAAAATCTCTAGATTTAAGTTAAAATAAAAAAAATAAAAAAAATGTCTAACCTGCCTATTAAAGTCTGGTCAGATTATATAATTTTTTTTGATTATAGTTTAAATTATTATATAGATTAAAATGAGTCTGAAAAAATAATAATAAACTTAAAAAAAAATAGTGTGGTCTATTACCTACAATAAACCGTGTCTTATTTTATCAATTTTCATTTGATTTCTAAACACCAAAAATATCTTTCTAGTATTTTATTCCATCGTTGTCTACCAAACTGACCTACAATAATTAAACTTGGCACTCCGAAAATAATCATTTCAGACGGCCCTCAGTCGCAAATCATCTTCAACCTTCTCATGTCACTAACCGATCAAGTACGATTTGAAGTATCAATTTGCAAGCACACGGCCAATGTTGTTACTTGCTTCTTCCAATTTGCATCGATTTAAAGGTCATTCACATCGACTGACTATACCCGACCAAACAATGATTCTAACATTTCTTTCTATCTATGACGTTAGGAAATAGGTCAAGATCGCTACGATATTAACGCCAATAAAATTCGCATAAATTTTTATTGTCTTTTCGCGGTCTTCCTGTTTATTATTAATATTGATGATTTAAAATGATGCGAAGATAAATGCTTCTACGACTATGGGTTTCTAAAAGTTTAAAATCAATATTCGTGAAGGGATGTATATAAGTTAGTTTTCGACTCAACTCACCTATCCACGATCCTGTTTCATCGTCAATTTGCATAGAATCGTTAATATATTTAAGTTGTGGTAACAGAACGGCTGAATATCCCACTGGCATACCACAACTGGCAGAACTCAGCATCACAGCACTTGTTACGAAAGTCTGCAAAACAGAAATAATATATATGTAGCAAAATATCAACTAAAATATTTATTAGAATGTAAGGATTAAAAAATAGTATATATTTATTCAGGTATAGAGAACATATTTTTCTTAGTTGAGGTTCATTATTATCCGATCGCGTGTATTGCTTCACACGAGAACGATACTTTTCTCGTCTCGTATCGTATCGTCTCGTAAAACCAAGGCGAGACCTTTTTGAGAATTATTTAGGCGATACGGAGATCATATACGGCGAGACCCGAGAGTCTTGTTCAGAATTTGTTTCTGAATTTCTGAGAAAAATAAACTAACAAGCAGTATAAACATTTAATAAAAGAAAGGTCTGCATAGGTTACGATAAATTTATGAAATCTAAAATCTGGTGAAATATTTTATTTTATATAAAATGACACTCTCAATGTATTTCGAATATTTTAGGACTTCCAAGTAGTTTGAGGGTAATGACATTTTATGACCCAGTTAAGTCTTAGGTACAAAAAGGAGGCGCATCTTAGTTCGCTCCAGCGGTCAGCTGAGCTTGTTAATCGTATACGAGTTCGCTCCAAAGGTACTATACTAATTCGCTCTGGTTTACCTACCGCATCCAGGTAGATTATAGATTATATAGAATATGAAAAAATAAAACAGATGGTTTTCTTTTTAAAATTATTATTTATTTACCATTTTGAGCTATTCCTAGAAATACAGTTATTTTAAAATAAAAATAAAAGTTATTTTAAAATTATTTTTCCAGCCGCTTATACCTATGAGACATTATTTTCATAAAATCAAATATAGTAGAGCTCGATTATTTTGAGATGAGTACATTTCGTCATAATGTGCAGAAACCAATTTGAGTTTGTAGGCGTGGTCAGAGAGCTTTAACTGTGGTCCGAGTCGCCTGTCGCTCATGAAATTTGGATTCAGTAGCGTAGTGTTACTTATTTGTACTTGTTCCATTTATTTAGCTATTTTGAGTTTTCTTGTGTTTTTGTGCTTTTGTGCTTCGATTTGCGTGTCTATCTATATAAACTGTACTTTAATTCATTTTGTGTGTATTTTGGTAAATACATTTAAATACAACTAAATAATAATCTAAGACGAAACCGTACATTCTGAAATATTTTAAATCCCTTCTAAGCCTTTAATTTGTATCCTATTTTTATGACATTTTCAAAAATGCTAATGAAACCTAAATTTTTAGCTTGTTCGAAATGGAACAAAAAAATTAGCCAAGCAAATAATTTCACGCCTGTTAAACTTTGTGAAAAACGAAGCTAAATATGGTTCATTAAAAACCATATTCCGTATGATGCTAAAATGACCAAACCAGAACTGTACACATTAATTGAAGCTCACAGACCCCCGCCGAATTTTCTTTTAGATGATCTTCTTAAAGAAAATGGTCACAAAGTATTACGGTTGCCTCCGTATCACTCTGAACTAAATCCCATCGAAAAAATATGGGCCACGATAAAAAATTGGGTGGGTAATACAACATTTAAGTTGGATGATGTTGAAAAGTTAGCAAGAAAAAAATTTGAAAGCATAACGTCGGAAGAATGGGCAAAAGTGGTGGACCATTCCGAAAAATATGAGGATGCATATATTCAAAAAGAACATCTGATGGATGAATATACAGATTCCCTCATATTTTGCGTCAATACGGGGTCATGCGATGAGTGGGATTCCGACCTTTCGGAACAGTTAAAATTATAAACATTTTAATAAAATATACATTATTTATTTAAACTTTTAGTTGTTTTATTACTTTAAAGTTTAACAGCAATTTAACTAACAAACAGTTAAAATTTTAAATGCTACTTTTTATTTTAAAGTATTTTCAATTTAAAATATTTTATTAATGTACACACGCCACTGCTAAAATATCAGATACCCCTACCGCAGCAGATTTGAACTTGGCGCCATAAAATAAGGTCCACAAAGTTTATGACGTGCTGCGCCAACTGGGGCGTGGCCAAAACTAAATGTACTCATCTCAAAATAATCGAGCTCTATATGCGTTGTCATTTTTTTTTAATAAGAGAAAGTTTCTTTACAAATTCTTTCCTTAAACGAGCTTCTCTGCGATATACTTTTTGTTGGTAAACTTAGGCTTTTTATCTTTATATAAGTGTCTATTTGAATATTTTTTAAATCCTTTAAAAACTGAAATATATTAGGATGTGGAGAATAAAACATAGAATTAAATTTGGAATGGAAACCTTTCACAAGCGTTGGTAGTTCGTTGAATTGAGGAACTGTTCAGTCCACATAGAAGGTTGGAAATGATACATCTTCAGCAATATAATTTTACTACAGTTTCTGTATTTGGCATTATTGCAGCTAAATCAGTAGCAAAATAATCCCCAACCATTTCTGGGTTCAAAAATGGTAGCCCAAAAATATATGTTAGGTAATTTTCAATATCAGAATTTTTGGAATACTCTGAGGCCAATCCAAGACTCTGTTATTTTCGCCACCTGACTTTTTAACTGAGCGACCTTCCAGGTAAATCCAATCACCCCTCATAAAATTTAGCGGCGGTGGTAAACTGGGCGCGAAGTTTACCTGCTCTATAATCCGGACACGTAAACTGGGCGCGAGGATTTTAGGGTCCGTTTAATCCTATAGCTTAAATTATTCTTATACGTGTGTTTCATAATTGACATTGTTAAAATTTTGGATCAAAATCTTGAAATGTTTGAAAGTTTGGACCAAAAGTCTTGTAATTTTGGAACAACATTTTTGAAATGTTTGAAATTTTTAAAATTATTCACCAAAATTCTTAAAAGTTTTGAAATTTTGTATCAAATTTCTGGAAATTTTTGAAATTTTGGACAATTCTTGGAATTTCTGAAATTTTGGATCAATAGTCTGAAATTTTTGAAAGTAAAAATTATTGAATTGTTTGAAATTCGGGACCAACACTTGAAATTTTGGAACAAATTTCTGGAATTTTTTTTACTTTTGGATAAAAATTCTTGAAATTTTTTATATTTTCGATCAAATTTGTTGAAATTTTTGAAATTTTGGATCAAACTTTTGGAAATTTTTGGATATAAATTCGTGAAATTTTTTATATTTGGATTAAAATTATTGATTTTTTTTAAATTTTAGACCAAAATTCTTGAAATTTTGGATTAAAAATCTGAATTTTTTGAAATTTTGGATAATAATATTGATTCGTTTGAAATTTTGGATCAAAATTCTTGAAAATTTTTAAATTTTGTATCAAAATTCTGGAAATATTGATAACAATTATTGAATATTAAAATTACCTATATTTATTCGAACAAACTATGATAATTTCAAAAAAAAGAATTTTTTAATGTAATAAGAATTCAAATTTCAAAAAATCAAAAAACATCAATCTTGTCATTTTTTTTTTCGTTTTACATCAAAGTTTTCATATTTTTAAGAAAGGTCCCGCGCCCAGTTTACATGATCAAAAATAATTTTATAACTTCAGGTAAAGGGAAATTTAGTGCCGGAGCGAACTTACCTGTCATGTTTTCGGGTCGGGGATTAAAATCTGACCGCCGGAGCGAACTAGTGTGTACCGCAAAAAGCGTACCTAGAAACTACATTTGTTGTTGTAGGTATGTGTGCAGAATAATACATTTTAAATAAAATTTTCAATTCTATTAAAAATAGGAATAACGAAATCAACATCAACATGTTCTTCAGTTCAAATTCGATAATTGTATTTTTTTTTAAACGGTATCTGGTTAGACGTTCAGGTATCTCCCACATAAAAAATAATTTATAATAAATGGATTGAGTTGAGCCTATGGAGTCATTTAATTAGAACGTCCAGATCTACAACATACTAAAATTTTAAAAAAATTGACCGAAAGCCATTTTCCATGTTCTTTGAACAAAAAAATTGCAAAAATCATGAAACGATGCATTTTCTAAGTAATTATGCTAATGAATGTACGAGGTATCCCTTGTTTAAAAAAAAATTGGAATAAACTAAATAAATGTTAACAAGCTCAAAAAAATCTATAATGATGGCAACTCTAAGAATCGAAGAAATTGTAAAAAATTAGTCAACAATGGGTAATTATTACCCAAAAATTACTAATTTTCTATAACAATCTCAAAAAGCGCTCAAATTAGACCAAAAACATTAAAATTAGGCAAAAACCAATAAAATTAGGAAAAAATCGTTAGTGATCTTGAACAACGCTAATAAATTACCCAAAAACCGCTAATTATCTATATATAAAAACCGCTATTATTAGAAAAACATTACAAGAATTAAGCAAAAATTTTATCGGCCATATTTATTTATTACCTGTGCCAAAATTCGTCTTCTGGTTTCTATTTTGTGTTGTTTTTTGGTTATTTGTTGCTCCAGTTCTTTGTAGTTATTTTTCTTTCTTAATTTTTGTATCAAATCATTGTCTTCTTCACTGAAAATAAATCTATCAAATTTGTAAACAGTTATTTTTATGGTGAAATATTTTAGCAAAGGAAAATGTTTCGTTGAGGACTAATTTGATTGATTTTTGCTCATTTAACAGAAATTTAGATTTTAACTAACTGCTAAATAATAGGTATTTAGTATGCAATAAAAATGTTCTGTCCTAATTTTACGTAGATCAAGAAAAACATATGACAAATGACATAATTACGTTTTCAGAATAATTTGCTATTTACAAAATGACATTAAATATATAAAATTATATTTTCTTGAATGTCACTATCGTCTTTTTATATTATTCATGTTTTTTTTTTTAATTTTACTAAGAATGTTTAAAATTCGTTCTTTAAACATTCCATTTTTTTTAAAATTTTTTATACTACAGTAATTTTATGGTATTCCGGATAAAACTGTATGAACATTTTTACTACCAGTAAATTATAATTTAAAAACATTATTTTCAAGAAAATTAAAATGAATTAAAAAATGCAGTGTTTGGCATTTAAGAAGAAAGTTGGAGTTGTTTTTTATCATGGTAGTTTTTTAGGGATCTATGTAAATTATTCGAAATCAATTCTTAGAAAATCAATTATTCAAAATTCAATTATTCAAAATTCAATTATTCAAAATTCAATTATTCCAAAACCAATTATTCGAAAGTACTGTTAATTCTTTGCCATTGGCTAGTTTTTAATTAAATTATTCTACAAAAAACTTGTAAATTATCGTACTATTTTTTATCTTAATTTTTATTAAAATAAACTAAAAAATTTTAATTCTGATATAGCCAAGGCATAGAACATCAATTTTTCTTTAGTTTGGCTTATCAAACTTGTCGATTAATAAAGTAATATGAAAGTTCTGTGCGAAGTTAAATTTAAATTGACAAATGAATTGAGAAAGCTTGAGAAATACTGATATTAATTTGAACATTCACTAACATACAGCATATATACAGAATAAATATAAATATATATATCAAAAACAAATAGAATAAGTTTTCGAAACTATACATTCCGACCATTACCATACATGTTTCATCCTTATAGGAATAGGAATAGGATAGATGGCGTGACTATCTATCATTTTGGTGTCACATAAAAATAGTTGGGGTATATAGAATACATTTTTGAAACTATGCATTCCGACAAAGTGTCACTGAAGATTCCTATAAGGATGAAACATGTATGGTAATGGTCGGAATGTATAGTTTCGAAAACTTATTCTATTTGTTTTTGATTTTATTGCGAGGTGCCCGCTCCCCCCTAGGCATTATGATGGTTGATGGGTTACTTCATCTGACGGCAATCCAAATTATATTTGGAGACGCGTTTACAGAATTGTATTCTGCTAAACGCACTGCCCGGTTGGAACCCATCAACCAATACGATAGATGGCGTGACTATCTATCATTTTGGTGTCAAATATATATATTACTAGAAAATCTGAGTCCTGGTTTTCCAGCCTAAATCCCCGCCTAGTGCATGAGTGACGGACAATTTGTTTCTGGATCGACCGTATCAAGACTTTTAATTTTTGCAAGTCAACGTTCTGGATATATCATATCACTGGTTCAGCACGAATTTGTATGTACAATTATGTATATACAATCCATGGGATAATGAAAAATAACTAAATTCCGCTAGTTTATGTACTTTTACCCAATAAAAGTAAAAATACTTATACCGTAATAATGGGAGAAACTAAAAAACTTTACCAACTACAATTATTATTTGAGAAAACTGATAAATGTTGTATATATTGTGTTTCCACAAACATTTATTCAAGAAGAGCCATATGACAGCGTCTCAGAATTTTCATTAAGAATGAGGATGTTACGTCAGCTAAGTTAGCACCCCCACTAATTTCTTATTATTTGCACAGTTTTGCACACCTACATTTACTACATTTACTCTTTTTGCACAGTTTTGCACGCCCATTGCTAATTTTGGATACTCAATGTTACAACTTAGCATCCCCACTGCTTTTTTTCTTAATTTTATTAACAGATTCTGAAAGTACTATTGTTATCTATTGCACACTCTCATACTTGGACTTATACATATATCAAACTTAGCACGGGAGTGTGTAAAAGTTGACAAAGGGTGTGCAAATCTATGCAAAAAGAGTACTTTCAAAATCGTAATTAAAATTTGAAAAAAGCAGTAAAAGTTCTATTTCTTTCATTAGAAAACTGTGCAAAAAGTAAATGTAGGTGAGTAAAACTAACATAAAAAAAATAGTGAGGGCTACCAACTTAGCTGACGTGATGTTAAACGCATTGATAATTGTTCCTGTCAAATAAATAGATTCCCATATGCCAAAGGGGAAAGAACGGCTATCATTATTATTATTTACCGTGATGCTATTGATGATTGATGGCACCATTTTGTCTATAAGTGTAGGAAAACCCGAAAAACCTACACCACCATCATAGGCACAGTGACACATGGGCATAGAAGCCAGATTTCACCAACTTACCAAAATATATGAAAGTTTATAGATGTCATAAGGACAGAACATTTTCTTATAGAACTTCGAATAGAGATAGAGCAATATACAGCCGGAAAATCACCAATACAACTTTCATTTTGATGAAAATAATATTGTAGATTATGCTTTCGAATAACTTCTTTTTGAATTTCAACAATTTATTGCTACCGTTTTATAGAAATGGTTTTTGAACATATTGTATCTCCGCGAAATCAAAAAATATTTGCTCTCTGTCACAAGAACACTACGTATATATTTTTTGTTATTTTTTTTTAACACAAAAATAAAATATAAAAAGCTTTTTTAGTAAAACTTACCTGTTATCCAACTTTTCAGTGCACATCTCGAAGAGCGTTCTCTTTCTCTTTTTTTATTTCGCGTCACAGTTAACACCTACTGGATTTAAATGACATTGTCTGAAACTTTTATATTGTTTTTGTTTTATTTCGATTAGTCGGTTATATTAAAATTACTCCCCCACGCGTTTTCGAGTGCCGATATAGAGATGCTGTCTTAGATTTCGTACAGGACAGGCTTGGTACTAAATGATAATATGAAATTAGGTTCATTAATTATTCTAGCATATTAAATTTCTAAGAAAATTTCACACGTAACATTTTCGACCAATTAAAAGCCTGTATTTTGTATCGTTACAGTAGCAACTAAAAATATTTCCGGAAATTTTTCTCCTCCTTGGAGTAAAGGAGCATGGAGATTTTTTGACGTTTATAGTAAAATAACATTTACATTTACCATCAAAAATCGTCATTGTCCTAGTATTTTTTTAATATTTCGGTGTGAACTTTTCTTATCGAATCCCTCACGTGCTTGAATTAATTGCGGGAAGTTTGTCTTGTACATGAATTTTTAAAAAAAATTATTCCTCGTCGCTTCGCTACTCGTGAAATTTTTCCAAAAATTCATATACTCAAAAAATTTCCGGCAATAATTCATGCCCTTATTAAATAATTCTAATGCTGACAATACATCGGTATAAAATACCGCTAAAGATAGGAAAAAAAATTAACCAGATGATTGGCTACACTGGGAGCACTCAGTCACTTCAAAATTAATTTGTAAGTATTTAATGATGTGTAATGTAACTATAAAAATGTTGACAAAAATAATGGTGATATATTCAAATACTCCGTCACTGTGTTTTCTTCTAAAAGGCTATCCATCTCACTAACCACAGCGAATCTCTTCCTAAGCCTGCCACTTACGTTCCATTGGAACTGTACAGGTTCGACTATACAGGTAGCCTTTTCAGACCAACCGGAACCAGTGTTGCCAGGTGGGAAAAATTTTCAGTACTACAAAATTTATTAAAATGTTCTAAATTATGCGTCAGTGTACCACTTTTTAATTCACTGTGACTATCCACACGTTAGCCAGTGTATCCTTTAAGAAATTCGCTTAAATAATAAGTTTGAACATATTTAGGCATGAGCTCTAGTAGCAGCGTGACATAGTGCCTGCTAGTGGTGCAGTGGTCCCGGGGATCGAATCCCAC
Source organism: Neocrepidodera transversa (assembly GCA_963243735.1). Classification (NCBI taxonomy): domain Eukaryota; kingdom Metazoa; phylum Arthropoda; class Insecta; order Coleoptera; family Chrysomelidae; genus Neocrepidodera; species Neocrepidodera transversa. The sequence continues at coordinate 1,657,799 of OY725355.1, read as the reverse complement.
ATATTCTTTTATTTTTTTTTTAAACACAGACCAGATTTAGATAGTCAAGACTTCTTTTAATAAAATAAATATTATTTTAAATACCCAGGCTAGATTTAGATAGTCGAGACTTCTTTTAATAAAATACATATTTTTTTAGGTTAGATACCTAAGTTTAACGTTTTAACGTGTGGGTATTTTCTTAAATTATACATAGGTTAACGTGTGTGTAGTCTCAGCGGTTTTAATTTTCTGTCGTGACGTCACAGGGGCCCTTTTCGATGTCGAATGGTGGCTGATAAATAATACGCGACCTTTGTGGTCACTTCATTCTTGTAAACACCGTATATAATTTAATACATTGTAAATATCATTCTCAAGTACTTAGTTTCAAACCTTCACAAAGGACTGCCCTTCTAAAAAAAAGACATACGAGTAGAATGTCAAATGACTAATACATGTTAACAGAGAAATAACGTTTTTTCTAACAAAAAATTAAGTTACTCATTCACAATATACTCAGTTTAGTCAGATTAGTAAGAATAATTGGAAGACAGGACATGGTTTTGGATGACGTTTTTGTGGCGGGACTTTCCATTCCTGTAATGACCAAATTTCATGATTTTAATCCGGCCTAAACATGTTCTTGAGACATTAAATATTTATATTCCCGTAACCAAAAATATGCGAAAATAGTGGCTACAACTTCCCTCATCGTAACTACTGGTTGAGGATTAATCGATAGTACAAGGTAGGTGAAAAATCTCTTATATGTACTAGATATAGAAATTCGCTGTGCCCACGATGTAGAATTATCTTTATCTCACAATCCCAAATTACAGAATTCACGTGTGCCTCGCTCGACCAACAGTAGTGGTGTTTTTAACAAAGTCACTGTAGAGTTAATAAATAATTCACTTGTCACACCTGCTCTATACTCCTAGCAGATAATGGTTTATAATTTATTGGTTGCTAGGCCAAAAATGCAAAATGAACCATAATGTGCCAGGCAATATAATATTTTGTATAAAATTATGATGGCATTTAGTTACGATCATTTAATGAATATGATATTCTGGTAAAAATACAAAATCTTATAACACTTTACACTAAAAAAATATTTACCATTTTTATAAAATTCCTATAAAATAACTATAGTCACTAATTTGGATAATTTTTTTTTATTTACAGTATAATCAGCAATCAGAATATACAAATTCTATGAGCTAATTTATTGACAGCGGGCTAAAATGAATTGCTTTTAGTCCATAAATCGATATGATGAGGACCTTTCTATTGAAGAGACCTCCAGCACTTCACTTAAAGTCTATTGGTCCAATTTCTGGTGGTGTTTTTGACCTCTTTCTTTTATCACATTTTTAAATGGTGGGACCCGAAGGTCGTTATGATGAGTTCGGACATTTTGGACGTTTTTTTTTAATTTAATGTACGAGTTTGATACTTTGGACGTTATGGTTTTGTTTAATGTATGTGTTTGGATACTTTGGACGTTCTTGTTTTATTTAATGTATGAGTTTGGACATTTTGGACGTATTTGTTTTATTTAATGTATGAGTTTGGACATTTTGGACGTATTTGTTTTATATAATGCATGAGTTCGGACATTATTGAAGTTTTTGTTTTACATAATGTACGAGTTTGATACTTTGGACGTTATCGTTTTGTTTAATGTAAGTGTTTGGATACTTTGGACGTTCTTGTTTTATTTAATGTATGAGTTTTTACATTTTGGACGTATTTGTTTTATTTAATGTATGAGTTTTTACATTTTGGACATATTTGTTTTATATAATGCATGAGTTCGGACATTTTGGCCATTTTGTTTTACTTAACGTTTGAGTTCGGACATTTTTGAAGTTTTTGTTTTACATAATGTACGAGTTTGATACTTTGGACGTTATGGTTTTGTTTAATGTATGTGTTTTGATACTTTGGACGTTCTTGTTTTATTTAATATATGCGTTTGGACATTTTGGACGTATTTATTTTATTTAATGTTTGACACTTTGGACGTTATGGTCTTATTTAATGTATGTGTTTAAACATTTTGGACATATTTGTTTTATTTAATGTATGAGTTCTGACATTTTAGACGAATTCGTTTGATTTAATGTATGAGTTCGGACATTATGGATCTTTTTGTTTTATTTATTGTATGAGTTTGACGCTTTGGACGTTATGGTTTTATTAATTGTATGAGTTTGGACATGTTGGACGTATTTGTTTTATTTAATGTTTGAGTTTGGATATATTTGTTTTATTTAATGTATGATTTTGGACATTTTGAACGCATTTATTTTATTCAATGTATTAGTTTGGACACTTTGGACGTTTTTGTTTTATTTAATGCACTACTTTGGACATTTTGGACGTATTTGTTTTACTTAATATAAGAGTTTGGACATTTTAAACGTATTTGTTTTATTTAATGTATGAGTTCGGATATTTTGGACGTTTTTGTTTTACTTAATGTATGAGTTTGGACACTTTGGACGATTTTGTTTTATTTAATGCATGACTTTGGACATTTTGGACGTATTTGTTTCACTTAATATATGAGTTTGCACATTTTAAACGTTTTTGCTTTATTTAATATATAGGTTCCGACATTTTGGACGTTAATGGACTATAAAAAATCGTTGGCAGCCTAATTTTTAGTATTTTTAGTAGAAATGATGTTTGTAAAAAATGACAAATTCACTTACTTGTCGCATTTAGAGGTGGCATTGGATGGGGTCTTTTTATAACTATCCATAAACAGGGCCTTGTAATTTTTGGTTCAAGTCTACGATAAAATGTAGATTCCTAGAAAAGTATTAAATTTAATAGTTGTAACAATTTGTCTATTCGGATGCTGTAAAAAAATGTCTAATCAAAGTCAGGTATGAATAAACGGTTTTTAGATTAAAATAACTTCTTGATTATATACATCTGGTTAATAGATTAACAACAGAACAAGAAGATATCAATAACTGCATTTCGGTTGTCGATAAAAAGTTTCTTTTGATTGTTTTCAAAAATGGAAAAATTGGTTTGCCGTTTGACACATAATTCGATTCCATTCATCCAAATTGGCTTTATTACAGTCTTGTATATTAGGAATTTGTTATCTAGCGATACGTGAGATTTTCTACCAAGGAGCCAGTACAACTCTTTGAATCTGAGATCAATTTGTTTTCTCTGCTCTTTCCAGGTAATTTTTTGGTCTAGGTAAAGATTGATGTTTATAGTTATTTTCCACTTATTCTATAATAAAGATGGGAAAGACGATTATTGAATTCATTCATCAAGAATTCCTCAGTTTCTTTGTTTCTAAAAAAGAAGAACCAATACTTGAGGACCTTCTAGGTACTACATCAATTTTAACCAAAAATTAATGGTTGCATTATGTACACACCAACCTTTCAGACCAATTTTATCTAGATTGGTCTAAACGGTTTAGCAGCTATCGTGTAAGATTACACACAGACAGACACTCAGATACACATACACAGACCTTACTTTGGAAATGGTCTTAATCATCTCACTAGACCTTAAAATATTTTTTTTTACTCGTTCACTATACTTTCCCTTCGATGGGACCGGGAAAGTAATAAAAGAAATAATATTTGATCTAGTCATTACCTTTTTTTTGTATTTTTACTGTTTAAATGATATTTGTTAGGTATGAGATTATTTTTTAATTTTTTTAAGCAAAGTCCAATCCTGGACGAATCCTCCAAGTTAATCATCAATATTAACATAATTTTTTGACGTTTCCGTTGTATAATCTAAGGTTATACATTACGTTACAACTATTGATGGTTTTTATAATGCGGATTCCATCAAAGAAATTGGGTCAATCTTGGTTGCGATTTTTTAATGACCTTGCAAGAGATTATTCACTGCTCGATGCCATGTTCATTTTATTTGTTTACGTTTTGCATAATTCGTTGTTAAGGTGAAGGTTCCTTATAGAATTTTATTTTTAAATCACAGTTTAACTATAACTAAAAATGATGATAGATTCAATATAATTATTATTATTAATGAGATTTTATTAGTAAAAAAAACCGCAAGTTTGAATATTTTATTTGTTCATTTATCATTTAACTTTTCATTTTGGTTTTCCTGGCTAAAATGGCGAATATGACAAGCGATCAATTTATTAAGATTATTCTTGATGCGATGACAGATTTCATTCGCTTGAGTAACGATTCATTTTTGTCCAAATTAGAGTGAATTTGTGAAAGCGCTCGTTTTATTTGGATAGGTTTTTTCCCTAAAAAAGTTTTGAGTAAAACTAAGGTTAAAGAAATAAAATTTAATAAAAGACATAACACATAACGACTACAAAAAAGATGCAAAAAGAACATCTTGTTCTTTCTCACAGTTTTTCGTTTCACATCATTGAAAAAGGATTTTCCGTAGTTTCATTGATGTGACAACAAAAAGAGATTCTTTGAACTTTCCGTTTTGATCGAAGCGCAGCAAAAGATAATAAAACTCGTAGTAATTTTGTTGACCCAGAAAGAAAAATGAAACTCAGGATGATGGTGATGGAAAAATAGAAAAAATAAGGAAAAATTTGTCAAATAAGTAGAAATTGATATGAATTTGATATTCAATCAACCTTTAGAAAGTTTATAACAATATTTTATATATTATTTTTTATATAATTCACTTAATAGTCCAGTCGATCGGTTGGAAAAAGTAGGATTAGGTGGTATGTTGTATCAGATATGATTAATTAACATTTTTACAAGTTTTGGACTTTGTGCGAAATGACGAGGGGAGCAAAACTGTAAAATTTTCGACCTTTCTCTGGTTTTTTTTTCAAAAGTTTTTTTCCCTTACTTATTACGACAAAAGCATTTGTATACTTTATTGTAGAGCATTAAATTTTACACAATTTTGACTATCAAACGTGTTTGTAAATTCGTTAGCAAAAAAATTTCTAGAATTACTCCAAAAATATTTTGTTTTCTGAAGCTCTTTTTCTGAAATTATCTACCGTAAACTCGCAGTTTAAATCAAGCATTAATAATTTGCGGTATTTGATTATGTGTATAGTGACTGGTGACAAACCAGTTTTTTTATTAGTTTTGTGTTAAAAATGGAATTTGAAGTATTTCTCATAGAATGGACCACATTAGTTTTAAAAATTAATCATATCTAACTAGTTTTGTTTTGGATAAACAAAATTTTTATTTTAAATACTGATATAGTTTTTTTTTTTAATATTCTTATCAAATCAATTTGAAATACTTTAGGTTTGTTAATTTAAATAAAACAATAACATTCAGTATTTTAAAAATTAATGCTGTTTAAAAATAAAAGGTATCACTTTGTTTAAATGTAAATGAACTTATCCAGTAGAAACGGATTTATTGGTTTTATATTAATAAATAAATAGCTTAAAGAACTTAGTTGCTTATGTTGATTTTCATTGTTCTTATAATATTTATTAATTAATAAAAATCAATAAAAAGCAATTAATATATTTTGAAAGTGGCGCTGCTTCTTGACCAATAATTAACGTTTTACTTTCTACAGCATTGCAAAGATTCTAGCTTTGTTTGTTTGTAAAAAAATTTGACATACTTCTTTCCTTTTTTTAATCATAACAAATGAGAACGAGAGTTGCCAGTTTTATCGATATGATAATCTGTTTCAATTGGCCCACGTCACAAGCTACTACAGCCACAGTTTTCAAATTTTAAGAATTAATTACAGCTGTATGATCGGTCTCAGAAGGGCTGGACTCGGTGCAATGTGTTATGGTAGGTCAAAATTATAAAATAAAAATATAAAATAAAATCACTAGATGAGTCCATTAAAATACCCAGATCTAAATTATTATAATTTCAGTAATAAAGTAATCCAAATAAATTCATTCCCTTGAAATAAAAGTTTAATTTATGATATCACTAAAATCACAAAGTTATGATTGGTAAAAAGTAATTTGATAAAAATATCAAATAAGATATTAATTGGTTGTTAGGATGAAACTAGGGAGTTGTTGACGGGTTTTTTTTTAGAATAGAAGATTAAAAAAAAGTATAAATATAAAGATATAAAAGTTAAAAATTATCAAATTGGTAATGCGTAAATAGAATCAAGACATTGTCCAATAACCACAATTTTTCGTGCAATTATTTTTATTGCTATAAAAATTGGACAAAGTGAATTTTAATCTTTTTTTTAACTAAAAATTGTCCAATTATATTAATTTGTCGATTAGACTGTTCAAAAATAATTTTTAAGTGTTTTTTAAACTTGAAATTGTCCAATAACCACAATTTTTCGTGCAATTATTTTTATGGCTATAAGAATTGGACAAAGTGAATTTTAATTATTTTTTTAACTAAAAATTGTCCAATTATATTAATTTGGCGCTTCAACTGTTCAAAAATAATTTTGAAGTGTTTTTTAAACTTGAAATTGTGCAATACCACAATTTTTCGTGCAATTTTTTTATTGCTATAAAAAGTGGACAAAGTGAATTTTAATCAATTTTTTAACTAAAAATTGTTCAATTACATTAATTTGTCGCATTAACTGTTCAAAAATAATTTTTAAAAGTTTTTTAAATTTGAAAATTTTCAATAACCACAATTTTTCGTGCAATTATGTTTATTGCTATAAAAATTGGACAAAATGAATTTTAATCAATTTTTTAACTAAAAATTGTTCAATTATATTAATTTGTTGATTTAACTGTTCAAAAATAATTTTTAAGAGTTTTAAACTTGAAATTGTCTAATAACCACAATTTTTCGTGCAATTATATTTATTGTTATAAAAATTGAACAAAATGAATTTTAATCATTTTTTTTAACTAAAAATTGACCAATTTTCTTAATTTGCTTCTTCAACTGTTCAAAAATAATTTTTACGAGTTTTTTAAACTTCAAATTGTCCAATAATAACAATTTTTCGTGCAATTATTTTTATTGCTACAAGAATTGGACAAAGTGAATTTGAATCATTTTTTTAACTAAAAATTGTCCAATTATATTAATTTGTCGATTAGACTGTTCAAAAATAATTTTTAAGTGTTTTTTAAATTTGAAATTATCCAATAACCACAATTTTTCGTGCAATTTTTTTATTGCTATAAAAAGTGGACAAAGTGAATTTTAATCAATTTTTTAACTAAAAATTGTTCAATTATATTAATTTGTTGATTTAACTGTTCAAAAATAATTTTTAAGAGTTTTAAACTTGAAATTGTCCAATAACCACAATTTTTCATGCAATTATATTTATTGCTATAAAAGTTGGACAAATTGAATTTTAATCATTTTTTTAACTAAAAATTGACCAATTTTCTTAATTTGATTCTTCAACTGTTTAAAAATAATTTTTAAGAGTTTTTTAAACTTGAAATTGTCCAATAATTTATAAAACATCTCAAATTTTCATAAACTTCCGACCTTTTTCTATCTGAAACTACCTGTCGACTGGACTATAAAGTGAAAGGAATAATAAGGAATATTTTAATTCTAAGAAATTCTTAAACTACAGAAATTTATGCTGAATTTAAAAAAAATCTAAAACAAACTTTTAATAATTTCTTTTAAAATTCGATATAAATAATATTTTCCATTAGTGTAAAGAATAAAATAGATATTATAAATAATTTCCGGGATATATAAAGTATGTTTATAAAAATGTGGGTCAATTGGGTCCTTGCAAAAATAAGTACTTAAGTACCAATATTAGTCGAATTAAATTTTATTGCTTGTGCAAAAAATGCTCTCATTCTCAAGAATCATTTTACCCAATCTAAATGTTAATAGAGAATGGCAAAATACTATCTCTAATAGTAATTTTTTATATTACTACGATTGTTATCTTACTTCCTTATGTATTTTATTAATTTTATCTATATACGAGAATATTAATAATAAATAAAATATTTGTCAATGGAAATTCCATTGCTATTTTCCCAATATTTTATAATAGTAAACAAAATCTGGAAAAATCAATCGGTAAATAAATATTAATAATCCCTATATAACGGATTTTACTAATTAATTACAAGTCTGCATTAAGTTTTTAAACCGACCAAAAATAAACAACATATCTGTCTATCATAAAGGTCAGAGGTTGTTAAAAAACTGATAATTTCACTGAATGGTTTACTATAAAACTACTTATCCTATATAATTGCAGTCAATACAAATTCGTGTCATAGTAAACCAACAAAATGATGCTGAAAATAATATTTGGTTTATTATTAATAATTTCTGTGAGTTTTGCTGCTACTGTAGATAAAAGAGAATTCTACACCAATCAAGATAGTCCTGATACAGATTCTGTAGAATTTAACGTACTACTTATGAATGACCATAAACGAATCCAAGAAGAAAAAATTGTTAGTAGATTAGAAGATCCGGAAGTGAAAATAAAGAAAATTGAACCAGCTAGTTCCGAAAAGACTTTTTGTATAGGCTCAGTGACAATGATGGCGCTATGTTATTAGAAAGAAAAGTTTGTTTCAAGTATATTTATAAAAGTATTTTATTAGTTTTTAGATATTTATTTATGTAACGAAGACTGTATTTATCTAGTTGTAGATTTTTGTATTAACTATTATTGTAAGCAATAAAATTATTTTTTATAACGGAATTTATTGTTTATTTTTATTTATAATTATTCAAGATCTTTTTTTTATGCTATTTGTTTAAGTGAAGTGAATAAAATATATTGTAATTATATAATAATATCAAAATTATCAAGATCTCATTTTGGGGTGGGTTCTAGAGAAAATAATAAACAAACATTACAAAATTTATAAAAAAATTTAATTTATTTAAATCATGAAACACTTAATCTTCTGTGCCCCTTCCTTTTCCTCTAATTTTACCAACAACCAGTAATTGATTTCTTTATTGATTTTCAAATATTTTTCATTAAAACCATATTTTTTTAACTAAATTGATGTATAATTTATTTCTTTACATTTATTTACAAAATTTTATAAGCTTTTCTTTTTATATAAATTTTTCGACAAAATTTTGTCAAAAACTTGATTTGTTTATTATTATTCTTCAACTATTCTTGTCCCAAAAAAAATTTTTTTTGTTACTTGATTAAAGAATAATTTTTGACTATCTTGCCATTTACTTTTTAATTATACAGCAAAAATTTATTTTAATATTTTTTTCAAAATTTAACTTTTTATATTAAATTATTATACGAATAATAATCATTCATATTATAATAATAATATAAAAATAATACAAATAAGATTTTTTTTATACTCCACAATTGTTGATTTTAAATATTTTATACACCAATTACTCTTAATAAATTCTTTAAAATTAAGTTTTTTTAACAATAAACTTTATTTAAAACTCATAAAATTATTTATTTTATAAAACATTTTAACAATTAACTTATAAAAAAAAATCATATATAGTATTTCATTAAAATATATTTATCAGAATTAAAAATTTAGATAACGAAAATAGTAAATCCAAAAAAGTTGTCTACTAATGGGAAAAAGGTTTATCCTGAATTTCGCAAAAAAAGTTCTTAATAAAAAGTCTTGCATCACTTAAAACCCAATAATCAAATATAAAATCTTTTGTGATGACTTTCTTTGTATACCACTAAATATTTTACAAATTTGATTTTGGCTTATTTATTTCCATATAATGCAGGATTTTCTATAAAGAATATTTTTTTTTGTTCAATGCAGAATACAAATTTTTCATAATTTATTTTCAAAATAATAACAATTGTGAAATAAATTTGGAAAAACCACAGATAAAAGTACAGACTAGCAAGAATGATAGAAATTTCTACTAGAACTCTAATTTTCTAGGGAAATTATGCTAACGGACACGGGAGATTATCAGCTTAGTTGATAATCCAATTCTTCTGATAAAATGACCATTTCGAAAAATCATTTTTTGTCTAAACTTGAGTAATAAACAGGAATGGGAGAAAAGAGAGCATATGCAAGGAAACATTATGTGGTACACCCAGTGTTGACAGAGTGGTACTATAGTACCACATGTAGTACTCTTAATCGTTAAAAAGTACAGTGGTACTCTTTTGATAAATGTGGTACCTAAAATTAGTTTCTAGGTACAATAATTATCGATTATTCCATCCATCCATATATAATGAACCCGAGAATGATAGATAATTTATCAGTGATTCACTTCCCTGGATTACCTCCCTGATATGAAAACCAGTGTGGAAAATGGTATTCCCTGCTCCTCATTTTCCTCTCTCCTTTGTTGCTCTATTCCACCCCAAAGGGCATTTGGTGATTTCCTGGTATGCCTTCTTGTCCGTAAATTTGGGAACGCAGAAGCCTCTATCCATTGGTGTCAAGTCTGTGTAGTCCTGTCTCGAATGGAAGTGTTATCTGTCTGTCATGTGTGGATTATTTCAAACAAGAAATAATCAGTAGAGGATTATGAAAAGAGAGAAGCATCCTTCTAAAAATTTGGGTCCATCTGCTTTTAGTTTCTCTGTTATATCGAGTGCAGGCGTCACGCGTGCCTCTAGCGGTTGTTCTTGAAACAAGTTAATTCAGCTTTCTCTCTATTCGGTGCATTCAAGAAAAGAACAGATAGTTGCTTAAGAACATGATATTTGTGATTCAATTAGTTTTTTTTCTAAATGGATAATGAATGAGAGTTCTCACTCAACAATCAATCATTTTTCTGCACCTTGGGCTATATATATCGAAATAATTTGTTTTTTCATTCATATGGAATGGAATATTAAAAAGTGTTAGGCTGAGGCAAAATGTAGTACATTTTCATCCAGTTTGTGGTACTGAAAATTTTTCCCACCTGGCAATACTGGGTACACCACAGGCAACACAAAAAGGTCCTAAAGATATATCAATGAGCTCTTTTTAGGAGATTGTGACAATTGTTTGTAATTTTTCAAAGAGGTTGTCTAGAGCTTTATATCTCCTCCAAATGTCCGCCGCCGGTGTATTATTTGTGAAATTCTCATTTACTGCTCATATCGACGTCTCTGGCGAGTTCTGTGGTGAATTTACGTCATCCATTTTTGTTGAGAGGTCGCTTTGGGATATTCACATGCGGTGCTTCTGGTGTGGTCTTCAAGGGTTCGCATTCAAAGTGGAAATACAAAGATAAATCCATCTATATTGCCTCAGACAGGCAATCAGCGATAAGAGCATTGAAATCGCACCAATACAATTACAAGCTTGTATAGGATTGCCTATAATCACTTAATACCTTGGAAAAGAACAACAATGTGACTATTGTTTGGGTATCAGAACATAATCGGTTAGAAGGCAATAAAAATGCTGACAAGGAAGGAAAGAAATGACACCTGTATGAGGCCCGAACCAGTATGTGAAATTTCATATGTGCTGGTTCATCAAAAAATAAAACAATGGATGCTCAACCAGCATACTAACTACTGGAAATCATTACATGGTAATAGGCACACGAAAATAGTTACCTTCTTGTAACCTAGAACATATTACAGCAAAATGGTTGACAACTGAGATCATTGCAAACTACGAATACACATTTACAGAAAAAACTGCATAATGTGTGATATGGCAGAAATGTTAATGTTTGACTGTAATGCACTGGTGCAAAGTATAAGAGGCATTTTAGATATAACCAATGCACAAGATGACTTGACAGGACCAAACATAATTCAAAGAATCTTCAAGTTTAGCCAAGCTTTAGGATTCAATATAATGTACTAGGAGGCCCTAAAATTAAATAAAAAAATTCTGATCTCAGGCATCCAAAAATTTTAGCGTATTAAACAGTACACACATATTTTTATTGAAGGTAAACTTCTTTCCAGGAAGTACCTTATGTAATGAAACAAGAGAAAAAATTAGTATTAAGTAATACAAGACTTCTAAGCATCTAAAATGATTGGAATAAGCAGAATCGATTACCATTGTCCGTTTGTCTCTCTTTCACCGTTTTCAGGCTAAAGCTTTGGTTTCCTCGGAAGCGGTGCCGTCGTTTAACGGCCGTCAAAATATGTTTTCCAAGAGACCGGTAACGCACGCCGTTTACGTTAAAGCGGTGCCGTCTCATTTGAAAGCGATTTTTTACAGTGAATATTTTCATTGGAAGTCTCTTTATTTTTATTTTTTACCAGTACCCCAAGGTACTCAAGATTTGCCGGCTTAGATATAATAATAATAATAATATAATAATAATACTTGTGCGTAGAAAGGAAGGCTATTATTATTATTTTCCTGGGCGATTTACTAATGATTGATGGCACCATTTACCTACAGGTGTAGGGAAATCCGGAAAACCTCACCAATATTATTAGCACGGTGACACAAGAGGATTGAAAATATATGCTCCGCATTAAACATTAATTAAATTAGTATTCAATATGATTAAAAAATCTATATAAGTTTGGAATAATTTAGTCGACGTGTTAACATCAATTGATTATCAAAGGACCAGATCAGTTAGCTAACTGATTAATTATTATTTTAAATAACTTCTAACTGCTTTTCAATTAGTTACATGAATTTTAATAAAAAAAGCAAAATTAACTTGGACTATTTTTTCACTCGTTTATTATTAAAAACAAATCCTTAATTTTATATGTTTACAATTTATTATTTTTATAGAGCAATACTATGACTGTAAAAATAATATTCACAATTTTAACACATTTAAAACTTCAGGAAATCTATTTTTATAATTTCAGGTTGATGTTACTAGCTTTTTATATTGAATAGCTCTCGTTTTAAGACAACTATTCTGCTCAACAATCTAGAAGCTAATAATCCATAACTATATGAATTAGCGAGAACAAAACTTATTGCAATTGAGGGGTTTGTAACGGCGTTTTATTTTCTAGCTTTAAAATCGACTAGTCTGATGATCAGAGCTACATCTGCACGTGTCGTTCTTATTAATATATTATAGACAGAGAGACAGTGTCATTAGCAACAGTATAATTGAGTAAATTATTTTTTACGAACTGTCCTTTTTGCAAACGTCTCTGAAGCAAATTCTGAACGACAAGAACCGATATGAATTTAAGTTTAAATCTATTTTTAGATTACGGAATGTTAAAAAATACTGTACTGGCCAAAAGTATAAATCGAAATATGAATCTTATTAAATTCAAAAGTAATATTTGTTTTGTAATTTTTGGGTGACATTTATTTAGCGGTTTACCTATTCGAACCAAGTATCTAACACTGAAATTTTTTAAATAAAATTTCACTGCAAGATACCAGGCACGAACGGAACGGGACACTAGGACGCGGGGACTCTAGGACGCAGGGACACTAGGACGCGGGGACACCAGGAAGCGGAGCTATTAGGGCGCGGGGCCATTAAGACGCGGGGACATTAGGACGCGAAAGTATAATAAAGATTACCACAATGAAATATATATCTAGCGGTTCAACAGATAGCAAAGGACCTTTTATGTCTACATTATAAATTAAAATGAATATGAAAAAATATTTAAGATTACATTAAATACTAGCTCTAATAGAAAATTACAATTAAATTACTGTGTTTCTGATGGCATTTGAAGAAAATTAACATAAAAGAATCAGCCAGTTTTTGAAATAAGATTTTGTATATGAAAAAAAGCAATGATAAGTGTGGGTAATCCTTTACATATATATTAATTTTTTTAAACTGACCAATGATCAATATAGGACAATAAAATGCATTTTTGTAATAAATTCATTTAATTTTAATAATTTCGCGTTCTATTGTCCCCGTGTCCTTGTGGCCCCGCGTCCTAGTGGCCGCGTCCTAATGTCCTAGACCCCAGACACGAACCCAAGTTGACGTAGCATCTATACAGCCATAAATGAATATTACCGATAGCCAACAATCTGTAATAATGTAATTTATAACATAATTTAACAACATCGGTGTCATGCGAAAATACTCCCTTAAACTTGTTTTCATTATTAAATAGATGATGACAAACTAGAACCTCATATTCACCTTCTTTTTTGAATTTATTAGATAATTCAGATTATCTTACTCTACTCACTTGAACACACTGTTTTTGTGACGTCACGCACCGTATTTTGACGGCCGTTTGAAGACGGTACCGCTTCCAAGGAAACTAAAGCTTAACATTTTATAAGACTTCTTTTTTGTATTTAGAAGTCCAAAATGTAATGTTCGTTGGAAAGGCGTTCGATGGTTACACAGTAGGCGACGTGTAGTATTAGTGTGATGTTCATGAAATTCTAAGAAAAATTTAATTAATATTCTTAAGGTTATATAAAAATCCTAGTAAATACCTTATTATTCAGAACTATTCGTACTCCTACTAAAAAAATCGGCTGTGTCACCCCAGGACTTTCCCGGCTCGACCGTAGAGAATATGTTATTTATTATTATTATTTTAATTACAAAATACTAAGCATTACTATGAGGAATTCGATAAAAGTTAAAGAAAATTTGATGCTTTACAACTTTGTACTACAAAATTTTGCACTAAAATACATTGTTTGTCCTCAAAATCAAGAAAAATTAGAGAAAACATACATGCACATTTTTTACGCGCCCTCTAGTAGCGAAACCATTGGAAATTCTGGAAAAAGTTTGAAACAAAAGTTATAGAAAATTTTATTCTCTAAAACTTTGTACTACAACATTTTTGCACTAAAATGTATTGTTGGTCCTCAAAATCAAGAAAAACTATAGAAAACATACATGCACATTTTTTACGCGCCCTCTAGTGGCGCAAATATTGGAAATTTTGGAAAAGGCATCAGACAAAAATTGTAGGTAATTTTATGTTCTAAAACTTTGTACTACAATATTTTGCACTAAAATGTATTGTTTGTCCTTAAAATTTAAATAAAGCAAAAAATTGTTACATGGATATTTAACCAATGTCGGTCTTGAGGACCCTCCACTGTACCAATTTAAACCAAAAACTAATGGTCGCACTCTAGGCACACACCGACCCTCCATACGAAATTTCAGCTTGATTGGTCAAACGGTTCGGCAGTTATCGTGGAAGATTACACACAGACACACAGACAGACCATGCGCTGGAAATGGTTTCAATCTTCTTGGGGGACCTGAAAATGGATATTTCCATCGATATCTCGATTTTTTTTTTGCTCGTTCACCTTACTTTCCCTTTGATGGGTCCGGGAAAGTAAAAGACAAAACCCGATATATACAGTGTCAAATGTCTTAGTGAGATTTAAAAATACACACAATAGATGTATTATTTGATCTGATATAAATATTTAGAACACGCTGTAAGAATAAAATAATTTATCATCCCAGTTGACTTGATTCAAGAAGTATTTGCGAAAGAAACTTTAGGGAGTGTTTATCATTTTCCACGTTTCTTATTGCAATGAAATATACCTTGAATTCTCTTTCTTTTCCTTTAATGAAACGAATCAAAGCTTGATTCCTTGAAAATATTTACCCAAGATTCATAAATATTTTATTTTATATGAATTCATGTAATTCCCCTGAGTGTAATAAAGGTACAATTTTTTTTATTTATGTTTTTGGGTAACGTTAGGGTTGAAGTAAAAATGATTGAACAATAAAAAAAAGGTTTATGTATCTTTAGATTTAATTTTTTGAGTACTACTTCAAATTGTATAAACCATAAAATAAAATTGGTTGACAATAAAAATATTGTCAATGATAAATTTTATTTATTTTTCTGTGTTAAATTTTATTTAAATATTATTATATTTTATAGGGTTGTAAAGAATATTTTTTATGAATTGTTCATGTTGTCATTTAAATTCACTAAAAATTATTGGAATATAATTAAAATATAACATGAGATTTTTTAAATAATGTTTTGTAATATTTTTATTATTAATAGTCATAATATACTTGGTATTGCCGATTTGGTTTTCCTTGATACGAATAAAAAAAAATAGCTAAAAATACTTCATTATCATCTACATGACCATCAACATAAATATTAGGGCTTTTTCAAAATTCTGGATGATACCAACACGTGCTGAATTTCATCATTCAAAATGATTTTCGATAATATTTATTTTGCGCAGCAAAAAGAAATGAATTTTTGCTTCGGTAAATAGTAGAGAAAAAAATTTGTGTTTTGATCTAGATTAACAAAAGAGGTCACTAGAAGTAGGAAATGTAGCAAATACTTTTGTTAAAATGGTGGACAAAGTACAAAGATCATTCTATAAAATGGGACGAGTGACAATTATAAAAAAAATTGGTTAGACAAAGGAATAAAATATTTAGATGTAGGATTCATTTTTGCTGCTGGAAAACTTGTTATATAACAAGAAAATTTGAAAATAACAGAAAGTTACTAAAGGTACTTATGATTTTGTTAATTTTTTTATCATTTTAGATAAAGAATTGATTTTTGGAATATCAAATCAAATTTTTACTAGTTATTACCTGTAGATTTTTTATTTTGGTAAAATTTTATTATTTACTACGAATTTAGAATCAAATTATGTTATATCTAAATAACCATTTATAGAAAATTGTTTGAGACAAAACTTATTGTCATTGGGTATTTATCAGACGAATTTAAAAATGTAAAAAATACAGTGTTTCTTAAAAAAAAAACAGCTTTGATAAGTTATCGGACAACCTGTATGCTGGTACTTTATTTTTTTTATTAAAGACATTTTTGCCTGTCTCAAATATGGAATTATAATATTTAGTCAGGGGATGATGTCATAGGCTATAGTTCACTTATCCATCGTTGATACACCCTGTACAGTGAAGAAATAACCATAAAAAAATATGAAAGAGCACATTCACAACAGTTATTCAAAAAATGAATCACATTTTTAACATTTAATGTAGTTTAAAAATTAAAACAATATTGTTTACATAATTTTAGAAAATCTGTCTCAAAAAATGCATTTTTGGCTGCAACAATGCAATTTCCGGTTTCTATTAGATAAAAAAAAATCCGAAATTTTGGCCTTCTTAGTGCTTCATTGCCTCGACTAATAGTATATTCATGAACCTTCCTGTATTAAAAATTTTGATAGACGGATATTTAAATTTGAAACCCTAAAGGAGAACGTATCCTTCTGTCCCTAAAATCTCTTTCAAAGGAACTTGAAATTTAGTTAATATTAGAGGCAGAATATCAAACTATTTAATTAGATTTTCCTTGGGACTACAATTTGATTGATACAAACAAGGTTTAAGTTACGTATTTTTGTTTTCAGTTTGGTCGTTATTGCAAACACAGCATTGTAAAATTTTTTTTAATAGAAATATGTTATTTTTTTATTTTATAATGAGACTTATATTTTAAATTATTTCATATATTTTCAAATAAAATAATAATTGAACGTCTCAGTTTTATAAATAGTTTTTATCATACCTGTATAAAAAGTTTCCAAGAAACTAAAATCTTAAAATATTACAGGGAAAAACACTTTAACAGCAAACACAAGAACTATACGCACCACGAAATTTATGTTGACATTTTGGTCTTTTAAACAGACATAAACAGAATGACATTTTTCATAGTTTTCATAAGCAACTTTTTGGTGAAAATGTACAAAATTGTTTTGATTGTTAGGGTTCCGTACCACAAATTGCCCAAACAGAGCCCTATTGCTCTCACTCACGTGTATATCCGTCTGCCTGTCACATCCATCTAATAGTTAAACCGTTGGAGCTATAGTCTTCAAAATTTCACAGCATACGCGTCTTGTTGTCCCAAAACCACATAAATTATAAAAGATATTTTTAAATGTTTTCAAGAGGTCTCCCATACAGCTAAAGGGGGGCGATATTTTATTTTCTTTATCTGTGCACTATAGTGTGCGGATATTTCAACTGCGTTATAACAACCAATTTACGGCTCTTAAATTGACCATAATCATAAATATCGTCCGCCATCTTGGAGCCGCCATTTTGAATTTATAAAATTTAACAAAAAAATCATATTATCCGACCTCAAAAACCCCTACATACAAATTTTGAATAGAATAGGACTATATTCACCCATCTCGTCCGCCATATTGTAGCTGTCATTTTGAATTTATTAATTTTGACAAAAAATTCCTAATGTCCAAACTTAAAAACCCCCACATACACATTTTGAATAAAATCGGACCATATTTACACATCTCGTCCGCCATCTTGGAGCCGCCATTTTGAATTTATTAATTTTAACAAAAAATTCCTAATGTCCAAACTTAAAAACCCCCACATAAAAATTTTGACTAAAATCGGACCATATTTACACATCTAGTCCGCCATCTTGGAGCCGCCATTTTGAATTTATTAATTTTAACAAAAAATTCCTAATGTCCAAACTTAAAAATCCCCACATACCAATTTTGAATAGAATCAGATCATAATCACACATCTCGTCCGCCATGGAGCCGCTATATTGAATTTATTAAATATGACAAAAAATTCATAATGTCCGACCTCAAAAACCCCCACATACCAATTTTAAATAAAATCGGACCATAATCACACATCTCGTCCGCCATCTTGGAGCCGCCATTATAAATTTATTAATTTTGACAAAAAATTTATAATGTCCGGACTCAAAAATCCTCACATACAAATTTCGAATAAAATCGGACCATAATTATATATCCTGTCTGCCATCTTGGAACCGCTATTTTGAATTTATTAATTTTGACAAAACATTCCTAATGTCCAAATTTAAAAACCCCTACATACAAATTTTGAATAAAATCGGACCATATTTACACATCTCGTCCGCCATCTTGAAACCGCCATTTTGAATTTATCAATTTTGATAAAAAATTCCTAATGTAAACACTTAAAAACCCCCACATACAAATTTTGAATAAAATCGAACCATAATTACACTTTTCGACCGCCATCTTGGAGCCACCATTTTGAATTTATTATTTTTGACAAATCATTCCTAATGTCTAAACTCAAAAACCCCTACATACCGATTTTAAATAGAATCGGGCCATAATTACACATTTCGTCCGCCATCTTGGAGATGCCATTTTGAATTTTTTTATTTTGATAAAAAATTCGTAATGTCCGTTCTCAAAAACCCCTACACACCAATTTTAAATAAAATTCTAACATAATCACACATCTCGTCCGCCATCTTGAAGCCGCCATATTGAATTTATTAAATTCGACAAAAAATTCAAAATGTCCGATTTCAAACACTCCCACATACCAATTTTAAATAAAATCGGACCATAATAACACATTTCGTCCGCCATCTTGGAGCCGCCATTTTGATTTTATTAATTTCGACAAAAGTTCATAATCTCCGGCATTAAAACCCTCCATATACCAATTTTGAATGGAATCTGATTATAAACATACATCTATTCAGCCATTTTGTTTTTTTGTCGAACAAAAATTTCATCGGAACCATGAACACCTGTCAAATGTCTATACAATTTGACGCAAACAACATACATAAAAAAAGTTAGAGCTGTCAATATTAATTATCAGCTGATATTAATGCTTAAATTAAACAAATCTCTATAAACTTGGGATTCCTCCGTGATGACGTCATGTATCATCCCCCTATGTGTCGGAAATGTTCGATGGAGCTATCCTACTGATATGTAACCTTGGTCTGTATTCTAGAATAGTCTGCGCCGACGTACGATAAAGATGGCGGAGTTTAGATTAGTGAAGCGAAGTTGTACAATTAGTGAAGTGTAAATTTTATCGTGTTTAGTGAATATAAGTGTGTGATAATAGAAGAGGAATAATGTATACAAACGTAAGTTTATATAAATTATATATTTAATGAATAAGTTATTCGAAAATAGTAAAATAAAACGGTTAGCTTCGGTTTTAAACTAGTTGGTATTTCTAAGTGGATGTATAATATTTACTATTGCAGAGTTCTTTATTAATATTAATTACATTTTGAGCAATTTTAATAACCAAATGGTTTAAAAAAAAATACTGTAGTTATTGTCTATGCATTATAGAAAATTGTCTTCTTGCAATGGCTAGCAAAAAATTTTGTTTGAACTTGCAATGGTGCCAAGTTTACAAAAATTATTTTATATAAAGAATTTGATTATAATCAATAAAAAAATTGAATTTTGGATAAAGTTGTGGTAAAATAAAATACATTTTTTTTAAAATATTATATTCTATTATATTGACGATAAAAAAATGAAAAATATTTATGTAGATTTTTATCCTTTTATTAGTTTTCGAAGAAAAAAAAACAGTTTTGTCTGTCCGACGGCAATCGATTCAGTATCGTTAAAAACCCCAAAAATGATATTAATCTTTGATCTATTTTTACTTTCCCGCTACTTATACCATATATACTGTTGTATACAGGGTGTGTCACGTAGACGGCCCATTAGCCATTAATTGGTATTTCAAATTTGAAAATTTATTTACACAGGTTTGTCAATACGCTCTATCTAATGAAAATATTTTTAACTTTAGGTTTATACAGGGTGTTCAAAAAGTAACGATCAACTTTGTTATTTTAAATGGAACATCCTGTAGTTTTTTACATTTTTAGATTCATCATGAAAAGTTGATTTCAAAACCCTAGAATACTTATACTATAAAATGAATGATTTTGAAGTTGACAATTGAAAATCGCATTTTTTCAACTTTGAACAAAATTCATACAGGGTGATCTAAATTTTGATCACCCTGCAAAAATGTTGCAGTCTTTAACTTTTTTCTTATTCCTCTGATTTTTTGTGCTTTTTTTTGTAATTTTTTTAGGATTTTGTTACAATTTTTTTGCGAGTTTATTAATTTTTTTTTCTTTAATTTTTATGGTACAATTGTTTTCGGTTTTTTGGATGTTCTTTGTGATTTTTTGCGATTTGAGGGTTTTCCCGGTTTTTCTTTCAATTTTTTCCAATGTTTTCCTTTTTTTTTTCTTATTCGTTCCGTTTTTTTCTGGTTTTTTCGATTTGTTTTTTTTATCGTTTTTCCTCATTTTTGAAGTTTTTTGATTTAGTTTATTGTGTTTTTTTTTTTCGATTTTTTTAATCTTTCCTCATTTTTTTCTCATTGTTCTGATTTTTTTTTTATTTCCATCGTTTTCTAATATTTTCTCATTTTTTCTTGATTATTTGCGATTTTTTTGTAATTTTTTGCCTTTCTGTTGCAATTTTTTAAGAGTTAATTCATTTTTTTTTCTAATTTTCATGGTTACAAATATTTCCGGTTTTTCTTTCTGTATGTATGTATGTATGTATGTATGTCTAGACATTGCGTTCCGGCACGATAGAGGTCGCAATTTTTGTTCAATCGATACTAAATTTGGTACAAAAATTCTTTGGGGCAGTAATTCGTTGCGTATTGCAAATGGGCATTCTAACTCTAAGGGGGTGAGAATTGCAGGGGGTTGAAATCTCAAAAAAATCAGATCTCCCCCATTTTTGGAAATATTAAAAAAGGTCATTGGACTTTTTTTATGCACTGATCATTATAATACTAATTTGTCTGAAACTTTTTTTTCATCCGACCCACGGGGTGTAACTGGAGGGGGTTGAAATTTCAAAAACTTATTGTATATCGGCCATTTTAAAAAATATTGAAACAGGTCATGGGACTTTTTTTATGTTCTAATTATTATAAAACTAATTTGTCTGAAACTTTTTTTAATCGGACCTAAGGTGATGGAACTGGAGGGGGTTGGAATTTTAAATATTTCATATCTCCCCAATTTTTGAGAATATTGAAACAGGTCATAAGACTTTTTTCATGCCTTAATTATTCTTTAGATTTTTTCGATTCTTCAAAGTTTTTTTCGTATTTCCTCATGTTTCTAGTTTTTTTTTCAGTTTTTTCGTTTTTTTTTTAATTTTTTCTTGATTTTTCGAAATTATATGCGATTTTTTGCAATTTTTTTGAGTTTCTGTTGCGCTTTTTTGAGAATCAATTCAATTTTTTTTTTAAATTTTTATGGTTACCATTATTTCCGATTTTTTAGTTGTTCTTTGTTTTTTGCGATATTTTTCGATTTCTTGCGACTTTTTTTTCGGTTCTTTTGCGATTTGTAGCGTTTTTTGGGTTTTCCCGGTTTTCTTTCAATTTCTTCCAATGTTTTCCTTTTTTTCTTATTTTCTTCGATTTTTTTTGGTTTTTTAGATTTTTCCTTACTTTTCTAGTTTATTAGATTTTTCTGTTTTTTTTTTTCGATTTTTCTAATCTTTCCTCATTTTCTTCTCATTGTTCTGGTTTTTTCCTATTTCTTTCGTTTTCTATTTTTTTTTCATTTTTTAAATTTTTTTATGGTTACAATTCTAGGACAAATAATTTCCCTCGTCACCTTTAGTGAATCACCCCGTATAAGTAGTAATAGTTATTTATACAATAAATATTTTTTGCATGAGTAGCATACAATATTTTTTCACTAGTGCAATAAAGAATCGAATTTTCCACTATATATAGTTCAATAAAATTTTATTTTTTGCATGAATGTAGAAAAAAAATTAGTTTGTCTACTCTAAAAAAAAATAAAAAACAAATTATATTTATACAAAAAATTTATTAACTAAAATATAAAAAAAATAAAACTATTTCAACCTCCATTGAGGTATTTTCTCATTCAAAGGCACTTGCTCATCAGACTTTATTGGATGTATTTTTTTTATACTTAATTTATTAGATTTTCCACATTTGAATATACAGCATAAAGCCGCTGATAACGAAATACATCCTAATATAATAAAAACGTAAAAAATATAATAACTATATTCCGGGAGCTTTTGTAGTATCCTTAAACCCCACGCATATTCTTCCGTTAAATCCATCTTGCGAACCATATATAAGACCGGTATGAATAATTTTGGCACCTTTTCATATAAACTACAACAAAAAAAAAAACAGTAAAAATTAATTGTTTTAATTACTTCAAGATTATTTTATTTTTAATAAAATTTTAGGATTAGAATCAGACATTTTGCTGTCACCTTCTCAAAAATTATTGAAATTACGTACAAAAATATCGGGAGGTGTTGAATGGTTGTTATTTATTTTTCATTATTTCACTAGTGAAATAAAGTAATTTCATTATTCCACTAGTGGATAAATAGGTACTTTATACTGTTCATAAGTGTGTATAAAAGGTGATTGTGGATAAAGTATTTTTATTAATTATTTATTTTTCATTATTTCACTAGTGAAATAAAGTAATGTCATTATTTCACTAGTGGATAAAAAGGTACTTTATACGGTTCATAAGTGTGGATAAAAGGTGATTGTGGATAAAGTATATTTATTAATTATTTTTAAATAGAACTTACATTAAGAGCTATTGCCTCGATTAAAAATATCGAAAAACGTATTTTTTAACATGAAATATTTAATAGAAATTAAGCCCAAAGTAGACTCAATATTTACTCAATTTTATTTAAAATAATTTATAAATATTTTCAGTGAAAATGGAATGAAAATACCATAACTATATTTTTTCTCATTTTGGTTTCTCCCTATTCTCAAGGTCACAATTTTTGCCTAAAAATTTTGAAAAAATTCCCATTTATAGAATTTTTTATTCTATTTTTAATAGTATTAAATCGATTTTAATATATTTTTTAATTAAACAAAATAACTTAGATAATTGTAGATTTTAATAAATACTTTTTTGTTTAACCCCTGTAACAAAAAAACTATCGCTACTATTAAAACGTGTCAAATATTGATAGAAGGAGAAAAAATTTTCTATATAAGTGAATTTTATCAAAATTTTAGATAAAAAATTGTGGTTGTGAAAATAGAAAGAGACATAACTATATTTTTTATGATTCTGGTCTCTCCCTTTTTTCAAGGTCACAATTTTTGCTTAAAAATTTTGAAAAAAATCCCATTTATAGAATTTTGTATTCTCTTTTTAATGGTATTAAATAGATTTTAATATATTTTTTAATTAAACAAAATAACTTAGATAATGGTAGATTTCAATAAATATTTTTTTGTTTAACCCCTGTAACAAAAAAACTATTGATACTATTAAAACGTATTAAATGCCAATAGAAAGAGAAAAAAATATTCTATATAAGTGAAATTTATCAAAATTTTAGATAAAATATTGTGGTTGTGAAAATAGGGAGAGACCATAACTATATTTTTTCTGATTTTGGTCTCTCCCTTTTCTCAAGGTCACAATTTTTGCTTAAAAATTGTTAAAAAATTCACATGTATAGAATTTTTTATGCTCTTTTTATTGGTATTAAAATCATTTTAATATATTTTTTAATTAAAGGTAAAATAACTTAGATCATTGTAGATTTTAATAAATAATTTTTTGTTTAATGTTATTAAAACGTACTAAGTATAGATAGAAAGAGAAGAAAAAAAAATTCCCAAAGTACGTACAAAAATTAAATATTCTATATGGTTGGATAATGAAAAAATGGGAATTTCAAAATTGAAATAAAATGTACAGGTCCGTATTAAAAAAAATAGTTGACTTCAAAGACGAAACGTTGTTGTAAAAAATTGGATGTCATATTAAGCGGTATTTTTTCTATCTTTAAAAATTAAGGTGTTTATTAAATAAAATCAAAATTGTCGTTTTTGAAATGGTGCTTGGACAAACAAAAATTGTAGGTGGACAATCTTGGACTAACGATGAACAAACGAATGCACGAAAAAAATTTCAAAATTCAAAAAAGGGTGCAATTTGTACAATTTTTTAAAATTTATATAATTAATTATAATTAACCGGTGGGTGGACAAATAAAACTAATTGGGGTGCCGAGAACAAAATTTGCAAAAAAAAGTTTTGGGCCACCATTTTGAAACGAAGGGTAGACAAACGAAAATAATTAGTGGACAATAATGGACAATCGATGGACAAACGAATACACACAAAATCTTTTTGAAATTCGTAAAAGTGGGTGCCAACTACCTGACAACATTAAAACATAAACAAAAAAAACTCAATATAATCCAGAAAAAAATAATTTGCATGTGACTGTGGACCGTCGTTTTAAGTATTGTGAGTTTACTATTTATTTAAAAAAAAAAGTTCAATTAGTATGTAGATAATTGATATCACTTGATTTTGTATTAAAAAAAAATTAAATTTTTTAATTAGTATCCAATATATATCAATAATTAAAAAAATCCTAATTTGAAACAAATTTACAAGTACGTATTTTTAAAAAAATAAAAAAAAAAATTTTTTTAAATCCATTGAACAATAACTGCCTAAGAATAATTTTTAAAACGAAATAATTTTTTTTCTGGATCATGTTGATGTTATTTGTTTATATTTTAATGTTATCAGATAGTACTTGAAAAACACTTTCAGTATAAAAACGATCAAAAACAAATATTTAAAAATTTTTACTTGACTCACAAGCAGAGTCAGAATAATATTCGACAAAGAAAATTTAACCATTGAAATGGAAAATTTACAAATTAAATTAAACATTTCAATGGTGTATCCTATAAGTGAAAAATTTTTAGATTCTAGTCTTAGCGAAAAATGTCATTCCTGAAAAAAGTTTTGCTTGTTTTGAAATCTAAAATACAATCATTAGATATCAATTTTTTCCAATAGTATACGAGGTTTGTAAAAAAAAATATGAATTTTACTCAAAAGTAAATTTGACAACATAGAAAAATGATATTTCAAAAAACTGAAGTTAAAATGTATTAATTTTTGAGATGTATGTCTAGGTACAATAAGAATGCAAATTTTACTATATTTACCTGTTTAAATTGCAAAATTGTTAGAAAATATTATGAAACGAGAAAGTTTTAAGCAAGCACAAAACCTATTACTTTCCCGGACCCATCAAAGGGAAAGTAAGCTGAACGAGCAAAAAAAAATTTGAGATATCGATGGAAATATCCATTTTGAGGTCCCCCAAGAAGATTGAAACCATTTCCAGCGTATGGTCTGTCTGTGTGTCTGTGTGTAATCTTCCACGATAACTGCCGAACCGTTTGACCAATCAAGCTGAAATTTGGTATGAAGGGTCGGTGTGTGCCTAGAATGCGACCATTAGTTTTTGGTTTAAATTGTTACAGTGGAGGGTCCTCAAGACCGACATTGGTTAAATATACATGTAACAATTTTTTGCTTTATTTAAATTTTAAGGACAAACAATACATTTTAGTGCAAAATGGTGTAGTACAAAGTTTTAGAACATAAAATTACCTACAATTTTTGTCTTAAGCCTTTTCCAAAATTTCCAATAGTTGCGCCACTAGAGGGCGCGTAAAAAATGTGCATATATGTTTTCTATAGTTTTTCTTGATTTTGAGGATAAACAATACATTTTAGTGCAAAATGTTGTAATACAAAGTTTTAGAGAATAAAATTCTCTATATCTTTTGTTTCAAACTTTTTCCAGAATTTCCAATAGTTTCGCCACTAGAGGGCGCGTAAAAATGTGCATGTAGGTTTTCTCTAGTTTTTCTTGATTTTGAGGACAAACAATATACTTTAGTGCAAAAATTTGTAGTACAAAGTTTTAGAGCATAAAATTCTCTATAACTTTTGTCTCAAACTTTTTCTAAAATCTCCAATAGTTGCGCCACTAGAGGGCGCGTAAAAAATGTGCATGTATGTTTTCTCGTTTTTCTTAATTTTGAGGAGAAACAATGTATTTAGTGCAAAATTTTCTTGTGCAAAGTTGTAAAGCATAAAATTTTCTTTAACTTTTATTTTTAACTTTTATCGAATTCCTCATAGTTTCGCCGCTAGATGGCGAGAAAAATACACATTTAAAATTCCCGACAACTATTGTATGAAAATTTTTCCCGAATTCCCAATAGTTTTCACACATGATTTTAGGAGATCTTAATTGAAGCAGTATGATATATAACGTGCGCATGCGCAGCTTATGTCATTACCAACATTGAAATATTAATTCACCATCAGCTCGCTATTTTTAATGTGTTCCATAAATCAATGTAATGCTTAGTATTTTGAAATTAAAATAATAATAATAAATAACATATTCTCTACGGTCGAGCCGGGAAAGTCCTGGGGTGACACAGCCGATTTTTTTTTAATGTAAATGGATATAATTGCATATTTGAACTTACTTTTTAGTTGTGATCAACTTTTTTAAATAACATTTTTCGATATTGTCAAATTTAAATGTACTTTACTCATATTTTTTGACAAAAACCTCGTATACTACCGGACAAAATTAATATCTGATGATTGTATTTTAGATTTCAGATCAAGCAAAACTTTTTATCAAGAATGACATTTTTCGCTAAAACTAAAATTCAAAAAATTTTCACCATTTGTGGACACACTGTATATATATTTATTTGTATTACTTACCGTATACCAGGAATTGGTTGCAATAACATATTGAGCTGCATACCGGCTTGAACTTCCATTATTATTCCAGATTTCTGTAAAAAAGTTCCTTTAAAGTAAACTCGAGAACCTAATTTACACTGTTTTCAGGGCAAATGTGTTTTTCAGGTTTTTTCATTTATTTAGTAAGATACTTAGGAGTGATATTAAAAGTTTTTGTTTTGTTTTGTTCATGGAAACACATATTACGATAATAGGGTATTTTGCACCATGTAAGAAAAAATCTAAAAATAGCTATTATGACCTCCCACCCCCTGATCTGTTTATCTCATGAAAAAGTACAAAGTAACAAACCGATGGTCCTTTCGGTAAGAAACTTTCGTACACAAAGGACCCCGCACGGTTCTTATGGAAAAAGAGTCCCAGTCGAATTGGCTAAAAATTTAGTATAATGTAGTTTATGATGCCCTCATCAAATGTCTCCAACGAGATCTAATAGACAGTTCTTTAAGTTACAGGGTGGTAAACATACAAAGGCAGTGTTGTTCTTTATATCTTTAGAAAATAAATAGTATGGCAATTGTTACAACAAGTTAAACATGATAATTCTAATATTAATATTATCAATACCAGTTGTAATGAAAAGTTCTAAGACTCAGTCTACAGGGTGATTCTTTTTCTACTAGCAAATTTTAAGATTTTTATGTAATTCTTTGAACGGTATAGTAGAAGTATAGTAGAAGGTCCTCAAGACCGACATTGATTAAATACACATGTAATAATTTTTTATTTTTTAAAATTTTAACGACAAACAATACACTTTAGTGCAAAATATTGTAGTACAAAATTTTAGAGCATACAATTCCCTATAACTTTTGTTTTAAACTTTTTCCAGAATTTCCAATAGTTGCGCCACTAGAGGGCGCGTAAAAATGTGCATGTAGGTTTTCTCTAGTTTTTTTTTTGATTTTGGGGACAAAAAATAAACTTTAGTGCAAAATGTTGTCGTACAATGTTTTAGAGCATAAAATTCCCTACATATTTTGTCTCAAGCTTTTTTCCAGAATTTCCAATAGTTGCGCCACTAGAGGGCGCGTAAAAAATGTGCATGTATGTTTTCTCTAGTTTTTCTTGATTTTGTGGACAAACAATACACTTTTGTGCAAAATTTTGTAATATAAAGTTTTAGAGCATAAAATTCAATACATCTTTTGTCTTATGCTTTTTCCAGAATTTCCAATAGTTGCGCCACTAGAGGGTGCGTAAAAAATGTGCATGTAGGTTTTCTCTAGTTTTTTTTTGATTTTGGGGACAAAAAATAAACTTTAGTGCAAAATGTTGTCGTACAATGTTTTAGAGCATAAAATTCCCCACATATTTTGTCTCAAGCTTTTTCCAGAATTTCCAATAGTTGCGCCACTAGAGGGCGCGTAAAAAATGTGCATGTATGTTTTCTCTAGTTTTTCTTGATTTTGAGGACAAACAATACACTTTTGTACAAAATTTTGTAATACAAAGTTTTAGAGCATAAAATTACCTACATCTTTTGTCTTATGCTTTTTCCAGAATTTCCAATAGTTGCGCCACTAGAGGGCGCGTAAAAATGTGCATGTATGTTTTTTCTAGTTTTTCTTGATTTTGAGGACAAACAATACACTTTTGTACAAAATTTTGTAATACAAAGTTTTAGAGCATAAAATTCCCTACATCTTTTGTCTTATGCTTTTTCCAGAATTTCCAATAGTTGCGCCACTAGAGGGCGCGTAAAAATGTTCATGTATGTTTTTTCTAGTTTTTCTTGATTTTGAGGATAAACAATACACTTTAGTGCAAAATTTTGTAGTACAAAGTTTTAGAGCATAAAATTTCCTACATCTTTTGTCTTATGGTTTTTCCAGAATTTCCAATAGTTGCGCCACCAGAGGGCTCGTAAAAAATGTGAATGTAGGTTTTCTCTAGTTTTTCTTGATTTTGAGGACAAACAATGTGTTTTAGTGCGAAATTTTCTGGTGCATAGTTGTAAAGCATCAAATTTTCTTTAACTTTTGTCTTTAACTTTTTATCGAATTCCTCATAGTTTCGCCGCTAGATGGCGAGAAAAATACACATTTAGGATTTTCCATTTTGTAAAATTAAAGGTAAATTATGCTCTTTAGTGCAAAATGTTTCAGTGCAAAGTTGTAAAGCATAAAATTCTCTACAACTATTTTCTGAAAATTTTTCCCAAATTTCCATGATTTTAGGAGATCATAACTGTAGCATGCGCATGCGCAGCTTATGTCATTATCAACACTGAAATATAAATCACCATCGGCTCGCTATTTTTAATGTGTTCCACAAATTAATGTAATGCTCAGTATTTTGTAATTAAAATAATCCTATTCTCTACGGTCGAGCCGGGAAAGTTCTGGGGTGACACAGCCGATTTTTTTTGTTGTACTAGATTGTTCTAAATGTTATTGATTTTGGTCTTGAAATAATTTTTTTAAGACATGAAAATTTGGAACAATACTAAGAATAACTAGAACAATCTATTGCAATAAAAAAAACTTCGAAAATAATAATGGGGGGCTGGAACCAAACAATTTTTTATTGATTTTGGGCTTGAAATAATTTTTTTAAGACAAAAATTTTGAACAATATTCAGAACAACTAGAACAATCTGGTGTAACAGAAAAAAAATCGAAAAAAAATAATGGGGGGCTAGCTCTAAAAACGTTTTTTTCAGTTTTCCGGCCTTTGTATTTAGGTTTAAGGAACAATTTTCTGGAACAATTCGGTACAAATCTAGCACAATTTGGAACAAAATATTAATATTCTAAAAATGGGGGGCGGGGGGCTAACTTCACACACAGACACAAATCATAAAGTAATTAGAATAAAGGAAGATATACAATGTGAAATTTTAATTCTGAGAAGGCAAATATATGAAAATAAGGAAAAGATTATAACTGTAAAAGTTAACTAATAAAAATCAAAATCATTAGAAATAATAACAATAAGAAAACAGATTAACAGAAAGAAAAATACTAAGATGAGTTTAGAAAAAGAAAAAACTAAGAAAAAATTCTACTTAACAAAATAAAAGCATAAAGAGTAAAACATATATGGAGACTATATCAGTGTAAAAAATATAATAAAAGAGAAATCTTTATCAAATAAAAAAAGAGAGAGGCCAAGATCAAAATGTTGTAGATTAAAAAAAAAGACGGAAAAATAAATATTAAAATAAAATAAATAAAATAGAAGTGAGATCTGATCTTATAAAAAATTTTTTTTGATTGATTGTTTTTTTTTAGATTATTTCTTTATATAAATTAATTTACTTACTGGTTCAAGAATCATATAAAATTCATGTTTGGTTTTATTGGGTTTCATGCCCTTAATGGCCTCTCCGTAGATAGGATCGGCGTTAAAAAAATGTGGAAAGGACAAAAATGTCGGAGAATTCATTCGACACGTTGAAATGTTGAATACTCCAGTAGGCACGCATTCTCCGCTACAGTAACACTCGTTTTCAGGATAAATCGTTCCTGAAAATAAAAGTCGATTAGACGGAAAATAATAAAGTTGGAGATTTTTTATTTTCCAAGTACGCACCATTATCAAATCCATATTCAGCTGAATATTTATACCCTTTGACGCCTTTAATCTCAACATCTCCAACGTATTTGAGCGATAAATGTTTGCAAAGTTCAGAAGAATAAATGACTATCTCGTCTCTTTGTCTGTTTAATGGAAAAAATTCCCCTGCTGAGCCTTTAATATCATTACATTGACCTCTGAAAAAATCTGATTGATTTTTACCATTCCATTTCGTAATTTTACCAAAATTTTCATCATTTTTGAATTGCATACTATAAGTTCCATCAAGACCTGGAGTTCCATTTCTCTAAAATTATAAAATAATAAAAAATGATTAATGATAAAAAATAATTATCTTACTCCAACAAAAAAACCTCCTCTTTTCGGAATTGAGCTTATAAACGGTATTTTTGATAAAATTCCTAATATAGAATCATCATACCCGTCAAACAGTAATTCTCCAGCTGTCTTTGTAACGTGCAATTCGGAGATTTTGGATGATAATCCAAAAGAGATAAATTTTTTAGCCCAATAACCCATTAACCTTGCTTGGTAAGTTATACTCTAAAAAATATAATAATATTGTAGTTATTAGTGGATTAATAGTCAAGAATTATAATTTGTTATTATCAAAGTGGAAATACAGGAAATAAAATAACTTGGAACGGAGACAAATCAACTCTCTTCAGGGTTAGAAATGGCGTAAGGCAAGGGGATCTGCTATCAACTATTTTATTAAATTTAGAATTAGAAACCATTATCAGAAAATCTAAAGTAAAAATAAATGGTACAATCTATAATAACGAACATCAATGGATTGCGTATGCAAATGATTTGATAGTATTAGCGAAATTAAGCAAATTACAAAAAATTTCGTAGAACAAGCAAAAATTCTAGGACTGCAAATGACTGAAAAAAAAATATATGGTTCTTGGAGAAACTGGAAGAACCGCAGAAAATTTGATACTAACAACGACAAGGGAAAAGAACTACAGTTTCCAAAAATTCATTGAATCCATTGAATTGTTTTAACTCTTTTCATTTTTGCTATAACTAATAATACACATATTTACACATATAGTACTTTTGAATCCTTTTCGAATATGCTATTTACTTTTTTCATTTATTTTATACTTATTGATAAAACGAAATTACAAAAAAATTTAAAAAAATTCTTTATTTTGGCTATTATAATTACAATTCTAAATTTTAAGAAACTAAAATACATTTTAAATTTAGAGTTTTATATTATCTTTCGAATAATGAAAATCCCATTTCAATAACTTTAATATTTTAGAAGTTATTCAATTTAGTTTAAAATCATAATATAATTTTAAATGTTTCTTAGCCATTTTTTAAAAAATTCCACAATTTTTGAAATAAATTATAATTGTAAAATTAATTATTACAAATTTAAAGATATTTTTTTAAAATTTTTAATATTAAAATTTAACTGAAAAATAATAATTTATTCAATATATAAATTGCTTAAAAATTAAAATAAAAACTAGCGGCGAAACTATGCGGAACTCGAAAAAAAAGTAAAGACAAAATTTGTAGAAAATTTTATGTTCTACAATTTTGGTTTTATGTAATTTTTCATAAAAATCTATAATTTTGTCTCAAAATCGAAAAAAGTCACAAATGTCTATATAAATTTTTTCACGCCCTCTAGCGGCGAAACTATGGGGAATTTAAAAAAACGGTAATGACAAAATGTGTATAAAATTTTATGTTCTACAACTTTCATATCCTGTAATCCTTCATAAAAATACATTATTTTCTTTATTTAAAAAAAATATGAAAAAAAATTAATTTCTGATAAATCTGGCAACAATGGCAAAAGTTTTTGAAAATTTTAATCATTTGAAATTAAACTATAACGTATAAAAAATATATGTGTAAAACTTTATCTTGTTTAGTAATGACATCATTACTTATAGCAACTGTCACTTCCGGTTATCTGATTAACTTCAAAATCTATACAGGGCGTTTCATTACTACCCTAAATATGTATATAAAATTTTATCTAAATCGGTTCAGCCGTTTAGATACTATCGTGTTCACACACACACAAACACACACAGACAGACATCATGTTAAAAATGGTATAAATGGATTCAGGTGACCTCAAAACGTAAAGCTCCTTTCACATTATACGATTTGGCTCGTGCGATTCAAAATCGTATGTTAAAAATATGGAACCGTACGTTTATTTATCGCCCGACTGTCTCAGTGGTACACATAACTAAATGAGTGCTTTCACGTTATACGTTTTTTAATCGTCCGGTACAACGTTGCCAACTTATTGGAAGCTGTTATAGTACGGGTACTTAAATTATTATAGTTCATTGGAGAACAATATAGTAGAATAAAAAAGAAACAAGAAATATGTAACGACACCAAAAATAACAAATATTAATTATCTAAATTAGGTATCTGAGTTCAATCAACTCTTTCTGAATTATAAATTATACTTCCTCTGCTCTTGGTAGATAATAAATCCTTAAAAATCCTTAAAAAATAGTTAAAAATACTTAAAAAGACTTAAAACTACTTAAAAATCTTAAGCAATTCTTAAAGATCCTAAAATAATCCTTAAAAAACTTTAAGATTCCTAAAAATAGTTTAAAATTCTTAAAAGTCCCTAAAAACCCTTAAAATTACTTAAAATTATTTAAAAATCTTAAGCAATTCTTAAAGATCCTAAAATAACCTTAAAAAACATTAAAATTCCTAAAAATAGTTTAAAATTCTTAAAAATGTTTTTGAAAATCTTAAGAATTAGAAAAATAGTTAAAAAACGTTAAAAATGCTTCAAAATCCTTAAAAATCCCAAAAAATCCTTAACAATCTTTAAAAATCCTGAAAATATTTTTAAAAATCCCTAAAACCTTTAAAAATACTTAAAGATCTTAAGCAATTCTTAAAGATCCTAAAATAACCTTGAAAAGCATTAAAATTCCTAAAAATAGTTTATAATTCTTAAAAATGTTTTTGAAAATTCTTAAGAATTAGAAAAATAGTTAAAAAACGTTAAAAATGCTTCAAAATCCTTAAAAATCCCAAAAAATCCTTAACAATCTTTAAAAATCCTGAAAATATTTTTAAAAATTCCTAAAGACCTTTAGAAATACTTAAAGATCTTAAGCAATTCTTAAAGATCCTAAAATAACCCTTAAAAAACATTAAAATCCCTTAAAATAGTTTAAAATTCTTAAAAATCCTAAAAAGTTCTTGAAAGTCCTCGAAAATCCTTAAAAATCCCAAAAACATTAAAAATCCTTTAAAATCCTTATATATATATATATATATATCTTTAAAACCCCCTTAAAATTCTGAAAACAATTTTAAAATGGTTAAAAATATTAAGAGAAACTTAGAAATTTTTAAAAAGCACCTTAAAATCCTTAAAAATCCCTAAAAACCCGTAATAATTTTTAAAATTACTTAAAAATGTTAAGCAATTCTTAAAGAACCTAAAATAATCCCTAAAAAACTTTAAACTCCATAAAAATCCCTAAAAATCCTTAAACGTCCTTGAAAATCTTTAAAATCCCAAAAATGCTTAAAAATCATTAAAAATCATTAAAAATCCTTTGAAATCCTTAAAAATCAATAAAAATCCGTTCAAATTCTGAACAAAATTTAAAAATCTTAAGAAAATCATAGAAATTCCTAAAAATACTTTAAAAACCTTAAAATATCCTTAAAAAATCCTGAAAATATTCTTAAAACTCCCTAAAAACCTTTAAAAATACTTAAAAATCTTAAGCAAGTCTTAAATATCCTAAAATAATCCTCAAAAAACATTAAAATCCCTAAAAATGGTTTTAAATTTTTAAAAATCCCTTGAAAATCCTTAAAAATCCCAAAAATCATTAAAAATCCTTTAAAATCCTTATATATCTTTAAAAACCCCTTAAAATTCTGAAAATATTTTAAAATCGTTAAAAATATTAAGAAAAACTTGGAAATTTTTAAAAACACTTTAAAATCCTTAAAATATTCTTAAAAATCCTGAAAAAATCCTTAAAAATCCCCAAAAACCCGTAATAATTTTTAAAATTACTTAAAAATCTTAAGCAATTTTTAAAGATCCTAAAATAATCCTTAAAAAACTTTAAAATCTATAAAAATATTTTAAAATCCCTAAAAATCCTTAAACGTCCTTGAAAATCCCAAAAATGCTTAAAAATCATTAAAAATCCTTCGAAATCCTTAAAAATCCCTTCAAATTCTGAAAAAATTTAAAAACCGTTAAAAACCTTAAGTTAATCATACAGATTCTTAAAAATATTTTAAAATCCTTAAAATATCCTTAGAAAATCTGATGTGGCCAGCACATGACCTCTCGCTATTTTTGAATCAAAAATTTACACGTTAACACAAAAAAATATGAAAAAAATTGACTTTTTTTTGTAAATCTGGCAACAATGGCAATGAAAATTTTAATGATACGAAAATAAACTATAGTTTATACAAAATATATGTCATCACTCATAGCAACTGCCACTTCCGGTTGTCCGATTCACACCAAAATATAATCAGATCTAATCTAGGGTATCAGAACCCTGTATGCAAAATTTCAATTTTTTTTATTCAGTAGTTTTTGAGTTATCGTTACTACAACATCCATCCTAACACACTAACACACACACTAACAGACACACAGACAGACATCATCGCGAAAATATCAAAATCGTATTCTAGGGACCCCAAAACGTATTTATCCATTGAAAACTCACTACCCAATTTTTAGCATGATTACTATACCTCTCTTTATCTGAAGTGCGACAGGTAAAAAGAAATTGACGTTGAAGTTTTAATTTCGCTTATTGAAGCCAAATCTGTATTGTGGGACAAAACTTTAGATATTTACAAAGAGTGTTTATTAATAAATTAATATTTAAACAAGAAAAATCGTACGGCAAAAAATCGTATAATGTGAAATCACAATGCACACGATATAAAATCGTACGATT
The DNA here is from genome assembly GCA_963243735.1 of Neocrepidodera transversa. Taxonomy (NCBI): domain Eukaryota; kingdom Metazoa; phylum Arthropoda; class Insecta; order Coleoptera; family Chrysomelidae; genus Neocrepidodera; species Neocrepidodera transversa. The sequence goes on along the minus strand of OY725355.1, from coordinate 1,622,034 downwards.
TTTAATCGGACGAGCCAAATCGTATAATGTGAAAGGAGCGTGAGACGGATGATAAATTACGTACGATTCCAGTTTCACTGGACGGCTGTCAACACGATTAAAAATCGTGCCGGGTTGAAATCGTGTAATGTGAACTATACAACTCTGTTGTTTGGAAAGTAAAAAAATGCATTTCGATAGAAAATTTGGTTTTCTTTAAAAAAGTATTCTTGTAAAAGTCTCGAATTTTGATTTATTTTGAAAAAGCTGAAAAAGGGCTATTTTTTCAATGTTTATTTAATTTTGTAATAATTTTTTTATTTTAATAATTTCTTTTTAAAAATACGACACTGAATATTTGATATACATTTTTTTTAAATTTACTAACATTTATGGAATAAAAATGAAGCATTTATAAAAATTTGTAAATGCGTTAAAAAAAAACAAGCAAAACAATTTAATTTTAATAGAAATTAATTCTGTGCTGTCATCATAACTTTTTACTTCAAAACAATAAAATCTTAAACAAAAAAGATAAATTCCACCTCCACCGATAGAATTCCACCTCCACCGATAGAATTTCCAAAAAAAAAATAGTCGACTATGAAATATTTTAACAACTACGGTAATAGTGTTAGTTACAGCGGTGAATAAATACAAAATTGATATAAAAATTGTGTTTAGTGATTTAGAAATTTATAAATTATATAAGGTAAGATAGAAATTTATATGAATTTCTTTATATTAATAATTTTTATGGGTTTTAAAATAACATAACGCATATAAAAAAACTAATTTAAAATATTTTGAATTTTTTTTACAGTAATTATAACTGTTTTAATCCGTGATTAAAATTTATATTATAATCTTTTATTTTCGTATTACCTTCTATATTTTTTTATACAGGATGCTAATTATTTCCAGGTTCAATTATATATTTTTTTTTGGTTTATTTTTTTTTTAATAATATGAGTAATATGTCAAGTTTTAAATATTTACGAATATTTAGAAAATTTTATTTATTAATAACACGTTTTCTCTTTGTTTCAGTTAAAATAAAATGAAGTGAAAGAAAAAACTGAAGATACCTTATACGAGCTTCGCATCATAAAGGTTAGAATTATATATTTTTTTGATAATGGTTTAATATTAAAATAGATAAAAATTTGATTTATTAATAACAAGTACACGAATTTTCCTATACTATATTTGAGAAAATTTAAGCATTTTTTTTGTAATTTTATTGTGTTTTGTTAAAGTAATTTTGGACTTTTTCCAAAAAATAAACAAATTTCTCTTGACTAATTTCCTTTGAATATATTTTTAAAAAGTTTTTATTTTTTTTTGTAACTTTCTTCTAATTTTAACAAGATTTTTTCAGTAATTTTAGATTTTCCGAAAATTAGACAAATTTATTTTGATTCATATTTTTGGTAAATTAAATAATTTATTTTTCTCGATTTTCTTTTGTTTTGATTACATCGGTTGAAAAATTGTTGATTTTCCCGGCAATAAACTAATTTCCCTCGGTTACATTTTTTTAAAAATTGATTCAATTTTATGTTTTTAATTTTATTCTAGTTTTAACAATATTTTTTCAATAATATTATATTTTTTACAAAAATTGAACAAATTTCCCTTGACTGATAGTTTTGGTACAATAAATAATTAATTTTTTTGCAATTTTCTTTTGTTTTGGTTATATTATTTGAAAAATTTGTATGATTTTTGTTGAAAAAGTTAATGGTTAAAAAATTTGGTATTTTAAAGAGTTGATATTTATTAGTATATAAAATATAAAAAGATGCCAAATCAATAATTATGAAATATTATATCACTATTATTATTATTATAGTTATAAAATTTTGGGAATTAAAAAAAAAAATTAGAGTTAAAATTAATCAAGAGGATGTTTAAAAAAAATAAATAGTAGAAAAAAATCTGTTAATTTTAATTTTGGAAACTGCCAAGAAATTTTATATAATGGTAGATAGTATTTGGAATTTAATAATAATAATTGATTTATAAAAAATTAATAACAAAAGAAGTTATTGCTGCAAAATAAAATTAGAATCGACAATATAATATAAAACAATATAAGGGTAATCGAGAATGTGAAACTGAGAAAGCTATAGCAAGGAAAAGAAATAGGAAGTGAGACAGAGAGACCCAAATGGAGCAAAATGTGGAAGGAACAAAAGAGTTTGGAGAAAATTTAAAAAATTTATAATTTTTATGTTATGTAAATTGTAATGTCTTATTTTTTATACTATAAACCACCCCTATATAGAGAAACACCTATTTTATAATATTACATTATATATAATATTATCAAAGTAAACTTGGAAGATGATTTTTGTTGAAGAACCACTCAGTTGTTTTTGGAAAACTGAGACTATACAAATAAATTTAATTGTTATATGTGCTTAAATCTGGCCCACTACTATTGGCCTACCATAATACTGACCTATGGAGAATTTATTACACATTAATTACAATTTATTACAATCGAAAAAAAATTATTACACCTCCCGTGTTCGAAATATGAGGTTATGGGCCAGTTTTAGGCTCAAGCTAGCCCACATCATACCAAAATATATAATATATTCGATAATATACATAATGCACCTGTAAAACCCTGTCCAAAATTTATTAGACCGGCCCACTGTCGAAATATGTACAGATTGAGCAATTCAGAGGTGGAGGCAATATTATTTCACCAGAAAAAAGCAATTGGTCTACTGTAATAAATAATTTTAATCATTTCGATTAAAGGTGCACCGCTAAGACCCTGTTCAAAATTTATTACCCCGGCCCACTGTCTAAATATGTACAGATTGAGCAATTCAGAGGTGGAGGCATTATTATTTCCACCAGAAAGAACTAATTGGGCTACTTTAATAAATAATTTTAATCATTTCGATTAAAGATGCACCGCTAAGACCCTGTTCAAAATTTATTATAACGGCCCACTGTCGAAATATGTACAGATTGAGCAATTCAGAGGTGGAGGCATTATTATTTCACCCGAAAAAAGTAATTGGTCTACTGTAATAAATAATTTTAACCATTTCGATTAAAGATGCACCGCTAAGACCCTGTTCAAAATTTATTACCCCGGCCCACTGTCGAAATATGTACAGATTGAGCAATTCAGAGGTGGAGGCATTATTATTTCACCAGAAAAAAGCAATTGGTCTACTGTAATAAATAATTTTAACCATTTCGATTAAAGATGCACCGCTAAGACCCTGTTCAAAATTTATTACCCCGGCCCACTGTCTAAATATGTACAGATTGAGCAATTCAGAGGTGGAGGCATTATTATTTCACCCGAAAAAAGTAATTGGTCTACTGTAATAAATAATTTTAATCATTTCGCTTGATGATTCAACCTGTCAATTGAAATGATTAAAATTATTTATTACAGTAGACCAATTACTTTTTTCGGGTAAAATAATATTGCCCCCACCTCTGAAATGCTCAATCTGTATATATTTCGACAGTGGGCCGGTATAATAAATTTTGAACAGGATCTTAGCGGTGCATCTTTAATCGAAATGATTAAAATTATTTATTACAGTAGACCAATTACTTTTTTCGGGTGAAATAATATTGCCTCCACCTCTGAAATGCTCAATCTGTATATATTTCGACAGTGGGCCGGTATAATAAATTTTGAACAGGGTCTTAGCGGTGCATCTTTAATCGAAATGATTAAAATTATTTATTACAGTAGACCAATTACTTTTTTCTGGTGAAATAATATTGCCTCCACCTCTGAATTGCTCAATCTGTATATATTTCGACAGTGGGCCGGTATAATAAATTTTGAACAGGGTCTTAGAGCTGAATTGTTCAAACGGGATATATTTCGACAATAGACCGGTGTAATAAATTTTGGACAGGGTTTTACAGGTACATTATGTGATAAATCGTAGCTGTAATAAATTTGTAATAAATTCCCCCATGCATTTCTAACGGAATTATCCATTTTTTTACAATGTGGGCTAGCTTGAGTCTAAAGCTGGCCCAGAACCTTATATTTCGAACCCGGGAGGTGTAATAAATTTTTTTCTGATTGTAATAAATTGTAATTAATGTGTAATAAATTCTCCATGGGTCAGTATTATGGTAGGCCAAAAGTAGTGGGCCAGATTTAATACAGATTTATTATATATTTTGATCATATTTATTTGATCCAACAAATTTATCGATTTCACTTTATTTTAATTGCACATTTTTTTAAAGGAATAATTGTACATCTTTTTCTATCCTTAACTAGCATTTAATTTGGAAAATATTTTTCTTTAACATATTCTATTGCGAAATTATAATGAACTGATGTTTCAACTACGTAACTTAATTTGATTGGTTAAATAATAGTGATGTGTTGGTATTGAGAGGCCGCATTTGAGTAACATTTCGTTAGATGAATAAGTTTGGATATAATATTTTGAAGTAGCTATAAGATAATAGTTTTTAACAAGAAATGAAATAGGTCTGCTATAATGTAATCTAGAAGGTATACAGTGACGTAGGATATATGAATTGAATTATATTTTTAGTTAATAAGATTTAGAAATAAAATTGAAATATATTAAAAATGAAGATTATTTCTGAATCAAATTTATATTTATGCTGTTTTGAATGATAAAATATACAAAAAAGAAAAATAGTTATTTAAATGATATGCTTACTTACAACGGCTATAAAATTAATAGTAGTTATCACATCATTTAATTTTCTTAGACTTTTTTTCTCATCGAAATAACTTGTTGAGGATCCTACATAATTAACGTAGTCCTCATGCCAGGTAACATTGGCTTTTCCTTTAACTTCGTGGAACCTATAAGGACCGATTTCTTCAAATTCTGGTATGACCTAAGAAAAAAACAATTTAATTAGTTAAAAATTAAAATTAATAAACACAAATAAGGAAATATACTAAATAATTATATTTACAGAATAATTGGTTATTTGGTCCGCGTTGGTCCAATTAAATAAATAAATTTCATTCAATACTGGTGGACTTTTTTCCCACTTAGTGTAGGCTATGGTCCCGTTTGAAAATTTTAAAATGTAATTAATCAAGAAATCGTAAATGGAGTCGAAACATATGAAAATTGTGCTGCCAAAACAGATCAAAACGATTCCTGTGAACAGTAGACATATTTGACCGCACTGTTTTCTTCTTTGCATTACTTGCAGTCTGAAAAAAAAAATACATATTATAAAAATATATTATAATTTGTATCATAATTGTATATATATACAGAGTGTTGCATAAGTAATGATCAATATTTTAATCATAGGTTCAGGACCTCCAAATATTAATATTTTACTAAATAACTCTGGATCAAATGTTATCTACTATTAATATACAGGGTGTTGAAGTATTGGTGAACAAAATTAACACTGCAATCTAATAATTAATTATTTGACAGCTGTACATTTTCTTTTTACTTTTAAAGCCTTGAAATATTGTAAAGTAAACTAAATAAATACTGAGAATATTTTATTTTATTATTTTTTATTTTATTAAAAGAAATACATATTTTTTATTTTACAGGGTATCATAAAGGCTTGAAAAAAATTAAAAAAAGGCCAAGATTAAAAAAATCGGTTGTGTCGCCACAAAACTTTTCCGACCAGTATCCAGACATAAATATTTTTTCTGATATTTAATGTTAAAGTTAAAAAAAAAACAACAAATTGAAAAAAAATGGGTTAAAATTAAAAACATCAATAAAATTCGACATAAATCGATAAAAAGAGACAAAAACAAATATGAAGAAAAAATAAAACGAAAAAAAAATGGAAAAATATAATAAAAAAGTCGAAACAAATTGACTAAGTAATATAATTGAAAACAATCGAATAAAATTGACAAAAAAATGATAGCAATAGAATCAATAAAACTCCAACAAAATCAAATTTAAGCGACGAAAATCGTAAAATCGACAAAAATCTAAAAAATCGACAAAAAATAAATACGAGAAATACCGAAAAAAAAACTGAAAGCAGTCAAATACAATACAAAAAAAAATCGAATAAAATTGACAACGATCGAAAAAAATCGAAAAATATCGAAAAAAAAAGAAATCGAAAAAAAATCTAAACAAAGCGATAAAATCGAAAAAATCAAATACAATCGACAACAATCTTAAAAAAAACTAAATAAAACCGACAAAATCATTAAAAATCGGAAATAAAACAACTAAAATAAAAAAAAATCGAAAAAATCAAATATAATTCATTGAGGTCGAACAGGTGTAAAAACAAAAATAAATTCTGATAAAAATGATAAAAATCAAACACGATGAAAAAAATAATAAATAAAATCGACAAAAATGGATGAAGTTTGAAAAAATCGAAAAAAGTTAAAAAAAATCGCAACAAATTGAAAAAAAATTGGATAAAATTAAAAAACATCGAAAAAAACAAAAAAAAAACATGAAAAGAACGGAAAAAAAATTAAAAAACTTAAATATAATCGAAAATATCGGATGAAATCGAAAAAAATTGGAAAAAATTGAAAAAAAATTGGTTAAAATTAAAAAACATCGAAAAAAACAAAAAAAAACATGAAAAGAACGAAAAAAATTAAAAAACTTAAATATAATCGAAAATATCGGATAAAATTGAAAAAAATTGGAACAAATTGAAAAAAAAATGGGATAAATTTAAAACACATCGAAAAAACAGTCGAAAATCAAATACGATCCCAAAAAATCGGATAAAATCGAAAAAAAAACGGAAATATCCGAAAAATCGACAAAAAATGAAAAAAAAATGGTTATAAAATCGAGAAACATCGAAAAAATCAATGTAATCAAAACGACATATATCGAAAGAATAAAAAAAAATTGAAAAAAATCGAAAAAAAAACTGAAAACATCGAAAAAAGTGAAGTACAATAGAAAAAAATCAGATAAAGTTGAAAAATAATCGGAATACTTTTATAGATATTTAATGTTAAAGTTTCAAATTTTGACATTTTTTTATTTTTGACAGGTGACAGTTGGAGAAATAATTTTAACCGTTCTGAATAGAGTTTTTCAAGGGCTTTAAAATGACATATTGCAAGTCAAATTCCGTGAGATATTGCATCTGTCATTTTTTGATAGTGACACTTTCATTTGACAGATGTCGTACAAAAACTAATGGGTTCTTCCGACGGTTAACCTAAACCCTTATATCAAATTTCAGCTCAATCGGATTAAACGTGTGGCCTCTATAGTGGAAGAATACACACAGACAGACAGACAGACAGACAAATAAAGAGACAGATAGACAGACTTCCATCTGGAAATGGTCTTAATCATCTCAGGGGACCCGAAAATGGATATTTCCATCTTTATCTCGAAAATTTTTTTTGCTCGTTTACAATACTTTCCCTTCTCACAGGGAATTATAAAAAAAAACAATAATGCATTTTTTTACACAAGAAATTGAAATTCAAAGGAAGAATGCATTTTTCCAATTAGGATTTTTTTAATGATTTTTTTCAATTTATTTTTTGAATTTTTCAAAAATTTTTATAGTTTTTTCTGATTTTTTTGATTTTTTATTTTTATTTTATTGTTTTTCTTTTTACTTTTTCTTATATATTCTTTTTTGTTATTTTTTTTTGATTCTCCTGTCGGATTTTTTTTTATTCTTTCTGATTCTTTACAGATTTACGGCATAACCTGTAAAATTAAGGATTTTTGAATCCTTATAATCCTAGAAAAGATATATTTTCTGATTTTTCTGGTTTTTCTGATTTTTTTATAATTTTTTCTGATTTTTTGTTTTTTTTTCTGTTTTTTTTTTTCGATTTTTTTAGAGTTTTTCTTATTTTTTTTTATATTATTCTGTTCTTTTCAATTTTTTTATTTGTTTTCTTATTCCTCTGATTATTTTCAATTATTTGCGATTTTTTTGCAATTTTTTTTTGGGATTTTGTTGCGATTTTTTAAGACTTTTTGCAATTTATTTTACATCTTTTGAATTTTTTCTTTTCCTGTTATTATTTTTTTATGGATACAATAGTTTCCGGTTTTTTGGCTATTTTTTTGTTTTGCGATTTTTTGCGATTTTTGCAATTTTTTGTGATATTATTTCGATTTCTTTCGGTGTTTTTTTTTGCGAATTCTTTTTCGTTTTGTTGATTTGCGATTTTTAAAGTTTTTTTTAATTTTTTTTTATAATTTTTTTTATTTTTTCCGTATTTTACAATTTTATTTTTAAATATTTTCTGATTTTTCTATCAATTTGTTCCAATGTTTTGTTTTTTTCTTATTTTTTCTTATTTTTTTTTACTTTTTCCAAATTAACAGTGGAAAAATGCATCCTTGCTTCTTTTTTAATATTTAAGCATTACTGCTTTTTTTTTCAAATTCGAGTGTGGAAAAAACATTCTTACTCATTTTTTTTTTAAATTTAACTGTGGAAAAATGCATCTTTGCTTCTATTTATTCAATTTGAACCGTGGAAAAATATATTTATGCTTTTTCCCAATTCAGTTTTCTCTTAATTTTCGTGAAAAAATTTATTTATTTTTGTAAAAATTTCCATTTATATGTGATTTTCTATACTTTTGTTTTTACTAGAAAAATTTTAGGAAAAAACTTCTCCATTGGGAATTGTTTGTATTTTTCTCTAATTTTTTGCAGAAAAATACTTTTCGGCGTTTATTTCTTTGATTTTTTAGATTTTTCCCTGAATTTTCCTTCACTTTTTTCCGGGTCTATTCCAACAGTGATTCTATAATTGTATCTAAACTTTCATTTGCGAGAGTGATTATATCTGATTGATTATTTTCTCCTAACCCTCGCGATGAAACCTTCTTGTGAAAGAGGCTGAATACAAGGGCGTAGATAACTTTTTTTAATGGGGGCGGTGGGATAATCAAACTTTTAAACAAATATGTTTGTCCATTTCTACATTTCATATATTTTATTTCTTCTTTTACCCCCTTTACCCTCCCCATATCTACGCCCTTGAATAAAAAGTTCAATAATTATAAGTTTCTTTTGTTTTTTAAAGTTACTGTTAAAAATTACTGTTTTTTTATAAATTTTAAAAAATGATGAATCTAAAACTAAGAAGTAAATATGACAATTAAATACAATAATAACTGGAGGACGTAGGCAGTACATGTCCAAGAAATATGTTATTGTTTATAAAAAAAAAAACAATAATTTTTATAATTACTGAACTTTGATTTATTTAATGTTGAATATCGGAAAAATTGTTGAGAATTTACATAACAAACTATGTTTTTTGTGTAGAAAAATATATATCAAAATAAAAATTTTTCTAGTGCCGTAAAAATTAGATATACATGTTGGACCTCAATTTACAGTACGTCCCTGGTTTAAGTTACAGACAGATAATTATTACTATAATATTAGACTAATTAATATAGACTGACAAAAAAATTCATAAAAAAATATAAATCCGTTTTGGAGTTATTTTTTTTGAAAATGTAACACCCTGTAACTTCAATAATTTAGACAAAGGGCTCATAAAGAATTTTGATTTTAAAATTAAGTATCACCGAAGTTTGTCCCCTTTATTTTGGTACACTCTGTATTATAATATTTTTATAATAAATCAACGATTTATGATTTTCACAAAAAAAATTTCAATCTGGTTTTATAAGTTAATTTATGGGTTTTATCAAATATGTATACAGTGTGATTCATTGATAAAGGTAAATAGCTGATTCTAAAAAAACATGGGTCTTACGCCCTTTGTATCCGAGATACAGGACGTTTTATGAATTTTGACCATTTCTTTTCATATTCGTAACTTACGAACCACCCTGTAGATTTTTTTTTATATTTGGTATACACGTTCCTCATATCCGGTAACGATGTATCAAAGGTATTGATAATCCAGGTCCGACTTTACAAAAAATTCATAATTCTTACATCCTCTAAATAACACCCTGTATAGTTGATTTTTTTAATTTAATCGCCATATTTGAAAAGTTCGCAAAAAAAGTGAATTTAAGCATGTTTTTGTATTTTTTGGGCAGACTATGAAAATTTGAATTTCATATTTAGTTTTTTTTATCATTTTGCAGTGAAGAAATGAAATTTATTGCGTTTTTTATTTATAACTATGGAACCACCCTGTATAATAATTTTTTATTTCATATACGGAGTCTTGATTTTTAGTGGGATATATCGATACAGTAAAAAAATGATAATGCAGGCCCGGCTTTACAAAAGATATACTTATTTGTCAACCCTTCGTACAACACCCTGTAGATAATTTTTTTTTAATTCCTATCTAAATTTAAATGGTGTTGTACGAAGGATTGGCAAATATGTAAAGCCGGACCTGCATTATCATTTTTTACTGCATCGATGTATCCCACTAAAAAGCAAGAACCCGTAGATTATTATACAGGGTGGTTAAAATAAATTTCATTTCTTCATTTCAAAAAAACTTAATATGAAATTAAAATTTTCATAGTAAAGTCATATGTCCAAAAAATACACGATTAAATTCAGTTTTTTTTGCTCTTTTCAAATATGGCGATTAAATTAAAAAAATCAACTATACAGGGTGTTATTTGGAGAATGTAAGAATTGTGAATTTTTCGTAATATCTGACCTAGATTATCAATATTTTTGATACATCGTTACCGGATATGAGGAACATGTATACCAAATATAAAAAAAATCTACAGGGTGGTTCGTAAGATATGAGTAAATAAACTATAATTTTTTTAAACTTATATAGAAATAACCAACAATTGAAAAAATTAAAAAAATAATATTTAAGTATTACTATTTCATTTTACTAAAACCCATAATCCAGCTTTCACGACTAGAAAGGCTACACCTATAGATGCTACAAAGGATTAAATTCTAGTATATAATTTTAAAATATTCGGGATTTATCATAAATTTCACAATTAGAATAAAATTATGCGTAATTATGTGTAACTTTTTTCTTAACATACATTTTACCTTATTTTGTTTATGCTTCGTTCTTCCATTTTCTATCGAATTAAATTATTGAGCTACACATTCTCACTTTTGGGTAATTTTTTTTTAATAATTTTAATCACTGCATATGTGTCGACTGATATAGATAAAATAATAGATTTTACTACAACTTTAATTTATTACAAATCAATTTCTGATAAGATTCTATCAATTTTTATATTTATAATATTACTTATTTTTTTATTAATATAGATGGCCAGAATTTTGAGTAGTTGCAGTTTCTAAGGCGAACTTAAAATGATGAATCATATCATAAGAGTAATTTAATAAATTGAAATTGTTGTAAATTGGATAACATAAAGAATTTTATTGTTAGTTTGTTAAGATTGTTTTTTTCACTTACTACAATAACTATTTTTGCAGCCTAAATACACAGGGTTGTCTTAAATGTACTACAGTAATCAAATAATATTTATTCAAAGAAAATTTACAGAAAAATTACAATATTAATTACATTTGAACAAGGAAAAAATAAGAAAAAAAATCACTAGAGGTAAAGCCCGTCCCTGATAAAATAAAATAACAAGAATAATTATAATAATATAAGTAATGATAATAGTAATACAATTTCTTACGAGGAAGTTAAAATGGTGGCGTGGATTTTGCGAACGTGGGATTTGCGAACCGTGGAATTTGCGAACATATACCTGGCAGTTTATGGGGACCGTGGGGTTTGCGAACACTTCATATAATTTTTTTATTAAGTTAAAGTGTCGGTTTTATTTACGACGAAGTTAAAATGGTCACGTGAGTTTTGCGAACGTGGGCTTTGCGAACCGTGGGATTTGCCAAAATATACCTGGCAGTTTATGTGAACCGTGGAGGTTGCGAACACTGCATATAATTTTTTTATTAAGTTAAAGTGTCGGTTTTATTTACGAGCAAGTTAAAATAGTGACATGGGTTTTGCGAACGTGGGCTTTGCGAACCGTGCGATTTGCGAACATATACCTGGCAGTTTATGGGGACCGTGGGGTTTGCGAACACTTCATATAATTTTTTTATTAAGTTAGAGTGTCGGTTTTATTTTTGTATTTAATACAACAGTAAAATATTGAAAATTTTTTAGTGGTATTGAGAGTGTTAAAATTATAAAAATAATTCATACTCATAATTTTTTAACAGCTTTACAGTCTTTTTTTTCATTCTTTAAATTCCATTATTATTTAATATTTTATGCGCCAATTTAATAAAATTATTTTTTAACCCCAAATTTCTGAATAGTTCGGTGAAGTGAGTCGTTTTTAAAATAGCGGAACTAAAATAAACAATTTATTTATCAATAAATCTATTTAAAAAGAATAGAAAGACAATTAAATATTTCCTCTTGGTGTATTTATTTTTTGAACTTTAATATTTTTAAATAATAATTTATTAATATCCTATATTAACAGTTTTATAGTTTTAATCTTAAGCGTGTTCGCAAAGCCCACCGATGGTCAGCGCTTAGATTAATTCCAGATATGCGTTTTCGCAAAGGTTTGGTTCGCAAATATCACGTTCGCAAGTCTCACAGAGCCGTTAAAATATAGAATACAAACATATACAATTTGAAATTTAATTACGTGTTTATATAATTTAGAATATTTTCATTTTAATTATTGAAAAGTAATTAGAAATTCTTTGATTTTAGACTAATTCTACCATATATCTTGGAGACCCAGCATAAGCGAAATTCATTCATGTAGCGGTAAGTAATTTTTTTTTAGAAATTATTATTTACACTTGTTTTTAAAATTCAAATCTGATCGCATTATCTTAGTAAAGTTACAACCTGGTTTAAACCTCCAGTTAACAATAAACATAGCGCACTTAAAAAATCTGATTTTTTTGTATATCCCCTATGCACTGTGTACAACTTGCCATGTGGCGACACCTGTAGTCTGAAGTGTAAAACTTTGTCCCGTACAATTAAAATCAAATGATATTTAAAAGATGAATATAATATTAAGAACTGGTTTTGAGGAAATAACGCATCTAATAAAATTCAAAAAAAATACCCTAAATAACGGTGCAAAACTGGGATTTCGTCATATATGCTCGCTGGAGGAGAAAATTCAACAGAAAATAAAAATAATAACTGCGAAATGAGTGCGAACAACGTCGCAGAACAAACTTATAAAGTGTCATTAAACGTAAATATATTTCGCTTTGAAATAAATATTTTTATTTAACATTCACAATATGTAATTATGTTTATTAAAACGAAACATACTTTGTTTTGCCCTGACTCCGATTGATTTCAAATCTGTGTCTTAAACCGCATAACCAACGCTAAAATATAGTCTTTAATATAAATATAACTTACGTTATATAATTAATTTTATTTAAAAAGATTTATAAATATTTTCAGTGAAAATGGAATGAAAATAGGGATAGACCATAATTATATTTTTTCTCATTTTGGTCTCTCCTTTTCTCAAGGTCACAATTTTTGATTAAAATTTTTAAAACAATTTCTATTTATAGATTTTTTTATTCTCTTTTTAATGGTATTAAATAAATTTTAATAAATTTTTTAATTCAACAAAATAACTTAGATAATTGTAGATTTTAATAAATAATTTTTTGTTTAACCCCTGTAACAAGAAAACTATCGATACTATTAAAACGTGTTAAATGTTGATAGAAAGAGAAAAAAATATTCTATATAAGTGAATTTTTTCAAAATTTTAGATAAAAAATTGTGGTTGTGAAAATAGGGAGAGACCACAACTACAACGATTTTTTAATTTCCCCTCTTTTGGTTTCTCCCTTTTCTCAAGGTCACAATTTTTGATTAAAAATTTTGAAAAAAATTACATTTATAGAATTTTTTATTCTATTTTTAATGATATCAAATAGATTTTAATAATTTTTTTAATTAAACAAAATAACTTAGATAATTGTAGATTTTAATAAATAATTTTTTGTTTAACCCACGTAACAATTTTTTTCAATTTTTTCGGTTCTTCTGTTTTTTTCTTGTTTTTATGATTTTTTGTTTTTATTTTTTTCAATTGTTTTTAATCTCTCCTCAATTTTTCTCATTGTTCTGTTTTTTCTATTCTTTCTTTTGTTTTCTAATTTTTTCTTATTTCTCTGATATTTTTGTGATTATTTGCGATTTTTTGTGATATTTTCGTTTTACTTGCATTTTTTGAAGCTTTTTTTTATTTATTTTTTGTGATTTTTATCGGTTTTTTCGGCTTTTTTTGAAAAAATTCATTATTTCTCCGGAGCAAACTTATTTTACAATTGTATTTTTCAGATTTTATCGATTTTTATCATTCTTTATGATTTATTGGTTTCTTTTTGTTTTCCTTTCTTGTTTCCCAATTTTTTTTTTGTTTTTTTAGCTCATAAATACAAATAAGTTACCAAAACAGTGTTACTTTTTACCTTTTTTCCAGGTTAAATTTTCACAATTTCATTTTTTCCATTTTTCTAATTTTTTTTTTAACTTTTCAATATATTCAGGTACTAATTTAATACCATTAGAACATTATAAAAGCAAATCCGCATATATTTATTGCCTGGATAGTCCGTCTTATATGTTCAAAAATTTCCCTATGCTTGTCCATTTGCTAACGTCGTCTTAAATAGGAACCTTATTTTTAGAATTTTTCAAAAATTTTTGCTCACAACGAAATTAAAGGAATAGAGGATCGCCAGGAGTCACAAGTGAGGTTTTTAGAAGAGATGGAAAATAACATTTTTCTAGGCATTAATTTATGGCATATACTAAATGCTGTGCAATATATGGACCTATACATTCTAGAATTTCACATGAAATATTTGAAAAAAAAAACCACCCTGTATTTTAGGGTCATGGTGCAATGAACAAAAATGATCCCTATAACTCAAGAAATATATGTACCAAATTTTTAAAAAATTGTTTCTGTATTTTTTTGTTGGTTCGGGTTATGCTGTTTAAGACACGGATTTGAAAACAAAACGTCGTATGATCCTTTCTATATCGACAATGTAATTTTTTGTCTTTTATCTGTTAATTATCTATTACACACTAATTTATTTTTATGTATTAAAATAACTTAAAATATAAATAATTCGGCGAAATAAAATAATAATATTCACTTACTATAAGAAAATAGCGTTCATCCGTTACGTTGATTTTTTCCAACGCACGCCTCTGGTCAAAATCAACTTTAACACAATTTTTTTTTAGTAAAAATTATTTTTATTTATATAAACTAACATATATTTTTTCTAATCAGTGTATTTTAAATTTTATTTTATCTTTAATTTTTAAGAATATAGATTAAAAATAATTAATCTCGTTTCACACCTGTATTTATATTTTTATCATTGCATATCATTATTATTATTAAAATTTCGTCTCCAACTTTATTTACGTGATAGTTAAGACTTAAATTTTATTAAATATTAAAGGATGACTAATTAAAATTTAAATCCGGATATGATATCAATTTATTGAACAAAATATTAGAATTATGAATAAAATAAATTTTAATTTAAAATATTTTATTTAAATTAATATAAAAACATGTATCAATAAACAAAATTCTAAAAATTGAAAATATTATTTATCAATTTGTTTTTGATACAAAATTTTAATTTGAATGACGACATCATACTAGTTTTTTTTTAATAAATTATTTAAATTTACTCCAAAATAAAGTAATAACAATAATATATGTAAACAAGATTAACAGTATTTGATTTAATTTTTTTAATTAATAGTTAGGGTTTTTTTTATTTAAGTTTTTATTTTCAAAATTTCCAGAAAAATAAGTATTTATTTTAACCAGATTTCCTGATGATTTTTATTATTTTCTTCTTAAAATAATCACATTTTACATAAACAATTTTTTTAAATAAAAATAAGGTCAGTAATAAATATTTTTTAAAGTTCACAAAATGAAAAATAAGTTTAATATTATTTATCACTCTGTATATAGAGTCCGGTCTTTAGAATAAATTAGAGTTCTGACTAAAACCGCATGTAATTGTTTGTATTTTTATTTGTCAATAAATTGGCAACTAAATTGTTATTTGCAGGTGAATGACCTTCTAAAAATAATAATAAATACCCAATTACAATTACCTGTTTTTTGATAAAATTTTTCTTAGATTAATATAATGGTTTTTTTACTAAAGTATAACCTAAAATTTTAATTTAGCGTTTCGTATTCCTAAAGCCACTTAATTGTATTTTTTTGGATTTGTTAATTGTTAATAAGTGAAAAATAACAATTTTTTAATTTTTGCAACGGAAATCTCTTTTGAGATCTTTCGAAAATAGGCGCAAAAAAGGAAAAAAAAATCGGATTTATTATTTAACATTTATTGTACTTAGAATGTTCATATTCAAGTAGGAAAAAATTGTTAATTAACTAATGTATAATTAATAGAAAAATCACGATAAAAATTTTTTGACCGCGGATTATTATTCATAAATCTATCCAGTAGATGCTTGATTTTTTTCAATTTTTAATTTTCATATTTAATAAGTTTAAATAATATTTATTGATTAAAAGTCCAAATTGGGCAGCGTCGTATTTTCAACACTAGGAAAATTATAAATATTAGTTTTTGAGATATTTACAAAAAACCAAACCCATTTTTTTCAGTTAATTGTTTATAACTTTTGCAAGCGGGTCTTGAATTTTTTCAAAAATCATCTACACGCAAAAAGCACTTGTTGACTAGACTATCTAGGGACCTTAAAATGTGTTTATCTATTGAAAACTCGCAATACCCAATTTTTAGCATGATTACCATACCTCTTTTCTCTAAAGGGCGAAAGATAAAAATAGAATATAAATAAAAATTTAAATCTGTTTAAAATTTTAGTTGAATGATATAACCCCCTTACTTACGTGCGGGCAAAATTTTGCATTGAGTCAATTTAAATATTCAAAATTTCGAAAATTTCAAAAATATATGATAAAACTTGGAAAGTTTCAAAAATAAATAAATGAAAATGTCTAGAAATTAAAAATTTCGATAATGTATCGAAAATTTTAAAATTATTAATTTCAAATTTCAAAAATTCCGAAAATTTAAGAATTACAAAAATTTTAAGATTTTTAAGAACTTCATTTATCAAATATTTCACAAAAACATTCAAAAATTTAATAATAAACTGAATTTTTGAAATTTCCGAAAATATATCAAAAATTTCAAAAATTATTTAAAAAATACGAAAAATAATGTTAAAAATGTTAAAAACATCAAACAAAAATATATCCAAAATTTCAAAAAACATTAAAAAATTGCACAAATATCAAAAAATTCGATAATTTTAAAAATTTCAGATATTTCAAGAATTTTAAACATTTCAAAAATATCAGGAATTTAAAAAATTTCAAAAAATAGTAAAAATTTCAAAAATTGAAAAAATTATAAGAATTTGTATGAATTTGTAAAAAAATGTAAAATATGTAAAAATTTGTAGAGAAATAAAATATTTAAAATTTTTCACTCATCAAATATTTCAAAAAAAAAATTGAAAATTTAATCAAAAACTGAATATTCGAAATTTTTGAAAATATTTAAAAAATTTCAATATCTAAAAAACACGAAAAAAAAATGTTAAAAACATCAAACGTAATCGAAAATTTGAAAAATATGTCCAAAATTTCAAAAAACATTAAATGCAAAAAACTTCAAAAATATCAAAATATCCGAAAATTTAAAAAAAATCAGAAAGAAGAATTTTAAACATTTCTAAAATGTCAGGAATTTAAAAAATTTCAAAAAATGGTAAAAATTTCAAAAATTGTAAGAATTTGTATTTGTATGAATTTGTAAAAAATTGTAAAATATGAAAAAAATTGTAAATAAAATATTTAAAATTTTTCACTTATCAAATATTTCAAAAAAAAAAATTAAAAATTTAATCAAAAACTGAATATTCGAAATCTTTGAAAATATTTAAAAAAATTCAATATCTAAAAAACACAAAAAAAAAGTTAAAAAAGTTTAAAACATCAAACGTCATCGAAAATTTGAAAAATATGTCCACAATTTAAAAAATTTCTAATATTTCAAGAATTTTAAACATTTCAAAAATGTCAGTAATTTAAAAAAATTCAAAAGATTGTAAAAATTTCAAAAATTGTAAAAATTGTAAGAATTTGTATTTGTATGAATTTGTAAAAAAATGTAAAATATGTAAAAATTTGTAGAGAAATAAAATGTTTAAAATTGTTTACTTATCAAATATTTCAATAAAAAAATCAAAAATTGAATATTCGAAATTTTCGAAAATATATCAAAAATTTTAAAAAATATCTAAAAAACACGAAAAAAAATGTTAAAAAATTTAAAAACATCAAACTCAATCGAAAATTTGAAAAATATGTCCAAAATTTCAAAAAACATTAAAAAATTGCAAAAACATCAAAAAAACCCGAAAATTTTAAAAAATTCATATATTTCAAGAATTTTAAACATTTCAAAAAATTGGAAGAATTTGTATTGTAAGAATATGTAAAAAATGGTAAAATACGTAAAAATATCTAAAAATTTGTAAAGAAATAAAATAGCATAATTTTTACGAATCATTTAAAATTTAAAAAATAAATAAAAATTCAAAACTGTCGATAATTAATCGAAAATTTCAAATTCCAAAAATTCCTAGAATTTTAGAAATTTTAAGAACTACAAAAATTTTAAAATTTTTGACAACTTCAAAAATTTATCAAATATTTCAAAAAAATTTAGTAAAATTGAATTTTCGTAATTTTCCAAAATATATCAGAAAGAAGTTTAAAAAATACGAGAAAAAAAACATCAAATTATATCGAAAATTTCAAAATTGATCCAAAATTTCACAAAACATTAAAAAATTGCAAAAATTCGAAAATTTAAAAAATTTCAGATATTTCAAGAATTTTAAACATATCAAAAATGCCAGGAATATATTTCAAAAAATTGTAAAAATTTCAAAAATTGTAAAAA
This sequence comes from Neocrepidodera transversa, assembly GCA_963243735.1. Taxonomy (NCBI): domain Eukaryota; kingdom Metazoa; phylum Arthropoda; class Insecta; order Coleoptera; family Chrysomelidae; genus Neocrepidodera; species Neocrepidodera transversa. The sequence continues at coordinate 1,603,114 of OY725355.1, read as the reverse complement.
TTATAAGAATTTGTATTTGTAAGAATTTGTAATAAAATGTAAATTATGTATAAATTTGTAAATAACAAAATATTCAAAATTATTTATATTAATATAAATATTTTGAAGTACTTCCTTCCTACAATTAAAAAATAAAAATAAAGTTTTAAGTAGAATAATAATTTAATAATCATTATTTTTTTTTATTCTTACAAATAAAATTATTTAATTTGACTTACTGAATGGTATATGTCTGATCTGGTTGTTTTACTTTGTAGAAATTTTTCAAATGTTACATTACAATATATTAATAATATATCTCTTTTACGTGCTAAATTACTATTTTGTTCGAAATTCGTTTAATAAGAATAAGGTTATAATCAACAAAATATAGGCTGGAAACAATTATTACAAAATGTTAATTTTTTTAGGTACTATATATGCTCAATATGTTACTTTTTCAAAGTCCGGAAATAGTCTAGTCAACAAGTGCTTTTTGGCTCAAACTTTTTCTCTGCCTCCGAAAAATATAAACGATATGTCATTCGATTCGGAATAGCGTGTAGATGATTTTTGAAAAAATTCAAGTTATAAACAATTAATTCAAAAAATATGGGGGTTTGGTTTTTTGCAAATATCTCAAAAGCTATTTGACATTTTTCTATTAATTATGCATTAGTTAATTTACAATTTTTTCCTATTTTGTCATGAACATTGTAAGTTGAAATAACAAATCTATTTTTTTCCTTGCGTTTTTGCTTTATTTTCCATTTTTTTTGTGGAAAACTAACACTTTTGCGGTTTTTTCCCAATTCATGTATGAAAAATGTATTTCTGTTGTTTTTTCTATTTATTCGTGTAGAAAAATGCATTGTTGCTTGTTTCTTTTTAAATTTGTGTGAGATAAAATGCACTTTGCATTTTTTTAAATTTGAATAAGGAAAAATGTATTCTTGCTTTTGTTTGTCTTTCAAATTTGTATAAAAAAATATGATGTGGCCAGCATATGACTTCTCGCCATTTTTGAATCAAAAATTTTACACATTAACACAAAAAATCTAGATCTAATCTAGGGTATCAGAATCCTGTATGCAAAATTTAATTTTTTTTTATTCAGTAGTTTTTGAGTTATCGTTACTCCATCCTAACACACACACAGACATCATCGCAAAAATATCAAAATCGTATTCTAGGGACCCTAATACGTGTTTATCCATTGAAAACTCACTACCCAATTTTTAGCATGATTACTATACCTTTCTTATCTGAAGGGCGAGAGGTTAAAATTAATAAAATAGCATTTAATAATCCTTTCTAAAATTTTGGAAATCCTTGAAAATCTTTGGAAATCATTGAAATTTTTTGAAAATACTTGAAAACTCTTGAAAATTTTTAAAAATTCATGAAGTATCTTAAAATTTTTTGAAAATTCTTGAAAAAACATGAAATTTCATGAAAATTCTTGAAAATTCTTCAAATTCCCTGAAACGTCATTAAATAATGTTTGGAAAATTATTAAAAATCCTTGAAAATTCGTTTAAAAATGCTTGGAAAATCATGGAAGAATCATCGGTATTGATAAAATTCTTGGAAAATCCTTGAAAAATCTCTAAAAAATTCTTGAAAAATCTTTTAAATCTTAAATCTAAATAAACCATTGAAAAAACATTAAAAAACCATGTAAAATTTTTTAAAAATTATTATTAACAAAATTTTAAAAAAGTCTAAATGTTCTTTGAAAATTCTTTTTAAAAAACGTTAAAAAATTCTTAAAAATTAAAAAATAATTAAAACTTCAAAAAAAGGCATTTAATAATCCTAGCGAAATTCTTGGAAATCCTTGAAAATCCTTGGAAATCAATGAAAATATTTGAAAATTATTGAAAACTTAAAAATTCTTGAAATATTTTGAGATTTCTTGAAAAATCATAAAATTTCTTGAAAAGTCTTAAAATTGTTTGAAAATACTTTTTGAAAAATTATTAAAAATCTTTGAAAATTTCTTTTAAAAATGTTTGGAAAATCCTGGAAGAATTATGGGAAAATTATTGATAAAATTCTTGTAAAATCCTTGAATCATTGAAAATTTTTGAAAATTCTAGAAAGCTCATGAACAATTTTGAAAATTCTAGAAAAGTCATGAAAATTTTTGAAAATTCCTGAAAATTCTTCAAATTCCCTAAAACGTCATTAAATAATTTTTGAAAAATTATTAAAAATCCTTTAAAATTTCTTTTAAAAATGCTTAGGAAAATCCGGGAAGAATTATGGGAAAATTATGGATAAAATTTTGTAAAATCTTTGAAAAGTCCACAAAACTTCCTTGAAAAAGTTATAAATGAGAAATCTTTAAATAAGTATGAAAAAAATGGACTTTTTTGTAAATCTGGCAACAATGGCAAAATTTTTGAAAATTTTAATGATACGAAAATAAACTATAGTGTATACAAAATATATGTGTAAAACTTTATTGCCATTTTGTTTAGTAATGACGTCATCACTCATTGTAACTGCCACTTCCGGTTGTCCGATGGACACCAAAATCTAATTATATCTAATGTAGGTTATCAGAATCTTGTATGCTAAATTTCAATTTTTTTATCCAGTATTTTTTGAGTTATCGTTACTACAACATCCATCCTAACACACTAACACACACACATACACAAAAATATCAAAATATCAAAATCGTATTTCTAGGGACCGTAAAACGTGTTTATCCATTAAAAACTTACTACCCAATTTTCAGCATGATTACTATAACTCTCTTATCTGAGGGGCGAGAGGTAAAAAGTATGCAGTTTTTTCCAATTTTCATGTAGAAAATCCATTCTTGCTTTTACCAATGTACCTGTGAAAATAACGCATTTTCGCTGTTTTTTTTTCTAGTTTTTTAGGCATTCTTGCTTTTATACCAATTTAAATTTAAAAAAATTGCATTTTCGCTTTTTTTCACATTCATCTGTGAAAAAATATTTCTGAATTTTTTCTAGTTTTTTTTTGTGGTAAAATATTGTTTTATTTCTATTTTTAGAAATTCGTGTGCAAAAAATCGCATTCTTGCTTCTGTTGTCTTTTTAAATTTTTCTGAAAAAAATGCAGTCTTGATGTTTTTTTTTTCAAATTCGAGTGTAAAAAAAATGTATTGTGAACGATCTAAAAATGATTTGCGAGAAAGATGGAAATATACATTTTTAGATACCCTAAGACGATTAAGATTATTTAGTCTGTCTGTCTGTGTGCATGCTTCCACGATAGAGCCCACACGTTTAATCCGATTGAGCTGAAATTTGGGATATGGGTTTGGGTTATCCGTCGGAAGAATTAATTAGTTTTTGTACGACATCTATCAAAGGAAAGTGCCACTGTCAAAAAATGACTTTTTGTTGATTTTTGTTTTACCTTTTCTTCCTTTTTTTGCCTTTATTATGCCTCTTTTTCTTCTTTGTCTTATTTTACGTTTTTTTTTCCTTTTGTTAGGTACCTTTTTTGCTCTTTGTCTTTTTCTGCATCTTTGCATTATACTTTCCCATTCCGGAATTTTGTATTTTTTAATTAAAATAATCCTATTCTCCACAGAAGAGCCGGGAAAGTTCTAGGGTGACACAGCCGATTTTTTACTTTGTTATTAAAAATTTACTTAGATTAAAAATTAAAAAGCTTTTTTATATTACTACTTTTCCGTTTTTTTCTCATCAGAAGTCAAATGAAAATGATTTTTAAAAATTTTTAATTATAAAAAATTGTAAAAAAACCTAAAATATCGTAAAAAACCATAAACATTCCTTAAATCTCGTGTAAAATAAAAAATCGTAAGAACTCGAAAAACATCGTAAAAAATCGTAAAAATCTAAAAAAAAATCGTAAAAAATTGTAAAAAACCGTCAAGAATCCTAAAAAATCGTAAAAAACCGTAAAAAACCGTAAAAAATCGTAAAAAATGGTAAAAATTCGTAAAAAATCTTAAAAAACCGTAGAAAATCGTAAAAAATCGTAAAAAATCGTAAGAAATCGTAAAAAATCGTAAAAAATCGTAAAAAATCGTAAAAAATCGTAAAAAATCGTAAAAAATCGTAAAAAATCGTAAAAAATCGTAAAAAATCGTAAAAAATCGTAAAAAATCGTAAAAAATCGTAAAAAATCGTAAAAAATCGTAAAAAATCGTAAAAAATCGTAAAAAATCGTAAAAAATCGTAAAAAATCGTAAAAAATCGTAAAAAATCGTAAGAAACCGTAAAAAATGCCAAAAAATTGTAAAAACCGTATAGAATCGTAAAAACTCGAGAAAACCAAAAAAAATCGTAAAAACTCGAAAAAAAACTTAATAAACGGTAAACACCCGTAAGAAATCGTGAAAAATCGTAAAAATTCGTAAAAAACCTAAAGAATCGTAAAAGATCGTGAAAAATTGAAAAAAAATCGTTATGTCTATAAATTTCGTGTTGCATATAGTTCTTATGTTTGATGTTAAAGTGTATTTTTCGGACATCGTCTAATTTATTTTTCCAAAATTATAATAAATCTTCAAAAACAAACTCATATTTCATACGGTATATGTAGCGGGGAAGTAAAAATAAAAGTCATAATTTATATTACACAGCATTATAAAATACAGATCTGCTAATCTACTAGAGTCACTTGGTAAATCTAATATATCACGTGGTTATCAATCCAACACGAAGATGAAGAATGTGCAATTATTTATTTTTAAATTTAATTAATCACTGTTAAGAAAGAATGTAATTTCATTATCGAATAAGATTATAAATTGTTTATGATATAGTCATATTCACAACTTGTGAATATATTGCATTTAGTTTTGTAAAAAAAACCACACTTTTACATGTTTCGAGGAAAACTACTTACTTTTGCCCAAAAAACACTTTCTGTTAAGTAAGCAAGCTAGTCCGCACGATAACTCAAAAACTAAATTGAATTAAGGCGTCATGATTTTTGCATTTAGTATCTATCAGGTCAAGGAAGAACTGATTCGATTTTGGAATATAGTTGTTTAACGAGAAAAATAAATTCTTTTGTTTTTCTATAGAAAAAAAATCCTAGACACGTTGTGAATATGACCGTGAAGTTATATTTGTAAACAATATATTATAAAATGGAAACGAAAATTTTGATTAAGTAATAATAATTTTCGAGTATTTTGTTTTAAATAAATTAATTAATTGTTTTTGTAAATTTATTTATCACAGCTTTTATATAAAAGTAATTCATTTTTTTATTTTATCTAATTAGAAGATATTAAGATATTAATGTAATTAATTAAATAATTTTGTTATTCTCCATTTAAGGAAACTGTTGAAAACAACTAATTTAAATTTAATAACCAGTTTTTGTTTTATTGAGATGGTTACGTTTACTTAATAATAAAAAACAAAACTAACCTGTTTAGGGTTTGGAAGGTAACAAATATAATCTTAATAATTACTTGTTTTTGTATTTGCGATTATTTTTATTCAACTTAAAAAAAATTCTTTCAATTTTCGTACATAATAAAAACAATTGAAATCTTTCAAATTAATTATACGTAACTGTCATTGCGTTTGTCAAAAAATAATTTTTTTTAACCCATTACAAAATTTTTTTAGCAAATAAGCACTTTCTATTGAATTCCTATCATTTCAAGTGAATTTTTGACCTAATCTAATAAAACAGAGGCAAGTAATTCTTTATCAGATATATTTTCATTTGAAATGGTTATAGGTTATGTAATAAATATTTTGATAGTGATTAGTGGTATTTTTAAATGCTTAGAAATGTGGTAAATTTTAATTTTTTTTTCAATCTAGAATAAGTTTTCTTATGTAATAAATTCTTATCAAATATTATCAAAAAAATGCATACATATTTTAAAAAACAAATGTCAAAACTGACATTTTCTTTTTATTATTATTGATAACAAAAATAGTGATCATAGTTATGCACAATTTTTTGAACAATTTTGTGTTGTTCACTTGCTGATCACTAAAAGCGAAAAAAGTGAAGTTACTGGTGATACACTTTTTTCAAAATACAATTTTAGAGACGCTCAAACGGTGGTGCACCGTTTCGGGACTTCGGCCCATCGAGCGAACACTTTTTATGCTGTGAAGCATTGGCGCTACTTGTGCGATAAAGGCCAAACTTCTCAAATACACTATTATACATGGTCTGACGTATTTTTTTTTAATTTGTAGTGGTACAAAGTTTATTTTCGTTCAAAATTTACAGTGTTTACAGACAGACACACAGACTGACAGACAGTCAAGCAGTTAGAAGTCTGGACAGAATTTTTTTTTGCATTTTCGGACTCGGGCAGCTCGCAAACGTCAAGAAAAGTGATAAAAAGTAGAGATAAAAATTTTTTTTCGCCATCACGAAACCAATTTTGAGACTTTTCGGCCTCAGTAATTCGTTAAAAATAGGAAAAAATTATAATTGTTTGTTAAAAATAAAAAAAAAATTATAAAAATGAGGAAGAACAAAAATAATTAATACAAAAATTATAAACCGTCTAAAGAATAACTTATTACATTATTTTTTCACTTTTTAAAATTTTAAAATAAGAAAATAAAAATCTAAAACTTTCAAAAGAAATGTAAAAAAAATACAGAAAATCGAACGAAATAAACAAAAATCGAAAAAATTAGAAAAATAAGAAAAAGTTAGAAAAAACTGAAGGGATTTGAAAATCAAAAACCAATAGACAAAATTTAAAAATAACTTAAAAACATCAGGGAAATGAGAAAAAAATACGAAAAAAGGGAAAAATCAAAAAAATATCGGACGATAGGAAAAAATTAAAACTATTTGTTAAAAATAAAAAAAAATATAAAAATGAGGAACAACAAAAATAATTAATAAAAGGATAATAAATCTATTAAAAATTTTGCATTCGGGAATCCCCGTTAGGAAATAAGATTCTTACATTATTATTTCACTTTTTAAAATTTTAAAATAAGAAAACAAAAATCTGAAAAATTTCAAAAAAAATCGAAATAAATATAAAAGAAAATGAAAAAAAATTAAAAAAATCGAACGAAATCAACAAAAATCGAAAAAACTAGAAAAATAAGAAAAAGCTAGAAAAAAACTGAAGGAATTTGAAAAAAATCAAAAATAACATAAACACATCTGAAAAATGAAAAAAAGAAATACGAAAAACCCGAAAAATCAAAAAACTATCGGAGGATAGGAAAAAATTAGAAAAGGAAAGGAAGAAGTTGAAAAATAATCGAACAATGAGAAAAAATCAAAAAAAAAAATAAAAAATATTGAAAAATCAGATTAAAACATGAAAAAAAATCAATGAAATTAGTGAAAAACGAGAAAAAATTATGAGAATTGAAAAAATCAGAAAAAATCGGATATAATCGAAAAAATAACAAAAATTATTGGAAAATATTGGAAACAAATGAAGAATTAAATTAAAAAATATGAAAAAAAAATCATTAAAATTACAAAAAAACGGAAAGAGTTGGAAGAACAACCAAAATCCGGACACAAAAAAAATAAATGAAAAAATCGAAAGAATTGAAATTAATCGCAACAAAATCCCAAAGAAATGGCAAAAAAAGCGAAAAAAATCAAAGGAATAAAAAAAAAGAGAAAAGAATCGAAAAAAAAACAAAAAAAAAACAGATCAATTTAATGAGAAAACAGGAAAAAATGAAAGAAAAATAATAGCAAAAAAAATTATAAAAAAAGTCAAAAAAAAATCGCTAAAATTAATAATTTTTGCAACATCCTCATCCATTTCGTAAACTCCGTTTGACATTTTGTTCTAAAAATTTGAATTGGAAAAAGTTTTCCCTTGAAAACCACTTTAATTTGTATGATGGGTACCGGAAGGCCCGGTCCGATCCTGCTCAAATTCAATAGGGTTCTTCCGTCGACAAAACTAACTAGGTAAAATGGATCGGAGCTTTCGTTCAAAAGTCACAGTGTTTACATCCAAACTGACAGGCAGACATCCAGATGTCCAGGCAGGATTTTTTTGCATTTTTCGGGCTCAAGGAAGGCGGAAACGTCGAGAAAAGTGATAAAAAGTGGGGGTAAGAAATTTTTTTCGCCATCACGGAACTAATACTGAGGCTTTTGGGCCTCAGTAAAATGAAAAATATGAAATTAATCAATTCTTAATATATTGAAATAAAACGTAAAATTATATATTACACTATATGTATTTCGACTAGTTTCGGCTAAATATCCATCTTCAGGACTAGTAATATACATAGTGTTCGAAATTAGAGGTGATATACAAAAGTAAAACAACGTACTGTATACCTTTTTTGTACACTGTATCTTTTTTCGCACAATGTGAAGATGGCTATTTAGTCGAAACTAGTCGCCGTTTTACAATTATTTTCAAATACATTGTGTGATAGGTAACTTGGAATTTTATTTTAATTTATCGGACCACATTTCATATATGGATTTTAATTAATTTTGTTATATTCTCGGTTTCGGGTTGGCTGCCAAAATCGCAGATCTAGGCGATCACGGTTTCCGTTCGCTTCGACTGTGTGTGTGCTCGAGTTTAACTTTATTAACAATTATAAATCCGATTTGCCGTATACAAGGATTTATCAGGAATTGTTTAAGGACTTTTAAAGGATTATTCAAGGATACTGTTTAAAGTTTTTTAAGTTGTTTAAAAGGATATTTATGAATTTTTCTATTAATTTTAAGTCTTTTCAAAGATTTGATGAAATTTCAAATAATTTTTCAAGGATTTTTCAGATTGTTCAAAGAAACAAGGATTTTTTTAAAACTGTTTCAAAGGATTTTTAAGGTTTATTTCAAAGCAGTTTTAATGATTTTTGAGCGATTTCATGAAGCTTGTTTCCTTCAGCATATTTTAAGGATAATTCATGGATTTTTTTAACGATTTTTTAAGAATCTTTAAGGATTTTTTAAGGATTATTCAAGGATTTCTTTTTTAAAAATTTTAAATGGGTTATTTATTTATGTCAAAAAGTGTAACAAGATTGCGATGTTGATAATAATTGAAATATTTTCAATTTTTCCATTTTTACCTCTCGCCCTTCAGATAAGAGAGGTATAGGAATCATGCTAAAAATTGGGTAGTGAGTTTTCAATTGATAAACACGTTTTGGGATTTTAATATTTTCGCGATGATGTCTGCGTGTGTGTGTGTTAGTGTGTGTGTGTGTTAGTGTGTTAGTGTGTTAGTGTGTGTGTGTGTGTGTGTGTGTGTGTGTGTGTGTGTGTGTGTGTGTGTGTGTGTGTGTGTGTGTGTGTGTGTGTGTGTGTGTGTGTGTGTGTGTGTGTGTGTGTGTGTGTGTGTGTGTGTGTGTGTGTGTGTGTGTGTGTGTGTGTGTGTGTGTGTGTGTGTGTGTGTGTGTGTGTGTGTGTGTGTGTGTGTGTGTGTGTGTGTGTGTGTGTGTGTGTGTGTGTGTGTGTGTGTGTGTGTGTGTGTGTGTGTGTGTGTGTGTGTGTGTGTGTGTGTGTGTGTGTGTGTGTGTGTGTGTGTGTGTGTGTGTGTGTGTGTGTGTGTGTGTGTGTGTGTGTGTGTGTGTGTGTGTGTGTGTGTGTGTGTGTGTGTGTGTGTGTGTGTGTGTGTGTGTGTGTGTGTGTGTGTGTGTGTGTGTGTGTGTGTGTGTGTGTGTGTGTGTGTGTGTGTGTGTGTGTGTGTGTGTGTGTGTGTGTGTGTGTGTGTGTGTGTGTGTGTGTGTGTGTGTGTGTGTGTGTGTGTGTGTGTGTGTGTGTGTGTGTGTGTGTGTGTGTGTGTGTGTGTGTGTGTGTGTGTGTGTGTGTGTGTGTGTGTGTGTGTGTGTGTGTGTGTGTGTGTGTGTGTGTGTGTGTGTGTGTGTGTGTGTGTGTGTGTGTGTGTGTGTGTGTGTGTGTGTGTGTGTGTGTGTGTGTGTGTGTGTGTGTGTGTGTGTGTGTGTGTGTGTGTGTGTGTGTGTGTGTGTGTGTGTGTGTGTGTGTGTGTGTGTGTGTGTGTGTGTGTGTGTGTGTGTGTGTGTGTGTGTGTGTGTGTGTGTGTGTGTGTGTGTGTGTGTGTGTGTGTGTGTGTGTGTGTGTGTGTGTGTGTGTGTGTGTGTGTGTGTGTGTGTGTGTGTGTGTGTGTGTGTGTGTGTGTGTGTGTGTGTGTGTGTGTGTGTGTGTGTGTGTGTGTGTGTGTGTGTGTGTGTGTGTGTGTGTGTGTGTGTGTGTGTGTGTGTGTGTGTGTGTGTGTGTGTGTGTGTGTGTGTGTGTGTGTGTGTGTGTGTGTGTGTGTGTGTGTGTGTGTGTGTGTGTGTGTGTGTGTGTGTGTGTGTGTGTGTGTGTGTGTGTGTGTGTGTGTGTGTGTGTGTGTGTGTGTGTGTGTGTGTGTGTGTGTGTGTGTGTGTGTGTGTGTGTGTGTGTGTGTGTGTGTGTGTGTGTGTGTGTGTGTGTGTGTGTGTGTGTGTGTGTGTGTGTGTTTGGATGGATGTTGTAGTAACGATAACTCAAAAACTACTGAATAAAAAAATTTGAAATTTTGCATACAGGATTCTGATACCCTAGATTAGATCTGATTAGATTTTGGTGCCAATCGCACAACCGGAAGTGGCAGTTGCTATGGGCAATGACTCCATTATTATACAAAACGGCAATAAAGTTTTACACATATATTTTGTATACCATATAGTTTATTTTCATCTCATTAAAATTTTCGAAACTTTTGCCATTGTTGCCAGATTTACAAAAAAATAATTTTTTTTCATACTTTTTTGTGTCAACCTGTAAATTTTTGATTCAAAAATGGCGAGAGGTCATGTGCTGGCCACATCAGATTTTTTTTTATATCATTTTAATATTAGTAATCAAACAGTGATGCCGATGTGTGGGGAATTTCTCATTTTTGGGTATTTTTGTACATTATTGGTAATTATTATATATAGCTGAGGTATTTGTTCTGCAGTGTTTTCAATTTTTTAACTGAAGCGTTTTCCTCATTTTCTTTTTTAAGTTACTGGTTTTTTTAAATTAATAAATTTTGAGGTCCTCTGAGAAGATTGAGACCATTTCCATAGACAGAGAAAAAAATAAATTTTTTCTTGATTTACCCCTTTTTTTAATCGTGTTAAAATAATTAAGAAAAAGTCTAACACAGATAGGAATTTTTATTAATTTCGGACGAGAAATCCGTACCCCCCCTACTTTTTACGCCAATGATACTCAATCTACGCGCTCTTGTTATAAATATTCTGGAGGTTGAATAAAGAGTGTAATAAATTGGTAAATTGGGAAAAATTAGTGCTGTCTGCAAAGACTTAAATAATATATATTTAAAAGCTGTTACATAATAATATACAGTGTGTATTTTTTTTTGTATATTTTTCAACTTTACAAATTTCCAAGAGTGAAAGTCTAAAATTTAAAAATAAGAAACTGCAAAATAAATAATAAACTTTGAATCAAGATTTTTATCACAAAAAATATTAAGATAGCAAGTAAGAGATTTAAATTTAAATTTATTAAATGAAAATTAATATCAAATTACTGAAGATGGTCACAATTAAAACACAAATTATATAATACAAATTTTGAAAACTAAAAGATTTAAAGTATTGAAAAAATTAAAAAAAAATTATCTTTTATGAAAAATAATTTTTTTTATCTATTTTGAAAAATAAAAAAATTTAAGCCATTTCGAAAAATCAAAAAATTTAAGCCATTTCGAAAAGTAAAAAAATTTAAGCCATTTCGAAAAATCAAAAAATTTAAGCCATTTCGAAAAGTAAAAAAATTAAAAACTTACTTTTATAGTTAAAAATTTGAAAAAATATTTTTGAGTACCTCTCCTGCTATTTAAAAATAAAAAACTAGTTTGAAAAATAAAAAAAAATTAATCCATTTTGAAAAATAATTTTCTTTATCCATTTTGAAAAATAATAAAATTTAAGCTAGTCGAAAAATAAAAAAAAATTAAAAATTTACTTTTATAGTTAAAAATTTGAAAAAATATTTTTAAGTATCTCTCCTACCATTTAAAAATACAAAACTAGTATGAAAAATAAAAAAAAATTTAATCCATTTTGAAAAATAAAATTTTTTTATCCATTTCGAAAAATAATTAAATTTAAGCTATTTTGAAAAATAAAAAAAATTAAAAACTCACTTTTATAGTTAAAAATTTGAAAAAATATTTTTAAGGATCTCTCCTGCTATTTAAAAATAAAAAACTAATTTGAAAAATAAAAAAAATTTAATCCATTTTGAAAAATAAATTTTTTTATCTATTTTGAAAAATCAAAATATTAAACAATTTCGAAAAATAAAAAAAATTAAAAACTCACTTTTAAAGTTAAAAATTTGAAAAAAAATTTTAAGTATCTTTTCTACCATTTAAAAAAAAAACTAGTTTGAAAAATTAAAAAACTATAATCTATTTTGAAAAATAATTTTTTTTTATCTATTTTGAAAAATAATAAAATTTTAGCCATTTCGAAAAATAAAAAAAATTTAAAGTATCTCCTACTATTTAAAAATAAAAAACTAGTTTGAAAAATAAAAAAAATTTAATCAATTTTGAAAAATAAAATTTTTTTATCCATTTTGAAAAATAATTAAATTTTAGCTATTTCGAAAAATAAAAAAAAATTAAAAACTCACTTTTGTAGTTAAAAATTTGAAAAAATATTTTTAAGAATCTCTCCTACTATGTAAAAATAAAAAAGTAGTTTCAAAAATTAAAAAAAATTAATCCATTTTGAAAAATAAATTTTTTTATCTATTTTGAAAAATCAAAATATTAAACAATTTCGAAAAATAAAAAAAATTAAAAACTCACTTTTAAAGTTAAAAATTTGAAAAAAAATTTTAAGTATCTTTTCTACCATTTAAAAAAAAAACTAGTTTGAAAAATTAAAAAACTATAATCTATTTTGAAAAATAATTTTTTTTTATCTATTTTGAAAAATAATAAAATTTTAGCCATTTCGAAAAATAAAAAAAATTTAAAGTATCTCCTACTATTTAAAAATAAAAAACTAGTTTGAAAAATAAAAAAAATTTAATCAATTTTGAAAAATAAAATTTTTTTATCCATTTTGAAAAATAATTAAATTTTAGCTATTTCGAAAAATAAAAAAAAATTAAAAACTCACTTTTGTAGTTAAAAATTTGAAAAAATATTTTTAAGAATCTCTCCTACTATGTAAAAATAAAAAAGTAGTTTCAAAAATTAAAAAAAATTAATCCATTTTGAAAAATAAATATTTTTCATCTATTTTGAAAAATAATAAAATTTAAGCTATTTCGAAAAATAAAAAATTAAAACTTAATTTTATAGTTAAAAATTTGAAAAAACATTTTAAAAGTGTATCTCCTACTATTTAAAAATAAAAAACTAGTTTGAAAAATAAAAAATTAAAACTGTTTTGAAAATAAAAATATAAATTTATTTTTATAAATAAAAATTTGAAAAATATCTCTTCTACTATTTAAAAATAAAAAACTAGTTTGAAAAATAAAAAATTAAAACTGTTTTGAAAATAAAAATATAAATTTATTTTTATAAATAAAAATTTGAAAAATATCTCTTCTACTATTTAAAAATAAAAAAATTGTTTGAAAATAAAAATTTTGTAGCCATTTTGAAAATAAAAAAAAAATTAACCTTTATGAGCTAATATTTTACGATGAACCTGAAGGTTACCAAGGAAGATTTGGAAAATTACAAGTCAATTTTAACTAAGACAAGTGTTCATAGAGATACTCGTAGGAAGTGGTATGCGTTTGACGTACAATGAAAACCCAGTAGAATATATCTACTGGGATGATCCGAACGAGTTAGGTGACCGCTTAAAACTAAAAAAATATAAGTCCGTAAACAACTAGATTCTTTCTAAAATGAAACAATAACAATTATTTTAATAAATTCTTTAACTACTTTCGTTTTGCACTATCAGATACGTTGACATCGCGTATATTTAATAGAGCGCGCTGAGGTCGCGTATACTTTCGTTACTTGTGTATGACTTATGGATATAGGCAGAGCTAGTGTTGGTGTTAAGTATATTTAATTTAAGAGGATATGAAAAGTGGAAATTTCTGTTAAAAAAATCTTAATCGTTACAATCTGTCTGTACTCCCACGTCACAATTTTTTTTATAAAATTTAAAAAAAAAATAAACTACACATATATTTTTTAAGATCAAATAGGTTCACGTTTTTTATTTTTATTAGCTTACAACTAACTGGACACACATTGATATTACTAATATTTAAATTTATGTCATGAAATATTTTGAATGACGTTATTCACTAACTTATAAATATTTAAATTTATAAAGTTATTCATTTTATTAATATCTGACTTTGGATTTATTATTTAATACGCATTGATATTTAAATTATTATTCTATTGGGAATTACAGATTTTAAAACACTTAAAATATATTTTATTTACGGTTATGAAGTCTCAATTTAATTAAGTCATGTTCATAAACATACACTGTGATCAAGTGCGTTGATATGGGGAGGGTAAATATGGTAATTAGGTAATTAGTCCTCCCACATAATAACAATAATAGCACGAAAAGAAGAAATGTAGAAACGGACAAACATATATTTGTTTAAAAGTATAGTTACCCCCCCCCCCAGGGGAAAAATAACCACAGCCGCCAGGAAAAAAATTATCTACGCCCTTGTACACAGCGTGTAAGTATTTTCCGCAAAAAAATCGGAGAAAATGATATAGAAATGCACACAGTTTCCAATAGGGAAATTTTGTGAATTGTAGAAACGAATAAATATATTTGTTTAAAAGTTTGTTTACTCCCCCCAGGAAAAAAAGTACTTCAACTAGGAAAAAAGTACCCCCGGACGAAAAAAAATTATCTACGACTTTGACTGTGCTAAAAGTGTTAAAAGATCAAGGAAGATGGATTTGTAAAAAACAGAATAATTAGATTACTCCTTTAGAATTATATTTATAAAAGTATTATTTACAAAAACTGACAAAAATGTTGATTTCTATTAATTAAAATGAAATATACATTTTATATTTCAATTTTAAAAATCATTTTTTTTTAAGTTTTCTTCAAATATCTAAAACGCTATTCGCCATGTCCTACTTGAATATGAACATTGTAAGTGTGATAATTGTTAAATAACAAATATGAATTTTTTTTTCCTTTTTTTGGACTTACTTGTGTTAAAAATTAAAAATATTGATTAATCATAAAAAAAAAATTTTTTTGATCACGTGAAAATGATTTTTAAAAATTTTTATATTTTATTTTTTACAAAATTGTTATAAACAAATGCGTTGTTTATAAGATAATGTAAAATTTTTTTTTTGAAACAATCTTTGATGTAAATTATAATTTAAAAAAAAATCATTCCTTACAAAATTTCTTTTATTATTTAAAAATGTATTTATTAACTAACAATTTTTTTCTACCATATAAATATTTTTTCTCAAAAAATAACACATGGTTGTTTTTGTTTCATTATGTGGAAAAAAAAATCTGATGTGGCCATCATATGACCTCTCGCCATTTTTGAATCAAAAATTTACACGTTAACACAAAAAATCTAGATCTAATCTAGGGTATCAGAATCCTGTATGCAAAATTTAAAATTTTTTTATTCAGTAGTTTTTGAGTTATTGTTACTCCATCCTAACACACACACATACACTAACACACACACAGACATCATCGCGAAAATATCACAATCATATTCCAGGGACCCTAATACGTGTTTATCCATTGAAAACTCACTACCCAATTTTTAGCATGATTACTATACCTCTCTTATCTGAAGGGCGAGAGGTTAAAATTAATAAAATAGCATTTAATAATCCTTGCAAAAATTTTGGAAACCCTTGAAAATCTTTGGAAATCATTAAATTTTTTTGAAAATACTTGAAAACTCTTGAAATTTTTTAAAAATTCATGAAATATCTTGAAATTTTTTGAAATTTCTTGAAAAAACATGAAATTTCATGAAAATTCTTGAAAATTCATGATTATTCTTGAAAATACTAAATTTTTTTTGAAAATTCCTGAAAATTCTTCAAATTCCCTGAAACGTCATTAAATAATGTTTGGAAAATTATTAAAAATCCTTGAAAAATCGTTTAAAAATACTTGAAAAATCTTTTATTTTAAACCCTTAAATAAACCATTAAAAAAACATTAAAAAATCATGTAAAATTTTAAAAAAATTATTATTAACAAAATTTTAAAAAAGTCTAAATGTTCTTTGAAAATTCTTTTTAAAAAACGTTAAAAAATTCTTTAAAAATTAAAAAATAATTAAAAATTCAAAAAAAGCATTTAAGAATCCTTGCTAAATTCTTGGAAATCATTGAAAATCCTTGGAAATCAATGAAAATATTTGAAAATTATTGAAAACTTGAAAATTCTTGAAATTTTTTGAGAATTCTTGAAAAATCATAAAAATTCTTGAAAAGTCTTAAAATTGTTTGAAAATACTTCAAATTCCCTGAAACGTCATTAAATAATTTTTGAAAAATTATTAAAAATCTTTGAAAATTTCTTTTAAAAATGTTTGGAAAATCCTGGAAGAATTATGTGAAAATTATTGATAAAATTCTTGTAAAATCCTTGAATCATTGAAAATTTTTGAAAATTCTAGAAAGCTCATGGAAATTTTTGAAAATTCCTGAAAATTCTACAAATTCCCTAAAACGTCATTAAATAATTTTTGAAAAATTATTAAAAATCCTTTAAAATTTCTTTTAAAAATGCTTGGGAAAATCCTTGAAGAATTGTGGGAAAATTATGGATAAAATTTTGTAAAATCCTTGAAAAGTCCACAAAACTTCCTTAAAAAAGTTATAAATGAGAAATCTTTAAAAAAAAATTGATGTGGCCAGCACAGCAAAAATTTACACGTTAACACAAAAAAGTATGAAAAAAATGGACTTTTTTGTAAATCTGGCAACAATCGCAAATTTTTGAAAATTTTAATGATACGAAAATAAACTATAGTGCATACAAAATATATGTGTAAAACTTTGCCATTTTGTTTAGTAATGACGTCATCACTCATAGAAACTGCCACTTCCGGTTGTCCGATGGTCACCAAAATCTAATCAGATCTAATCTAGGGTACCAGAATCCATTGAAAACTCACTACCCAATTTTTAGCATGATTACTATACCTCTCTTATCTGAAGGGCGAGAGGTAAAAAGGATAGAAAATATTTAATTGTTTATATTAAATTGTTTATTAAATAAGCAATGAAAATTTAAATAAAATAGTTATTTTCCTAACAAGTGCGGAAAGTTATACTTTTCCGCACGCAATTGCAGTTGCCCGAACCACACGAAGCGGAGTTCGGGCATGGAATTAAGTGGGGAAAAGATACTTTATGCAAGTGTTAGGAACAATATTTTTTCTACAAGCGCCTAGAATGAAAAAAAAAAAATTAGCAAAAATAATCGTTAATGTTGGAGGCTCTTATTTCTTAAATATTATTAGTTTTTTTGTAAATTGTTTCATAATTTTTACAATTTAAATATTTCATGAACAATATTTTTATTTAGTTACCAAATATTTTTTTAATCATTTTAGCATTTATAAAATCAGTGCGGAAAAGTACAACTTTCCGCACTCAAATGCGTGCGGAAAAGTATACATTTCCGCACGCTTGTAGAAAAACAATTTTTTTTAGTTATCAAAGAACAGGATAAATTATGATTGAAAAAAAATGGTTCCTTAATAATAATTACAGGTGATAGAAAAAATTGGTAATTAACAAATACGTTTTTAAGCAATAAAAAAATTTTTTAAAGGAACGATTTTTTTTAAATCATAATTTTCATCAAAGATTATGTTTCCAAAAAATAAATTTTAAATTATCTTATAAACAACGCATTTGTTTATAATAATTTTTGTAAACAATAAGAAATAAAAAAACCATTTTCATGTTACTTCTGATTATAAAAAAATGAATCTATAGTAATATGAAAAAAAAAATTTTTTTCAATTATTAATCCAGTTTTTAATTTTTAACCTAAGTTAATTGTTAATAACAAAGTGAAAAATAACATTTTTTAAATTTTCACAAGGGGAATCTTTTCTGAGACCTTTTAAAAATAGGTTCAAAAAAGGAAAAAAAAATCAGTTTTGTTATTTAACAATTATCGTTCATGTTCAAGTGGGAAAATATTGTTAATTAATTAATTCATAATTAAATCGCGATAAAAATTTTTTGACAGCGAATCTATCCAGTAGATGCCTAAATTTTTTCAATTCTTAATTTTCATATTTAATAAGTTTAAATAATATTTATTCATTAAAGGTCCAAAGTGGGCAGCGCTTACGTATTTTCAACACTCTGGAAAAATTATAAATATTGGTCCGGGAGGTATAGTTTTTTTTTTGGTAAATTTCCTTTTATTTTTAAATCTATTTTCAAATTTGAAAAATTTCAAATGTTTTTTGAGATATTTCACTTAATTGTTTATAACTTTTTGCAATTTTTGCAAGCGGTTCTTGAATTTTTTCAAAAATCATTCACACGCTATTCCGAATCGATTTTTTTAAAAAAAAGTTTGATCGAAAAAGCACTTGTTAACTAGACTATAGAAATGAATTTTCACAAAAAGACGATGGCAAATATTTCGTTACATGTAACTACTTAACTGGAGGAAACATATATTTCCTAGGAACTAATGATTATGCTAACATAATTAGCGAAACGTATGTAGATTATTAAAAAGTGTAGTTTTAGTTCCAAAAAAGTTTCAAATTCCCAGTTTAAACTAATTTTAAGTGTATGATAAATTTTTATGTTATAGTTATTGTTCTACGTTGTAAATAAAATTGTTAAAAAATACAGTTTCCAAATTCATATTGAATTATTTTTGTTAATATCTATAAAAATTATCTGTACAGTTTTTTAGTATAATTAAAGATTGTGTATAAAAATTTCAAAAATAAACTTACTTTCAACAAAAACATACACAATAAATATTTTCTTAAACTCCTGTCACGAAAACTTTATAAAACTTGCTAAAACAAATTCTTAACTCACTGACCATCCGAAAGAAACTGTTCTGTTTGACTGTTTTCTCTGTTGATGATACGGATTGTCTTGTCTTGTCCAAAACGAGATAAGAATACAGTATTAAAAATTGTTTATGTTACCAGGATTTTGGAGGACGTTGTCAAAGGTTACGCACTGGTCCAACCAACGACAAGAATTTACGCTAATGAAGAACAATTTTAAAAAAAAACAATGTCGGAGTCGTTTAATTGCTTTTTTGCAAAACTTGTTTTTCGATGGTCTTGAGATTTTTGATTCCATAAAAAATACAAAATGTTGATTTTAATAAAAACATTTTGCAATACTTGTTTTTTAATAGATTTTTACATTTAGTTGAAAAGATTTTTAACACATTATCTACCATGTAGATTATTTGCTTTAACAGATTTGAATTGTTTTTTTTTTACTTTATTCTGATATTTAATAATTTATTTTTCTTAATGTAATAATTACCAATCCAGACTATTTATTTATAGATAAGATTTATCAAAGGTTAATAAAGGTCTGTCTAATCTTTATAAGAACCGTTGTAGCCTCTCATTATCAGTTACAATGTAATATTAAATGCAGAAAATTCATTATCTTGAAAATAAATCGGTTACATTTTTATTCGTTTCCAATATCTAAAAAATAAATATATTTTATTATTTAAATAAAATATTAGGTAAAAATTATTTATTTTACCGTGAACTTCGGATTATTAATCACTGAAGTGGTAATTATTTATTTATTTTATTTATTAACAAATAATTTGAATTTATTGCTTAATTGGAATGTTAATTTAATAATTTTTATAAATTTTTATTTACACGAAATAATCCAGTCACAACATAAAGCGACTAAAAAACAATATATTTTCCATAAATATTGTTCTTATGAATTTTTTATTTATATTTTCGTGTATTTATAAAAAAACTAGTTTACCAAACTGATAATCATCCTAAAAGTTTTATTACAAATTGAAAGTTATTGATAAAAATCTATTTTATTTTTTAAACTTTAACACCCTGTATCTTTAAAAGGGTGCATAAGTTCCCTATCTCAATGGGCAAAATTTGGCACAAAAAATTTGCCCCAGAACGTTGGAAATCAAATTTAGGGACACACTATATAAGAAAAAATCGGCTGGGTCATCCCAGAACTTTCCAGGATCAGCTGTAAAGAATAGGATTATTTTAATTACAAAATACTACATTAATGTATGGAACAAATTTTCATAATGACGTAAGCAGGCGCATGCTCACATTATATATAATTTTTTTTATGATTTTTTTTATTTCAATATGTTTATTATCCCTATTGACGAGCATAGTCCAGAATTTAGGACTTTTTTGGCGTTCAGTGTCCTTAATTTTGAATACTAAATATATGTGTGACGTCTTAAGGAAGCTGATAAAACAGTATCCTGTAATTACTTTTAAATCCATGAATTCTCTATTTCTGTGAAGATGGCGCTTCAATCGACGTTATTTATTCAACTATATTCTTACTTTTTAGTACAAAATTCCTCATAATTATTGTGTCACAATGTTCAAGAATGGTATTTTTAATAGTGACGAAAAGTGATAAATTTGAGAAAAAAAAAGAAAATTAGTTAAAAAAGTGACAACAATTATGAGAAAAGAGAAGAAATTTGAGTCGAAAAAGCGACAAATTTGAGAACAAGGTAAAAAAATTTAAAAAAAAATAAAAAAATTGAGAGAAAAGAGTGGCAGTTTGAACCGAAAAGTGACAATTGAGAAAAAAAAATAATTAAAAAAGTGACCAAATTTTAGATACAAGAGGGGAATTTTTTGAGAGAAAAATAGGTGACATTTTTGAGAGAAAAGTTGAAATTTGAGACGGAAAATAACAAAATTTAACAAAAAAAGAAGAAAACTAGTTCAAATAGTGACAAAATTTTTAAGAGAAAATGGGAAATTTTTTAGAGAAAAGAGGAGAAATTTGAGACGAAAGTGACAAATTTGAGAAAAAAAATACTTAAAAAAAGTGAAAAAATTTAAGAGAAATGAGGCGACATTTTTGAAAGAAAAAGGGAGATATTTTTAAGTCGAAAAAATGATAAATTTGAGAAAAAAATTAGTTAAGAAAGTGACAAAAATTGGTCGAAAAGAGGGGTAAAATTAGTAAAAAAATTGTCTTTTTTTTAAAGAAAATAGTGACTTTTTAAGAAGGGTAATTATGCAGAAAAAATGGTCTTTTGAAAAGAGAAAGAGGGATAATTTTGTAGAAAAAATACCTTTTTTTAGAGAGAAAAGGAGGAAAGTGCTAAAAAGTGAAAAATTTCAAAAGAAAGAGGGGTAATCTTTTTTGTTGAAAACCAAATACCGTTTAACATAACGTATTCAGTTTTTCGATACGACGTTTCGTCTTTAAAGAGCATTCCTCTTTTTTTTAAATACGGACCTGTACTTTTTATTTTATTTTGTTCTCTATCCAACCATGTATCACATTTAATTTTTTTTTATTAAATTTCGACAATGAGCTGTACTTTAGAAAATTTTGTAAGTACTGTCCTGTTTAATTTTTCAATAAATCAATTTAAGAATAAAATTGCTAGTTTTTTTACAGCTATTGTGACAATTTTAAGAAAAAGAAAAAAATTTAAAAGAAGAAAATTTAAAAAGTGACAAAAATTAAGAGAAGCGGAAATTTTTGAGAGAAAAGAGTGGAAATTTGATACAAAAAGTGACAAATTTGAAAAAGAAAAATAAAATTAGTTAAAAAAGACAAAAATTAAGCGAAAAAAGGGGAAATTTGAGAAAAGGAAGACAATTTAAAAAAGTGACAAAAAGTGAGAGAACCGGAAATTTTTGAGAGAAAAGAGTGGAAATTTGAAACGAAAAGTGACAAATTTGAGAAAGAAAAAGAAAATTCGTTAAAAAGTGACCAAAATTAAGAGAAAAGAGGGGAAATTTGAGTCTAAAAAGTGACAAATTTGAGAAAAGGAAGAAAATTTTTAAAAAAAAGTGAAAAAAATTGAGAGAAAAGAGTGGCAGTTTGAAACGAAAAGTAACAAATTTGAGAAAAAAAAAGAAAATAGATAAAAAAGTGACCAAATTTTAGACGCAAGAGGGGAATTTTTTGAGAGAAAAATAGGAGACATTTTTGAGACAAAAGGTGAAATTTGAGACGAAAAATAACAAAATTTTACAAAAAAAAAAAGATAAAATTTGAGATTCAAGAGGGGATATTTTTAAGAGAAAAGAGGAAATTTTTGAGAGAAAAGAGGGGAAAAAAATACTTAAAAAAGTGAAAAAAATTAAGAGAAATGGGGCGACATTTTTGAAAGAAAAAGGGGATATTTTTGAGTCGAAAAAGTGATAAATTTGATAAAAAAAATTAGTTAAAATAGTGACAAAAATTGGTAGAAAAGAGGGTAAAAGTAGTAAAAAAAGTGTCTTTTTTTAAAGAAAAGAAGATTAAATTAAATTAAGAGAGAAAATAGGGGAAATTTTGCACAAAAAAAGAGTGGTAATCTTCTTTGTTAAAGACCAAATACCGTTTAACATAGCTTAGTCAGTTTTTCGATACGACGTTTCGTCTTTAAAGAACATTTTTATTATTTTTATTTTATTTATTCTCTATCCAACCATGTATTACACTTAATAGTTTTTTAATTAAATTTCGACTTTAGAAAATTTTCTAAATACTGTCCTATTTAATTTTTCAATAAATCAATTAAAAAATAACATTGCTAATTTTTATACAGCAATTTTTTTCTTTATTCATCAAAATAAGCAAAAATAAACCAATAAAACAATACATATAAAAAATAAATTTAATACATAACAAATACTAAAACATACAATATAAAAAAAATTATCGTTTCTTTAATGGAATATCAGCATCAGTCCTGTTGATTTTTCCATTTATTTCGAATTTCTGTTTTTTCGACGTAAAACATAAACAGCACGAACACAAAGCCCACATCATCGACAAACTTCCTATTCCAATGAGTATGTAAGAGGAATAATTAAAATATTCTGGAAGGTTTTGGATTAATCTTAAACTAGATGCGATTTCGTCCTTAAGCGGAAGATATTGAGTAAAATAAAATAAAGGTATAAACACTTTAGGTACTTGTTCGTATATTCTGAAAAAAAAAATCATTTATAAGAAAACACACAAGAATAAAAAAAAACACTAGATCATAATCATAAATCAATAATCAGACAATTTGGATTGGGTGAATTATGCCAGAACAAAAATTTACAAAAAACTGCTAATCCATAAACATTATGTCATAGGCCGTTTGTAATTTATAGGGCTTCAAACATCTCGTCTCGGTTTCATTAGTTGAAACAAAAATAAGATTCGTTTTAGTCTCGGTCTCGTCTCGTAACCATTTGTCTCATCTCGTTTCGTTAAATCTCGTTATTGCTAGAAGTTATTTGTACAAAACGAGTTAATTATTAATTCTTCTTCGTAGACCTTCAGGTGAACAGTTAATTATATTTCTTAGTCTAGATTTTTCACACACTAAACATATTATTTTTTGCTCATCTTTAATTATTTCAAATTTTTTTTTTTCAACTTTTGATGCCACTAAAGTATTTTTTATTAATTGGTTCAATTTCACTTAATGTATCATCACTTTTATCTAATCTCGGCCTTTTATTAGGGTTAACATTACTAGCAACTGAAGTCCAAAATTATAAAATAAAATATTTCACAGATGGTTTCCAAATTTTAGATTTCGTAAATGTATCGTAACCTATGCAGACGTTTTTTTTTATTATAAAAAAATTTAAATGTTTATACTGCTTGTTAGTTTATTTTTCTCAGTAATTCAGGAAAAAATTGTGAAGATATATGAACGAGACTCTCCGGGTCTCGCTGTATGTGGTCTCGGTATCGTTCACGTGTGAAGCCCTAGTAATTTATTTGAAAATACGTCCAATAGGTGTAACGCATAAATTTGATTCAAATATGGTTATAGTTGAAATATAGTGAAAATGTAGGTATACTTAGTTTTTTCTAGAAGATATGTAACATTTGAATAAACGCCACTCTAAAATTTTCCAATTTAGTGAGACATTTTTCTGATGTCATAAGGCATATTCCTGAGTTGCAAGTTTGTATTTGATGATTTTTCACGATTTAGTTATTCTTGAATAATATATATATATATATATATGTATACCGAGTGTTATGTTATTATGTTTTCGGCGGAGTTTGTCAACTGGGCCACGCGCAGCAGGAGGTCTTTAATCACCATGATCAACTGGGCCACAGAGTTAGGGTCTGAGAATTATTTGGATATCGTTATAAATTATTCAAAAACATTAATCATAATTTCATTGAAAATAAATTTAATTACAAATTATATACAAATAAGTAGATAAACTATGAGAGAGCTGGCGCATTTATTGATCTCATCAAGACATTTGACTGTGACTCCTTAGACCTTTTACTATAAGACATTTTTATGTACAATGTCAACATATCTTGTCTCTTTCTCATGGCATTTCTCAGGGTGCGGTGGTATCCGGTGTGTGCGGGGAAGTATTTATAAATATCAATAGGAGTGGCGTACGCTCATGGATCTTATCACTAGTATCGTTTATAATTTAAATAACTTAATTAACCTTTAGAAATTACTTGCGATACTGTTTTTTTTCGTGTTTGTATACAAATAAACTTACATATCACAACATGCCGTGCTTAGATATTGATTTCAAGAGAAGGATAGAAAATTGATGTCTAATAGTAAACGATCTAAAGTTGATTCTCTATCTCCGTCATTAGTAGCCAGATTTAAACAGGATAAACGGCATTATATTATAAATGTGACGTAGAATAAATACGTAAACAAAAATCATATTTAGAACTAAGGACAAAGCGGCATTGGGATTCAATTTCGTTATTATTTGTCCAATTTGAATGCGGAAAAAGGTGGTGAATGTGAAATGTGATGCAAAATATATATTCAAAGAAAAATCATGTCAGCCACCAAAGACCAAATTGCATTCGTTATTATTGGTTCAAATAACGGTATTGTATTATAAATGAGATGAAGAATACATATGTAAATAATAATCATATACAGAACACAAGACAAAATGGCATTAGGGTCCAACTTCGTTATTACTGGTCAGATTTGGGTGGGATAAACAATACTGTATTATAAATATGATGCAGAATATATAAGTAAAGAACAACATTCAAAATAAGAATGATAAAAGGATATTAGCGTCTAACTTCGTTATTATTAGTCTAAGTTAAGTGGGAAAAACGGTATTTTAACTTTAAAATTATTTAATAATAAAAAAGAATTAATTTGGTATACTATAAAATGATTATTCACACTAAACTATTTAAAGACTTAACGTTGGTTTATTTACTAAATTAAAAATATTTCCGCACGTTAATTTAGATACTGCGTCAAATATTTCTTTATATATTTAATGTATGAGTTTTCTTAATTAAAATAAAGTTTGTCCCACCCAAATCTGACCACTAATAACGAAGTTGAACCCTAATACCCTTTTGTCTTGTGTTCTGCATATGATTTTTGTTTACATGTGTATTCTTCATTTGATTTATAATACAATGCTGTCGTTCACGTTCAATTTGGACCAATAGTAACGGAGCTGGGCTCTAATACCCATTACAAGTGCTGTTATCTGTTTAAATTGAGCTACATTGTTGGAATAATCTTCTTTGAAGATTGATTTAGGAACTTATTGATAAGCACTGGAATGTTTTCTACATTTTTTATTTATTCTTTATGCGAATACGAATTTCTCGTTATGATTAGTTCATTAACTGTTAGATTTTGGATTGGCATCTACCTATGAATGAATCAAGCCGACAATGTTGTCATAGTTTTCTAT
Organism: Neocrepidodera transversa; assembly: GCA_963243735.1. NCBI lineage: Eukaryota > Metazoa > Arthropoda > Insecta > Coleoptera > Chrysomelidae > Neocrepidodera > Neocrepidodera transversa. Next base: position 1,577,281 of record OY725355.1, on the reverse strand, counting down.
TTCACTTGCTCTCGCTAATAAATCAATTCTCTAGCGCTCATAACTTGTTACGTCACACCTTGGCGCTATTTCTGTAATGTTCAAATAGAAACGTTTCTTTGGGAATTTGTTTTGGAATATCCAACCACTTCTATCGTTTTGGAGGATGTGGTATTTTTTCCAGAAATTAGGCATCTCGCCTATTACTAAAAAAGTATTATCATTGATTAATATAGTAGCAATAATCTATTGTATTTCTGGAATGTTACATGTATAGTAGACCAGAAGAGTGAGATAAATCTTTATAATTTTATATCATGAGACTGCCTGGCTTCAGTGTAACATTAGAATTTCTACTACCATATAACTGAACCGTAGTAGCATATTACAGCTTAATAGCTTTATTCAACGTATTTCAATTTGATATATGATAATGTAATATTTTTAAAGACTTACCGTATACTTTGAATTGGTTGAAGTAACATATTTACTTGCATAACAACCTGTATATCCATGATAACGCCTGATTTCTAAAAAAAAATATGTCTATAAAAATTACATAGTAATGTTTAAGCTTTATAAGAAGAGTTTGTTTTCCAATCATCTAAATATTTATTGGATAATACTAATACATAGTTTATGTTATTTCTAATTTTTTTATTAATAGTGGATTTTTATAATAGTCTCCATTATGGAGTTTTTTAGCGCTGTTTGTGGGAAACTTCATATTTAATCACTTTTATAACAGTTAGTATTTATATTGTATTTGAGAGACTTCTATTTTGTATGAGAAAAAAAATTGTATTTTAATTAGTTACATTTGTATTATGGAACTGATGATGGCGATCGTTTGGCCGAAACATGTAGCCGCCCTTAAAATTATTAGTAAATAATTACATGGAAGATGGTTTTTTTGATACATTTTGAAAAAATCCACTCCCAGCTGTGGGTATACTAATAGTTCAACTCTTATTAGAGTACATCTACCTGCACCAAGTTGTACTTGGTTAGTCGCTTTTACAAAGGATTTTATCCTATTAAGTGATTATGTCCGATTGGTACCCATCAACCTACGATAGATGTCGTAACTATCTATCATTTTGATAGTACATACAAATACAGAGTAGATTTTTAAAACTATGCATTTCAATAAAGTACCACTGATGATTCCTATAAGGATGAAACATGTATGGTAATGGTCGGAGTGTATAGTTTCAAAAACTTACTCTCTCTGTTTTTGATATATTTCTGACAAATATTTTACCTTACGACACTTTTGATCAAGTTTGTCAATTTGTAAGCAATTCCTCACATTTGTGAGTAATTTCACTAGTCTGTGAGTAATTTTGTGAGTGAAGGGCAATTGTTAGTATAATGTGAGTAATTATTAGTCATTGGGTAGGATTTTCAGTTGTCAAATTTACAGCGTCCTTTATTAGTTTCCAATAATAGTATAGGTAAGTAGTTAAATGAGATAAGTGTTTATATGATTCGTGTGTTTTACAGTTTTTTGGAGAAGGAAGATTAAAGAAATCTTAAGAAAAGCTAAGTTTTTTTTTAAGAAAAAAATTTGTATCTTTACACTGTATGTCTCACTTCTCGTTTGTACTCTCTACCTTTCGTTTAATGTATATTTCACCTTTTTTTGTTTATTTTCTTGTGGAATATCGCATAATATTGTTAGGTCAAATTTATATAGATCATATCTGAATTGAATTCAACATTATAACAATAGAAACTTTCTATCTAATTAAGTAGTTTTTACCGAAATATATTCTCTCCCTTTACACTTTTTTCTCTTCCTTCTTATATCTTTAAATATTGTTATCTTTAACTAATGTGACATCCTTTAATATCTTTATATCTTCATTGATGAATATTTGCAAGTTTTTTTTATCTTTTTAATTAGCTTCTTAATAAGGGTTAATTAAATTTAGTTCATCAGTATCGTAATGAATCGAATTTGTTGTAAAGTTAATTATTATTCATTCATTATTAGTCAGCTGAGCTTCGTTTTTTTACTACCCCTTATCGTTAAGAAATTATCTTTTAAGCCGTAATGTTATCTTTTGGAATTATTTATAATAATAATTCAGTTTGAGTATTTAATTATACTCCGTTTATCTTATTTAGAAGAGAATAATTTGTAAATATTTCATTTATCGCTATTTTCTTTTAACATTAATTTCTTTTAAATTTTATTGGTACGCCCATGGTGTCTACAAATAGATATAAGTAAATGTAGTAGTTTGCTTTTTGCGAAATATTGCTTAGCATTTTTTATTATTTTTTATTTAGCCTGGCGAATTAGTTGTTTCTTTTATTGATGGGTATGAAAATAAATGTATATAGGATGTCTCATTGAATTTAAAAATTATTTCAACAATTGAATTTTTTTATTATTATTTTCATGTTAATAAATATCTAGTTAATGTACAAATTTTATAACTAACTTTACCTATATTTATACTTAATTATTAACGTTTCTTATTTACATCATCATACATTGATTGCCCTTTTTAGCAAGTTTATTTTTCCCTCTCTCTTTTAAATTTCTTTCCTCTTTTTAATTTTCATATTTTTTTTCTTCCTCTTTTTTTTAATATTGTATAACCAAATTATTTTGCTGCTATCGTCCTTTAATTTCTTGAAATTTTAGTCCCCTGGGACATTTCAAAAAAATTGCGAAAGAAGAGAGCAATTTTTCTTCCCGACTTTTAGCGGTGTGTTACGTTTTTTTGTGCTACCCTGTATTTTCTTTATTCCTCTACTCGATATATTTTAATTTCATAGTAGCTTGATATCCCCTTCTTATTTTCTCGCGTCATGTCCCTCTCTTCTATTGGTATTCCTATAAAATGTTTTTCCCATGTTAATAATGTTCTTCTCTTTGCCTACTCAGTCAAAATAAAGATTTCTTTTTTCTCCCCCCTCATCTTATAGGTGTTTTCGACTGGAAATTACTTTTTTCTCTGGACTTCAATTAGTCATTTGGACTTAATTTTCCTTCTTGGACTATAGTTTCTTCAGTTTCTCCTTTGGACCAAGTTTCTTGTACTACAGTTCTTCAGTTTCTCTTTTGGACCAATTTTCTTGAACTACAGTTTTTTGGAGAAGGGAAATTAAAGGAACCCCTAGAAAAGTTAACCGGAAGTCACAAAAATCTGAAAATCTCTTTATTCAAGGTATGCTGAGTTTATTACCGTTTACCGTTTGTCTCTATCTATTTTCGTTTTTGAGTTATAGATGCGGACAGACGGACAGACAGACAGAGCCGTCTTATAAGACTTATCCTTTAGGGTTTAAAACTTATTAAGAAATTTAATTTTATAACACCTCGAATTAAATTAAAATAAGGATTTATCCCCTTTAATCAAATCTAAATATTTAGGATTTGGCTTTCACTTACCGGTTCGATAGTGATGTAAAATTCATGTTTGGTTTTATCGGGCCTCATTCCATTTATGGCGTCTGTATAATAAGGATCGGCTTGATAAAAATGTGGAAAGGATAGAAAGCTTGGGGAATTACCTCTACACGTCGAGATGTTAAATACTCCTGAAGGAATACATTCGCCTGAGCAGAAACATAAATTGTCTGGACGTGTAGTTCCTAAAAGGAAAATTTATAATAAATATTGATAAAATTGTGAAATATGAATTTTTTAACTAAAAAAATCTAACCGTTATCAAAAATAAAATCCCCAGTATATTTGTATCCTTTTACACCTTTAATAACAACATCTTGCACATATTCCATTTCAGCATATCTACAAAGTTGGTCGGAATATAATATCAGTTTACTTCTTTGTTGATTTATAGGATAAAATTCTCCTGCTGATCCTTTAATATCGTTACAATGTCCTTGGTAGAAATTTGTTTGATTTTTATCGTTCCAAGAAAGTATTTTTCCGAAATTTTCACCAGTTTCATAATTCATACTGAAGAAACCTTCTTTACCGGCTGTGTTATTTTTCTAAAACGAAACAAAAAATAATCTTAATAATTATACAACGAGACAAAGTTAATGTGTCAAAAATAATATTGTTTTCAATTAAATAGATTTTATATTATAGCAAAAAATATATAAATCAAAAATTTAAAGTTTGAAAACAACAATATGTTGTTATTTTTTAAATTATATTTATATTTATTTATATCAAGCAAATTTTTATTAGAATTTGTTACACTTTGTATAAAAAATTTTTAATGGATATTTTCGCAATAATGAATAATTCTTTTACTAATTATTCAACAAAAAACAATTTGAATTATATATGGAAATTTGTTAAAAGTCATACTTTTGATAAGATTTATTTTTCTGGAATTTTTGTTACAAACATTAATTTGAATCATTTTAGTTATTTCTTTGATAAAAGTTAGTTTAGCGATTGGTGTATTAAAAAAAATATATAAAACTATTCGCTTAGAATGTCTTCAAAACATTTAAACTATGATAACTTTGATAAAAAATTGTTGGCGATTGTAAAATTCATTTTTATAAATTCATTATTATGAAAAAATATATTTTTTTTATAATTTACGAAAATCGCTTGTTTTTTACTATGATTTTTATTTTATAATTAATACGATAATAAATGGCTCAAGTTTTACGTATACGAACACCTTTAAAAATTAAACATTCAACATAAAGGTGTCCATGAACTCCAGGAAAAATAATTTTTAATCAAAACGTCGCAGACAGAGTAGGACCACGTATAGATTGATTAGGCCCAGAAAATTATCCCGCTCTTTACTCATTAATCACCCTGTATAATGTTTTTTTAATAATATATTTATACTTTTAGAAAAAAAACTCTTATAAAACGGTTTTGTCCATCCGTCTGTCCGTCTGTTAGCCTGATTCAATTCGAGAACTGTGATAGATAGAGACAAACAGACAAGGGCAATCGATTCAGCATCGTTAAAAACCCCAAAAATGATATTAATCCTTGACCTATTTTTACTTTCCCGCTACTTATACCATATATACTGTAGTATATAGGGTAAGAAATTTATTTTCGTAACTTTGAGTTTTCGAAAACTTGAAATTAAGGCAAAAATATTGCTGTTTTTTACTTTTTTGAACATATTCTGAAAGATTCTAACAATTTCTAGCAATTTTGAAATGTTTCTTCTTTTTGACAGACTCGAACAGTTTTTAGCAATTTTGAAGTGTTTCCTCTTTTTTAACAGATACTTATACAATTTTGAACTGTTTCTTCTTTTTTTAAACATTTTTTGAAAAATTCTAACATTTTTTAGCAATTTTGAAATGTTTCTACTTTTTTGACAGATTCTAACAATTTTTAGCAATTCTTTTTAACAGATTTACAATTTTTAGCAATTTTTAAACTGTTTGTTCGTTTTTTGAACATTTTTTCAACGCAAATTTTGAACTGTTTCTTCTTTTTCTTCAACAATTTCTAGTAATTTTGAACTGTTTCTTCTTTTTCTTCAACAATTTCTAGTAATTTTGAACTGTTTCTTCTTCTTAAACATTTTTTAACAATTTCTAGTAATTTTGAACTGTTTCTTCTTTTTTTGACAGATTCGAAATTTGTTTAGCAATTTTGAACTGATTCATTGTTTTTTGAATATTTTTTTGACAGATTCTAACAATTTATAGCAATTTTGAACTGTTTTATCTTTTTTTCAATTTTTTTTTCGTAGATTTTAACAATTTTTAGCAATTTTGAACTGTTTCTTCTTTTTCTTAAACAATTTTGAACAAATTCTAATAAACTCTAGTAATTTTGAACTGTTTCTTCTTTTTTGACAGATTCGAAATTTTTTTACCAATTTTGAACTGATTCATTGTTTTTTGAATATTTTTTTGACAGATTCTAACAATTTATAGCGATTTTGAACTGTTTCTTCTTTTTTTTGACAAATTCTCACAATTTTTCGCAATTTTGAACTGCATTACCTCTTTTTGAATTTTTTTCGTAGATTCTCACAATTTTTAGCAATTTCGAAGTGTTTCTTCTTTTTCTTAAACATTTTTTAACAAATTCTAACAATTTCTAGTAATTTTGAACTGTTTCTTCTTTTTTGACAGATTCGAAATTTTTTTAGCAATTTTGAACTGATTCATTGTTTTTATATATTTTTTGACAAATTCTAACAATTTATAGCGATTTTCAACTATTTCTTCTTTTTTTTGACAAATTCCAACAACTTTTTAGCAATTTTGAACTGTTTCTTCTTTTTCTTAAACATCTTTTTAACAAATTCTAACAATTTCAAGTAATTTTGAACTGTTTTTTCTTTTTTGACAGATTAGAAATTTTTTTAGCAATTTTGAACTGATTCATTGTTTTTATATATTTTTTGACAAATTCTAACAATTTATAGCGATTTTCAACTATTTCTTCTTTTTTTTGACAAATTCCAACAACTTTTTAGCAATTTTGAACTGTTTCTTCTTTTTCTTAAACATCTTTTTAACAAATTCTAACAATTTCAAGTAATTTTGAACTGTTTTTTCTTTTTTGACAGATTAGAAATTTTTTTAGCAATTTTGAACTGATTCACTGTTTTTTTGAATATTTTTTGACAGATACTAACAATTTTTAGCAATTTTGAACTGCTTTATTTGTTTTTGAATTTTTTTGGTAGATTCTATCAGTTTTTAGTAATTTTGAACTATTTTTTCTTTTTTTGACAGATTCGAACAATATTTAGCATTTTTGAACCATTTCTTCGTTTTTTGAACATTTTTTGACATTTTCTAGAACAATTTCAAGCAATTTTGATTTGTTTCTCTTATTTTGACAAATTCTAACAAGTTTCAGCAATTTTGAATTGTTTCTTCTTTTTCAACAGATTCTAACAATTTTCAGCAATTTTGAACTGTTTTTTTTAACAGATTTAAAATTTTTAGCAATTTTTAAACTGTTTTTTCGTTTTTTGAACATTTTTTCAAAGCAATTTTGAACTGTTTCTTCTTTTTCTTCAACATTTTCTAACAAATTCTAACAATTTCTAGCAATTTTGAACTGTTTCCTCTTTTTAACAGATATACAATTTTTAGCAATTTTGAACTGTTTCTTAGTTTTTTCAACATTTTTTGAAAGCAATTTTGAACTGTTTCTTCTTTTTCTTCAACGTTTTTTAACAAATTCTAACAATTTCTAGTAATTTTGAACTGTTTCTTCTTTTTTAACAGATTCGAAAAAAATTTAATAATTTTGAACTGATTCATTGTTTTTTGAATATTTTTTAACAGATTCTAACAATTTTTAACAATTTTGAACTGTTTCTTCGTTTTTTGAACATATTTTGACATTTTCTATAACAATTTTCAGAAATTGTGAACTGTTTTTCCTTTTTTTGACAAATTCTAACAGCAAATTTTAAACTGTTTCTTCTTTTTTGACAGATTCTAACAATTTTCAACTGTTTCTTCTTTTTTTTGACAAATTCTAACAATTTTTAGCAATTTTGAACTACTTTATCTTGTTTTAAAATTTTTTTGATAGATTCTAACAATATTTCGTAGATTAATTTTAAACATCTTCTGATTATATTGAATTTTATGTTCAATGAGCCAGTTCTGAATTTCTGCTGTTTCGAGTTTTTGAAGAAAAAAAAACTCTTGTAAAAGGTTTGTCTTTGTCTGTCCGCCCGTCCGTCCGTGTATTATCCTGATTCATTCAAATTCAGAACGGTGAGAGATAGAAACAAACAGACAATCATTTCTCCCAAAATGATATTAATCTTTCACTTGTTTTTACTTGCCCGCTACTTATGTCATATATACTGTAATATATAAGGTATATACGTACATAGAAATTTATTTTCGTAATTTTAAATTTTCGAAAACTCGTAATTACGGCAAAAATATTGCCATTTTTCACTTGTTTTTTTTTTATTACGACCCACCTTAACGAAGAGGTGGTCGGTCAACTTACACCATAAAATATCCCAAACTTATCTTGAACATCTAAGAACGGAAACTTGGACAGTGTTCCTAAAATCGGTTCGTCGTAGCCTTCGAATAAAATCTGGGACACATTTTTCGTTACATATAGACTAGAAACACTCGACAATGCCGCTGAAATGAGTCTCTTTGTAAACCAATTAGCGTGTCTCGTTTTGTACCCAATTGTCTGAAAAAAAATAAAATAATAAAATTACCAGTAGGTAATGAGGATATCATATTATACATGGAATAATCTTAGAAAAATTAACTTAATTAAAGATACAGATATAGAATTTTTCCTTTAAATATTGCATTAAGTTTGTTTGTTATATTTAAATTCAAAATTTTTTTTATATTTATTTTTTTTTTGCTCCGGAGGAAAAGGTTTATAATTTTTGTCATTTTTTTCCATTAGTATATTCATTCATTTCTTTATAAACCTTTCACTCAGCTTCCACCCTACGAATTCACCCGAGTCTAAATTAAAAAAAATCTCATGCGCTTATAGTTCAAATTTTTTTTTATAAACTATTACGTTACTACAGTAATAATAACTTCGCCCTCTTCAGCTTTCAGCTTGACTTATCTTTAAAGGTCGCTGGCTGGTTTTCGGCTCAAATTCGGACTGCCACTGGAACTCCAATTGAGACTGCCACAGCAACTGTCGACAACGGATTGAATTGTCCTACTCGATAAGAATTTCGGATTAGATAGTAAGTCACTTGAACACACATTTCCAGATTTTTCCCCAGATCTGGGGAAATTAACCGTTAAAAAACGTTAAAAACGTCGTAAAATGTGACGTTCAGAACGTTTTTTTACGCTTCAAAATACTGAACGTTAAAAACCGTTGAAAACGCAGTAAAATGTGACGTTTCGAACGTTTCTTTCACACTTCAAAATACTGAACGTTAAAAAACATCTTAAAATGTGACGTTTTGGGCATATATACGATGCGCTGTTGTCAGATTTACTCTATTAATTTCCCCAGAACTGGGAAAAAATCGGGAAATGTGTGCTGAAGTAACTTACGCGATTTATTATAAATATTTCAATTATTACGGAAAAAAAGTAACTTCGTTACATAAGCGATTCAAAAATATTAAGGATGATTCTCGGCTCAAATTCGGACTGCCACTGGAACTCCAATTTGGACTGCCACAGCAACTGCCGACAACGGATTGAATTATTATACTTGATAAGAATTTCGGAGCCTAAGAAGCACGGACGCGAGTGTTTTCATTTATCAGGCGGAGGTACGACTAGCTTGTCCAATAATTTTAAGTTATTTATATTCCAGTGCCGTGCGCGATTTAATATAAATATTTTAATTATTACGGAGAAAAGTAACTTCGTTACATGAGCGAATCAAAAATATTATGGATGGTTCTCTGCTCAAATTCGGACTGTCACTGTTTTAATTACAGTGCCGTGTGCGATTTAATATAAATATTTTAATTATTACGAAAAAAAAGTAACTTCGTTACATGAGAGACTCAAAAATATTATGGATGGTTCTCGGCTCAAATTCGGACTGTCACTGTTTTAATTACAGTGCCGTGTGCGATTTAATATAAATATTTTAATTATTACGGAAAAAAAGTAACTTCGTTACATGAGCGAATCAAAAATATTATGGACGGTTCTCGGCTCAAATTCGGACTGTCACTGTTTTAATTACAGTGCCGTGTGCGATTTAATATAAATATTTTAATTATTACGAAAAAAAAGTAACTTCGTTACATGAGAGACTCAAAAATATTATGGATGGTTCTCGGCTCAAATTCGGACTGTCACTGTTTTAATTACAGTGCCGTGTGCGATTTAATATAAATATTTTAATTATTACGGAAAAAAAGTAACTTCGTTACATGAGCGAATCAAAAATATTATGGACGGTTCTCGGCTCAAATTCGGACTGTCACTGTTTTAATTACAGTGCCGTGTGCGATTTAATATAAATATTTTAATTATTACGGAAAAAAAGTAACTTCGTTACATGAGCGAATCAAAAATATTATGGACGGTTCTCGACTCAAATTCGGACTGTCACTGTTTTTATTACAGTGCCGTATGCGATTTAATATAAATATTTTAATTATTACGGTAACTTCGTTACACGTGTTACTCAAAAATGTTATGGAAGCGGTTTATTTATTAATCCACTTCTTCATGTTATGAAAATATGGGGATTTTTTCGGTGATTTTTTATTTCGGATAGTTTTTTCTTTGAGATCCTTTCGGTGAGATTGTTTACGGTGAATTTTGGTGATACTTATCTAATAAATAGTTTCTCTATAAAAAATATTTGTGTCAGCAAAAAGAAAATTAATGAAATAGAAATGAATGAAAATATTTTATTTATATGTCATAGAGATAACCTCATACCCTAGTTCAAGACTGCATTATCTTATATACATTCAATTAAATAAATTATATATTTTAAACATAAAAATGATTATAATTATTTATATATAAGAACAAAACAGTTTGTACAAGCCATTTTTCATAAATAGAAATCATTTGTAATTCTAAAAATTCCGTTACGAAAACATTTCATTATGCATAATAATTCAAAATTATTTATAAAATAGGTTTTGTTCAAAAAATAAGACGATTACGATTATTTATACAACAAAAGTTATTTTTTTTTATAAAAAAAAACTTTTAAAGGTGGTTGCTCTTCTCATATATTATCCAGCTCAAAAGAAAGCAAGAAAAAAACATAATTCGTCCCGTAGGCATAATAAATCTTTTGTAAAACCATTTCTGAGCCTTTGAGAAATATGTATGTCTAAAATAGTAAATAATTCATTTGAATTTAATTTTTTCATGTTAATAATATTTCTGGACAATAAACTTACCAGCGGTACAGCATTTATAGTATTTATCACATCACTTAATTTCCTAGCACTATGTTCTTCATCATAATAATACAATTTTCTATAAGCATAACTAACACTATGATTTTCTTCATCCCACGTAACATTAATTTTCTCTTTAATTTCTTTGAACGTATAAGGTCCGACTTCCTCGAATTCCGGTTTAACGGAAAGGTTACCAAGATGCTTTGGATTAGTCCAATTGAACACGTAAATATCCATGGTAAGAGGAGGATCGTTCGTTATCCACGCTTGGTAAGTTTGCGAATTTGGACAAAATTTTAAGGCTTCTTTTATAATAAATTCGTAAATGGATTCGAAGAAAATGAAGATTGATATGCCGGAACTTATGAGGATGATTCCTGTAAGCAGAAGGCTTATTTGGCTGATTTGGCGACGGCGGCGTTTCATTTTGGTACTTCTGTAAGAAAAAATCAAAATTATAGATATATTACTTAATTTAAAAAATCGGTTGTGTCATATCAAAACTTCTCCGGCGAGTATCCAGAGAATATTTTTTTTATTTTTGACAAGTGACAGTTTTTTTATTAAAATAACATTTATAAATTAATTTATTTAATTACATTTTTCTTATAACTGATATTTTTTAAAAAATTGTTAATTTTAGTGTATGGACTGCTTTAAATTTAAATTAAAGCAGATCGTAGATATTTACTACTTAAAAAAGAAATATTAAAAAAAAGAATCACAAGTTTAACGAGTTCATTAATATTTTATAATTTTATAGATTTTACCTAACAATAATTGAATCCCAATAATATTAATAATTATTATTATTATTAAAGTAGTTTGTACTCTTGAAAATTTAATAAATCGTATTAAAAACAAAAATAAATAAAAAATTATTAACTTTATAGATTGGAGTTTATGGATTGCTTTAAATTCAACTAAAGTGGATCATACACTACGTTTTAAATTAACACCTATTTTAGGAATATTTTTCAAAAGAATTTTTTTTTTACAAATTTACTTAATTAAAAAATCGGTTGTGTCACCCCAAAACTTTCCCGGCGAGTATCCAGAGAACATTTTTTTATTTTTGACAAGTACAGTTTTTTATTAAAATAACATTTATAAATTAATTTCTTTAATTACATTTTTCTCATCACTGATATTTTTTAAAAAATTGTTAATTTTGGTGTATGGACTGCTTTAAATTTAAATTAAAGCAGATCGTAGATATTTACTACTTAAAAAAGAAATATTAAAAAAAAAATAATCTCAATTTTAACGAATCCATTAATATTTTATAATTTTACAGATTTTACCTAATAATAATTGAATTATTATTATTATTATTATTTTTATTATTATTATTATTATTATTAGAGCCATCGTATTAAAAACAAAAATAAATAAAAAATTATTAATTTTATGGATTGTAGTTTATGGATTACTTTAAATTCAACTAAATTGGATCATACACTACATTTTAAATTAACATCTATTTTAGGAATATTTTTCAAAAGAAATTTTTTTTACAAACTGTTATTGAGACAATTCAATATTTCTATTTATTTATTTTTTTCTAGCCTTTATATAGGGTGATTAAAATATATTTTTTACATTTATTCGATTATTATAATAATTTATTTTTGGGAAGCGTGCAAAAAAAAAGAATGCATTTTAATTTTATTTAATTTTAATTTGTAGTGTACGGATTTCTTTAGATTTTAACTAACAGACCATACACTATTTCTTCTTTACAAAAAAAATTGTAAACGAGGAGATTATCAATTATTTATTTATATTATTTGATTTCCAACTTTGACATTTTTTTATTTTTAACAGGTAGCAAAATAATTTTAACTTTTTTGAATAAAGCTTTTCAAGGTATTTCAAATATTACAAGTCAAATTTATTATCATTATTATTATACCAATTTGTACTCTTGAAAATTCAACAAATGACCAAAATTATATTAAAACTAAACCTAAACAAAAAACGAATAATTTTATAGATAGTAGTTCATGGACTGCTTTAAATTTAACTAAAGTCGATCATTTATTATTTTTAAAAATAATGTCAGACTTTTTCTACAAAAAATAATATATTTAAAACAAAACAATAACAAAATGATTTTTTTTATAAACAATATTCTAAAAAATTAAATAATACTTTTTTTTTAATTTTTTCTAGTCTCCAAATATGTTAAATATTCTATAATTTTAGCTAGCCTAACGATAATTGAATCCAAATAATAATTATTATTATTATTACTGAAAATTTAGAAAATGATCAAAATCATGTTGAAACTAAACATAAACAAAAAACTAATAATTTTATGAATTTTAGTTTATGGACTGCTTTAAATTTAAATAAAATGGATCGTACACTACGTTTAAAAAAAACACCCAAAGGATTTTTTTTACTATAAAATTAAATATATCTATTTATCTATTATTTTTTATTATTTATACAAGGTGATTAAAAGATATTTTTAATTTTTTTTTTGATTATTAGTAAAAAAAGTAATATATTATTTTTTTGCAAGAATTTTACTTTTAAAATTTAAAATGTACGGACTACTTTAAAATTTAAATAAAGCAGATCATACACTATTTAAAAAAATAATGTTAGACGTTTTCTACAAAAAATAACATATTTAAAACAAAATATTTTTTTTATATAAACAATATTTTAAAAAATTAAATAATACTGTTTTTTTTTTTTTAATTTTTTCTAGTCTCTAAATGTGCTAAATATTCTATATTTTGAATCCAAATAATAATAATTATAATTATTTTTGAAAATTTAAAAAATGATCAAAATCTTATTGAAACTAAACATAAACAAAAAACAAATAATTTTATGAATTTTAGTTTATGGACTGCTTTAAATTTGAAGAAAGTGGATCGTACACTACATTTAAAATTAACATCTAAAGAATTTTTTTAAGAACTAGTATTGAGAAAATTAAATATTTCTATTTCTTTTTTTTCCATCATTTATATAGGGTGACTAAATTATATTTTTTTACATTTTTTTGATTATTAGTTAATAAAAAAATATATTTATTATGCAATAATTTTACTTTTAAAAGTTACAAGTAAAATTTAACTAAAGCAGATCATACACTATTTTTAAAAATAATGTCAATTAGACGTTTTCTACGAAAAATAACATACTTTAAATAAAATAATAACAAAAGGAATTTTTTTACTAACAATATTCTAAAAAATTAAATGATACTGTTTTTTTTAGTGGAGATTTTTTGCAAATTTTTTGGGGTTTTCTTCGATTTCTTGCGTTTTTTAGTGACTTTTTTTCGGTTTTTGTGTTTTTAACGGTTTTTTTGCGCTTTTTTGGCGCTTTTTTTGGTTTTTTACGATTTTTTCGAGTTACTCTTTTTTTACTAATTTTTCAATTTTGTTTTACATTTTTTCCAATATTTTCTGATTTTTCTTTCAATTTTTTCCAATGTTTTCTTTTTTACCGATTTTTTTTTAAGTTCTCGTTTTTTTCCCATTCGTTCCGATTTTGTCTCGGTTTCTTCTTCTCATTTTTCCGACTTTTTGTTATCTTTTCTGTTTTTTTTTTCTGATTTGTTTTCGATTTTTTTTCTACTTTTTCCAATTTTTTTCTAATTTTACCCATTTTTTCTTATGAACCTTACGTTGTTGCCGCGTTGTCTGCTTTGTCCTTAAAACTATTTCTGTTCTCATTTTTTATATTTATTTCATCTATTGATCCAAAATGAAATTTGCGATGTTGCCATATTGCCTGAATTTTATTTTTTCTTATTGTTTTTTTTTATAATTATCTATTTTCTCATTTTTTCTTATTATTCTGCTTTTTTTTCTATTTTTTTTTATATCTTTCGATTTCCTCCAATTTCTATCAATTTTTTTTTTAATTATTCGGGTTTTTCGATTTTGCTGATTTTTTCTCGCCTCTAAATATTGGTAAAAGTTTAAAAAATCACTCGTGTCGCCCGAAAATTTTCCCGATGAGTATCCACAAATACTTTTTCAGATATTTAATGTTAAAGTTTCAAATTTTGAAAGTAAAAATATGTATCTTACAAAAAACGTCAATAATTACGCTGGTCATTTAAAAAAAAAAAAAAAAAAAATAAAATAAAAATTGATATTTTTTACTCACTTGTATGCGTGTTTTCAGTACATCACAAAATTTAAGAACTGATTAATTTTTACACTCAATTTTATTCATAATGTATTTAGTTTATAGGTAAATCATATTAATTTAACAAAGAATACAAATAAAAACACTTGGTAAGGTACAGTCACTTTTTAGTCTACAAATATCAGGTGCGATATAGATTTTAGTTAATACAATTTTTTTCAACAATACGAATGGTTGTAAAAAAAATAACAGGACAATCAATAAGTGAATTAGTACTATTCTAACATTTTTAGTTATTTTTTCAGTTCCATTAAATTTTTATAATATTATTAATATATAATAAACTAATTTATTTATTATTTGACAAAAAAAATTGTATAATTTTTGAACGGATATAAATTAATCTACACCATTAGAAATTGTGAATGAAATACGTATAAATATCAAAGTTATTTTGTTATACTATATTGTACAATACGCAGTTATTATCTTTTAGCTGAAACTTTGACCTATTTGAAAAATTTCTAAATACAGATAAAAAAAATTGTCTAATAACAGAAATTGAAAGCGTATGTTTGATTTTTATTCATCTAATTTCAATATTTTCCCAGACGTTTGTATATATTTACAAATAAGTAACCGAATACTAAATAGCATTTTATAGTGTTTTTCTATTATTTCGAGTTGTAAAAAAGTGAAAAATTTGTCTATAATATTTTTTCCGGTCATAGATATTTATTTATGATGCTGGGTCAGTATTAATGACCCCAAATTTAGTATAAATATAATAATTCGTATACGTCAATCCCGAAAAATCAGTTTATTTTCTATAATTGTTCAAATGCCAAAAAGAAGAAAAACCAGTAAAATTTAAAAAATCAATCTAAATATCAAATCTCGAAATCAAACGTCTATTTGCACACCCACATTTCAGAATAAATATAATTAAGAATCTTGTTTGAAGAAGTTAATATGGCAGTCGACGTGTTAAGATCGAAGGACCAATAAACTTTAGTTTCAAGCTGTTAAATTAAAAAAAAAAAAACTCATATTGAAGTGAACTGTAAGGACTATATTTACACCCGTTTATTAATATTAAAAATCTCAGTAAATAATTGCTGAATGATTTGATAAAAAGGCGCGGTCTTAACCGGTATTTTAAGAAAGAAATTTTACACCGAGCAAAACGGAATGAGATTGTAACCGTTTTTGTAAGATTGGAATATGGTGAACGGGATACAATGTAGCTGATCTAGTTACTCTTACTGTGAGAAAGATAGTTGAAGAAAAACAAAACACTAAAATTAACACATTATTTAGAAGAAATTGTACTTTTTGACGAATTTATTTTCGCTTTTTGGGAAACGAGACTAGGACAGAAAATATTATAAGAGAGACAAACTCAATGTGCAGCAAATACCAAGAAAGATAAATCAATTTTTAGATCTTGCTAAGGGATAAAATATATTGTAAATTAGTTAATTAAGCGGGGAAGGGTGACATGTTTCGGCCAAACAATGGCCATCATCAGGCCTACAATACAAATTATAAATTGTTAACATACAATATGAATTCACATAAAGATTAAAGTTACTTACAGAAGATTGAGCTCGTATAAATTGTACATTCGTAAAAACATTTTTAACTTAAAATTAAAGAAAAATTATATGAAATTTTTGATACCTCCATATAGGATGATACAAATCAACATCAAAGTGCAATTAAAGATTTGAAATTATAAATTGCGTCTTAACCACTATGCGACAACTATATTTAAGTGACAATTTTGACAAGTGACAGATAGAGGACAAATGAATTTGACGTGACAGATAATGACAGGAAAGAAGATAACAGGCCAATAATAGAACTTAATAAAATACGCGATAAAATTGAAAAAGAAGAAGAAATAACCTATAAGATGTATCAAATAAAATAATGAAAATAAAAATTAGAAATGTAAATTTAGAAATAAATAATTTTGGTAGGGTAAAGTTGTTCTTTTGATTTATCCATACTTATTTTTAATTCTTAAATAAACAATATCCAAAAACTCACAAATGAGATGCGGCTGTGAGCGTCGCGATGCTCGTCGTAAAGTAGCATTTTCCAACCCATTTGACTCACAAAAAACGATGCTTTAACCGTTTTGTCTATTTTACATTTATTATCCTAAACTTTTAAAAGGCATTAATCAATTTTGTATAACTATTATTTTAAAGATAAATCTGAGAATAATTATTTTTACAATATTTTAAATTAAAAGACTTCTTATCGCTGTTGTGTTAGGAGGGTGCATGTAAACTGAGGACCAAAATTCAGATTTAATATTTAGTACCTGAACAAGCATATGTAAACTGAGGACTAACCGTTTTTCAAAACTACGGTAAACTGAAGACCAAGATTTAAATAACCTTTATTGGTTTTTATTTTTATTTTTACAAACCACTGCAGCATATTACTTAAAGTTATTTAAAAAATAGGGAAAAATAGAAAAAAAACGGAAAAAATGTCGGGAAAACGTAGAAAAAAGGGAGAAAACAGTTAAAAATAGGGATACAGTAGAAAAAATTAGGAGAAAAATGAGGAAAATAGGACAAACTAGGGAAAAATAAGTACAAATAAGGACAAGTAGGGAAAAATAAATACAAATAATAAAATAGGAACAACTAATGGTAAACAGGAAAAAATAGAAAGACAGAGAAAAATAAGGCAAAGTAGTGAAAAAATGGGGAAAATATTGAAAAATAGGAACAAATAGGTCAAACTTGTGAAAAATTGAGCAAAATGGGGAAATTAGGGAAAAATAGTGAAAAATGGGGAAGAACGGGAAAATTAGGTCAAAATTGGAAAAACAGAAAAATAGGAAAAACTAGAACAAAAATAGGGAAAATTGGGAAAACTAATCAAAAATAAGAAAAAAATATGGAAAAATGGGAATAAAAATAGGAAAAATAGAAAAAAACTAGGAAAAAAATGGGGACAATTGGAAAAACTAATAAAAAATAAGGAAAAAATGGAAAAATTGGAATAAAAATAGGAAAATAGATCAAAAATAGAAAGAACTTGGAAAAAAATATTGAAAATTGGGAAAACTAATAAAAAATAAGAAAAAAATATGAAAAAATTCGAATAAAAATCGGAAAAATAAGACAAAAACAAGAAAAAAATAGCGAAAATTGGGAACACTTATAAAATATAAGAAAAAAATATGAAAAAATAGGAAAAAGGGGCAATATTGGGGAAATAAGTAAAAATGGAATATATTAAATAATAGAAAATAATAGGGATAAATATAGGAAAAATAGGAAACAATAATGAAAAACAGAATATGAAGAAATAGAAAAATACCAAAAAATAGCGAAAATTGGGGAAAAATAATGAAAAATGTGCAAAATAAGTATAAATATGATAAAAATAATGGAAAAAATGTTGGAAAATAGCGAAAGCCTGAATAGGGGGAAAATAGTTAAATTTGTGAATAATTGCTTCGAATTGGGAAAAATTATTAAAAGAACCATAAAATAGGGAAATTAAAGATCAATACAAAAAAAAAAACGATAAAAATAAGGAAATACGTATCTGAGAAAATAGTGAAAAATAAGGAAATTGCCCTATTTTCCTTGAGATGAGACAAAACAGTAAAAAATAATGAAAAATAGCAAGAATTAAGGGAAATGGGAAAAACAGGAAAAAATATGGAAAAGCAGGGAAATACAGCGAAAAGTAAAATAGCGATTAGTAGCGAAAAATTGGGAAAAATATAAAAAAATGTTAAAAAATAGAAAAAATGGGAAAGAAGAGGAAAAAACAGGCAAAAATAGGATTTAATTATAGGAATAAATGGGGGAAAAATAATGAAAAACAGGAAAAATATGAATAAATAGGAAAAATAATGAAAATGTGGGAAAAATAAGTCCAAATAGGAAAATATAGAAAAAACCAGGAAAAATAAAGAAAACAGTATAAAATAATAGAAAACAGGAACAAATAGAAAAAAAAGGAAAAATGAAAACAATGCGAAAAGTATCGAAAAAAAGAGAAAAAAATTCCTGTCGACAGGGGAGGTAGATTTCTGTTTAAATTTGAGACTCATTATTCCCCCCCCCCCCATGATATGGTCAAATCGAAAAAAGTTTCAAAAGAATAAATTTCATTTATTAATTAGTTGTACAGCTATAAATATAATATTATTAAGGAAACAATGATTATCCGATCCTATCATCAATAATAGTTAATTTGGTATTACTAATAGTATATTAATGAATTCTTACCTTAATTTAACATAATGACCATACATAATAACTGAGTTTATTAAAATTAAACACATTAACAAGAGATTCTATTATCACAACAAAAACGAAAACATATTTATATTTTTAAAATACAGAAACTTAGTGCAAACCACGGTAGAAGCTTATCTTATCAAAACAAATATGTACTTTATTATATATAATAATTGTTAACTGATTGCTAGCATAAGAAAGCCAATATACACTAGTCAACATAAAAAAATAGATAATATACAATGGACATAATAATAAAGTAATTTACTGAAGCGCGCCAGATTAATATATGCACAAAGTTGAGTACCTTTACCGGATAAGAGCTCTTTATATATAGCCGCCCGTCTAGGATAAAGAATCAGAATAGTAAAAAAAATTTGATTATTAGAAATTCTCAAGTGTGTTAGATTAAGGTAGGGTGAGTTAATTATATTCTAAAAGGTGCACATTCTAATAATCTGACGATTTCAGTATGACGTAAGGAAGTGGGGGAGACACAAACTTGTAATTTAAGGATCACGAAAATAATATAATCTGCCGATTTCCTCAAGCCGGAGTATTTAAAATTATCAATAAAGTGCGGTGCGTGCAGCTGATGAAAATTATGTATTTCTTACTCCCAGCCTCTCTTTCCTTCTTACTCTTTTCTATTTCTTAGTGAAAATATTTCTACCCTTTCGTACGGCCACAACCAACTAGCAAGCCGGAAGATTATTGTGTTTCTGTTACTATAAACACGTAGGGCGTATATGCTATTCATGTCTAGAACGCTTTAGTATGTCTTCGGGAACATTTTTTTTTACATATTTAAAAATGTATAGACGCTCCCCCCCCAATAAAATGTTTTTTTTAAATCATCAGATTATTGGTCAGCACGTCTAGGACATTAACATTAACCGTATACAGATTTGGCCAAAACTTTGCGGAACATAGGGTATTTCATGCAACAGACAAGAAGCCCAGTAAACGATATGCGAGGAATAAAAACAAAATATTTTGGTATACCCTTTTTTTTTAAATATTCGTAACAACGTTGCCAACTGTATTGGAAGCTGTTATAGTACGGGCATTTAAATTAGTATAGTACATTGGAGAAAAATATAGTACAACAGAGAAGAAACAAGAAATATGTAACGACACCAACAATAATATATAATTGCACCAAAAATAACAAATTCTAATTATCTCAATTAGGTATCTGTTTAATCAACTTTTTCTGGATTATAAATTATACTTTCCCTGCTCTTGGTAAATAATAAATCCTTAAAAATCCATAAAAATTCTTAAAAATCCTTAAAAATCCTTAAAAATCCTTAAAAATCCTTAAAAATCCTTAAAAATCCTTAAAAATCCCTTAAAATTCTTAAAACATTTTAAAGCTCCTTATAAATCTTAAGAAGATCTTAAAAATTCTTAAAAATACTTTAAAATCTTTAAAAAATCCTCAAAAAACCTTTAAATATCCTTAAGAAATCCTTAAAAATTCCCTAAGCAATTCTTAAAGATCCTAAAACAATCCTTAAAAAATATTAAAATCCCTAAAAATGGTCTAAAATTTTTAAAAATCCCTAAAAATACTTAAGAGTCCTTGAAGATCCTTAAGAATCCCAAAAATCTTTAAATATCATTAAAAATCATTTAAAATGCTTAGAAATCGATTAAAATCCTTCAAAATTCTTAAACAATTTTAAAACTCCTTAAAAATCTTAAGAAAATTTTAAAAACAGTTTAAAATCTTTAAAAATTATCTAAAAGTCTTTAAAAACCCTTAAAAATTCTTAAAGACTTAAAATTACTTAAAAATCTTAGGCAATTGTTAAAGATCCTAAAATTCTCCTTAAAAATCATTAAAATCACTAAAAATACTGCAAAATTCTTAAAAAAACCCTTAAAAATTCCTTAGAAAACATTAAAAACCCTTAAAATAGTTTAAAATTCTTAAAAATCTTTGAAAATCCTTAAAAATCTTTAAAACCCCTTACAAATTTTTAAAGACTTAAAATTACTAAAAATCTTAAGCAATTTTTAAAGATTCTAAAATAATCCTTAGAAAACATTAAAAACCCTAAAAATAGTTTAAAATTCTTAAAAATTCCTGAAAATACTTAAAAATCCTTGAAAACCTTTAAGAATCCTAAAAATCCTTAAAAATCATAAAAAATCATTTAAAATCCTTTAAATGCTTAAAAATCCATTAAAGTCCTTTAAAATGAATAAAAAATCATAAAAATCCTTAAAAATCCTTAAAAAATTCTTAAAAATCATACATCTTTCGCCTGCGACGGAATTACAGTTGGGTGGATGACTGAAGAGTGTTCTAACAGATGCCTTTGGTATATTGTTATGATTTGTAAAAAATATAAAATTATAGTATAAAATACGTACTATATTTACTTTGAAATTTTATAGTACATGAAGTTGTAATTATCGTACAAATACTATAATTATAGTACGGTTGGCAACGCTGATTCGTAATCTCTATCGTAGCGCATCGGATCTACGTCGGCGTTTAGGGAAATACACGGACGGTCTGAGCACAAGTCTGATCAGCGTTGCCACGTCTAATAATTTATACTTTTTTGGTAGATTTTTACCTTTTTTCCGAAAATTTTAGTAGGCAGATTTTCCTTGGTGGATTTTAATAGTGTAAAAATCCTATTAACAATAGAATTATTGTAAAAATCATTTCAATCAAGCATTTACTTTAATTTCTACGAATTAGTTCCAGTTTTTATCTATTTTTAAATAGTGCGTGCTCTAGTATCACTCCAGAGCTGAAAGTGCTACTTTCAGCACAATTGTGCTACATTTGACAACACTGCCAGCCGCGAGTTCATCGCTCTCATTCACACGTTACCTAAGAGTGGTGGAAATAGGGTGGAGTCAATGTTTCGTCTTATTTTTCCCTATTGAATCGTTGCATAAATATATTCTTATTCCTCTCCTTACAAATTCCCTATGTTCCGTGTATAAAAATCACCGAGAGTTTGCGTTACGTCTTAATTAGTCATAATATTAAATGAGAACTTTCTTTGTGTATGCTTGCCACCCCCTTAAAATGTCTGACACGCTCTATTATATTTTTTTTATACACAGGCTACATTTTAGATAGTCAAGATTTGCGACGCGTAGATCAGTCAGTCAATTTAGTAATCAAACAGTGATACCGATTTATGGGGAATTTCCTATTTTGAGAATTTTGTAATCAACAGTGATGCCAATTTGTGGCTAATTTTTTATTTTTGGGTATTTTTGAACATCAATATTGAAGGATAAGTTTATTATACAGCTGTGTACCGTTTTTTTTACCATCTTGCTACATATAAAGAATAAAAACAAAAAAAAATAGTAGCTTAGTCAGTCAGTAATCAATAGTGATGTGGGTTTGTGGGGAATTTCCCATTTT
The DNA here is from genome assembly GCA_963243735.1 of Neocrepidodera transversa. Taxonomy (NCBI): domain Eukaryota; kingdom Metazoa; phylum Arthropoda; class Insecta; order Coleoptera; family Chrysomelidae; genus Neocrepidodera; species Neocrepidodera transversa. The sequence goes on along the minus strand of OY725355.1, from coordinate 1,554,698 downwards.
TAGGTATTTTGTAATTAACAGTGATGCCGATTTGTGGGGAATTTGCATATCATTGGTTAATTATTACAGGATAAGTATATTATATAGCTGTGTACAATTATTTTTACTTTCTCACTACATATAATAAAAAACAAAAAAAATATTGTTGTTCATTTTGTATATAATGCCCGCACGGGCATTATGGCTGTCTAGTAATTAATATTAACATTAAAAAAGTTTTTATTTTTCATCTGATTGCCGGAAAAGTCTTGATAAATTTCAAAAAAAATTATCCAAAATTTTGCCCATTCATCCCCAAGTAAGAAACGTTAAAAACAAGAAGAAATCGTAAAAGTGGGAAAAAAAACAAAAAGAAATAAGAAAAAATCGTAAAAAACAGGAAAACAAAAAAAATTAGCAAAAAACCGTAAAAATGGGAAAAAATCGTAAAAAACAGGAAATAGGAAAAAGTCGAAAAAAAAAATAAGAAAAAATCGTAAAAAATAAGAAAAAGTCGAAAAAAAAGAAAAAATCGTAAAAAATAGGAAATATATTAAACAATCGAAAAAAAATAAGAAAAAATCGTATAAAATAGGAAATAGGGAACAATCGAAAAAAAAATTAGAAAAAAACATAAAAAATAGAAAATAGAAAAAAATCGAAAAAAAAATCAAAAAAAATTGTAAAAAATAGGAAAAAATGGTAAAAAAAAACTTAAAATATCATAAAAAATATGAAAAAATCGAAAAAAAAGAAGAAATCGGATAAGATCGAAAAACCCTAAAATATCAGAAATAAAAGGAAAATTAGGATTTTTTTATTTTTTATATTGAAATTTTACTTTTATATTGTACTGAATTGTAACTACACTGTAAAAAAATAAGCTAAATTTTTAATTTAATTTTTTATGTTATTGCGCTTTGACTATTATTGTATTTAATCATACCTACACTGTAAAAAGTGACTAAAATTCAGAGAGTGTCTAGAGGTCCGTCTAGCCGGACCCCGGTGACCCCAAAAAAAAAATCGTAAAAAATAGGAAATAGGAAACAATCGAAAAAAAAAATAAAAAAAAAATCGTACAAAATATGAAATAGAAAAAAAATTGTGAAAAATAAGAAAAAATCGTAAAAAAATAGGAAATGGGAAAAAATCGAAAGAAAAAATAAAAAAATCGTAAAAAATATGAAAAAATCTAAAAAAAAGAAGAAATCGGAAGAGATCGAACAAACCCTAAAATATCAGAAATAAAAGGAAAATTAGGATTTTTTAGTTTTTTGTATTGAAATTTTACTTTTATATTGTACTAAATTGTAACTACACTGTAAAAAAATGTGCTAAATTTTTATTTTTTATATTATTGCGCTTTGACTATTATTTTATTTAACCATACCTACACTGTAAAAAGTTACTAAAATTTAGAGAGTGTCTAGAGGTCCGTCTAGCCGGACCCCGTGTGAAACCAAAAAAAAATTCGTGACAAATAGGAAAACATCAACAAAAAAAAATATGAAAAAATCGTAAAAATTAGGAAATAACTGAAAAAAAAATAAGAAAAAGTCGTAAAAAATAGAAAATAGGAAACAATAGAAAAAAAAATAAGAAAAAATCGTAAAAATGGGAAATAGGAATCAATCGAAAAAAAAATAAAAAATCGTAAAAAACAAGAAATAGGAAACAATCGAAAAAAAGTAAGAAAAAATCGTAAAAATTACGAAATAGGAAACAATCGAAAAAAAATAAGAGACAATCTTAAAAAATAATAAAGAAAAAAATAAAAAAAATTGAAAGAAATCGTAAATAAATAGGAAATTGGAAAAATCGAAAAAAAAAAAAATTAAAAAATCGTAAAAAATATGAAAAATCGAAAAAAAAGAAGAAATCATAAGAGATCGAAAAAACCCTAAAATATCAGAAATAAAAGGAAAATTAGGATTTTTTATATTGACATTTTACTTTTATACTGTACTAAATTGTAACTACACTGTAAAAAAATGAGCTAAATTTTTAATTTAATTTTTTATGTTATTGCGCTTTGACTATTATTGTATTTAATTATACCTACACTGTAAAAAGTTACTAAAATTTAGAGACTGTCTGGAGGTGCCTAATAGTTGTACGTTAACTTGGAAGTTTGATTATTCATCATTATAATACGGTGTGGTCTAATGGTAACATGTGTGCGTTCCTGGTTCGATTCCTGAGGATATTTTTCTTTATTTTTTTTACGAAATAAATGGAACTCATTTCTTTTTTTTAATACACAGGCTAGATTTAGATAGTCAAGACTTCTTTTAATAAAATAAATTAAAATACACAGGTTTAATTTAGATAGTCAAGACTTCTTTTAATAAAATACAGAAAATACACAGGTTAATTAAGCTGGCTCTCTAGATTTTTGCTTTAATTTTTCATCTTTTCTTATATTTATTTCAACCTAGATTGACGGATCTTCTTTAATTAGACACACGGGTTTTCACCGGGTCCGACTAGACGGACCTCTAGACGCTATAAAATCCAAAAAAAATTATAATAAAATTACTCACTTATTTTACCCATAATTAGAATGCCATAATTTTAAATATATTCTAGCAAGTAAACAAATTAGTATTTTAATTATATTTATTTTTGGACATATATCAACTAAAAAATTAGATGTTGTTTATTATAATTTTTTTATCTATCTGAATTGACATTAATTAAAAATTTGAATTTAATAATACAGGAAATATTTTTTCGTTAATTTAAACCGGACAAGATAAAACAAGATAAGATAAATGCATCACAACATTTTAATTTCAATTCGGAAATTTGGAATGGCCTTCCTTTCTTTTATTCTTGGAAATTTTATTCATGGAAAATTTTAAACAATAAATAATTTATAAACAAATTTGAAAAACATTATTATTGTAGTTATTTTCATAAGAATATAATTTTATTAAATACTGTAAACTAATAAATAAAGAATGAATACAAAGCTACTGTCAAGTATGCCCTCAGAACTTTCCCGGCTCGATGGTAGAGAATAGAATTATTTTAATTACAAAATACAAAATTCCTGAGTATGAATAAGACACACACACAGACAGACCCCAGTCTGGAAATTGTCTCAATCTTCTCGGGGGACCTCAAAATGGATATTTCGATCAATGACTCGAATTTGTTTTGCTTGTTTACTATACTTTCCCTTCGATACTAGCGGGAAAGTAAAAAAATCAAAATTGAATTATTGTACGTTAGTTAATTATTATACTATTCTGTATTCTGATATTGAATTAATTATATATAATAAACGATTGACCTCTTATCTTATTCAAAATAGAATTAATAATGTGATAGTTGTATTCTGTCACTATTTTTTTATATAAAATAATTGTTATAACTTAAGGGAATTAAGAAATAAAACTTAAAGAGTTTATAATATACTAAAAGATGCATAAACAGTGAAAAACTTAGACCAATCAACAATTAAATTAATTTAAAGTATTTAAAAAAAATAATGTAGTTGTCCTTTACAAATTGTATAAAAAAATGGGAATTTCAAATTTTTTAGTTTTTTTTTTTTTGGAAAATTATGTTGATTTAATTGTATCAGTATAAAGTGTAGGCGACATACATTTTTTTAATAATTTAATTGATATTCAAACACCTGCAGTGGGAACTGATAAAAGGTGTCACATTATTTCCTTAGCGTTGATTGTTTCAGGATTTCCCAAGGACGTTTAATAGGAATTTTTCAGGATTTTTTAAGAATTTTTCAGTGATTTTTCAGCGACTTTTTAAGGATTTTTCAACGATTTTATAAAATTTGTTCAAGAATTTTCCCTATGGCTTTGATTATTTCATAATTTTCCAAGGACATTTAATAGGAATTTTTCAGGATTTTTTAAGAATTTTTTCAATGATTTGTCAACGACTTTTTAGAGATTTTTCAAGGATTTTACAAGATTTTTTCAAAAATTTTCCCTATGGCTTTGATTATTTCATAATTATCCAAGGACATTTAATAGGAATTTTTCAGGATTTTTTAAGAATTTTTTCAATGATTTTTCAACGACTTTTTAGGGATTTTTTACCGATTTTACAAGATTTTTTCAAGAATTTTGTCAATAACTTTCATTAGCTTTGATTTTATTTCAGGATTTTGTAAGGAAGTTTAATAAGAATTTTTCAGGATTTTTTAAGAACTTTTTCAATGTTTTTTCTACGACTTTTTGGGGAGTTTTCAACGATTTTATGATTTTTACAAGAATTTTGTCAATAATTTTCCTTAGCTTTAATTGTTTCAGGATTTCCAAAGGATTTTTAATATAAATTTTTCAGGATTTTTTAAGAATTTTTTCAATGATTTTTCAACTACTTTTTAGAGATTTTTCAAGAATTTTGTCAATAATTTTCCTTAAGTTTCGATTATTTCAGGATTTCCAAAGGACGTTTAATAGGAATTTTTCAGGATTTTTTAAGAATTTTTTCAATGATTTGTCAACGACTTTTTAGGGATTTTTCAACGATTTTACAAATTTTTTCAAGAATTTTGTCAATAATTTTCCTTAGCTTTGATTGTTTCAGGATTTCCAAAGGACTTTTAACAGGAATTTTTCAGGATTTTTTAAGAATGTTTTCAATGATTTTTGAACGACTTTTTAGGGAGTTTTCAACGATTTTACGAGATTTTTTTCAAGAATTTTATCAATAATTTTCATGAGCTTTGATTTTTTCCCGGATTTTGCAAGGGCATTTAATACGAATTTTTCAGGATTTTTGAACGACCTTTTAGGGATTTTTTACCGATTTTACAGGATTTTTTCAAGAATTTTGTCAATAATTTTCATTAGCTTTGATTTTATTTCAGGATTTTGTAAGGACGTTTAATACGAATTTTTCAGGATTTTTTAAGAACTTTTTCAATGTTTTTTTTACGACTTTTTGGGGATTTTTCAACGATTTTACGATTTTTACAAGAATTTTGTCAATAATTTTCCTTAGCTTTGATTGTTTCAGGATTTCCAAATGACTTTTAATAGGAATTTTTCAGGATTTTTTAAGAATTTTTTCAATGATTTTTGAACGACTTTTTAGGGAGTTTTCAACGATTTTACGAGATTTTTTTCAAGAATTTTATCAATAATTTTCATGAGCTTTGATTTTTTCCCGGATTTTGCAAGGGCATTTAATACGAATTTTTCAGGATTTTTGAACGACCTTTTAGGGATTTTTTACCGATTTTACAGGATTTTTTCAAGAATTTTGTCAATAATTTTCATTAGCTTTGATTTTATTTCAGGATTTTGTAAGGACGTTTAATACGAATTTTTCAGGATTTTTTAAGAACTTTTTCAATGTTTTTTTTACGACTTTTTGGGGATTTTTCAACGATTTTACGATTTTTACAAGAATTTTGTCAATAATTTTCCTTAGCTTTGATTGTTTCAGGATTTCCAAATGACTTTTAATAGGAATTTTTCAGGATTTTTTAAGAATTTTTTCAATGATTTTTGAACGACTTTTTAGGGAGTTTTCAACGATTTTACGAGATTTTTTTCAAGAATTTTATCAATAATTTTCATGAGCTTTGATTTTTTCCCGGATTTTGCAAGGGCATTTAATACGAATTTTTCAGGATTTTTGAACGACCTTTTAGGGATTTTTTACCGATTTTACAGGATTTTTTCAAGAATTTTGTCAATAATTTTCATTAGCTTTGATTTTATTTCAGGATTTTGTAAGGACGTTTAATACGAATTTTTCAGGATTTTTTAAGAACTTTTTCAATGTTTTTTTTACGACTTTTTGGGGATTTTTCAACGATTTTACGATTTTTACAAGAATTTTGTCAATAATTTTCCTTAGCTTTGATTGTTTCAGGATTTCCAAATGACTTTTAATAGGAATTTTTCAGGATTTTTTAAGAATTTTTTCAATGATTTTTGAACGACTTTTTAGGGAGTTTTCAACGATTTTACGAGATTTTTTTCAAGAATTTTATCAATAATTTTCATTAGCTTTTATTTTTTCCCGGATTTTGCAAGGGCATTTAATACGAATTTTTCAGGATTTTTGAACGACCTTTTAGGGATTTTTTACCGATTTTACAGGATTTTTTCAAGAATTTTGTCAATAATTTTCATTAGCTTTGATTTTATTTCAGGATTTTGTAAGGACGTTTAATACGAATTTTTCAGGATTTTTTAAGAACTTTTTCAATGTTTTTTTTACGACTTTTTGGGGATTTTTCAACGATTTTACGATTTTTACAAGAATTTTGTCAATAATTTTCCTTAGCTTTGATTGTTTCAGGATTTCCAAATGACTTTTAATAGGAATTTTTCAGGATTTTTTAAGAATTTTTTCAATGATTTTTGAACGACTTTTTAGGGAGTTTTCAACGATTTTACGAGATTTTTTTCAAGAATTTTATCAATAATTTTCATTAGCTTTTATTTTTTCCCGGATTTTGCAAGGGCATTTAATACGAATTTTTCAGGATTTTTTAAAAAATTTTTCAATGATTTTTTAACGATTTTTTAGGGATTTTTCAACGACTTTACAAGATTTTTGTCAATAATTTTTCTTAGTTTCGATTATTTCAGGATTTCCAAAGGATTTTTAATAGGAATTTTTCAGGATTTTTATTAGAATTTTTTCAATGATTTTTCCACAACTTTTTAGAGAGTTTTCAACGATTTTACAAGATTTTTTTCAATAAGTTTTCTTAGCTTTGATTGTTTCAGGATTCCCAAAGGACTATTAGTTGATTATTTTAGAATTTAATAGGAATTTTCCGGGTTTTTTAAAAAAAAATTTCAATGACTTTTTAATGATTTTATAACGATTTTACTAAAATTTATTTTTCTATAAATTTTTCAAGAATTTTTCAACGACTTTTTAGTGATTTTTCAACAATTTTAATATTATACAGCGCATTTTTTTGCAACTGCTAAGATTATTTAGAAATTTTAAATTTTTACTACTTGTATGATTTAGTCAACAGTAATAAATATTTCTGTTACTAAAATTTTTAGTGACTATAAATAATAATTTTAGTTATTATTTAAATTGTAAATCAAAAATTGATACTATAATTTAAAATAATTAATAACTAACATTTTGCATCCAATTATTAAAAAATACCCTGTATATCTATACAAAATCGATCTCATTTTTCGTTTTAACATTTTTATCATTTTTTCCTATGGAATGAAATTTATTACAATTTTTATTAATTTTAATAAATATTTAATGTATATAGGAATTGTGTTTTATAGAAATAATGAAATTTTTTTTTCATTTTCCTCGAAAACTATTTTCAAAAATTATAAGAAATAAAATAATTGAATATTGATCCTAAAATAAATTTTAAGTCATTATTAATAAACAAAAATTAACATAAAAGCACTTTAATAATAATTTCTTAATAACGCAATACCAAATAAACAAAAATTATTAAAAACTTACTGATCCAAATACCCATCGCCGTTATTAAAAAAGAATGTCATGGATCGAAGAAAATTCAAAAAACTTTTCGCGAACTTTTCAGATGAATGTGAGAAAAATTGAAGTCATTGCACTAGATGAGTCGATCCGCGATTGGAGCCGAACTTTGAATTAAAAGCAAAGAGTGTTATCACTTATCGTTAGTGACCTTTAAGTGGCACTGTCAGCGCGACTAAATCCCATGTGCATGTGCGGCTTTGTACTCTATAAAAAAAGTCAGCATGATTAAGGCCCACTGATTAAAATAGTAAATCGTTGTATAATGAAAAAATAATATCACTCCCACTACATTCAAAAATGTGTATATAGAATTTTTTAGTTTAGAAAGTTATTGTCAAAATTAAAATTAAAATGTACTTTCGAAATTCTTGTAACTTCGTTTCTTTTACATCTTATTCGAATCTTATATTAAAAAAAAATATATCGACTCTAATAATTAATTAAATTTAATTATTTATTTTATTAAGAGCTGCGCGATTTCAAATATTTATTTTCGACAATAATCACATGTTTATGTGACGTATTTCCGCTAGCCATAACATGAAGAAGCATTCTTTTCACTTCAGTCATCAGATTCAGTGGTCTCAGTCGAGATAATTATTTTATTTTGAGAAATGTGTTGTGCTAATTATACAATTAAATCATTGAAAGTTTCTGTTCACCTTTAAACAAAATGGCGAACGGTCTATGCCCGTATGAAATTTTTTTGTTCAATATTATTAAACAAAAATTTTGTTTTTTTAAATTAACTTATAATTTATGCCATCATATAAAATATAAATTTATAGTTAATCATTTTTCATTTTCTTTTTATTTTTAATAAATTTTCACTACGTGGAAATTTATTGTTTAAAAATCATTTAAATTAAATTCAATTTTTTTCCTAATTATCTGTTTGTATTCCTCCTACAGGAATATAAGCAAATTTAGCAGGATTTTTTTTTATTTTTATGATTTATTTTTTCCAATTTTTTCTTTTTATTTTTCTTATTTTTATGATTTCTTCCAGTTTTTTCTGATTTTTTTGTTTTTATTTTTATTCCTTCTTACTTCTTTGTGTTTTTTTCTAATTTTGTTCTTTTTTTGCAATTTGTTCCTAATTTTTTTCCCAAGGATTTTTTTATCCTGGTCAACCTTGGCAGGATATTTTTTTATTTTCATGATTTTTTCTGAGTTTCTTATTTTTTTAAATTTTTTCTTATTTCTTTTCATTTTTTCTTTTTTACTTCTTTTCCTTTTTTCTTTTTTTTCTTATAATTCCTTCAATTTTTTCTGATCTTTTCTTATTCTTTTTATTTTATCTTATTTATTTTTATTTTTTCTTATTTATTTTTATTTTTTTCTAATTTTTTTCGATTTTTTTTCTCAATGATTTTTTATCCTAATGATCCTGGGCAAGATATTTTTTTATGATTCTTCAGTTTTTTCTAATTTTTTCCTATTTTTATTTTTTCTAATTTTCGTCTTATTTTTTTCCAATTTTTTCCCAATCTTTTTCACAAGGATTTTTTTATCCTGAGGGCAGGATATTTCTTTATTTTTGTGATTTCTTCTGAGTTTTTTATTTTTTCTAATTTTTTCTTATTTCTTCATATTTTTCTTATTTTTTTTTTATTTTTACGATTTCTTCCAGTTTTTTTTACTGATTTTTTTTATTTCTTTTTATTTCGCTTTATTTCTTTTTATTTTTTCTCTTTTTTTTCCAATTTTTTTTTCTCGAGGTTTTTTTATCCTTACAGGATATTTTTTTATTTTTATGATTTCTTCTGAGTTTTTTATTTTTTCTAAGTTTTTCTTTTTATTTTTCTTATTTTTTTCTTTTTATTTTTATGATTTCTTCCAGTTTTTTCTGATTTTTTCGTTTTTGTTTTTATTTTTATTTTTTCTTATTTCTTTGTATTTTCTTCTAATTTTTTTGCAATTTGTTCCCAATTTTTTTCTCAAGGATTTTTTATCCTGATCATTCTTGGCAAGGAAATTTCTTTATTTTTATGATTTCTTCTGAGTTTTTTATTTTTTATTTCTTTTTATTTTTTTTACTTCTTTTAATTTTTTCTTTTTTTTCTTATGATTCCTTCCATTTTTGTTTTGATTTTTTTCTAATTTTTTCTGATTTTTTTCTCAAGGATTTTTTATCCTAATGATCCTGGTCAGAATATTTTTTGTTTTTATGATTCTTCCGAGTTTTTTTATTTTTTCTAATTATTTCTTATTTTTTATTTTTTTAATTTATATTAATTTTTTCTTTTTGTTTTTATGATTTATTACAGGTTTTTTTCTCATTTTATTCTTATTTCTTTTTATTTTTTCTAATTTTCTTCTTATTTTTTTTTTAAATTTTTTCCCAATGTTTTTCTCAAGGATTTTTTTTAGCCTCAGGGCAGGATATTTTTTTATTTCTTTGATTTCTTCAAATTTTTATTTTTTCTAATTTTTTCTTATTTCTACGTGGAAATTTATTGTTTAAAAATCATTTAAATTAAATTCAATTTTTTTCCTAATTATTTGTTTCTATTCCTTCTAAAGGAAGTAAGCAGGATATTTTTTTTATTTTTATGATTTCTTGTGAGTTTTTTATTTTTTCTGATTTTTTCTTTTTATTTTTCTTTTTTATTTTTATGATTTCTTCCAGTTTTTTCTGAATTTTTTCGTTATTTTTATTTTTTCTTATTTCTTTGTATTTTTTCTAATTTTTTTAATTTTTTTGCAATTTGTTCCCAATTTTTTTCTCAAGGATATTTTTTATCCTGGTCATCCTGGGCAGGATATTTCTTTATTTTTGTGATTTCTTCTGAGTTTTTTATTTTTTTAAATTTTTTCTTATTTATTTTTCTTACTTCTTTTCCTTTTTTCTTTTTTTCTTCTTATGATTTCTTCCATTTTTTTTATTCTTTTTATTTTATCTTATTTATTTTTATTCTTTCTATTTTTTACCGATGTTTTCTCAAGGATTTTTTATCCTAATGATCCTTGGCAGGATATTTTTTTATTTTTATAATTCTTCCGATTTTTTTAATTTTTTTTCTAATTTCTTTTTATTTTTTCTTTTTGTTTTTATGATTTCTTCCAGGTTTTTTTTCTGATTTTATTCTTACTTTTTTTCAATTTTTTCTTAAGGATTTTTTTATCCTGAGGTCAGGATATTTCTTTATTTTTTTGATTTCTTCTGAGTTTTTTATTTTTTCGATTTTTTTCTTATTTCTGTTTATTTTTCTTATTTTTTTCTTTTTATTTTTACGATTTCCTCCAGTTTTTTTTATCCTGATGATGCTGGGCAGGATATTTTTTATTTTTATGATTTTTATTTTTATTTTTTCTTATTTCCTTTCATTTTTTAGTTTTCTGAATTTTTTCTTATTTTTATTTTTTCTAATTTTGATTTTTTCTTATTTTTGTTTTTTCTAATATTTTCCTAAATTTTTATTTTCTGGTTTTTTTCTTATTTCTCTTTATTTTTATTTTTTCTTATTTCTTTTTATTTTTATTTTTTCTTTTTTTTATTTTTCTAATTTTGATTTTTTTCTTATTTCTCATTTCTTTTTCTAATTTTTTCTCATTCTTTTCCAATTTTTTTTTTAAACGATTTAATATTTTTTCAAAAATTCAATGGTATGTTGTTTCGTCTTATTGAATAATTTTTTAAAGAAATTTTAGAGAGATAACCAAAACCCATTACATTTAATATTTTGGTTCCTCTTAGACTTTGTTGATTTCTCAAACCACTTGATTTGTCTAAGTGTAGATTGTTAAAACTCATTATTTTTAATTATATCTTATATTGTCTTCATTAAAATTTTTCCCAAGATACTTTAGATGTCTGTGTTTACAAAAAAACAAATAGTACACGGTACTACAGAACATTATGACGAGGAATGTTTAATCAAACGTGGGTGAAAGCAAGAGAAGAGATCAGTCAAAAATCAAATTTCAAACTACCAACATCGTTACCGAAAAACTTGTATCTAGCGTCGAGACGCCGACGCCAATAGTTGGCTTTTACTTTTTCAAAACCCCGTCCATTCGCACAAATTAAACTACGAACTCCATTAGCAGAAGTTACAATATTCGACGTCCATTCAGCGTCGCTACGCTATTCGTCCCGACGCTAAACATTTCGGCATATTTTGCATATTTTAATTGGCCAACTTCCTATTGTCCCTGAGCCAAAGGTTAAATACGTTTAGACTGAACCAGACTGTACCATCCTATATAACAACTTTTATCATATATTTTTCTAATATTTTATGATATTTGACCTATTATTTTTATTATTATTAACTGTTGAAAATATACTTAGATAAGAATGTCTGTATAATTTGGTAGGTAATGACACAATATTTTATATAATTAATATATATTACAAAAATGCTATTTACATAGTAACTTAACCAACGACAATAAATACAAATCTTAAAAATACAATCATTTATTTTATGATTTACTAAATTTTCTTTGACATTGGTAACTCGTTATATATTACGAATAATATCAATAGTAAATCTAAAAGTAAAAAAATAAATAAAATAAAAAATCAAGTATATATTTTTTATAATTTTTCACTTTTTCAACAGAAACCAAATATTGGTCAACAATATAGTAGACAAAATATATACAAAATACTTTCCAGTAAAAAGTATAAAATAAACAATTTCCATATACTTTCTTTTATTTTTAGACTTTGACAAGTAAAATAATTTCATTTTATTTTAATTACTAAGAAATTTTCTAAAAATGTGAAATTAAAAAAAAAACTGTATTGGAGAACAAATATAAATATTTTTATTTTGGACTAAAAATTTTTAAAAAGACTCCATATTGTTTTTATTTAAGGAGGAATTTAGATTGTTTTATTTTTGGTACATAATTTGTACAAGCGAAGAAAATACTTATTTTTTACAATAAAAATCGGGGAAACAGAGAATGTGAAAACCAGTTTTTTTCCAAAATCAAACTATAAATTTCCCAATCATAAAGACTTCATCAAATTAGAAAGTATTTTGTTGGAAAATGAAGAACAATTTCATAATGTAGAAAATATTAATATTATAAATAAAATATTTCATTAGATTAGATTAAAATTTTTAGATTAAAAAGAATATTTAACCCTTTAGCTGAGTAGAAGAATAATTTTATATATTTTTTTATTTCCCTGAAATTTTTAAAAATCTTACATTTTTTTTAAATTTTTTACCAAATTTTTACAAATCTTTTACAAATTTGTTACAAATTCACAAATATTATAAATTTTTACGAATTTTACAACTTTCGAAATTTTTTAAATTTCCAAATAATTTTTTATTGGTTTTTGAAATTTTCAATATATTTTAGAATTTTTTGAACATTTTGAAATATTCGAAAAAGTTCCATAATTTCAAATTTTTTGAAATTTTTGAATATTTTGACATTTTTACAATTCGAAATTTTTGAAATTTTCGAAAAAAGTTCCACAATTTCAATTTTTGGAAATTTTTGATATATTTAAGAAATTTTTGAATATTTTGACATTTTTACTATTTGAAATTAATAAATTTTATATATTTTTACGAATTTTACAATTTTCGAAATTTTTGAAATTTTCAAATAAGTTTAATGGTTTTTGGAACTTTTGACATTTTTGAAATATTTTTAATTAATAGAATAATTTTGTTTTTTGAAATCTTCAATATATTTTAGAATTTTTTGAATATTTTGAAATTTTTACTTTTTGAAATTTTCGAAAAAAGTTCCATAATTTCAAATTTTTGATATATTTTAGAAATTTTTGAATATTTTGACATTTTTACTATTTGAAATTTATAAATTTTATACATTTTTACGAATTTTACAATTTTCGAAATTTTTGAAATTTCCAAATAATTTTTTATTGGTTTTTGAAGCTTTTGAGATTTTTGAAATATTTTTAATTAATCGAATAATTTTATTTTTTGAAATTTTCAATATATTTTAGAATTTTTTTGAACATTTTGAAATTTTTACTTTTTGAAATTTTCGGAAAAAGTTTCATAATTTAAAATTTTTTGAAACTTGATATATTTTAGAAATTTTTGAATATTTTGACATTTTTACTATTTGAAATGTTTGAAATTTATAAATTTTATATATTTTTACGAATTTTACAATTTTCGAAATTTTTGAATTTCCAAATAATAGTTTTTGGAACTTTTGACATTTTTGAAATATTTTGAATTAATCGAATAATTTTGTTTTTTCAAAATTCCGATATATTTGAGAATTTTTTAATCATTTTTAAATTTTTACTTTTGAAATTTTTGAAATTTTCGAAAAAAAATTCCAAAATTTCAAATTTTTGAATATTTTGACTATTTGAAATTTTTGAATTTTTCGATATACTTTTGAAATTATCGGAATTTTTAAATTTCGAGACATTTTTATTTAATTTTTTTTTGAATTTTGGAATTTTTCGATATATTTTCGAAATTTTTGAAAATCTTAAAACTCAGCTTTGTTTTTAAATTTTTGAAAATTACTACAATCAAGATTATTGATGTTTTATTTATATTTTTCAACATTTTTATCCCTAGAGCATTTAGCGCTCCAAAATTTTGCCCGCAGTTAAAGGGTTAAATTAGGCGTCATCGGACCTATTAAAGACATCCTGAAAATCTGAAGCAGAGGTTGTAGATGTTTTTTAGACGACTTTGTACTATTTTTGTATATATGCTGAACAATAGACTTGCTTAACAAACAAAAAAAAGAAATTTTTCTTTAATGTTACCAAAAATAATTATTGCTAAACAACATTTAATTTTAACTAATTTTCCTCCTTTTTATGAAATTTGATCGTACTGTATTTCTTAATAATTCAAATAGTTATTATTAATTTAATATAATAAAAATATCTAAAAGTAAGTTTAATAATAAATAAAAGTATATGGAAAAAACTATAATATTTACTAGTCTATGTACACTTATTTTTGTATATATTTTGCTTACTATATTAAAAAGTGAAAAATTATAAAAAATATATATTACATTTTTATTTATAATATTATTATTATTAATATATGTTTTAATGGATTTTTAATGGTTCCAGCAGAAAACATGTAACACAGCATTTCTAATTTAATCGAATAATATTATAAATATAAAAAATCGTTATATACATACAAATATAAAAGCACAGTAATTTATTTTTTGATTTACTACATTTTTTTTTGACACTGGTAACTAGTTATCTAATATCAATAGTAAATTATAAATAAACCAAATATTGGTCATTATAGTGAGCAAAATATATACAAAAATAAAATACATATTCCAGTAAATAATAAAAAAAAATTATTTCTACATACTTTTTTTTATTAATAAACTTAGTTCTGGATAAATAAAGAAAGTATTGTTGATTTTTTTTATACTTTTCCTAAAAAACTTTTAATAAAGGATACATTCGTTAGGTACACTATCAATTTTCCAATATCACAATTATTCTTCTGCAAATTTCAGTACGTTGCAAAAAACTTTGTTTTGAAGATCACAATGCTGAGGTACGACTTTAAACATCCTAAAAATATCATTGATTAAGAGGTACTTCTTCCTTATAATTTGTTTTGACGATTTGTACGTGACGTTTCTTTCGAAATATTTTCTTCGACCACATTTTGTAGAAGACGCAAAGAAATACTATTAGGGATAGAGTGATGCAGATGATGCCGATTGAGAGACAGATGATTCTGAAGTTGATTAAAGCTTTTATCATAAACGTCATGTTGTCCGGGATGTTCATCTTTTGTTCGAAGTATAATATGGGGAAAAATACAGTTGGTACTTCTTCAAAAATACTGAAACAATATAGAATAATATTCAGATACAGGGATTATTGAGGAATTTCATTTTTATGAAAGGAAATTTACCTCACTCCTGGTACTGGTGCTAAGCGAAGGTTGAGCTGGAGCCTGGCTGCAATGCTAAGAGGAATTCCTGTATTCTGCAAATACAAATAAAACAAATTGTATATTAAATTTTATGATCTGGGGAAATACCATATCTCTTATTTGAAATGTGTTACAAAAAATATGAAATAAAAGAAGTATTTGTTAATGTAAATGAGAACGAATAATTTTGATTTCTTAATAGAAAAATTAATTTGTTTTAATTATTTCCCTTATCTGGAAATAAACTACATTTCCACAAACTCCTACAGACCTATTGAACGATTTATGAATTTTAGTATTCATAACTGTTGAAAGAACACTAGACTGCGAGCGTGATTAAATAAATTCTTGGATTTTTTCGAAGGACCAAACTTCTTAGGTAGAAGTTAAACCAATATGAATGTTAAAATAAAAACAGTATTTGAAATAGGAATGTAATTTTTATTCCATTTTTTCCAAGTACGAACATGAACAGAAAAATCATAAAGCAGCACATTGATTTAAATTATGAAACCGAAACATAAATATTTAAATAGTACTCATCATTTAACTCACTGTAAAAACTATTTACATTGTTTTGTTATGAAAACTCAGAAAACTTTTTGGGTGCGATTAATTACCCGCCATTTTATTTATGTGAAGAAACTTTTTTGCTCTATTGAATGCGACTCGGTATGCGAGAGAGCTTGTGCTCTGAATTTTAACGGAGAGTAGGGTTGGTGGTTTTTTATTGGTAGGAGACATGTGACGTGGTATGTAAATAGCCTTGAATTCAGAATCTTAGCGGGAAGAAAATATTTCTATATTTTTGTCTCTTATAATGATGGGATAATGTGAGAGAAAGATAAGCTTGCATAGAAACAGTCGCATATGTATTTTGTTTTTGTTAAGTGTAAATTGCAAGTAGATAGAAAAAGGTCTGAGAGAAAGACGGAATAATATTAAAATATACAATAATAGACATTAGTATGAACTGAAAGATTAATGTTATTAATTTTAAACAAAATATGAATTATTTTGTATTTTCTGGATAATATTCCAGTGAAATTTATCCAACTGTATCACAATATATATGGAATTTTCTGGATAAAAGGGGAACGATCCCCCAATTCCAATACGGATTTAGATCTGATCACTCCACCCAAGGTGCACTAGTGAGACTCCATACACTAGCCACCAAATCCCTCAACCTTAGTCACTGTGCATCGAAAGTCCTGTTTGATTAAGTGTAGTATGCCGTAATTAGAACATCGAACTCCCTATCTATCACACCTCTAGCCGGAAGGCGTGGGGTCTACTGCGCAGTCTGGGTGAAGCCAGCAGAGGACGGCACTCGAACAACTCAACTATTGACCAGAATAAGATAACCCCAGTAGAATAATTGAGGTCTCCCGCGGTCCATCTGACAAGACCCATACAGTGACTACAAAAAAGCCTTACAAAAACTTAAGAGTAAATACCCCACCAACTTCAGGGTACTCAAGCGATTTCACATTAGATGAAGTCAACAAAGCACTTGGTCAGACCAAAGCTGGTTTTGACGGAATGTACCCCGAATTTATGGTTCATAATGGAGACCTCTATGCTACCACCAGAATAGAGATCATTGCAATGCTGAAACCTGGAAAAGATAGCGAATTACCTGAGAACTACCGACCGATCGCCCATCTTAGTTGCTGCTGCTATAAACTACTAGAACGACTTATGTATATGCCACCCTTGACGGCTGTTCCAGTCGAGCAGGCTGGTTTTAGAAGTGGACGCAGCTGCTGCGATCAGGTAATGTCCTTAACAAATTTCATTTATAAGTGCCAAAAAACGGTTGTCAAGTTTATTGATCTTACGTCCGCATACGACACTGTGTGAAGAGAAGACCTTCTCTACAAACTGATGAGGATCATACCTTGTCTTAAAACTTGCCAGTTAATAAATAAGCTCCTGACCAAGAGATTATTCTAGGTATATATTAATGGCACCAGAAAGCTGAACAATGACCCCTCAGGACTCAATACTTGCTCCATTGTTATTTAACATCTACACATCTGACCTAACTAAAACAAAATCAAAAAAGTTTGCCTATGCCGACGACTTGGCTTTTGCATTTCGAGATAGAACTATGACAATAGGAGACAGGGCCTTAAACGAAGATTTAATAGCACTCGCCGAATGCTTCAAACGATGGCGACTTTGTCCCAACACCAGCAAGACCAAAGGCTTCCAGGCTTCCAGGGTCTGTCCAAGAGTGCAACCCACTTTCCAAACTATTTGGGTGTTCTCAGAAGTAGGAGTAGCGCAGTCTAAGTGATATTCTTTTGTAATAACTGAGTTTCCTCAAAATAAAATTTGATCCAATAGCCAGATTTAATATCTTCGAATTCTTCGACCTCTAATCTTGTAAGATGGTGAAGACAATCTTCTTCGGTGTCATCCAACAGTGCGCTCAAATCTGGATGATTTAGTATAGCTCTAATCCAAAAGTTAGGAATGTTGCTTATTAAATTATTATGCGAACTTTTAACGGCAGTTTCATCAAACATATCAATACCCCTAAATACCTGGGTGGTAACACTCGACAGGACACTGACATTCAGAGACGAATATAGCCGCCAAAATAAGAACACGAAATAACATAATAACTAAGCTCGCCGGAACAGTATACGCTTTGGTATATTCTACGGCAGAATACTGTGCACTGGTATGGCTAAATAGCGCTCACATCAAAAAAGTCGACGTTGAGCTCCCCACTCTGAGTAATATCGCCCCCCCCCCCGGATATACGACGCTCGGCAGCGTTGGCTAGAGAACATCGAAAAATCATGTGAAACGAGCGATGAAGAAGACCCATTCATTACACGACTGAAATCTAGACATCCTCCTATCAGAACCGCCTCCGAATTGACTAACTAATTTAATATGAAAGAGAAATGGGCAGCAAGATGGCTGCCTACAACAAAATTTAACTACAAATAACCAACCCAGAACTTGGTTTCAATGGCTCAGTCCTCCAACGTTCCACTAGGTCAAAGCTGAACTGATTACGGACAAAACAGTAAATGTGACGATTTCCTACACCGATGGTGATCCGCTATATCGTTTCAGACTGTCCAAACCGTGCGTATGGCATCTGACTATATTGCAATCTTTGCTTTCGTACTTTCCACGAGAGCTCTAAACACCAAAACCCAACAACTCCTAAATCACTTTATCCAATGATGCACCAATTGGAGGATTACCCTTAATCCTTAAACCCAATTGATTATCTAGAAAAGGTTATCTACTTGAGAGTGTGTTTCATGCAAAAATCTCTTGACAAAGTTAAGAAACGAACCGGCCTCATCAGAACTTCAGATATTTGCCGCCTAGGGGCTGATTGTACGTTACCGCCCCCACCCCAACAATATGCACATTCTAACCCTTGCGCTGCTTTTCGGTATGCAGCTCCAATCAAGCGTTTTCTACCATCACTCATTGCTGATTTTAGTTATTCTAAAACAAAAGGAATAACTCAAAGTTTAGACATCAAGTGAACATTAGTTTGTGGTGATGATTGACGAATAAGTAAACTCCAGCATTGGTTGTTTTGCTGGTTTGTTCTAACCTAAGTGAAACGCAGACAATCATCCTTGCATCTACTCATACTCACAAGTCCAGTATCAGAGCTCTGCCATAAATAAATAAAATACCATAACTATACTGTAGCCTACTGACCACTTAGTTCATCAAACAGACCAACAACAACTTAAATCGTCACTTCATCAACTCTATAACAAAAACAGTAAACACCACCACCATCAAATAATCTTGTCATCTTGCGAATGGCGTTTTGACAGTGATTCAAACAGTAGTGCCAACTGCGCATAGGACCGCGAGCGCTGCGTAGCGGCGGCCCATTCCCACGATTTAGAGTAAGTTCGTCACCCTGGGTGTTACCTTTATCAAATGATTTTCTCATAACTATGACTTAATCATTAAGTTGCCACTTATTCAGATGAATACTTTTGTAGCATGGTGTATATCTCACTCAAAAACACACAAAAATTTGCCGTAATGTACTGCAGCCCCTTCAGCCCCCTTCCTAGATCCGCCACTGGGCTGGTATGTGTGGCAGATATAGTCCTCGAACACACCTATAAAGCCTACATCTATCCAGTAATGGACTACAAAGCCCTCAACTTCTTAACTCTTCCTCTCTTATGCGCCGTTACGGTAACTGAGAGGAGGTACTTACTAAATCTGCCTACCTACCCTGGCGCTTCCCTTCCAATGAAATAAACAATATCACTAATATACCTCCAATAGTATCAAAAATCTCCAAGGAAGATACCTCAGGAGAAGACTGAACAGTTCCAACATCCACTCCTAGAGACATGCAAGAAGAAACTTATTAAACCGAATCTTTGGGTTCTAAAAGACGCAAAGGATCTTCCGGACGATCTCCTGGAGGATGCAATTCGAGGCATCAGATGAGCTGGTCCCCAATGACGTCTACAGACTCTACGCCATTCGTGCTGAGCCTTTCCCCTCGGGAGGCTTGTAACGATCAGAGGAGAGTCCGGCACTACCTAATACCTAATAATATACCTACAATAGTTTCAAAAATCTCCAAGGAAGATACGTCAGGAGAAGACTGAATAGCTCCAACACCCACTCCCAGAGACACGCTACTGACGACGTGGACAGTTGAATGGAACAGAAGACCCTTCCTAAGATTACCCAAGAAGAAACTACCTAAACCGAATCTTAGGATTCTAAAAGACGCGAAGGATCTTCCGGATGATCTTCTAGATCTCCTGAAGGATGCACCTCGAGGCATCAGATGAGCTGCTCCCCACTGACTTCACGCCATTCGCGCTGAGCTTCCCCCCTCGAGAGACTGGTAGCAATCAGGGGAGAGTCCGGCACACCTCACGTATAGAACCTAGCATGAGGTGTCTATAAAAGATTTCCAAGTCTACAACTCGTTTATAAGCTAATAAATTTTTCAATTTTTCCTTAAAATGTTTCGTTTTGGAAAATTCTACTTGTTAAATTCGAATGTTCAAACCAATTGCCAAATAATAATTTAGCCAGGATAACAACTACAAGGTGAGACCAGAGGAAGGCCGAGATAGAGAATAGATCAAGCATCTTCGTAGAAAGAAAAGAGACAGGAAATATTAAATTTATTCTTATTTTTTAATGTTTGTTTTATAAATTTATTATAGAGTGATCCCAGCCTGGATTAAAAATCCTTGATAAGACTGTTTTCAGTATTTTTTCTGCCGCTATGAATTTTTTTTAAGATATAATCACAAATCTGACATTTACTGTATTTAATTGTTTTGCACTGTTATTTATTAAATTAATACTTACTGGTTCAAAAACCATATACATATTATGTATTTTATCATCAGGATGTAATCCTTCGACTCCTTCTACATACGAAGGATCACCTTTATAAAAATGAGGCAAAGATACGAAAGCAGGAGATCCTTGTCGACAATTTGATACATTCATAGCACCTGATGGCATACAATCTCCATCGCAAAAGCATTTATTTTCTGGTACTTTGGTACCTAAAATGAATATCAAATAAGTAAAAACAATATTACTAATATTAAAAAATATGTTTTACCATTATCTAAGAATTTATCAGCAGCAACGTACTTATAGCCTAGAATTCCATTTACTAAAACTTCTTCTTCAAATTCCAATTCCATATATCTACATAAATCTGACGAAAACATTTTGATGACGGAATCGTGAGTTAGATTCCTGGGGAAGAATTCTCCACCTGAGGCACCTTTGATGGATCCACATTGTCCAGGATAATATCCTGTTCGATCTGAGTATTTCCAATTCTCGAGCTCACCAATTTGTCCTTTTGCACCTGTTTTTACGTTGTAGACTCCGTCGAAATCCGTAGAAAGATTTCTCTATAAAAATATATACCAATCAACAAATAATCATAAAAATAGTATATTATATACCAAGGGACTAAAGTGCATCTTTTAATCCCGAGGGTGAAGATTGTTTCCCGAGCGTAGCGGGATTAAAAGACACTGTAGTCATGTGGTATATACGCTATTTTTTACACCACGGTGCCCAAGGCCCCTTAAAATTCAAATAATTATTTAAATACAATTTTTTTTTAAATATAATTTTTTTTTTAATATAACTTTGTTCTAAAACTTATTTTAAAATATGTTTTTGCACAATTTAAAAAACTTATAATTTGATATATAAAGTACACTCTTAAGGGGAACACAAAATTGGAGAGAAACGAGGGGAAATTTTGAAGAAAGTGAGGAAATTCGAGACAAAAATAAGTAAAAAGTGGTAATCTAAAAAAGGGGTAATTTCAGAAAAAAGTGATAAAATTTGAGATAAAAGAAGGGAAATTTGACAAAAATGAAAAAGAAAGGTTTAATTTAAAAAAGGGGTATTTTTAATGAGGGAAAAGAGGAATTTTTAGGGAAAAAGAGGAAATTTCAAACTAAATATTGAAAAAGTTGAGAGAAACAAGAGTAAATTTTGGAGGAAGAGGGAAAATTTAAGGCAAAAGTTTGAACAAAATGAGAAAAAAGGGTAATTTTCGAAAACAGATAATTTTTTAAAAAACGTGTAATTTACTCAAAAAAGTAACAACATTTGAGAGAAAAGAAGAGGAATTCGACAAAAATGAAAAAAAGGGATACTTTTATTGAGAAAAAAAAGTAATTTTAGGAAAAAAAAAAGAAAATTTGAGGCAAAAAAGTGACAAAAGTTGAGAGAAACAAAGGTAAATTTTATAGAAAGAGGGAAAATTTAAGGCCAAAAAGTGACAAAAATAAGAAAAAAAAAGAGTAATTTTAGAAAAATAGGTAGTGAATTTCTGCAAAAAAGTAAGAATTTTTAAGAGAAAAAAGGGAAATTCGAAAAAAAAAGAAGAGGTAATTTTATAAAAAAAAGTGGTAATGTTCGAGAGAGAAAATTTCAGGACAAAAGTGACAAAATTTGAGACAAAAAAGGGAAAAAACCTAGGAAAAACGAGAGGAAATTTTGGAGGGAAAATTTAAATCAAAAAAGTGACAAAATTTGAGAGAAAAGATAGGAAATTTGACACCAAAAAGTGACAAAACTTTAGAGAAACGAGGGGAAGTTTTTGAGGAAGAGAGAAAATTTAAATCGAAAAGTAGTAAAAATGCGGGACTAAAATATATAATGAAAGAAAGTATATGATCAAAAAATAAATTATGAAAATTGTTTTATTATTGTTGTTTTTTTCTAGTTCTACATTTTCAAAGAATACGCTTCGGTTACTTATGAAGAAATGTATTGAGTCTTGTTTAAATTCCAGACCTCTTTATTTTCGAAAATCTAACTCAGACGAGTGCTTCCTGAATAATCTGGTTCGAAGGACCAAAAAATGTTATTCGTATAAAAAGAATAAACTCTAACAAAACTTTTTTCATAATCTCTCATTTTTATATGTAATAATTATTTTAATAGAAAGAAATAACTTATACTTACACCATAGAACCATCCAAATTTATCCATTGCAGTTCCCTTTGGTAAAAATGACATTTTGGAAGCCAATGTCAATAGAGGATCAGCATATCCATCGAAAAGTGCTTCTCCTACAGAATGAGTCGATGATATAGAATCAATCATCGTTCTTAGAGTCATTGAGAAACCTCTTTTTAATATCATATGCCAATTTCTTACTGCATGTGCTGCTGACTAAAATAAAATCAAAGGTTTAAAAAAATACTTGGTAAAAGATGGTAATACTCACCAATGCTATAGGATTGATGCTTGTAATTGGATCGTACAAGTTACCTTTACTCTTTTCTTCGTCAAACCACCATGTTTTTAAATGTTTATAAGTAACAGTATCGTTATCGTTCCAAACAATATCGGCCATTTCTTTATCCTCTTTATAAACATACGGACCAACTTCTTGAAACTTTGGCTTCGTACTACTATTATAAATATCTTGAGGATTAGTCCAATTGAACATATATAGAACTAGACTAAGTGGTACGGGGGTTTTGACCCAAATATTATAAGCACTACTGCCTGGTTTAAGTGTCAACTGGTTATTCAAGATGGCTTCATAAATGTTAGACCAGAGACATATCACTACGATTCCAGCTATAGTAAAGAAAAGGCAGGTGCCGCTCACACAAAGGAATATAGCCAATGACCTCTTGGGTTGCATTTTATAGGTGGTCTTTGCCTGAAACAAAAATCGTTAGATTAATAATTAGAACATTTTGGAATTTGGTTGAGTTGCCAAAAATAACCAATGTCAGATCTGACATTTATTTGATATACTTTGATGTATACAGAAAAAGGCAGCGTAAATATACAGAGTGTATTGGTAAGTATATATTTAAGCAGGTCCCAAATAGATCAATAAAGCTCATCTGAGCCAAATTATATAAAACTTGGACTCGATCAAGTCCATATATATATAGAAAAAACTTGTTGACTTAAATCCAAGACAAGTATTTGACGTTGAAAATGTAGTTCAATTGATAACCTACCCTAAAGGTTAAGATGTTAATCAATGCTTTAGGGTTTTGATTGTCGTCACATTGTTTGTCTACACGTATTATTTCATAAACGTACAATTTACTTTTACTGTTACCAATACGTGATGATTCAATGCCATCAATAATGTATACCTGATTAATTAATTTAGTTTAAAAATATTTAAACGATGGTTCCAATGGTGTATTGGAGCCGGATATTTTTTCCTTAACGCGGCTTGCGTTAACTTGCAGAAAGCGTTACGTAAAAAAAACGTTATGCCCCGTCCAGACGACATTCCTTCTCTTTATCTTGCTCTCTGTTTCTACAATATGATTTTTTTTATGTATAAATATTTTATAGAGAGAAAATTTTTTTTGATACCTTTCTCGTTTTTTCTCATTTTTCTGATTTTTTGTTCTTTTTTCTGGTTTTTTTTAATTTTCATTTTTTTTCTCATTGTTTTGTTTTTTTTCTGTTTCTTTCGTTTTCTGATTTTTTTCTTATTTCTCTGATTTTTTTGCGATTATTTCCGATTTTTTTGGAATTTTGTTGTGATTTTTTTCATTTTTTTTATGGTTACAATTGTTCCGATTTTTGGTTGCTCTTTATTTTTTCCAATTTTTTCGATTTCTTGCATTATTTGTTTCATTTTTTTTGCGATTTTTAGCGTCTTTTGCGTTTTTTGATTTTTTTCATTTTTTCCGTATTTTACAATTTTATTTTTCATTTTTTTTTAATATTTTCTGATTTTTCTGATTTTTCTTTCAAGTTTTGTGTTTTCTTGTTTTTTTTTCCGATTTTTTCTAATTTTTTGAGATTTTTTTGGTTCTTCAAATTTTGTCTGGTTTTTTCTGATATTTTTTGATTTTTTTTATACTTCTCATCTTTCCTTATTTTTTATCAATATTCTGTTTTTTTTTCTAAATGTTTCTTTTGTTTTCAATTTTTTTTTTCATTTCTAATTTTTTATCTTTCATTTTTCTGATTCTTTTTTTTCTGTTCTTTTTTGGTTTTGTCGAATATTTATAATTTTTTCTGATCTTTTTCCCATGGTTCTGTTTTTTTATATCTTTTTTTTGTTTTCTAATTTTTTCTTAATTCTCTGATTTTTTTGCGATTTTTTTGCCATTTAATTCTTTCGAATTTTTAAAAATTATTTTTTATGGTTACAATTGTTTATGGTTTTTTGATTATTCTTTGGGTTTTTTGCAATTTTTTGCAATAATTTATAAAAGTTTTAGCGTTTTTTCGTTTTTATACATTTTATTTTTTTATTTTCTCGGTTTGTCCGTATTTTACAATTTTATTTTTCATTTTTTTTCCAATATTTTCTTATTTTTCTTTCAATTTTGTCCAAAGTTTTTTCTTGTTTTTTTTTTTTATTTTGCCGATTTATTCTAATTTTTTCGATTCTCTAAATTTTTTCTCGATTTTTCTCATTTTTCTGATTTTTTGTGTTTTTTTTTGTATTTCCTAATCATTCCTCATTTTTTCTCAAGGTTCTGTTTTTTTCTAAATTTTTCTTTTGTTTTCTTTTTTCCATTTCTCGTTTTTTCTCTCTCATTTTTCTTATTTTTTTGGTTTTTTTTTCTAAATTCTCCAATTTCTCTTTTTTATAGTTGTTTTTTGATTTTTTTTTTGTTTTTTTTTCTTTCAAAATTTTTAAGATTTGTCTCATTTTTTCTTATTCTTATTTCGTTCATTTCTTTCGATTCTACCGATTTTTTTTTTCATTTTAGAATTTAAAAAAATGAAAAAATATTTGTCTCCCCCCCTTCCAGCTATAACCATACGTTCCGGTACTTTTTATTTTACCAATACACCCACCACTGGACGATTCGGTCAATTTCTATCTCAATTTATTATATTAATCTATTAATCGAATTATATTATTTTAGGTACAATTTACGATTTATTTTTTTAAATATATGTCAGTAATTTAAGTCATAAACAAAACATAAATTTTATTATTTTATTACGTAGTTATTTATAATTCTTATCAATGTAATATCAATTGCTTTTTATAAACAAAAATATGGGGTCGATTTTTTATTGACTGATAAAGAATTGAGCAAACATGTAATAAATTGCGAAATGTCTATTTCTGCTATTGTGCTCACAATATTTTATATACTTTTGTAATTTTAAGGCCGATTCGCAACATTTTTATACATATTAATAAAAAGAAAAATCCTGTTTCATTATAAAAATTTATTAGTGAAGAATATCGTCACCACTAACCAAAACTTCACTTTTTAAAACTACGTACGTTTTGCTAACTATGTTAGCATACTCAGCACCCATGGTCATATCACGGTTGTTTTTTCCTCAAATTCTTGCATACAAAATGCATACCAGAGTTGATCCAATACCTGAAGTGATTCTAACGAGAGATGAGCTGATACTAATGAAATCCTGTCTTTTTTTCTATTAATTATGCATTAGTTAATTAACAATTTTTTCATACTTGAACATGAACATTGTAAGTGCGATAATTATGAAATAACAAATCTGAATTTTTTTCCCTTTTACTTTCCCGGACACATCAAAGGGAAAGTAAGGTGAACGACCAAAAAAAAATTTGAGATATCGATGGAAATATCCATTTTGAGGTCCCCAAGAAGATTGAGACCATTTCCAGCGTATGGTCTGTCTGTGTGTCTGTATGTCTGTGTGTCTGTGTGTCTGTGTGTCTGTGTGTCTGTGTGTAATCTTCCACGATAACTCCAGAACCGTTTGACCAATCAAGCTGAAATTTGGTATGGAGGGTCGGTGTGTGCCTAGAATGCGACCATTAGTTTTTGGTTAAATTGGTACAGTGGAGGGTCCTCAAGACCGACATTGGTTAAATATACAATTTTTTGCTTTATTTAAATTTTAAGGACAAACAATACATTTTAGTGCAAAATATTGTAGTATAAAGTTTTAGAACATAAAATTACCTACAATTTTTGTCTGAAGCCTTTTCCAAAATTTCCAATAGTTGCGCCACTAGAGGGCGCGCAAAAAATGTGCATGTGTGTTTTCTATAGTTTTTCTTGATTTTGAGGACATTTTAGTGCAAAATGTTATAGAACAAAGTATTAGAGAATAAAATTCTCTATAACTTTTGTTTTAAAGTTTTTCCAGAATTTCCAATAGTTTCGGCACTAGAGAGCGCGTAAAAATGTGCATGTAGGTTTTCTCTAGTTTTTCTTGATTTTGAGGACAAACAATATACTTTAGTGCAAAATTTTCTGGTGCAAACTTGTAAAGCATCAAATTTTCTTTAACTTTTATGTTTAACTTTTATCGAATTCCTCATAGTTTTGCCGCTAGATGGCGAGGAAAATACACATTTAAAATTCCCTACAACTATTGTATGAAAATTTTTCCCGAATTCCCAATAGTTTTCACACATGATTTTTGGAGAGCCTAAATGTAGCAGTATGATATATAACGTGCGCATGCGCAGCTTATGTCATTACCAACATTGAAATATTAATTCACCATCAGCTCGCTATTTTTAATGTGTTCCATAAATCAATGTAATGCTTAGTATTTTGTAATTAAAATAATAATAATAATAAATAACATATTCTCTACGGTCGAGCCGGGAAAGTTCTGGGGTGACACAGCCGATTTTTTTGAAAGGTTTCAGAAGAGATTCCCGTTGGAAAAATTAAAAAATTGTTATTCTTCACTTTGTTATTAAAAAATTATTTTGGTTAAAAATTAAAAAGCTTGATTAATCATTTTTTATGATCAGAAGTCATATGAAAATATTTTTTTTAATTTTTTGTTCCCTGTTATTTACAAAATTGTTATAAACAAATGCGTTGTTTATAAGATAATTTAAAATTTTTTTTTGGAAACATAATCTTTGATGCAAATTATTATTTAAAAAAAATCGTTCCTTTTTAATCATAATTTATCTTGATCTTTGATAACTAAAAAAAAATTATTTTTATTTAAATTTTCATTGTTTATTTAATAAACAATTAAATTTTTTCTATATATAGTCAGTCTTATTTATTATAGTTTATAAGATATTTAAATATAAAAGGTGATAAAAATATTTTCTAAATTTTTTTTTATAAATAAATGCTATAAATTAAATAAATAATTGGGTAAGAGCCTAAATTTTAGGCTCAATTTTTTCTATAATTAATAAAGAATAAATTAGTCTTAAAATTTTTTATCGTATCTTAATTAGTTTATCAGTTATAATAAGTTTAAACATAAAAAACCAATAGAGAATCTAAAGAGAACAGAATTTTTAAAAATCGATAAAAAATATAAATAAATTATTTTTCTCGCAAAATAATACGTTTTTGTTTCATTATGCAGAAAAATAAAACAAACATATAGAAAAATTTAATTATTTATGAAAATTTAAATAAAAACAATTTTTTTTTTAGTTATCAAAGAGGAAGATAAATTATGATTAAAAAAAATGGTTACTTAATAATAATTACAAATGGTAGAAAAAAATTGTAATTAACAAAAAATTTTTAAGACATGATTTTTTTTAAATCATAATTTGCATCAAAGATTATGTTTGAAAAAAAAAATTAAATTATCTTATAAACAACGCATTTGTTTATAACAATTTTGTAAACAATAAGAAATAAAAATCGTATCAATTGTAATATGAAAAAAATAGTATATTATATACCAAGGGACTAAAGTGCATCTTTTAATCCCGAGGATTAAGATTGTTTTGGGATTAAAAAAATTTAGTCAAAAGGGAGTAAAAGTCTCACTTTAGTCCCGCATTTGCGAAAGTACCAGTTTCATTCCCCGCGGTGTAAGAAATTAATTTTTTTCAATGATTAATCAAAATTTCAATTTTTAACATAAGTAAATTGTTAATAACAAAGTGGAAAATAACAATGTTTTAATTTTTCCAACGGGAATCTCTTCTGAGACCTTTCAAAAATAGGTCAAAAAAAGGAAAAAAAAATTCAGATTTGTTATTTAAAAATTATCGCAATTTGCAATGTTCATGTTCAAGTAAGAAACAGTAGAAGCTTGAATTTTTTCAATTTTTAATTTTCATATTTAATAAGTTTAAATAACATTTATTCATTAAAGGTCTAAAGTGGGCGGCGCTTACGCAAGCCAGAGTCCCCGTTTTCGGTCGTATTTTTTAACCCTCTGGGAAAATTATAAATATTGATCCCACATTTCCAGGAGGCAAAATTTTTTTTGGGAAATTTCCTCCTCTTTTTAAATCTTCTAACAAATTTCGGAAAAAGTCAAATAATTTTTGAGATATTTGCAAAAAACCAAACCCCATTTTTTTTCAGTTAATTGTTTATGACTTTTGCAAATTTTGTAAGCGGCTCTTGAATTTTTTCAAAAATCATCGACATGCTATTCCGAATCATATTTTTTGGAGATGAAGAAAAAAGTTTGATCCAAAAAGCACTTGCTGACTAGACTAAAAAGGATTTCTTTACGTTTACAGTGCTAAAAGTGATAATCTATTTAGTGTTAGGACTTGTAGTTCTTTAACAAATATGTTTTTGGATATTTTTTTTCTCATACATACACTCGGTATAAATGTAATATACAAGGTAACTTAAAAAACTGTTATATATTAAAATAAAATGATCATGAAAATTTATTATTCTGTAGTATATCACAAATGTATTGGCAGAAATCCAATAAAAAACTATTATTAAATTTTTTTAATAGCTAAAAATAAATCAACTTAACCTCTACCAATAAATTGTTTGTTGTCCCAGTGTATAACGAAAATCATTTCTCTTAGTAAATAATTTAAATTTCACGCCTTAATTAGAATTCCTAAAAGTGAAGTCGGACTTTGGACTTAGTAACGTTAATGTATGAGTGTGTGTCATGTTTTATTTTTAAACAATCAGATAATTTAATTATATGGTGGTTTTAAAAAGCGACTTCGTTTAATTTGATATCGTTTAAAAAAAAATAAAAGCAAATCAATGTAGAGAGATTAGTTATTGTTACATTGTTACGTTCAATAGTTGGACTTTGGAACTTACTAACTAATTATATATTTTTTTTATCATTATAATTTTAATGAAATAAAAAAAACTAAAAATAAAATTTTTGGCGGCAAAATAATTTAGTACCTACGTCAAGAAAGTCACGTCGACCATATTATCTAAATATAATTATTATATATAATAATTATTTTGGGTTTTATTTAAAAAATCGATACAAATTAAAATTTAATTCAGCTTAATTTATATCAAAGTTTTAACTTTATGTTTATTTTTGTGGCAAATTTTTAAAAAAAATCTGTTGATATTAGTAATTGTTTAACAGGGATTTAATTAATTTTAAGGTCGCGTTAATGTACCATTACGTTAATGAATGATTTAAATAACTTTTACTGTTGCAATATTACTAAGTGGCAAGGTTCTTGTGAATAAATAAATAGAAAGAACAAGTTCACAGAAAATAGACGAACTACTAACACCATAATAATAAGACTAAATATATAACAAAAAAATAAAAATGATCTTGCTAATTGGTCTCTGTTAACCTTTTTTAACTGCGGGCAAAATTTTTAGAGCACTAAACGCTATAGAGACAAAAATGTTGAAAAATATAAATAAAACATCAATAATCTTGAGTGTTATAATTTTCAAAAATTTAAAAATAAAGCTGAGTTTTAAGAAATTCAAATATTTCGAAAATATATCAAAAATTTCCAAAATTCCAAAAAAAAATAAATAAAAATGTTTAGAAATTCAAAAATTCTGATAATTTCAAAAGTATATCGAAAATTTCAAATAGTCAAAATATATCAAAAATTTCAAAAAATTTGAAATTATGGAACTTTTTCGAAGATTTGAAAAATTTCAAAAAGTAAAAATTTCAAAATGTTTAAAATATATTGAAAATTTCAAAAAATAAAATTATTCGATTAATTAAAAATATTTCAAAAATGTCAAAAGTTACAAAAACCAATAAAAAATTATTTGGAAATTTCAAAAATTTCAAAAATTGTAAAATTCGTAAAAATTTATAAATTTCAAAAATTTCAAATAGTAAAAATGTCAAAATATTCAAAAATTTCTGAAATAAATCAAAAATTTCAAAAAATTTTAAATTATGCAACTTTTTTTCTCGAAAATTTCGAAAATTGCAAATAGTACAAATGTCAAAATATTCAAAAATTTCTAAAATATATCAAAAATTTCAAAAAATTTGAAATTATGGAACTTTTTTCGAAGATTTGAAAAATTTCAAAAAGTAAAAATTTCAAAATGTTCAAAAAATTCTGAAATAAATTGAAAATTTCAAAAAATAAAATTATTCGATTAATTAAAAGTATTTCAAAAATATCAAAAGTTTCAAAAACCAATAAAAAATTATTTGGAAATTTCAAAAATTTCGAAAACTGTAAAATTCGTAAAAATTTATAAATTTCAAAAATTTCAAATAGTAAAAAGTCAAAATATTCAAAAATTTCTTTAATAAATCAAAAATTTCACTAAATTTTAAATTATGCTACTTTTTTTTCGAAAATTTCAAAAATTTCAAATAGTACAAATGTCAAAATATTCAAAAATTTCTAAAATATATCAAAAATTTCAAAAAATTTGAAATTATGGAACTTTTTTCGATAATTTGAAAAATTTCAAAAAGTAAAAATTTCAAAATGTTCAAAAAATTCTAAAATATATTGAAAATTTCAAAAAATAAAATTATTCGATTAATTAAAAATATTTCAAAAATGTCAAAAGTTCCAAAAACCATTAAACTTATTTGGAAATTTCAAAAATTTCGAAAATTGTAAAATTCGTAAAAATATATAAAATTTATAAATTTCAAGAATTTCAAATAGTAAAAATGTCAAATTATTCAAAAATTTCTTAAATAAATCAAAAATTTCAAAAAATTTGAAATTATGCAATTTTTTTCCGAAAATTTCAAAAACATATCAAAGATTTCAAAAAATCTGAAATTATGCAATTTTTTTTCGAAAATTTCAAAAAATTCAAATAGAAATGTCAAAATATTCAAAAATTTCTTAAATAAATCAAAAAATTTGAAATTATGCGATTTTTTTTCAAAATTTCAAAAATTTCAAATAGCTAGTAAAAATGTCAAAATATTCAAAAATTTCTAAAATATATCAAAAATTTTTAAAAATTTGATATTTTGCAATTTTTTTTCGAAAACTGCAAATAATAAAAATTATGGAACTTTTTTCGAAGATTTGAAAAATTTCAAAAAGTAAAAATTTCAAAATGTTCAAAAAATTTTAAAATATATTGAAAATTTCAAAAAATAAAATTATTCGATTAAAAATATTTCAAAAATGTCAAAAGTTTCAAAATCCAATTAAAAATTATTTGGAAATTTCAAAAATTTCAAAAATTGCAAAATTCGTAAAAATTTATAATATTTGTGAAAAATTTGTAAAAAATTTGTAAAAAGTTGGTAAAAAAGTTTAATAAAATGTAAAATTTGTAAAAATTTGCAAACATTTACAGGTACAGCCGCAGCTAAAGGGTTAAAGTCAATAAACTAGGAAAAAAAACTTGTAGGTATTTTATATCACAAATTTTATTATGAACAAAAATAAACTTAATTTTAAAAGATAATTATTGGTCTATATTTTTTTAAAAAACAAGGCATTTAAAAACTAGACTTAATTAACAAATAATTACATTATAGATTATTTATAATTACTTTAAGACACGTACGCACGTACTTATTGAGTACAAAGTCCATATTTTTTTAAGGTAATATAATAAGATAACGAGAAACATTGATGTATAGATTATCTATATTACGTCAATATTAGATAGAATTTAAATAAAAATTTTCCTAGTTCTGGTTGGATTTTCCATTTAGGTAAAATAAAAGTAGATAAATTTAGCTAAAATCGTGCACAATTTTTTATTCAGTTTAAATTGACTAAAAATATGTGCAATAATTTGATTTTTCAAATTTTTTTATTTTTAAAATTTAATATTAAAAATTTGAAAAAAAATATCACTAAATTTGTAATAATTAATTTTATAATTGTAATTTTTTTCAAAATTTTATTACAAAAATTGTGGAATTTTTAAAAAATTGGCCAAGAAAGATAATATAAATATCTAAATTTAAAATGAATTTTAGTTTCTTAGAATTTAGAATTGTAATTATTAAAGTGAAAAATAAAGATTTTTTTAAAAATTTTTTGTAATTTCGTTTTATCAAAAAATATTAAATAAATGAAAAAAATAAACAGCATGTCCGAAAAGGATACAAAAGTACTATATGTGTAAATTATTTTATAATTTTAACATAATATTTGTAAAAGTTATAGCAAAAAATGTAAAAAGTTAAAACAATTTAATCCATGAATTTTTAATAAAAAATTTGATTTTTTTTTAGTTTTTTATACTAACTTTATTAAGGCATTTTGATGTAGAAATCCTAAAAAAAGGTATGTTTAACATTTTGAATAAAATTGAATGAGATTTTAATTATTTATTGATTTTAAAATTATTAAAAAAAAAACTTTTTTATTTTTTTTATGGTTAATATTAATATTAAAAATTTCAAAAAAATATAATTAAATTTATAATAAAAAATTCTATAATTGTGATTTTTTTCAAAATTTTATTCAAAAAATTGTAGAATTCGTAAAATTTATTTTTGAAATTTGTTGTAAGTTTAAAAAAAATTGAATAACTTTAAAAATATTAAATATATTAAAATTTTATTTATACCATTCGATAGGTAATATAAAACTCTAAATTTAGAATATATTTAAGTCTCTTCGAATTTAACATTATAATTATTATAACCAAAATAAAAAAAAATTTATAATTTTTTTGTCCTTTTGTTTTATTGAAAATGATGAAACAAATAAAAAAAGTAAATAGTACATCTGAAAGGGATCAAAAAGTACATTATGTGTGAAATATTTCATAATTTTAAAATAAAACTTGTAGAAGTTATACAAAATTATAAAAAGGAAAAAAAAAATTTAATTTTACTAGGAAAGTTCGGAAAATTGGGTGGGATTACCCCCTCATTTTTTAGATTAAAATATTTTTATAAATAAATTTTTACAAACATTTTTAATTTTCTAAGCAAGTAACTGATTTTTTTTTTAAAAATTTTTTAGATAATTATTTTATGTTATAGGAAAGTTCTTATTTTTTCAATGATTTTTATTATTATTGTCTATTAATAATTGTTTTTCTAAAACAAGATTTCGCAAAATTTTATACTTAAATAATAAACATTTATAAGTATTTAATATTTTTCTGTCTATTTTTTAAATTTTTATACCTACCAGGAGCGCAGTTTAAAATATACTTCAATATAGAATATATTCGTCTTTTTCTAAATGTGAAAACTGTAATTTTCTATCTCTACATTTTTTAATTACAATCGTTTTACTGAAACAATGTTAAAAATTTAAATTTTACATTATGATGACACTCTTCTTTTTTTGTATCAAGTAATTGATACATTTTTTTGGTCAAATTATATTTCTCTCAAAGGAAATTTTCTTCTCATTTTATTGTCACAAATCAAAATATTTTACGTTTTTATTTTTCCTAGTTATGATCGATTTAATGAACAAGATTTTCTTAAACCCAAATGTGAGATTTTTTCGTTATTTTTTGAGAAACTATTTTTTATTCTTTTTTGGTAATTTTATAATGATAACTGTTTTTGTGAAACAATATTCTGGCGATTCTTATTTTTTTAAGTCAAGTAACTGATATTTTTTTTCAGGTCAAGTCGTAGAAAAGTTTCTTCTCTTTCTATTGGTAATATTCTGTTTTTATTCTTTAGTTACCGATTTAGTAAAACATACTTTTTATAAAATTAAATATTTCGTACTTTTTTATATAAAAATAACATTTTTAAAATTTTCTTCCATGTCTTTATGATTTCTAGTTTAGTAGAAATAATATTTTTCCAAAATCAAAATTTTATACATTTTTTTAATCATAAAAACGAATAATTTTCCTTCCTTTTTAATGGTAAATTTTTTAGTTATAACAATGGGTTGCAAAATCCAGTATAATAAACTGTTACCGGATTTCTTGTAATGAAAATAATCCGGAAAAAGCATGAAACAAAGCAATTATATTTTTCTTCCAATTAATAACAAAAAATTAAATATTAGGTAAACGATAATTTGATAATGATTTATTTGGGTCAAAACAAACTTTTTAACAAAAAATCAAACTTACTTTAAAAGCATATTTCTTCACAGTAAACACGATTAAATTCATTTTAATATAAAAAAATCGCGCACATAAATAATCCCAAAAAACTTTAAAAACCGCACTTCTATTGTTCCAAAAAGAAAATAACGTTAGTCACAAAGTCTCTACTACTAAGTTGAATGGAAACCAAGTCGTTAGTTCTCATCACATCGGTGGATATTGAACTCTGGACTCCCCAGTGTTCGGAGTGTATTCCCAAAAAATCATCTACCTACCAACACAAAGTCCAAAGGTAAAGTTTGTCACAAGCGTGATCACCACGTGAACCGGTATTTTCGTTATTACTTGATCAAAGTACTAGTGTGCAGGGGCTCTAAATTTAATTGAAGTTATGTGTGTTAAATATTAAATATATGAATGTGTAAAGCCGTTTCTGTTTCTATACTATGCCCGTTTTTGTTTTTATTGCTTTTATTTGCGCTAAAGTTAGTTACTCAGCTGTTGTGATAGTGGGTGCGATATACTGAAATAAGTAAAAGTTTGGTTTACGCGGAAATTTGTGCTGCGGATTTCTGTTAAATTGATGGTAACGTAAAATACATATAATCAAAACGGAAATATTACAAAATATTCTACTAGATAAAGGAATAAAAACAGGAAATAGTAGTTTGTGCAATATGTGTGGATATGATGGCCATATCGCACGCGGACGAAATTTCAGGGAATAAGTTGAGCACTTACGAAATACGCCGATTTTCACAAAAATTTTCACAAATGATCTAGAGCATATAAATATCACATTCCAAGAAAAATAAATCGCCGCAACCAACATTTAACACCTTTTTTCTTAATTTTAAATTTCGACTTTTTTGATGTTTAAAAGTAAAATTATGACACATTTGATGTTTCGAATTGATTCTGTATAAACCATTCAAACATAGAATTGTCATTTACACATGCAGTGTTAACTTCACATCATTGTCATAAAAGAACCAAGAAAGCGATGTTGCCATATATATGTAATGTAAATTAGTTAAGTTGTGTATAAAATCTAGTAGTGAGGTGATGAATTTACAAACATGATATAAAATTAATGAAAATTAAGCTGAATTGATAAATAATCTCCAAAATTGGGGTATGATACAACAAGAGCAATTTATGTGCCCAGAGTGTAATCGTACTTTAAAATTATCTTTAGATGAAAGATTGTAATTTTTTTTACATTTAACACTAACCATAAAGTAGTTATTCGATAATTATACAAAGGAGCAGTTAAAATGGGTTCAAAATCACTCTATAATCAAATCTTAATCATAAAATTGTATTTTAGACCCGATAAATATTTTTGAAGATGTCCGGATTTAATAAAAAACGTAATAAAAAATGCCAGAGACGGATACAAGACCAGTTTAAAGAAGAAGGGAACTTTTTTTTCAAATCTAAATCAGATCTAAAATTAGAATTAATGGAATAAAACAACTCGTAATAAAAAATTAATTTATTATAGGTGCATTCATATTGTAATGATGCATTTAAAAAAATCTGATGTGGCCAGCACATGACCTCTCGCCATTTTTGAATCAAAAATTTACAGGTTGACACAAAAAAGTACGAAAAAAAATTATATTTTTGTAAATCTGGCAACAATGGCAAAAGTTTCGAAAATTTTAATGAGATGAAAATAAACTATAGGGTATACAAAATATATGTGTAAAACTTTATTGCCGTTTTGTATAATAATAGCGTCATCACCCATAGCAACTGCCACTTCCGGTTGTGCGATTGGCACCAAAATCTAATCAGATCTAATCTAGGGTATCAGAATCCTGTATGCAAAATTTCAAATTTTTTTATTCAGTAGTTTTTGAGTTATCGTTACTACAACATCCATCCAAACACACACACACACACACACACTAACACACACACACACACTAACACACACACACACACACACTAACACACACACACACAGACATCATCGCGAAAATATTAAAATCGTATTCTAGGGACCCCAAAACGTGTTTATCAATTGAAAACTCACTACCCAATTTTTAGCATGATTCCTATACCTCTCTTATCTGAAGGGCGAGAGGTAAAAAAGACTAACTCAAAGCTAACCAGTTACAGGACGAGCCTAACAAACTAAAACCTATCCAAATCTAACCTAAACCTATACAATTAGGATTAATTAATTAATTTCTTTTTAACATGTCCAACAAAGATTAAGTGTGTACGATAATTTGTCTAAAGACAGCCTAACTAACACATTTATTATATCTTTTTGTGTTCCTTTTTCACTAACTGGCTTAATGAGCCAATTTTTTTTTCAATTTTATTCAAAAATGACCTCCGCTTCCCGACCAACTGACACAGATCAAAGAATATTATTTCGTTCTCAACAGCTTAATATCAATATCGCTGAATAATGAAAATCATGCAGTCGCTATATTTTGTATCGCACTATGTTTATATTTTGAAGAAGAAAAATTTAAAAAATATTGCAAAATACAAACCAGTCAATATAAACTAAAAAAACTCTGATTTAAGGATATTTTACACAACTTGGCAACATCATGTAAGTCATTGTGATGTATCCAAACAAAACTAACCTTAAAAATAATATATTTATCAAAATGGAAAAAAGGTCTTTCAACAGTGGTTGCGGCAAAAAATTTTTTTTGGAAAGTGATATTTACACTATGTAGACGATTTCTACCAATTTTTATGAAAATCGGAGAGTTTCGTAAATGCTCAACATTCATATTACCAATATTTAACGACACAAACATTTTAACATTATATACTAATTTAAATTTAACTCTTTTGTATATTAAATTGTACTAATTTACGACATTTTCTGTATATTAAATTGTACTAATTTACGACATTTTCTGTTATGTTTTTTATTCCGTTTACCAATGTCCAATCTATGAACTTTTTATAACAAAATTTATATTTACTCTTCGATTTTTCCGGCAATTGTGTGTTGTACGTTTCTTTTGCGACCAATCGAATTTCTGGAATGATTCTTCACTAGAATCGGTCATTTTTACAAATATTTCTATACTATTACAAAAATAAATTTGACAGTTCTTTTGACAAATTATTTAAAACTAAAAAAAAAATAGGTGCCAGGTTACTAAACGTGAACTCTGATTGGTGGATTTTATATATGTTAATGATGAACTTTGATTGGTCGCTTTCATATCTAACGCTGATGATGAACTCTGATTGGTGGAAGTTCATATCTCACGCTAATGAAATTAAATCCGTTCAGTAGACTGATTTTGCCTACATATACATTCTAGAATAGACAATATCCATGTGGGTGTAGATTTCCAACAATTTACAAATTGTTTTTAACGCGCATGTCTGTCAAATAATACGATTAATGATCATTCTGATCAAGGGTTGGAACAACAAACAATTGATAACTTACACAGTCTCTGTATATTGTACATGCGCAATCTGTAATCAGCTGATAGAGCTGGCCAGGTTAGGAGGCGAGATTGTGATTAAAATCATTGTTTAAAATTTGTATTTATATGTTAAAAAAGAAAAATGAAGCAATCCTAAATTATCGTTATCGCTAACTTCCCATGGACGATATGTCACTCCACCTCACTATTCTCATTTTTTGATTAAAAATGAGAGTTAAACTAGTTTTTTTTTTTAAATATTCAAAAACAAACATAATTCGCATTCGATAGTTTTAGGTTATATGTTATGTTATTGCAATAATTATTATCAGTAAATCAAAACAATAAAATAGACAGCAATACGCATGCGTCAGATAAATAACTGGAACAAAGACATCAAACCGTTCTGATAGTTTTAAAACCGTTTTGAATCATGGATGGAACAAAAAACTGATTGTAAGAAACTGTTTCTGATGTTGGTTGGAACAAACCTAATGGTTTATGAGTAGTGTTGCTAGGTGGGAAAAATTTTCAGTACCACATAATCGATAAAAATGTACTAAATTTTATCTCAGTGTACCACCCCCCCCCCCTTCACATAAGAAGAAAAAAACACATTATTTCGATATATATTTACTATGAGTCGAATAAGCTGCCCAAGCTGCAGGCGAATGATTGGTTGTTGAGTGTACGCCGAATAGAAGCAAAAGTCAAATAAGTTTAGGCGGGGGTTTAGGCGAGAAAACTATCACTCAGATTTTCAAATAAAATATATATATATACAGATTTGGCCAAAACTTTGCGGAACGTAGGGCATTTCATGTAACAGACAAGAAGCCTAGTAAACAATGTCATTAATTTTATTATTATTTATTTAAAGAAATGATAGATCTTAACTTCGACATAACAATAAAAATAATGTTAATATTCTGGTACTTTTGCTATTATTACAGTTACACGAATTATTTAATATTTAATTGTTTACTGAATCACTGTTGCGTGATTCTGCCCCTCAGTGTGGATATATTAAGCGTGATTCTGCCCCTCAGTGTGGATATATTAATATTTATTGTTTAAAATGTTGTTGAAACGGAGTACTCATTGTGATTCTGCCCTTAGTACTCCCTAGAAGTTCCATATGTGAAGCACTTTGCGTGATTATGCCCCTCAGTGGATATTGATTAATATTGTTTAATTGAATTAGTATTTAAATAATGAATAATGAGCAAACGATATCTACGCACGTTTCAGTTATATATGATTACGATCAGACTGATAACTGCTCATATACGTCTTATTATTATTTTCAGATGTGTCAATATGAAAAAAAAAGATGTAAATAATATAAACATAATATTCACAGTTATTACGTTGTTAAAATAAAATGTTTGTTTTCAATTTCTTAATTGTCTGTTTATAAATTATTATACATATTAAATAATATATTTTAAATTATAAAAAAATATTACTTGGAAAATTCACTATTTTAATATAAATTCAATTTTCATTTTGACGTTTCGATATCCCAGACACCGTTTTCAAAAATTACAATTTTATAAAATGTTAACAAACTGAATTTGTAGAAATTATGGCGATACCTGCGTAATCTTGAATTCAAGTTTTTTTTAGTACCGCCACTTCTATTAAGATTACCATCAACGTTATATTGTGTTTAAAAATAGTGAGTACAAAGTCCAAAGTTCGTTTTAAAACCGATATACCTGTGGAATGCTTTGGTTCGATATAAGTTCCGATGAAATGAAAGTGAGAGCTAAGATTTTTTTTTTTTTTTTTTTGAAAATTTCAAGTTTATATATTTAGTGGTTTAGCATAAATTAACATAGTTTCGATTTAACAATTTAACGAAAATCGCAGATACTTAAAAAAAATAAAAATTGTAAGTGTGCATTTTTTTTCAGATTGTAAAATCGTAGGCACCACTATCATAATTTTAGAAACAAATTTGTATTAAAAATTATGCAATATCAAATTTTTATCGAACTTCGTATTTCAAATAAATGAATTAAAAAATAAATAAATTGTTAACGTTAATAATAAAATACTAAAAATATGTAAAATCAGCTTTAAAAAAGTTTTTATTATATTTTTCTAGCTCATGGAGTCACAGAAAAGTTTAAAATTCGAAAACCAGCGCCTAATATTTTATTAAATAATTAGTTTTGTTGATTAATTAAAAGGGCTAATAAACGAATCAATATGAAAAAATACAATTAATTAAATTAAATTTAACTAAATAAAATAACCTATTTAATATCCTAGAAAACTACGATTACCACAAATTGCCTATAAAATAATACATACAAGTAAAAATATCAGTTATTCTAAAATAATATGAAAAATTTTTATCATAATTTTATTCTAAATAAGTGATTAAATAATTTTTTAAAGTACTAAATTTATTATGAATGGTTTTTTCAATGGCATTTAAATTCGTTTCATAACTAAAAAAATACTTGGGCAATAAATTTCTTATTGTTCAAAATGTTGAATTAGTAACAAATCTAATTATATAAAATCACTTTTATCAATCAAAAACGTTTTCGTTGAAAATTAAATCGAAACTTTAATGATTTTTTCACGACTTTCATCAGTAAAAAGGAAAATCAATCAAAACCAAAAGATATTGAAGTACTAGTGATGATTATCTGTTTAGATTGCGGCCCAGCCGGGCTATATCTATCTTGCCTACTTGATCGGATTAACCGAGACGGGTTACACCCTTAGATTTAATAACCATCTTACCATGACGAAAGGGCAAAGTGCTTAACATAACTTTATACTGCAACGGAAGACTACTTACCTATCAGGTATGATAAGTAAGTAGGTAATGACGGATTGAAGACCAATTGGAATTAATAGAGAGAGAGATTGGTAAAATATGCTTTCCTGCTTTTAACTTTGTGAAGTTTAAGTTTGAAACTGGACGACATGGGTTCAGTATGTGTAAACAAATATCTTCAAAACTAACAAAAATTATTCTTAATGTTTTAAAAGGAAAGCGGCACAATACAGGGTGGCTACTTTTTAATATAGGGACAGACGGTTAAATAGGGAAAAATTTGCTAAATATAAAAATATAAAAATAGACAAAACGATTTTCTGAAATCTAAAATATTCCTATTGGTTCTGGAGTTAAACGACATAATCCGAAATTGTGGAAAATCATTTTTTTGCCAAAGCTTTGTTATTATACACCACCATCAACTTTATCTTTTTAAATACGGACCTGCCTATTTTATTTAATATCATTAAATCGATTCGAATACCAAATTCAACGAAAGCGATAGTACTATTAAATAAAATAGACAGGTCCGTATTTAAAAAGATAAAGTTGATGGTGGCCCCGAAGAGACAAAACGTCAGATTTAAAATTTAACTATGGCAGTTTATAACGATGTTAGAATACAACAAAAACTTTTATTAAAGTTATCCCAAACTTTGTATAATAACAGAGCTTTAGCAAAAAAACGATTATCCACAAATTCTGATTTTGTCGTTTAACTCCGGAACCAATAGGAATATTTTAGGTTTCAAAAAATTGTTCTGTCT
Organism: Neocrepidodera transversa; assembly: GCA_963243735.1. Classification (NCBI taxonomy): domain Eukaryota; kingdom Metazoa; phylum Arthropoda; class Insecta; order Coleoptera; family Chrysomelidae; genus Neocrepidodera; species Neocrepidodera transversa. The sequence goes on along the minus strand of OY725355.1, from coordinate 1,512,677 downwards.
ATTTTTATATTTCGCACATTTTTCCCCATTTAAGTGTCTTTCTAGCGTCTACGGTTTACGAGATAGCAATACTGTCCCTATTAATAAGTAGCCACCCTGTATATATATAAGTATGTATGTGTAGACATTCAGTTCCGGCACGATAGAGGTCGCAATTTTTATCCAATCAATACCAAATTGGGTACAAAAATTCTTTGGGGCAGTAATTCATTGCAAATGGGCATTCTACCTCTAAGGGGGTGAAAAAATTCAGATCTCCGCCATTTTGGAAAATATTAAAAAAGGTCATTGACTTTTTTTATGCACTGATTATTATAAAACTAATTTGTCTGAAACTTTTTTTCGTCCGACCCACGGGGGTGGAACTGAAGGGGGTTGAAATTTCAAAAAAATTATATCTCCACCATTTTCAAAGATATTGAAACAGGTCATAAGACTTTTTTTTATGTCCTAAATATTATAAAACTTTTTTGTCTGCATCTTTTTTTCATCCGACCCACGGGGGCGGAACTGGAGGGGGTTGAAATTTAAAAAAAAATATATCTCCACCATTTTTAAAAATATTGAAACAGTTTATAAGACTTTTTTTATGTTTTAATTATTATAAAACTAATTTGTCTGAAACTTTTTTTCATCCGTCCGACGGAGGTGGAACTGGAGGGGGTTGAAATTTCAAAAAAAATATATCTCCGTCATTTTAAACAATATTGAAACAGGCCATAAGACTTCAGTATGCTCTTATTATTATAAAATTTATTTGTCTGAAACTTTTTTTAATCGGACCTAAGGGGATGGAACTGAAGGGAATTGAAATTTCAAAATTTCATATCTCCGCTATTTTTGAAAATATTGAAACAGGTCATGAGACCTTTTTCATGCCCTAATTATTATAAAATTTATTCTTTTAAAACTTTTTTTGATCTGGCCATACCGTGGGGTGGGGAAGGATGAGTCTCAAATTTAGACAATAGAAATCTACCTCCCTCTGTCGACCCTACCGACAGGAATTTTTTTAAACTTTTAATTAAAAAAAAACGTTTTTAAAATTTACTCTTTTAAAGCCCCTAACTCCCTTAATATGCATTTAACGATTTATGCTTATAGGAACGTTTTTTATTAATTTTAGGAGTACTATCACCCCTTGAATTTTTTTACACTATTTATATATGTATCTATATAAAATTGTCGTGTCGCTGATTGACTGACAAAATCAACGCATATCCGAGTTTTAAATGGGCTATAGGACCAAAATCGAAGTTAGGTTAGTACATTTCTGCAGATTCTGCTGAAATGTTAAGACAAATGAGGGTTGATAAAATATATTTATTTAGCAGGAGCAGAAAAAATGTGCATTACTAATTGATACATCATAGTCTAATCAACAAGTGCTTTTTGGGCCAAACTTTTTCTCCGCCTCCGAAAAATATAAACGAGATGTCATTTGATTCGGAATAGTGTGTTGATGAGGTTTGAAAAAATTCAAGAGCCGCTTGGAAAAATTACCAAAGTTATAAACAATTAATTGAAAAATAAAAATGGGGTTTGGTTTTTTGCAAATATCTCAAAAATTATTTGACTTTTTCCAAAATTTGTTAGAAGATTCAAACAGAGGAGGAAATTTCCCAAAAAAAGTATACCTCCGGAACTGTAGGACCAATATTTATAATTTTTCCAGAGTGTTGAAAATACGGCCGAAAACAGACTCCGGCTTGCGTAAGCGTTGCCCACTTTGGACCTTTAATGAATAAATATTATTTAAAGTTGTTAAATATGAAAATTAAGAATTAAAAAAATTCAGGCATCTACTGGATAGATTTATGAACAAGAATCCGTGATCAAAAAATTTTTATCGCAATTTTTCTATTAATTATGCATTAGTTAATTAACAATTTTTTCCTACTTGAACATCAATATTGTAAGTGTGATAATTGTTTAATAGCAAATCTCAATTTTTTTTCATTTTTTGGACCTATTTTCGAAAGGTCACAGAAGAGATTCCCGTTGGAAAAATTAAAAAATTGTTATTTTTCACTTTGTTATTAACAATTTACTTGGGCTAAAAATTAAAAAGCTTGATTAATCATTAAAAAAAAATATTTTTTTTTCAAATTACCACTAATCCATTTTTTATGATCAGGAGTTACATGAAAATAATTTTTAAATTTTTTTATTTATAAACAAATGCGTTGTTTGTAAAATAGTTTAATTTTTTTTTTGAAACATAATTTTTGATGCAAATTATGATTTTTTATTTAAAAATCGTCTCTTTTAACAATTTTTTTTATTGCTTAAAAAAGTATTTGTTAATTAACAATTTTTTTTCTACATATTTTTTCTCTTTTTCTACATAATGAAACAAAAATAATCATGTGTTATTTTTTGAGAAAAATTATTTATACGGTGGAAAAAAATTGTTAATAAAATTAACAAATACGTTTTTAAGCAATAAATAATTATTTTTAGGAACGCTTTTTTTTAAAAAAACCATAATTTGCATCAAACATTACGTTTCAAAAATTTTTTTTAAATTATCTTATAACCAACGCATTTGTTTCTAAACATTTTATAATTTTTTTTTTAAATCATTTTTATGTGACTTCTGATCATAAAAACGGTTCAATAGGAATATAAAAATTCAACGATTAATCAAGCTTTTTAATTTTTAACCTAAGTAAATTGTTAATAACATTTTTTTGATTTTTGCGACGGGAATCTTTTCTGAGACCTTTCGAAAATAGGTCCAAAAAATTAAATCAGATTTGTTATTTAATAATTATCGCACTTACAATATTCATGTTCAAGTAGGAAAAAATTATTAATTAACTAATGCACAATTAATAGAAAAATCGCGATAAAATTATTTTGACCGCGGATTGTTGTTCATAAATCTATCTATCCAGTAGATGCCTAAATTTTTGAATTTTTAATTTTCATATATAATAAGTTTATATAATATTTATTCATTAAAGGTCGAAATTGGGAAGCGCTTACGCAATCCGGAGTCCCCGTTTTCGGCAGTATCTTCAACCCTCTGGGAATATTATAAATATCCTTCCGACAGTTCCGGGAGGTATAGTTTTTTTTAGGTAAATTTCCTCCTCTTTTTGAATCTTTTTTCAAATTTGAAAAATGTCAAATAGTTTTTGAGATATGTGCAAAAAACCATACAAGATTTTTTTTCTGTTATTTTGTTTTGCAATTTTTGTAAGCGGCTCTTGAATTTTTTCAAAAATCGTCTACACACTATTTAGAATCGAATGACACCGCCTCGGAGGCGGAGAAAAGTTTAGTCCAAAAAGCACTTGTTCACTAGACTACATACGTCATTTAGGTCGTGGGCTCTCGTACTATAAATATATAAGGAAATAACCTGTTGGTTATACTTTAAGATATACAACCAATAATACGGTATATAGACAACCAACATTACACTACAGCGTTATACGGATTGCCGCAATCATGAGTCATTTTAATTTGATATAAATTATTATAATGAATACAATGTAAAGTTATAAATTTTTTATGGTTGTAGTTCATAGTCCTCGCATTTTTTTGCGTTCAAAATTATAATGGATATTTACGTAGGTACGTTTCGAAAATGTCGTCAACTTAAAATGGATTTCATTGTATAATTACAATATAATTTACATAAAATATACGAATATGGAGAATTTTAGAAATTTAAAATTTAAATTTGTAAGTGTGAATAACAATTTATTTACTAACATTATTACTACTCAGTATTTTAAGTAAAATAAAATAAACGTTAATTTATTAATATAACTGGAAGCTTTTTAACTACAGAGTATCAAATATTTATAACTCGATTTCGTATTTTTGACTGAAAATAAATAAGAAAAAAAAATATATCGAATGTAATTATGAATTTTTAACATTATACTAGTATAAATGTACTTTTTTTATCATCGAGTTATTCATAGCTTTTATAGTAAAATATAATCTTCAATCAATAATTTAATGTACAATTTAGGGTGTAAACACGTCTGATTAATAAAGTAAATAGCAAAATGTTAAAATATCACAAGAAAAAAGTTACTAAGCTGTCAAAAAAAATTAAAGCGACAAGTATCATTCTACCAACTTAATACACGCTTCTACCAACTCGGTATAATTTCCTAGAAAAATATTTGATTGGTCGTAGTTATCCCTTTGATAAACAAAAGTTATGAATGGAACGCCATAATGGATTCCTAACTAGCATACGCTATATAGTAAGTGAGAGTAGATAGTGTCCCCCTTCAGATCAATTTTCCTAGAAAAGTTACTAGATTTCCTCCCAGATTGACCTTGAGACCCAAAAAACGCTCAACCGCCCCTAACCCAGAAGTCTCAGACCAAGCGGTACTTTTCCACCACGGTCAAATACTTTCACAAAATTTTTCTTTCACATACATCTACCCCAAAGGGCCAACTCCAAGAATCTAAAAGTAAATTTTCGTAGCGGTCGAACAAATTTCAATATTTTTTTTTCGAGGATTGCAAATAGGTGGCCACGAACAAAAACTAGCTGATTACATAGAAAAATGGAAGGACTTTTCAGGCACAATTTTTCTTTCACATATATCTACCCCAAAGGGCCAACTCCAAGAATCTAAAAGTAAATTTTCGTAGCGGTCGAACAAATTTCAATATTTTTTTTTTCGAGGATTGCAAATAAGTGGCTACGAACAAAAACTAGCTGATTACATAGAGTAATGGAAGGACTATTCAGACGAAATTTTTCTTTCACATATATCTACCCCAAAGGGCCAACTCCAAGAATCTAAAAGTAAATTTTCGTAGCGGTCGAACAAATTTCAATATTTTTTTTTCGAGGATTGCAAATGGGTGGCCATGAACAAAAACTAGCTGATTACATAGAAAAATGGAAGGACTATTCAGACGAAATTTTTCTTTCACATATATCTACCCCAAAGGGCCAACTCCAAGTATCTAAAAGTAAATTTTCGTAGCGGTCGAACAAATTTCAATATTTTTTTTTCGAGGATTGCAAATAGGTGGCCACGAACAAAAACTAGCTGATTACATAGAAAAATGGAAGGACTATTCAGACGAAATTTTTCTTTCACATATATCTACCCCAAAGGGCCAACTCCAAGAATCTAAAAGTAAATTTTCGTAGCGGTCGAACAAATTTCAATATTTTTTTTTCGAGGATTGCAAATAGGTGGCCACGAACAAAAACTAGCTGATTACATAGAAAAATGGAAGGACTATTCAGACGAAATTTTTCTTTCACATATATCTACCCCAAAGGGCCAACTCCAAGTATCTAAAAGTAAATTTTCGTAGCGGTCGAACAAATTTCAATATTTTTTTTTCGAGGATTGCAAATAGGTGGCCACGAACAAAAACTAGCTGATTACATAGAAAAATGGAAGGACTATTCAGACGAAATTTTTCTTTCACATATATCTACCCCAAAGGGCCAACTCCAAGTATCTAAAAGTAAATTTTCGTAGCGGTCGAACAAATTTTAATATTTTTTTTTCGAGGATTGCAAATAGGTGGCCACGAACAAAAACTAGCTGATTACATAGAGAAATGGAAGGACTATTCAGACGAAATTTTTCTTTCACATATATCTACCCCAAAGGGCCAACTCCAAGAATCTAAAAGTAAATTTTCGTAGCGGTCGAACAAATTTCAATATTTTTTTTTCGAGGATTGCAAATAGGTGGCCACGAACAAAAACTAGCTGATTACATAGAAAAATGGAAGGACTATTCAGACGAAATTTTTCTTTCACATATATCTACCCCAAAGGGCCAACTCCAAGAATCTAAAAGTAAATTTTCGTAGCGGTCGAACAAATTTCAATATTTTTTTTTTCGAGGATTGCAAATAAGTGGCTACGAACAAAAACTAGCTGATTACATAGAGTAATGGAAGGACTATTCAGACGAAATTTTTCTTTCACATATATCTACCCCAAAGGGCCAACTCCAAGAATCTAAAAGTAAATTTTCGTAGCGGTCGAACAAATTTCAATATTTTTTTTTCGAGGATTGCAAATGGGTGGCCATGAACAAAAACTAGCTGATTACATAGAAAAATGGAAGGACTATTCAGACGAAATTTTTCTTTCACATATATCTACCCCAAAGGGCCAACTCCAAGAATCTAAAAGTAAATTTTCGTAGCGGTCGAACAAATTTCAATATTTTTTTTTCGAGGATTGCAAATAGGTGGCCACGAACAAAAACTAGCTGATTACATAGAAAAATGGAAGGACTATTCAGACGAAATTTTTCTTTCACATATATCTACCCCAAAGGGCCAACTCCAAGAATCTAAAAGTAAATTTTCGTAGCGGTCGAACAAATTTCAATATTTTTTTTTTCGAGGATTGCAAATAAGTGGCTACGAACAAAAACTAGCTGATTACATAGAGTAATGGAAGGACTATTCAGACGAAATTTTTCTTTCACATATATCTACCCCAAAGGGCCAACTCCAAGAATCTAAAAGTAAATTTTCGTAGCGGTCGAACAAATTTCAATATTTTTTTTTCGAGGATTGCAAATGGGTGGCCATGAACAAAAACTAGCTGATTACATAGAAAAATGGAAGGACTATTCAGACGAAATTTTTCTTTCACATATATCTACCCCAAAGGGCCAACTCCAAGTATCTAAAAGTAAATTTTCGTAGCGGTCGAACAAATTTTAATATTTTTTTTTCGAGGATTGCAAATAGGTGGCCACGAACAAAAACTAGCTGATTACATAGAGAAATGGAAGGACTATTCAGACGAAATTTTTCTTTCACATATATCTACCCCAAAGGGCCAACTCCAAGAATCTAAAAGTAAATTTTCGTAGCGGTCGAACAAATTTCAATATTTTTTTTTCGAGGATTGCAAATAGGTGGCCACGAACAAAAACTAGCTGATTACATAGAAAAATGGAAGGACTATTCAGACGAAATTTTTCTTTCACATATATCTACCCCAAAGGGCCAACTCCAAGAATCTAAAAGTAAATTTTCGTAGCGGTCGAACACATTTCAATATTTTTTTTCGACAATTGCAAATAGGTGGCCACGAACAAAAACTAACTGATTACATAGAGAAATGGAAGGACTATTCAGACGAAATTTTTCTTTCACATATATCTACCCCAAAGGGCTAACTCTAAGAATCTAAAAGTAAATTTTCGTAGCAGTCGAACAAATTTCAATATTTTTTTCGATTCGTGGAGCTGGCCCTTTGGAGGAAATATATGTGAACGAAAAAATTTGTCTGAATAGTCCTTCCATTTCTCTATGTAATCAGCTAATTTCTGTTCATAGCCGCCTATTCTCAACCACACAAAAAATATAAACAAATTAATAAAACGAGAAAATTTGTATGAGTACACCCCAAATTGGCAGAATCAGTATTTGACCGTGGTTGAAAAGTGCCGCTTGAAGTTGGCCAGCCGGGACCCAAGATTACCTCAGTATAAGCTTGGAGCTGGCCGGCCGGGAGCTAAGGTCACCGAGGTAGGTATTTTCCTTTGTGATGAAGGCTCTGAAGATGGTCATTGACCGAAACCACTAAGCTGAATCTTATTAAAAGCAATTTTACTAAATTGTCCTTACTTTTACACATATAAGTACCCTTCTTTCAAAGTTTAAATAAATAAATGTCCAATATGAAAAATCTTTTTAATCAATATTTGTCCAATTTTAAAAAATGTTAATTTATTTTTCGGAAATGAAAAAATCTATTGTTATTTAGTTTTTTTAGGTATTTAAATTTTTAATTTATCATAAATTGTATAACGGTCGCCGTCAGATATCACCTGATGCTTTTACAAACGTGTCCTTTGATAATGGTTAAAATGTGACTGTTAACAACCAAACAAGTCTTGATAATAATTATAAAGTAAGGTCATATATATCGTGGTCAAAATAAAGTTAAATAAATATATAATATATTATTATATAAAAAAAAATCATCCTGTATAGGGAATTTTATAAATAAAATAAAAAAATTTTTTTAGTTGAAATATATCAATAGACGTTTATAATAATAAATGAGTTCGTATACAAGTTAATAATTAATTTTATATATAAATCCAATAATATCTCGAATGTGGTCATAATTGAAGACCCAAAATCATGTACTACAATAATATTTATTAAAAAATTTTTTGAAAGTTTCGGTTAAAAAACCATCTTCAGGCCTATAATAAATATATGTAGTTGAAAGTTTTTACAAAGTAAAAGAAAAATTTTCAATTACAAGTTGTATATTTATTATAGGCCTGAAGATGGTTTTTTTAAACGAAATTAGTTGCCTTTCAAAATATTTTTTAATAAATGTTATTTTATATATGATAATGTTTGAAATAATTTAAATAATATCTTAAAGAGGATATTATTTTATATTAATGTTAATAAAGTTATATTTGAAATTTAATCTATTAAGAGATTATTAATAGTTACAAGTTACGCTTATTAAATGGGATAAAAAAATTGATATGTAAGTAAAGAAAAGGAAACGAAGGTATTATAGATAAATTGGTAAAAAATTGAAAAAGTGAAAGAATCTTAAAATTCTTGAAAAATCTTGAAAGTTAAGTAATTGAAGAATAAAACTAGAGTAAGGTGGCGATATAAAAAAAATCTAGTGAATAAAAAAAATTGAAAGGGAAAGAAAAATAATAAACAAAGTATTGTTAATCAATTAATAAAAAAGTTATATATGATATGGAATGGCAATTATAAGTTTATAGAAGAAATGTATAATATAAAAATATAAATAAAAATGAAGAGTATATAACAATTATAATAATGATTAATTTTATTTAGTAAAATTAAAAATTAGAAAAATTTATTTAAGAAGAAATATTTGGGCCAGACTGGGAGAACGAACTGAAGTCATAGAAAATATGAAAAAAGAACATTTGGAAGAGGAAGGAATCATGGTTTAAAAATTTATACATAAGAAAAATACTACAAACTTAAAATTTATTTTTTTTGTGATAATTTTTATATTTTTTTGACTAGAACCCAACCAAATTTGAGATAGTGTAAATATATTGAATTAAGTAATTATTGTATTATTGGTTTGTTATTTATACAGTGAATTAATTGATTAAAAATCGTAATTAAGATAAATAAAAAAAAAAACATAAATATTGCAATACATTTTTTTTGATAATAAATATTCTAGTAAAAATAAATATTATGAATAAATTATAAAGTATCTTTATTTTCAATAATATTAAAATGATTTATCTTTAAGTTTAAAATAATGTTCAGATTTAAAATTACACAACAAAATATTTATTTCAAATTTTTTTGGCTTTTTTAGTAATTCAACTAATTCATATACACTTTAGGGTCTCCCTCTCATAACCGTGATAAAATTGTTCCAATTTTTTATAATATTTTTAAATTTTATTATTAAAAAAAAAAAAACATTACTTTTAATACAAAAATAGATTTCGTACTTGGAGAAGTTACAAAATTGAAAATGAGGGGGTAATCCCACCAAACTTTCTGAACACTCATAGTAAAGTAATTATTTAATCGATTATTTAAGTTTTTTTTGCATCAAAATGCATTAATAAAATTAGTTTACAAAAATTAAAAAAAAACCTAATTTTTTGTAATGATTTTTAACTTTTAATAATTTTGTTTAATTTCTACAAGTATTATGAAATATTTGATCCCTTTCGGATGTACTTTTTTTATCTGTCTTACCATTTTCGATAAAACAATTAAATTTCTTTTTTATTTTGGTTATAATAATTACAATGTTAAATTCGAAGAGACTAAAATATTTTCTAAATTTAGAGTTTTATATTACCTATCAAATGGTATAAATCCCATTTTAATATCTTTAATATTTTTAAAGTTATACAATTTTTTTAAAATTTCAAAAAAAATTATGAATTCTACAATTTTTTGAATAAAATTTTGAAAAAAATCACAGTTATAAAGTTTTTTACTACAAGTTTAATAGTATTTTTTTTAAATTTTTAATATTAATATTAACCTTAAAATGAAATAAAAACTTTTTTGAATAATTTTAAAATCAATAAATAATTAATATTTCATTCAATTTTATTCAAAATGGGAAATAGACCTTTTTTTTAGGTTTTTTGGATCAAAATGCATTAATAAAGTTAGTTTAAAAACCTAAAAAAAATCAAATTTTCTATCAAAAATTCATTTACATTTTCTGCTATAACTTTTACAAATACTATGCTAAAATTATGAAATAATTTACATACATAGTTATTTTGGACTCTTTTCGGATATGCTATTTACTTTTTTCATTTATTTTATACTTATTGATAAAACGAAATTACAAAAAATTTAAAAAAAATTCTTATTTTTTTTCTATAATAATTACAATTCTAAATTCTAAGAAACTAAAATACATTTTAAATTTATAGTTTTATATTATCTTTCGAATGTTGAGAATCCCATTTCAATAAATTTAATATTTTAGAAGTTATTCAATTTAGTTTAAAATTGTAATATAAATTTAAATGTTTCTTAGCCAATTTTTAAAAAATTGCCAAAAATTAAAATAAAAACTAACGGTGAAATTATGCGGAACTCGAAAAAAAAGTACAGACAAAATGTGTAGAAAATTTTATGTTTTACAACTTTCATATCCTGTAATTTTTTATAAAAATGCATTATTTTGGTAATTTAAAAAAATATGAAAAAAAATTACTTTTTGATAAATCTGGCAACAATTGCAAAAGTTTTTGAAAATTTTAACCATTCGAAATTAAACTATAACGTATAAAAAATATATGTCTAAAATTTCATTGCCATCTTGTTTAGTAATGGCGTCATCACTTATAGCAACTGTCACTTCCGGTTGTCCGATTAACTCCAAAATATATACAGGTCGTCTCCTTACTACCCTAAATATGTATATAAAATTTCATCTAAATCGGTTCAACCGTTTAGACGCTCTCGTGTTCACGCATACACAGATAAACAGACACACACACACAGACAGACATCATGCTAAAAATGGTATAAATGAATCAAAGTAAAAATTAAAAAAATATTTATAACAACCAATTGTAAATGTTTTCGTCATTTTATCAAAATTAATCAATTAATCAGAATATAATTAATTTTTAGATAAAATAGTTAAACATAAATAAATATATTCATGAAATACATAAATACATTAGTAATTGGTAAAAATTATTTATTTAAAAAAATTATCACCCTGTATTATTATTTATTCCATGAACTGAATCTACGTTGTAATTATTATTCATAATAATAATCATTTTAGACTCATATAAATAAATATTTACGTACGTACCGTTTCGAACATTCCTTTTTCACTAATAACCAAAAATAACTACAAAAATATCTATAAATCCGATCAATAGTGTTATTTGTTAAACCACATGGTTGGTTTTTACGTGACCGGTTACCGGTCATATAGCCAGTCGCAAATTTTAAATTCTATCGAAACTAGTTCTTCTACTACACTGTTTCACGAAACGTTTTACTATATAAATTCTATTGTAGTAGGAATAAATTATTACTTGGCTAATTATGACCATATATACAAAGTGGTTCAAATGGAATTTATTTATTATATTGTTAATTAATTCATTGTAACATTAATTACAGCATTGATATGTCTAATTTATAAAAATGTGGAGATTAATCAGAAGGTTTAAACAATGGCGGCGATAAAATGTTTTATATATATAAAATTTTAAACACAAATTATAAATAAAGTTCGTAATATACAGGATGTTTCATAAAGTCACAGCATACCAAAGTTATATTTTTTTACATTTTAAATAGTTTTGAAGTTATAGACAGTTGAAAATCACATTTTTTCATTTTTAAGTGATTGCTACGGCCACACGATATAAAATCGGATAATACGCTTATATGTCCCTATCTTAATTTTTTGATTAGGCAATAATCGGTAGGTACAATTTGCGGCCTCTCTTAATCCTTTTTAAAATCGGAATTGGAGAAAAACGGTGAAGATGTTGTAAGAAGATAATTTGGTGATTCGCTAACATGAAAAACATAATCATTTTCCATTACAAGATTCAAAAGTCGCAATATATATGTTACGTAGTGGAGAAAAAAGAAAAGCAGTAGAAGATTTTAGTGAAAACCCAACGAAAATAATTAAGAAAGAAATTGTAACAATCAGTTGTGTCAGTCAAAAAACTCTTGGCACTTTAGCACTAACTTCCACTAGGCGAAGTATTTATAATAGCCGTAGAAAAATTTTACCTTCACTGCGAAAATCCATTGAAGAAGCTCAAAATATTGTAGATTGTTTAAATGTAAAAACTAATAGAGATGAAAATTTTGTTAGTACATTTGGGCTAACTTATTTAGATCCTAATGAAATTGGTGATCGTTTGGTATTTGATTCGAAGTACTTTTGGGCTAAATTATTTGGATCCTAATGAAGTTGGTGATCATTTGGCGTTTGCTTCGAAGTACATTTGGGCTAGCTTATTTGGATCCTAATGAAGTTGGTGATCGTTTGGCGTTTGATTCGAAATACATTTGGGCTAGCTTATTTGGATCCTAATGAAGTAGGTGATCGTTTGGCGTTCGATTTAAGTTATTTGGATCCTAATGAAGTTGGTGATCGTTTGGCGTTTGATTCGAAGTACATTTGGGCTAGCTTATTTGGATCCTAATGAAGTAGGTGATCGTTTGGCGTTCGATTTAAGTTATTTGGATCCTAATGAAGTTGGTGATCGTTTGGCGTTTGATTCGAAGTACATTTGGGCTAACTTATTTGGATCCTAATGAAATTGGTGATCGTTTGGTATTTGATTCGAAGTACTTTTGGGCTAAATTATTTGGATCCTAATGAAGTTGGTGATCATTTGGCGTTTGCTTCGAAGTACATTTGGGCTAGCTTATTTGGATCCTAATGAAGTTGGTGATCGTTTGGCGTTTGATTCGAAATACATTTGGGCTAGCTTATTTGGATCCTAATGAAGTAGGTGATCGTTTGGCGTTCGATTTAAGTTATTTGGATCCTAATGAAGTTGGTGATCGTTTGGCGTTTGATTCGAAGTACATTTGGGCTAGCTTATTTGGATCCTAATGAAGTAGGTGATCGTTTGGCGTTCGATTTAAGTTATTTGGATCCTAATGAAGTTGGTGATCGTTTGGCGTTTGATTCGAAGTACATTTGGGCTAACTTATTTGGATCCTAATGAAGTTGGTGATCGTTTGGAGTTGGACTTATTTGAAAATTTACCAGAAAACGAAAAAGTACATAAATATTGTGATTATTAAGTACAAAATTATATTAACAAGTGAACAACAACGTTGTGCGAATTATTTCACTCCAATTTAAAATCACAATTTTACGAATCTTATCCTAATTTATGTAAAATTATAGATGTGTTAAAAAAGTTTCAAATGGAAATTTATAATAAAATTAATAGTACGGTAATTTATTTTAAGAGGTATTATATGAAATTAAATATATGAAACAAGATTGTTTAAAAAACTTATTTATAAAATGCTTATTTAAATTTAAATAATTAATATAATATCCATAGTTAATTTGTTACTATAAATATATTTTAATTTAATTACATATTCATTAATACTATGAAGTTTTCTTTCTCTCTCTTCGTTTTTTTTTACCAGAGACACAAATTGTATATGAAAAATTCAATTAAAGATTAGGCGCAAAAAGTACATAGGATTAGAAGCAATTAGATCCAGAAGCGCAAAATGTAATCGCTCAAAAAAAATAGTAAATTATTCTGTTCAATTTTCCTACCTGGTTTGTTAACTTCATTGTAAAAGAAAATTATTTTTCATTACTACACTTCACTTAAAACAAAAAAAAAGTTCCTATATTTGTTTAATACATGCACTGTTCACGACCAATTTTAATATCGGACTGACTTGCAAAATTGTGATTCGAAATCCAAAATTTAAAATTCACGCATAAACATTAAACATTATTAGAGGTCAATAACAAACTGTTATATTTTTATCAATAAATATTTTTCCTATTAAATAGGAAAGTAACATTTATCGGATATGCATCATTTATATTTAGAAATTCCCATCTCAATAGTCTGACTAATTGGCCTTTGCCAAAGCCATAAACCTAATAAAAAAAAAACTTGCTAACTTGATTTAACTATCTGTCAATTGCAAAATTTTTGTTTACTAAATCGATATATTTTGTATTATTTTATTAAAACAAAAATAACCTATTTTTATCAATAAATGTTACAAATTGCAGCAATAATCAGTTTACTTTTAATTGAATAATTCAATTTTTTTTTTCAGTTTTAGTTTTCAGCTATTGTAACGTAAATTACCAATATTTATGTTTATTCTAATGCAAATAAATATATTATTTGGTATAATTATCGCGTGGTCACTGGAAAAATAAAAAATAGTGTATATCACTTATGAGAAATGATTTTTCACGCTCATGCGGTTGCGCACTCGGTTTACGCCTCATTCAACAATATTTTCTACTCCTGTGAAAAATGTCACTTTTCGCACACAGAATGTAATATAAAAATTTGACTGTTTTAAACATTAAAATTCAATTTAGACAAAAGAGGGAAAATTTGATAGTAAAAGTGACTAATTTAAGACAAAAAGGAGGGGAAATTTTCAAGTGAAAAAATGTTCAAGACAAAATAAGGTAAATTTCCAAGGGGAATGAGGGGAAATTTGAGATAAAGAAATGAAAAAAATATATTGCAATACCAACAATCTTAAATTTGGATTGGGTTCTATAAAAAAATAAAAATAATAAACATTACAAATTAATTAAAAAAAAAATAAGAGAGAAATAGGGATATTTATAAGAAAAAGGAGGGGAAATTTGTTACAAAGAAAGTGACAAATTTAATAGAGAATTGGTCGGAAATTTTCAAGACAAAAGAGGGAAAATTTGATAGTAAAAAGTGACTGAGGAGGGGACATTTTCAAGTGAAAAAATTTTCAAAAAAAATAAGGTAAATTTCCAAGGGAAATGAGGGGAAATTTAAGGTAAAAAAGTGAAAGAAATATATTGCAATACCAAAAATCTTAAATTTGGATTAGGTACTACAAAAAATTAAAGTAATAAACATTATAAATTAATTAAACATAAATTAAGAGAGAAATATTGAACTTTTTAAGAAAAAAGAGGGGAAATTTGATGCAAAAAAGTGATAGATTTAATAAAGAAATGGTCGGAAATTTTCTAAACAAAAGAGGGAAAATTAGATAGTAAAAAGTGACCAAATTAAGAGGAAAAGGAGGGGAAATTTTCAAGTGAAAAAATTTTAAAGAAAAAATAAGGTAAAGTTACAAGAGAAATGAGGGGACATTTATATAAAAAAGAAATATATTGCAATACCAAAAATCTTAAATTTGGATTGGGTTCTATACAAAAATAAAAACAATAAACATTACAAATGAATTAAAAAAAAATTAAGAGAGGAATAGGGACGTTTTTAATACAAATAGGGGAAATTTGATACACAAAAAGTAACAAATGGTCGGAAATTTTCAAGACAAAAGATGGAAAATTTGATAGTAAAAGTGACTGATTTAAAACAAAAAGGAGGGGAAATTTATAAGTGAAAAAATTTTCAAGAAAAAATACGTTAAATTTCCAAGAGAAATGAGGAGAAATTTAAGTGAAAGAAATATATTGCAATACCAAAAATCTTAAATTTGCGTTGGGTTTCATAAAAAAATAAAAATAATAAACATTACAAATTAATTAACTTGGTTTATTATTTCTTCTTTTTTAATTCTTGTAAATTGACTACTTATTTTAATTATTTATTTTGTATTTTTTTTTCTCATGCATAAATCATTTTTTAATAATATTTTTACAAAAATTGACATTCCATAAAAAATTATCAAAATTGACTTCTTGTTTGTTATCTTTGAATTTTCATGTTTTTTTCCAAAAAAAAAAATGTTTCTTATTTGATTAATTTTTTTTTTAAATCTTTTACCCATAAAATTATAAAATTCATTACATATACTTTTGAACCTTTTTTTTTAGATTTTGAGCCAAAATTGTGGATTTTTGTGAAAAATTTCAGGATATCGAAATTGTAGAACATAAAATTTCCTAAAAATGTTGTATCTTAACTTTTTTTTCAAATTTCGCATAGTTTTTATTTTAATTTTTAAATAATTTTTTTTAGTTAAATTTTAATATTAAAAATTTTAAAAATACTATTTAATTTGTAACCAAAAACTATAAAATTGTGATTTTTTTCAAAATTTTGTTACAAAAATTGTGGATTTTTTAAAAAATTACTCAAAAAATTTGAAATTTTATCACAATTTCAAACTAAATTGAATTAAAATATTAAACAAAAGATAATATAAAATTTTAAATTTACAATATATTTTAGTTTCTTCGAATTTAGAATTGTAATTATGATTACCAATATAAAGAATTTTTTTTTTAAATTTTGTGTAATTTTGATTTATCAAAAAAATAGAAAAGAAAAGAAAATAACTAAATAGAGTTTTCGAAAGGGATCAAAAAAAAATAATATTTGTATTTGTAAAAAGTTTAAAACTAGAAACCAATGAATTTTTGACAAAATATTTGATTTTTTTTAATTCTATTAAATTAACTTTATTAATGTATTTTGAGGAAGAAAAACTAAAACAATTGATTAAACAATTAGTTTACTAGAAGTGTTCGGAAAGTTGGGTAGGATTTACTCCCCTATTTATTTAAGTTCTTTATAAAAAAATTAAATTTGGATTATACAGTTTACTAGACCATTTGAAACACTGTATAATAATGTTCCTAGTCATTATTTTAAATAAAAATAATTATCTGAATAAAATCGATTATAATAAAATTTAATAGTCATAATTTTTTTAATATAATAATTATCTGTTTTTTTTTTAAATAGAGTACAACATTAATTGTAAGTTACAATAAAAAACTGTATGTAAATTTGTTTCAACCTGAATTTAAATAAAAAAATAATTTTATTTTTTACAAAGCCATTATTTAATACATTAAACGTATGTTTCGTTAACAAATTTAGCATCTTTAACTGAAGATCAATTTTCTTCTGAATTGGATATTTTTATTTAATATTTAAAAAAGACGAGGGAAAACTTTTTAATTATTGAATTTTGAGAACAAACTAAAAGTTGCTTTATTTAAAACATTTCAGAAAAAAATTATTATGTACGAGGGAAGTAAAAAAATATATTTGATTTGAAGCTGCACCGATTCGTTTCTAGTTTGATATGCTCATTTTTTACATATATATTTTTTTTGCTATGTTATAATAAGAATGCGGAATATCTTTTAAAAGACGAAAAATAGGTATACGTAAATGGCAAAGTTGAAGGAGAAAATTAAGTATCCATTACTTATATAAGAAAAAACTTGGAATTTAAAATTTATTTTGGACCACCCTGTACAAAACAAAAATTTCAAACTAAGCCTAAAAAAATCTCCAGTTCTTTACCTTTGTACATGGGTAATTTTAAATCTGTAACGTTAAATGTGAAAAATTTGCGGGTTTTTTTTAAAGGGATCTGCAATTCAAATATTTTTGGGAAAAAGCTTGTTTTCTCCGAGATGACTGCGACTTTTTCAAAAAAAAATTGGGGCTGTGTAGTACTGACTGTGTCGGTTCTAAAAATGTTAAAAAAAATAAGAGAGAAATAGAGATATTTTTAAGAAAATAGAGGGGAAATTTGTTACAAAAAAGTGACAAATTTAATAGAGAAATGGTCGGAAATTTTCAAAACAAAAGAGTTAAAATTTTACAGTAAAAGTGAATGATTTAAGAGAAAAGGGAGGAGAAATTTTCAATTAAAAAAATTTTCAAGAAAAAATAAGGTAAATTTCCAAGAGAAATGAGGGGAAATTTTCAAGTGAAAAAATTTTCAAGAGAAAATAAGGTCAAATTCCAAGGGAAACGAGGGGAAATTTAAGTGAAAGAAATATATTGGCATACCAAAAATCTTAAATTTGCATTGGATTCTATAAAAAAATAATAAACATTACAAATTAATTAAAAAAAAACTTTAGAGAGAAATAGAGAAATTTTTATTACAAAGAGGGGAAATTTGATTAAAAAAGTGAATAATTTAATAAAAAAATGGTCGGAAATTTTCAAGACAAAAGAGTTAAAATTTGATAGTAAAAGTGACTGATTTAAAACAAAAAGGAGCGAAAATTTTCAAGAAAAAATAAGGTAAATTTCCAAGAGAAATGAGGGGAAATATTCAAGTGAAAAAATTTTCAAGTGAAAAAATTTTCAAGAGAAAATAAGGCCACTTTCCAAGGGAAATGAGGGGAAATTTTCAAGTGAAAAAATTTTCAAGTGAAAAAATTTTCAAGTGAAAAAATTTTCAAAGAAACATTTTCAACACTAAATAAGGTAAATTTCCAAGGGAAATGAGGGGAAATTTTCAAGTGAAAAAATTTTCAAGAGAAAATAAGGTCAAATTCCAAGGGAAATGAGGGGAAAATTTCAAGTGAAAAAATTTTCAAGAGAAAATAAGGTCAATTTCCAAGGGAAACGAGGGGAAATTTAAGTGAAAGAAATATATTGGCATACCAAAAATCTTAAATTTGCATTGGATTCTATAAAAAAATAATAAACATTACAAATTAATTAAAAAAAAACTTTAGAGAGAAATAGAGAAATTTTTATTACAAAGAGGGGAAATTTGATTAAAAAAGTGAATAATTTAATAAAAAAATGGTCAGAAATTTTCAAGACAAAAGAGTTAAAATTTGATAGTAAAAGTGACTGATTTAAAACAAAAAGGAGCGAAAATTTTCAAGAAAAAATAAGGTAAATTTCCAAGAGAAATGAGGGGAAATATTCAAGTGAAAAAATTTTCAAGTGAAAAAATTTTCAAGAGAAAATAAGGCCAATTTCCAAGGGAAATGAGGGGAAATTTTCAAGTGAAAAAATTTTCAACAGAAAATAAGGTCAATTTCCAAGGGAAACGAGGGGAAATTTAAGTGAAAGAAATATATTGGAATACCAAAAATCTTAAATTTGCATTGAGTTCTATAAAAAAATAATAAACATTACAAATTAATTAAAAAAAAAAACTTTAGAGAGAAATAGAGAATTTTTTAATACAAAGAAAAATAAAAAGGAGCGGAAATTTCCAAGTGAAAAATTTTCAAGAAAAAATAAGGTAAATTTCCAAGAGAAATGAGGGGAAATTTAAGTGAAAGAAATATATTGCAATACCAAAAATCTATAAAAAAATAAAAACAATAAACATTACAAATTAATTAAAAAAAAATTGTGTAGTCCTGTTATTGCATTTTTTTTTCTCCATTTCCTGTACAAACTTTTATGTCTCTATTTTAGTTTATTATTTCTTCTTTTTTAATTCTTGTAAATTGTCTACTTATTTTGATTATTTATTTTGTATTTTTTTTTAATAAAATTATATAATTAATATATTGGTATATAATTTTCTTTATTTTTTTTCCATATCTATACATATTATCTCATACATAAACCATTTTTTATTAAAATTCTTACAAAAATTGACATATTTATTTAAAAAAAATTAAGTAATTTACCTAGTTTATGACATGAAAATAATTTTAAAATATAAAGAATTTTTCCTTCTTTTAATATTTTTATTGATGCTTAAAAAAAGATTTTAAAAATTCAAAACTTAATCTAATACATACCTTTAACAAAAAAACGAAGAACACTAATGAAGCTGTTTAAACTGACTGAATGACAAGCGTTCACCGGTTTTAATTTATCGATAAAATAATTAAGATGTCATATTCGAAATAATAGATAATTAGTTGCGGTACTATTACAATATAACTTAACCGATTAAAATTTTAAGAAAACTGATTGATAAAGGCATAGTTAAAAACGTGAATCGTTTGTTACCGCCCACATAAAAATTATCGTTTAATTTTTTGTGTATATACCGACTACCGACAATAATAAAGTGTCATATACAGGATAATCTTTAAATATAAATCAATTTGGTTTTATAAAAATTTCTTCTAAGTACAAAATATTTCAAAAGAAGAATAATATCTGATGATGATTATTTATTCATTTTTATTTATAACAGTATGTTAACCCATATAGCGAAAATAATCTTAACAAATAATAAAATAATACATTTTTGTATTACCCTGTATGATTTCAGTTCGTTGTAATGAAATTAACGATGAGGTGATGGAGGTTAAATATTTCAATTGCTTGCAAGTTGACTGACATTATTTTGACTTTCTTCCAGTCTGTTTTTTTTTGCTAATTTTATATGGTTATATTAATTGTACTTTTAATTATTAATTTAATTATATGTCAAAAAACTATAATGAAGATAAATTTGTTAAAATATTGAGAATTTATAATGTGTAAAATTTATAAAATATTTATGATCAAGAAGAAAAGACACCTACAAAACACACGCAAATTCTCATCGGTGCAGATGTCAATGCACATGACACTGCCTAGAGCAGCAGCAATACCAACCAACTGTAACAAAGTTACTTGTTTCCGTAATAATTAAAATATATAAATTAAATCGCGTCCCCCCCCCTGGAGTAGAATTAACTTAAAATTATGAAAGAAGCTTCGAATAAAAAGCCAGTTGTACCAGTTGAACCTCCACCCGGTAGATGGAGACACTCTCGTCTAGGCTTCTTAGACACCAAAGTTTATATCGAGTAGGGCAATTCAAACCGTTGTCGGTAGTTGCAGTGGCAGCCCGAAGGCCCAGTTACAGTTTCAATCCAGTCCGAGTTCGACCTAAGAACGAGAACCAAGATAGGTCAAGCTGGGGTTTGAAGCCAAGTTCCATTGTACTTCTACCATACCAGAACCGTCAATCCGACCACGCCAGCCTAGGAGACGTGACAGTACCGTCTGACATCACCGATAGAGAGCGTTACATATCTTTTTCTTCTTCGCCGGAATTACGGTATAAATAAAAGTTTTATTTCTTGAATCTTGAAATACCGCCCTTCTGGGCGCCAGTAATTTTGGTCGATACCATAACGACCCCAGGAGTATTTTCTTTCTCCACTGACGCTGCCCGTGCAGTGACCTTCACACTATAAACGGAAGGTGGCAATGCGAAAACCTGGACCAAGGCGCCAAAGTGTCCCGTAACGACCGAAGTGCGTTACACAACGTGGTGAGTACCTACTTGATTTTATTATTGGAAATTTTAAATCGAGGTATCAAATTTATTTTCATTACAAAAAATAGGCAAGCAGGTATTGATGTAACTGCGGCGTCTTTAAAAAGTAACTAGAGGGTATCCGACGAGTCAAGTCTCTCTGATCACAGATAGAATCTGATGGAAATCAAACATATTGACACGAATATATCGCAACCCCTGTAACACTAACTGGAAGGAATATCGACAAGATCTTCAACTAAACTAAATTGCAATTGTAATCATATCATAATAACTCTGTAGAACCAAGGCAACCTTGAAATTCTCTGGAAGGAAAAACACTCGGAATAAAGCGAAGAAAACTGGGAATTGGGAAGCATATCAGCAATTCTTGACCGAATACACCAAAAAAATTCGGAAAGCAAAGTTAGAATCTTAGAGGACGTTCTGTAGCGAAGTTGAAAACCCGATGGAACCGACGCGAACCATCGAAAATCCCGACAGAAACTTTACGGAAAATGGGGAAGAAGCCTTGGGTTTACTTCTTCAAATCCTGGATAAATTTCACTGGAATATTATCCAGAATTCACAAAACAAACTTATATTTCATTTAAATTCAATAAGATTCATTTTAATTTATACTTTTGGCCAGTGCTGTATATTTTACCATTCCATAATCTAAAAATAGATTGTTAATCGGTATTGTTTGTACAAAATAGTTCACCCTATCGCCATCTCTATCTAAGCGATATAATATTTCTAAGAGCGACAAGCGCAGAAATAACTGTAATCGTCTAATAATTTTCTGAGAGTCTAAAAATGTACATAAATTGTAAATATGTTTTGTAGTAGTGAGAGCAGTTGCTCTAATAATAATAATGTAATAAAATGTAATAATTAATAATATTTTGGTTTTCTAATAAATGGGTGAGTAAATAGCCCTTACAGTTCACTTAAATAATTTGATTTATTTTGTAGTAACACTAATTCCTTATACTCTGTATTAAGGTGGTCCTTCGAAAATTTTAAGCAGCGTTAACACGCTGTCTGCCGTAGTAAATAATTAAAAACTCATATCGATTCTTAATCATATTTTTTCAAATCCATTTTCCAGAATCCACCGTAGTTACTCCTGAACGCAGAAACTTTGTTCATAACGGAGCAAAAAAGAAAGACTGGGAACTACCTAAGAAAGTAGTAACCGGCACTACTGCAAGAGGGAATTGAACTCATTACAACAACCCTCTGCAGCCTGTGCAGAGCCAGTTTGACAACGCGCTATACCTTGGAATCCTAGAGGGAATTAAAAGCGGTCTTTATACCCAAGCCTTGCAGAGATCCATCTCAGGCCAGGTCATACAGACCGATTAGACTTTCGTTATTTATGATAAAAGTGACAGTGAAAGGTTTACTGAACAACAAGAAAATTGCTCTCGTGGCTTTCATTGTTATAGAAGGAGCCTTTGACCATACCTCCTTAAACTCTACAGTCAGAATAGCCCGACAGCATGCAATAAATAACACCATCTGTAGATGGATCACATCCACGTTAAACCTTAATAGTGGACTCATTCTACGAAAAAATAAGGCGAGGTTCGTAAAAATTTGATATAGCTAAGCCACAACGACAAAAGTTTCGTAATTTTACCAAAAATAAGATGTTGTGATTTTTACCAGGGAACCACCCCTAAAACCAAAAAACAGGTTTTTGAAGTATTTTTTGGGTGAATTTACGAGTTTTATTTTTTTTTGAACCATTTAGACTTCTAGCTAAGATTTTGTATTTGAACCCTTTTATTATCAATGATTGAGGAACCTTCAGTCCAAATTTGGAGGGGCTGCGATCATTTCACCCCCTGGAATAGATATAAATATACGTTTTTTGGACTAAAAATTGAAATATGGTTATTTTTGTCATATCTCTGCCGAATTGAATGAAATTTGGTGAAAAAGTAAGTCACGATGACCACAATAGGTGCCCCAAAAAAAGACGTCAAAATATGCAATATTTTTGGTTAAAATCTAAAGGACCCCGCACTTTTTATAGGGAAAAATGGTTTCAGTCCCAAGGTCTAATTTTTAGTGGCAATTGTAGATTTCAATATCCTGAACAAAATAGGTAATGGGCCCAAAAAAATCTACCGTCAGGATTTTGCGCTACGGGCCATAGAAGGTCCGCGCCGGCGTTTTCAGGTTTCTTGTCATTTCTATCAAAAAAGAGCGTGTTCAGTGGCCGATTATGGAGACATGCATCCCTGGAGGTGTGTTGGAGTGAAAAACCAAAAAAATGAGCCAAAAAAAAACGAGATTAAAAAATGTCCATTCCGGTCTTCCACACCACCTACTGAGGTTCCGAATGAGGCGCATTGGTTTTTTTATAGTGGTTCTTCGCCAATAGCTCTATACTTCACTGATGTTCCACAAACTATTTAATCTCAACTACTTCGATTTCAACGAAATTATTGGCATTTCACTATACAGGGGCGGCGTAAGACATCAATTGTGGATCGCATTTACTAACGAGTCCGTTGAAGGTGATGAAAATGCTGTTGTACTTGTCAAGTCGGAGCAAGAATAATGGGTACATGCTCACATATTGCGGCTGTGGCCTGGTTCCTGGGGTATGCGAGACACCAGGAAGTATCTACCTACAGTATTATTAGATCGCAAATGCCAATAATCACGTTGAAGTCGAAGTAGTTGAGATGGAATAGTTTGTGGAACATCAGTGGAGTATAGAGCTATTAGCGAAGAACCACTATAAAAAAGCTAATGGTCCTTATTCGGAACCTTTGTAGGTGGTGTGTAAGATCGGAATGGACATTTTTTAATCTCGTTTTTTTTTTGGCTTATTTTTTTGCTTTTTCATTCTAATACACCTCCAGGCATGCATGTGTCCATAATCGGAAACTGAACACGCTCTTTTTTGATAGAAATGACAAGAAACTTGAAAACGCCGGTGCAGACCTTCGCGCAAAATCCTGACGGTAGATTTTTTTGGGCCCATTACCTTTTTTGTTCAGGATGTTGAGATCTACAATTTTCACCAAAAATTAGACCTTGGGACTGAAACTATTTTTCCCTATAAAAAAAGTTCGGGGTCCTTTGGTCGATTTACCCCCTAATTTTGAAGTGAACCCCCATCATAACAAACGAGTCGTAGAGTACTTTGCTTGGGCTTAAATTAAAGGTTATTTTATATAGTTTTTTTTTAAATGCGGACCTATCTTTTTTATTACAAATATTTATAAACCGTTAAATTCCAAATTTAGTGATATATCACCCTTGTCATTTAAACGACGTTTTATGTAAAATAACTAACATCATCAGTGATAATAATTTTTATTTACGGTCCTGTCGTAGTTATTTTTTAAATTTGTTTTAATTTTGTCAAAATGAATACGACATTATTATAATTTCAAAACGAATACGACAATGGACATATAAAGATAATAAAACAACGAAGATTTCAGATTTGAACCTGAATCCAATCTTTAATGTCAATTTTTATTAAAAATCCTTTTCCTAATTCTCAAATCCTTATTGTAGATGCTATTTAATTGCTCCAAATGAAATAGAAATCGTTTTTTTTTTGGACAAAATTGGTATTTACTACAATAAGGATTTGAGAATTATGAAAAGATTTTTTAATAAAAATTGGCATTAAAAATTGGATTCAGGTAATATCAGATTTAAAACCTTAAATTTTCGTTGTTCTATTATGTTCATATGCCCATTGTCGTATTCGTTTTGAAATTGTAAGGTAATGTTACATTCATTTTGACAAAATTAAAATCAATTTACAAAATAACTACGAGAAAAGTTTTATGCACTTTTTTCTATTGTTCAAAATAAAAGCACTGAAGCAATACATAGAAAATGTGCAATGTTAGTTTTTATAAATTATTATGAAAACCGTCCCTGATATCTGTAGGTGCAAAGCACCAGTCGATTAGTTTTCAAATTGAGAAACTTTTGTTCCATTTAACCGACGTCGTATCTCTTTCGGTTTCCGAGATTACAATACATTGCAATGAAATTTTCGCCACCCTGTATACCGTAAATGTCCAAAAAATGGGCAAAATTCAAAAGCCATGTTATACGGACCTAAATTATACGAAATTGTATAAAATAACTTTTAATTTAAGCCCAAGCAGAGTACTCTACGACTCGTTGGTTATAATGGGGGTCAACTTCAAAATTAGGGGGTAAATCGGCCAAATTTAGATTTTAAACAAAAATATTGCACATTTTTACTTCATCTTTGGACCACCTATTTTGGTCATCATGACTCATTTTTTCACCAAATTTCATCCGATTCGGCAGAGATATGACCAAAATAACCATATTAGCCTCCTCAATCATTGATAATAAAAGGGTTCAAATACCAGATCTTAGCTAAAAGTCTGAACGGTTCAAAGAAATAAAACTAGTAAATCAACCCAAAAAATACCTTAAAAACCTGTTTTTCGGTTTTTAGGGGTTGTTCCCCTAAACCAATCAATGCAAAAATCTCGACATCTTATTTTTGGTATAATTACGAAACTTTTTTTCCTTGTGGCTTAGTTATATCAAATTTTTACAAACCTCGCCTTATTTTTCCATAGAATGACTCCACTATATTGAATTTGAGCAGGATCGGACCGGCCCTTCCGAGACCTGATAAAAGCTATTAAAGAGCTGTTTAAAGCTGACTAAAAGCTGTTCGGCAAACTATAGCCGACAACCAGGCACCTACTATTATTGCGTCGTCATGGAATATTTTTGGAAAAAGAAGAAGAGATCCAGCGATAAGTGATGAGTTTTGCAATATACAAGGGGGCACAAAAAGTCGTCCTCTTCTACTACCGCTTCTGGTTATTGTTGTCGGTCTCGTCTGACAAAAGGGAACTCATTACGACCAAATGGGGTAGTTTTATGACAATTTCGGGTTGTTTTGGGGTAAACGAGCCTGCGATAGTCTCTTTTCAGCTAAAAGTACTCTTCTCTTCGGATAGAGGTGGATGGAACTGTATGGAAGTGGTCCAGAACCGGTATAGTTATACTACTGACCTCGTTTTTCATTTTGCACCATTTAGGATTATGGTTTTGAATATTTGATTTATCATATTTTTTCTATGTTCATGGTGTGGTGGTTTTTACTACCTCAGACCACAAAATATTTTTCAAATTCAATTTTTTTATATCTCTGGGGCAACAGAAGTATCTTCTTTTTCTTTATCTTCTTTTTTTGTAAACCCACCTGGATTGTCATCGAAAAGAAGAGACCACATGATTGTCGTACCAAAACATTGCATAACCAAAAAATAAAATTATTGACATAAAAAATGATGTCAAACTTAATGACGTGAAGTGTCAAACATATAAATAATCAAAGTGGAAGGTAATTTGTGTGTTTGTTTAAATAAGCACGAGCACCACACATGGTTAATTGGATTGGTATATTTTCTCAGTCTTTTTGTATTTTTTGTCTAAATTTATCAACTATTTCCCGATATTTCAGTTTTTAAATTCCAATAGACAATAGTAATTTTTGTGGTCTTGTCTTTGTCGGTGTTATCCTTATTTATATGTGCTATTTTTGTTTTTCGCCGTTAGTAGGAAATTTTAAATGTATTGGACCATCACATTGTATTATATTATTAATAATATTTTGTTATATTAATAATGATCTGATGATGGTTATTTAACCGAAACTAGTTGCCTTTATTACAAATTGTATTTTATATTTTTATATCATAATCATGCTAGATTATTACAACAAAATTTTATTTAAAAGCGGAATATTTGTAATAAAACAATGATTTAATAATAAATATAAACATTGTTAATAATCTTCTTTAATATAGCTTTAATAATATATCTAAATTATTTGTTAATACTTTAACAAACAAGCCTATTTACTTTAAATTGTTCTTCAAAAATAGTTTTAGTTTTCGAGGTCAAAACTTGTGAAATATGTAATGAATATTGTTAACTGATAAAATTTATGACGTCATTTTTTAATCAAAGGAAATATGCGATAAAACAGTCTTCGTTTTATTATTGATATTTATCTATATTAAACAAATTATTTTGTTCAATTTTTGAAACAATATTATTTCATGATATTGGATTAACTATTATTTAACACTTTAATAAGTTTATAAAATTATAAAACATCACCAGTTATATTGGTTTTATATTATTATTTTTTAAATTTGTAAGATTCAAATATTATATTTACCCAAAAAAAAAGTTAACCGAAAATATGTTTTTAGTCAACACTCACAGTTATCTTACAAGTACAACTAACATTTTTTCATGAAATTACATTTTACTATCTATTTCCTTTATAATTAACTATTTAACTAACACCTACTTTAAATTTGTCGAAATTTGAAAAATTCGTCGGCATAATTGTAAACTACACACACACATTCACAAACACTTTTTTAACACACGTAAATCCAAACTGCAGTGTTTATTTCATGAGTGAAACGGTTATCAAGGGTTTTTTAGTGTTTGTAATCTTTTCAAATATCTACGAAAAAAAAATTATCTAAAAATTAACAATTGATAAGGCGTGATAAATGCTATGTTAGTAAGGTCGCCAAATTATATAATACATTTAATTATATTGTTGCCAAATGCTACAAAAATCCTGGTTCTATTTAATTTTTACTATTTTTAATAACGTTTTTTGACGTATTTAAAAACTAAATAAAAATTTTTAGGAATTTTAATTTCAATCATAGAAAAAAAATTCGTATATAATTTAATTTTTTATTTGAATTTAATTTTTAGAAATATTAATATTATCTTTTTTAAACAAATATCCACTTTTATATAAAAAAAAACACATTATTTTTATACAAACAAAATATTACATATAAACAAATTAACCAAATTTTTTTTGTAATTCTTATTTTGTTACGTTGGTATTTTTCTCCCATTTCAACTGTCTGAGATTCGTTAATTTTTTGAATTCAGGTGAGTTCAAAATTATCCTAAAATTATAAATTTTTGACCGTGCAATTAATTTTATTACAAGAATTGAGAGTTTGTTTAAAGAAATTTGTTAAAATTTTTTTTAATTTAAAAAACACAGAACTCGTTATTTACATAGCACAAAATTATTTACAAAAAATTACAAATATTTACAAATTTCACTGTAGTGAATATTTGTTTTTCTTAGCATTATTACTGTAATTTTTTATTTCAATTCTCTTTCTTTTTTAGGATGAATTTTTTTTTACATCCACTTTCTAAAATTATTTTTTCAAGTCCCTCAACATAGGGGAAAATAGTGAAAATAGGAATAAGAAATGAAAAATAAGAAAATGTAGCAGAAAATGGAAAATATAGGGGAAAACAGGAAAAAATATAGATAAAAAGGAAAAGTAGATAAAGATAAGGGGAAATAGGAAAATGTTATAAAATTAGGTAAAATAGGGCAAATTGAAGAAAAACAGGCAAAAATAGGGAAAAACAAGAAAAGTAGAATAAAATATTCAAAATTAGTTCAAGTACGAAAATTACGACAAAATACGGAAAAATAGGCAAAAATAAGGCAAAATAGAGAAAAAAAGGGGAAAACGTGACAAAATAACAGCGAAAAATATGAAGAAATAAGGCAAAATAGGCAAATGTAGGAAAAATAGGCCAAAATATGAAAAAATATGAAAACAAATGAAGAAAATAATAAAAATCGGTTGTGTCGCCCCAAAACTTTCCCGACGAGTATCCACGAATACTTTTTCCGATATTTAATGTTAAAGTTTCAACTTTGACATTTTTTTATTTTTGACAGGTGACAGTTTTAGAAATAATTTTGACTGTTCTGAATAGAGTTTTTCAAGGGCTTTCAAACGACATATTGCATGTCCAATTCCATAACATATTGCATCTGTCATTTTTTGATAGCGATACTTCCGTTTGACAGATGTCGTACAAAAACTAACTGATTCTTCCGACATATAGCCCAAACCCATATACCAAATTTCAGCTCAATCCGATTAATACTTCGTCAGATATTTAATGCTGAATTTTCAAATTTTGACATTTTTTAGTTTTGACAGATGTGACAGTTGGAGAAATAATTTTAACTGTTCTGAATAGACTTTTTCTAGGGCTTTCAAATGACATATCGCATGTCCAATTCCGTGACATATTGCATCTGTCATTTTTTGATAGTGATACTTCCGTTTGACAGATGTCGTACAAAAACTAATGGGTTCTTCCGACGGGTAACCCAAACCCCTATACCAAATTTCAGCTCATTCGGATTAAACGTATCGCCTTTATCGTGGAAGAATACACACACAGACCGACAGACAGACTTCCATCTGGAAATGGTCTTAATCGTCTCAGGGGACCCGAAAATGGATATTTCCGTTTTTTTTTCGAAATTTTTTTTTTGCTCGTTCACAATACTTTCCCTTCTAAGAGGTGGGTCGGGAAAGTAATTTGACTGTTTTAAACATTTTTCGATTAAATAATATGAATATGTCCCACAATAATCAACTTTTGCCATTGTTGCCAGATTTATCAAAAAGTTAATTTTTTTTCATTTTTCTTAAATTGCCAAAATTATGCATTTTTATGAAACATTACAGAATATTAA
Organism: Neocrepidodera transversa; assembly: GCA_963243735.1. Lineage (NCBI taxonomy): Eukaryota > Metazoa > Arthropoda > Insecta > Coleoptera > Chrysomelidae > Neocrepidodera > Neocrepidodera transversa. The sequence goes on along the minus strand of OY725355.1, from coordinate 1,482,928 downwards.
AAAAAAAATTCTACAAATTTTGTCATTACTGAGGAGAGAAGTTTTCAAGAAAAAAGAAAAGACATTTTTAAGATAAATGAGAAGTGACAAATTTAAGAAATAAATAGGGAAATTTTTAAGAAAAAAGAGGGGACATTTGATACAAAAATGACAAATTTAATAAAGAAATGATCGGAAATTTCCAAGACAAAAGAGGGAAAATTTGATAGTAAAAGTGACTAATTTAAGATAAAAAGTAGGGGACATTTTCAAGTGACAAAATTTTCAAGAAAAAAAAGGAAATTTTCAAGGGAAATGAGGGGAAATTTGAGATAAAAAAGTGAAAGAAATATATTGCAATACCAAAAATCTTAAATTTGGATTGGATTCTATAAAAAAATAAAAATAGTAAACATTACAAATTAATAAAAAAAAAATTAAGAGAAAAATAGGGTAATTTTTAAGAAAAAAGAGAGGAAATTTGTTACAAAGAAAAAAGTGCCCAGTAACCCTTATCAACAGATGATAAAAAATTAATTGATATTTGAAACTAATAAGTTTGACCAATCAAATTAATGGATTAAGATTATGTCAATTTTTTCGAAATACATTTTATTTTATTTGCTACATTGCAAGATAAGTTATTTAATTTTTCTTTTCACCAATCGATACATATAAAAATTTTGACATTTACTGATTCATACACCTACAGAGTGTTTTATTTTTCCGTCAATGACTTTAATTTTTGGTTTTGCATGAAAATTATTTACTGTAAAAAATCATAATTTATGATTTTTTCGCAAAATTATTTTTTCATACAGATTTAAAGGCGGCGTGAATATTTTTTGATGTTTTTCATTCCACTAAAATATTTTCATTAATCGAAAATTGTTGTGACTAGAAATATTTTTAATATAAATATCATTTAATTTTTTATACAAAATGGCAAAAAAATCTTCTTAGGGAAATTCTAAGATTTTAAACAAACTTATCAAAATTTGTGTAAAAAAATAAAAAAATAATGAATAGTTAACAATAAATATGATTAATATTTTTTTTCCATTTATAATTTGATATTTTTTTTATTATCATATTACCATAGATAAATATTATTTTTGCAATCTGTATAAATTAAAAATAAATTGAATGTTTGATATTAGATAAGATTTACCTAAAACTGCAATAATTTATATTTTAATATATTTATTAGTAATAAAATATAGATTACTAAATGTTTGTTTTATTTTTATCTAAACATGAATTAAAAGCACGAAAAATTTGCTTTTTTGCATTTTTTATATAAAATATGAATAATCTTCATCCTTAGAATTTTATGAATCCACTTAACTGAATAGGGTTAATAATTATTTCAACTTTTTTCATTATCAAGTGGTTGATGACCATATAAAATAATATAGCTGAGCCAATATGCCCTCTGATATGAACAGATTAATATTGGAAAAGTTTTGTTGTAATAGAATTTTTGTTTTTTTCTTTCCAGTATCAATATTTTGTCAGTTCAATTAAATCTAATAAATTATTCACTTAGTGAAAAAATACAAACCATGTTTAGCACTTAAACACTGAGGAACCATGAAAACATCTGATTCTATTTCATTTCAGATATCAAATTTCATTCATACTTAAGTCGATTTTATTTTTCAGTTAATTTAGATATTTTACAGGATCGGATTCATAGTTAATTCAAGTAATTATTTTGGGAATTCAATATTATTTATTGTACAATATAATTTACAAATGTAATACAAAATGATATATTTTATGAAAATATAAATACAAATCTGTAATATCAATAAATAATAATTTGTTTGTATTTTATTTAAATAGGTTAAAGGTGACGCTATCTTATTAATTTATATATAAACAACTCGTTAAGTACCGAAGATTTTTTTTAATTGAAGTTTCAAAATCTAAAATGTAATAAAATTTAATTACATTTTGACGTAATAATATAAATAATTAAATATTTGGAATTTAATAAGTGGTTTATGAGATTATTTAAATTTAAAATTATATTTAGTTTTGACTAATTGATATCGAGACACCTGCAGAAAATGATAAAGGTGGGCCACAAGGAACATGTGAAATAAAAACGTGGGTCTGGGGATTGTTCTAATTAATTTGGGGTACGGTTAAAGGTGATTTTGTTGCAATTTTTCACGATTTCCAGCGAAACTTGACGTTTTACGCAAAAAAACCTACAATCACGTTTTCACTTTTTTCAATTTTTGACCATGTTGTTAAATAGGAACTGTAGTTATTTATCAAAAATTACATGTACAAATTAAAAAAATCGGTTGTGTCGTTTCGAAACTTTCCCGACGAATACTTTTTCAGAAGTTTCAAATTTTGACATTTTTTGTTTTTGACAGGTAACACTTGGAGAAATAATTTTAACTGTTCTTAATAGAGCTTTTCAGGGGCTTTCAAATGACATATTGCAAGTCAAATTCCGTCACATATTGCATCTGTCATTTTTTGATAGCGACACTTCCGTTTGACAGATATCGTACAAAAACCGATGGATCCTTCCGACGGGTAACCCAAAACTATATACCAAATTTCAGCTCAATCGGATTAAGCGTGTGGCCTCTATCGTGGAAGAATACACACAGACAGACAAACAGACAGACAGGCATTCATCTGGAAATGGTCTTAATCATCTCAGGTGATCTCGAAATGGATATTTCCATCTTTATCTCGAAAATTTTTTTAGCTCGTTCACACGGATTTGGGTGGGGAAAGTAATAGAAAAAAATATGAAAAAATCGGAAAAACAAAAAAAAATTGCAAAAACGGAAAAAGTATGAAAATAGGAAAAATGGCAAAAAATATAAAAAAACATAAAAAATGTTAAAAACGGGAAAAATAAGAAAAAATTAAGAAATTAGAGAAAAATAGGGAAGAATAATGGAAAATTGTTAAAAATAGGCAAAAATTGAAAAAAAAAGATGGGTCAAAATAATGTAAAATGGCAAAAATAAAGAAAAATAAGAAAAAGGTAGGAGAAATACCGAAAAATAGAAAAAATAGTGAAAAATCGGCAAAAATGGTAAAAAATAACGAAAAAGGGGAAACCCAGTGGAAAACTGGAAAAATAAATAAAAACATGGAATAATTGGAAAAAAAGAGAAAATCAGAAAAAAGCAAAAAACAACTCAAAAAAACGTTAAAAAACTCAAAAAACGAAAAAAAGTCGTCAAAAAACACAAGAAATTGAAAAATATAAATAAAAATCATAAAAAATTGCAAAATAATCGAAACAGAATCCCCAAAAAAAAAAAAAACAGAAAAACAAAAAAAAAACAAAAAACGAAAATGGGGAAAAACAAGGGAAAAATGGCAAAATAAACAAAAATATGGAAAAAGAGGAATAAAATAGAACAGCAGAAAAGAGTAAAAAAATTCTAAAACACGCTAAAAATCGCAAAAAAATGAAAAAAAGTCGCTAAAAAACACAAGAAATCGAAAAATATCCAAAAAAATAAAAAAAAAATCGAAACAGAATCGCAACAAAAAAAAAGCAGAAAAAAACAAAAAACACTAAAAATAGACAAAAAGAAAAAAAAAACGATAAAAAAATACAAGGAAACGAGAAGTATCCCAAAATTATTTAAGGAAAAATAATCGCAAAAAAAAACGCACGAAATCGCAAAAAATTTCAAAAAATGAGAAAAAACCACAAAAATTTTCAAATGCAAATAATCGAAAAAAAAATGGCAAAAAATCGGAACAATGAGAAAAAATCAGAACATAAAACAAAAAACAATGATAAAAAAATAATAAAAGGTTAATTTTTTAAACAGTGGCGTAACTGAAAACTCATTTAAAAAAATTGTTAATTTTTTTAACCAGTAGCGTAACAGTGATGTGGTTTTAGAAAATTATTTAAAAATACATTTTTAACCAGTGATATAACTAAAATTTGAATTAATAAAAAACAATAGAAAATCACATAAAAATTAATTTTTTAAACAGTGGCGTAACTGAAAACTTATATAAAAATTGTTAATTTTTTTAACCAGTAGCGTAACAATGATGTGGTTTAAGAAATTTATTTAAAAATATATTTTTAACCAGTGGCATAATTAAAATTTGAATTAATAAAAAAGAATAGAAAATCACATAAAAGTTAATTTTTTAAACAGTGGCGTAACTGAAAACTTATATAAAAAATTGTTAAAAAAATTGTTAATTTTTTTAACCAGTAGCGTAACAGTTATACGGTTTAAGAAAATTATTTAAAAATACATTTTTAACCAGTGATATAACCAAAATTTGAATAAATAAAAAACAATAGAAAATCACATAAATGTTAAGTTTTTAAACAGTGACGTAACTGAATTTTATGTTGTTGTAACTCATTTTAAATTTTTTAACCAGTAGCGTAACAGTTATATGGTTTAAGAAAATTATTTAAAAACAAATTGTTAACCAGTGGCATAACAAAAATTTGAATTAATAAAAAAACAATAGAAAATCATATAAATGGAACCACTTCTGCCTATCCATCAATCAGATAAAACTTTTTTTATAAAACTTTTATACATCTGTCTATTCAAATAAAAAGGTACGAAAGTAAAATCGAGAAAAAATATTTTTAAGTAAAACAAATATGTTCGTTATTTATTATTAATTTTTCAACTTCGAAAATTTTATGTCACAATGTGCATAAAAAGTAAAATTGTTAGTATTAATAAACATAAAAAAAAACTCAATCTAGCTAATAGCTTACATTGAAGAACACAAACTCTTCGGCTCGATAAACTTTCATGTCGACAAACTCACGAACTTACTAAAACTGAAAGAAATCTGATATAATAAACTTCCCTTTCAAACTAACAAGCTTATAATAATAGAGCGTACGTTACCTAGATCGACCTACTAAAATAATGAAACAGTATGTGGGTATTGAATCATCTTTTTTCAATAGATAACTTTTAAGGTCTCTAAACTCTTAAGAGGGTGAGTAACTATTATAATAACGATTTGATTATACCAAATTTTTATATAAAGTAGTAAAGAACAACAAGGATCGGTTCAGGAGTTTCTCCATCAGACCGGCCCTCAAGCCTTACCAAGTGGTGGTTTTTAAGACTATCTGGGACTTAACTAAAAATTTAATATAAAGGACCCCGCACTAATCTTATGAGAAATGGCTTATTGTGAGAATATTTTGAAATTCATATATGTTATAGAGGTCGATATCCTGAGTAAAAAATACCATTGCCTCAACTTTCTATCATCAACCGTTTAGATAATACAGGGTGTTGAATGTGAACTTTTTGATATTGGACTCAAATCGGTGTACGTCTCTCCTATAGTGTCCAATTAAAGAAGACCATGCTTTTTTGCAATTATAAATATCCAAATGTATTCTCTTTAATATCTGGTACCTATTTTTTCAAAACTATCATTTTCTTGTATACAGAGTGCTAAAATATATTTTGTCTAACTTAAAAAAAATCCATTTCTATTCAAAATGAAATACCGAAGAACGTGTCGTCAATTTTTTTTTAATTTTTTTATGAATTATATAAAAGACCGTCTTTTTTCAGATTGTGTAGAAAAAATATCTTTTCTTGATACAGGGTGGTCAACTTAGAGAAAAATATTTTGTTACATATCTATTTTAGTTCTTCTTCCAAAATGACTAAAGTTTTCAATTTTACTAATAAAAATAACATTGCCAATATAGAAAGTATTTTTTATTTGGAATTAAAAATAATAACATTTGTTTAATTGTTCAGCTCATTTTTCAACACTGCTAAAATTAAGGTGCACCCCTGTATTTATGTATTTACGGAATATTTTTAACTGAGGTTGGAATTAATTGTGAAATGCCTCCCTAATAACACAAAGTAGTCCTACAGATATCCATAGGACGTCTTCTTCGGACATTCTGGACATCCTTAGGACATCCTTTTCTGGTACACTGGACGTTCTATGGACGTCCGAGGGACGCACTAATGTCACAACTTTGAACTGAATTCGAACGTCCGCCGCGGACATCCATTGGATATCCCCCTGGGACCATAACTATATATCACTATGGACATTCACAGAACGTCCTATTTTGGTACAGTGGACGTCAGAGAAAGTGATTTTTTTGTTATATTATTTACACCAGTTCAATTGTAATTGTGAAATTTTTATTTCAACACCTGCTCGTGTCGGAAACTTCATCTACGTGAATAATAGCCACCGTTTACGCTCGTTGAGCGAGCTGGGAGCAGACTCAATAGGATATTTTAAATCGCGATATACCATACTATTCGTGGTGTCTAAGAAGCATCAGCGCAAGTGTCTCCATCTTTCAGGCGGAGCTTTACTTTTGGTCCATATTATGTCGAGTGAGGACCACTCTTAGGTGTCTGTCCCGGACATGTTTTTGACATTGCCTGTATTAAGTCGGCGAGGGACTGTTTTAAGACTATGGTATGGATATGTTATATAGTCCGTATTATATCCATCACGGACAACTACTGGATATCCGGTATGGACATTGTACATAAATTGTACAAACAATGGATATATATTGTGGACGTCTTAATACTGTCCAAAAACAAACATCCAAAGGACATACATATCAAGTCCATGGACGTTCCGACAGTAAATGGACATAAATTGTACGTCCCAAGAACGTTGTGTGCTATTAGGGCTGCTAATTTACCTCGTGGCCAAACGCAATTAACAACCGAGGAGGCCAACAAATCACAGTTGGTTACAAAGACCATGTGGATTATTGAATCCCGCAACGGCTATCTGAAAACAATTTCTAAATTTTTTGACAAGAATATTGAGAGTGCTTACATTTAGCATCTTAAAAGTTTCTTGTTGATCGCTGGAGCTATTACAAACAAATACCTTGAACCCATCGAAATGGTTGGAGCGAATGAACAAGAAGCCAGACAATTGCTTCAAAAAGCTCAAGAGGTTAACGTTGTTTAAGCTCGGGTTGAAGCTGAGCACCCTAATCGTAGATGGGAGAGGATAAATAGTCAAAAGGTACTGAATTTTTCACGTTTTACCATAGAAAACTTAAAAGACATTACGGTCGGAATTTATCAGTTCAGTTTATCACCTGGATATCTCCAGGTCAAATTACAAAGAGAAGAGGACGAAGAACTTCAACTAGACTTATTTTTAAACGAACCGGATTTTATGAGAGTGCGTTTATTGTCGCGTTTTAGGAATGCTGCTCTGTGCTATATATCATACAACAATGAAATACAAATAAATAATGAAATTCCTATATTTGGATACTATTGTACTTCTAAATGAGGTGCAAGAAAATTGGGATCGTGTGGTCACGTAGTCGGTATCTTATGTTTCTTTGGTTATGCTCGACACTAGCAAGATATCCATTTTCGTGAACTTTATTTCGGACGCAAATGATAGGCCACCTCAGATCAACATCGAAGTATTATAAATAAGTTGTTTTGGATGTTTAATCTAGATACTTGCATATGTACGAATAATATTTTATTTTGATTTTTCTTAGTTTACGTGTACTTTTGAAAGCTCTTTTGCCCGAAGACCTGTCTTATGATGGCTGAGATTGAACATTATTTCGAGTTGTTTTTTGTTAATAATAATAAACACTTTTTATTTTTTTTTTACTATTTATGATTCAGGTAGATCTTCGAAACTGGTCTGGGGACAGAGTTAGCTCCGGCTGCACTTGATTCTTGTTTCATTTAATTTTGGATATTTAAATGTTGATAGGTAAAGTTATAGAAAAGAAACGAATCTAAAATAAAAAATTCTATGTTCAAAATAAGTTTAAAGAATACGTGTATTTTATTGTAATTTTGTGATAATAACAAAAATATTCCGTAAATACATAAATAAAGGGGTGCACCCTAATTTTAAAAGTGTTGAAAAATGAGCTGAACAATTAAACAAATGTTATTATTTTTAATGCCAAATAAAAAACACTCTGTATATTGACAAAGCATTTGTTATTTTTATTAGTAATATTGAAAACTTTAGTCATTTTGGAAGAAGAACTAAAATATGTGACAAAATACTTTTCTCTAAGTTGACCACCCTGAATTAAGAAAAGATATTTTTTCTACACAATCTGAAAAAAGACTGTCTTTTAATACAATTCATAAAAAAATAAAAAAAAAATTGACGACACGTTCTTCGGAATTTCATTTTGAATAGAAATGGTTTTTTTTTATATATATATTTTAGCACTCTGTATACAAGAAAATGATAGTTTTGAAAAAATAAGTACCAGATATTAAAGAGAATATATTTGGATATTTATAATTGCAAAAAAGCATGGTCTTCTTTAATTGGACACTATAGGAGAGGCGTACACCGATTTGAGTCCAATATCAAAAAGTTCACATTCAACACCCTGTATTATCTAAACGGTTGATGATAGAAAGTTGAGGTAATGGTATTTTTTACTCAGGATATCGACCTCTATAACATATGTGAATTTCAAAATAATCTCACAATAAGCCATTTCTCATAAGATTAGTGCGGGGTCCTTTTAAATATCTCAACAAAAAATAATAATCAAGTAAATTCAGATTTTTAATGAAGCAGAAATGTTAAGTCTATACAATGATTGTTCTCTTTAATTTAAACTCACATTTGTATAATTTCTACATGAATTGCAAATATTGGTTGATGATGAAATTTATTGATCTTTTTTCATGAGGTCTTCATCTTCGTTATCAGGATTATCTTCCTCAATAGCATACTAGACCTTTTGATAGCACAGCCCCACAAAAAAAAAGTTCATACATAAGAGAGTGACATATGTATTCCCATGTATTTTTCGATCCCGAGCTCAAAATTGGGCCTACACGTCTGGAATTGGCTCCAGGGGCCGAAAATGGCTTGAAATGCTATTCCCGGGATAAGGCGAACTCGACGCTGAATTTTGGAGCTAAAGCAATATTTGTGCTCGAAAAGTTTATGGTCAACTGAAATTCTGGGTTTGGGTCCGGGAAAATGAACCCTTGGGGCGGGAAAATCCTGTTTTGGACGTTCCGGTCGCGACTGTGGTATTTTCATGGACTTTCCAATTCTGGAGCTGAGACTGGGTGTGAAAAGTGTTTGGTCAGCTGAAATTCCCAGTTTGGGTCCGGGAAAATGGCCCATTGGGGCATCAAAATCATATTTCGGACGTACCAGTCTCAAAAGTGGGATTTTCATGTATTTTTCAATCCAGGTCCTTAGAGTATGCTCATCAAGTTTTTGGATGTCTGAAATTCCCAGTTTGGGTCCGGGAATATAGCCCATTGGGGCCGGAAAATTACATTTCGGACATACCAGTCGCAACAGTGGTATTTTCGTGTGTTTTTCAATTCTGGACCTGAGACTGTGCAGATATATACATGCAAATATAGGCAGGTGAATTAAAATTCTCTCGGAAGATGTCGTGTCACCCAAAAAGAGTAAGTCGCTCGAAGAATTTGTTAATGAGAAGTTAAGAGAACATGAGGTTTCGGAAGTAGTCAGTGGTATTTTTGTTTGTATATGATTTCCTTCTATTTAATTGCACGATATTCTTTTGTTTCGTTTTTGTATTTGATTTTGTCCTGTTTTGTTGCATGAACATATTTTTTCTTGTTCTTGATTGTTCTCGGTTGCACCTTGTTGATCCCTTTTTTGTTACAATGAACCCTTTTTTAAATGCAAGTTTTGTTACTGTTAATTTTCTTATCGCATGTATATTTTTTGCAAGTTTCTTATTTTTTTACATATTTCGTTATTGTTTTTTGTTTGCATGTTTTGATATTGTTTTTTGCTTATTTTTTATTGTTTATTTGTTGTATGTTTTGTTAATGTTTTTTTTTTAAGTGGACACGAAACATGGATTTACGGCTGAGCAGTTTTTGGACTTTCTTCGCTTCCCAAGGAAGAAAGTCCAAAAACTGCTCAGCCGTAAATCCATGTTTCATGTCCCCTTAATTTAGGATGTTATTCTGATTTTTTATTGTTATTGTTATCATCGGACCTGTGGTCAAACCACTGTGAGTGCAATTAACCTTATTGAGTACACCTTTACCCAATAAGCGCCATTTGCTGCTGTGAGCTTGCTCTGCCACCGTGGCATTGATCGTTAGGCTTCCAGAAACCAGCCCTTTCGAGCCTTGATCAGGGAGTGCGCCATGGATAAGGATGTCGGAGTCCTTATTGCTCCGAGCGGGTGCCAGTTCGTCCGTGTATTCCGGAAACCCGGAATTTCAGTTGGCCATAAACTTTTCGAGCACAAATCCGGCTTTAGCTCCAAAATTCAGCGTCGACTTCGCCTTATCCCGGGAACCGAATGTCAGGCCATTTTCGGCCCCTGTGGCCAATTCCAGACGTGTAGGCCCAATTTTGAGCTCGGGATCGGATTCAGCGTCGAAAAAATACATGGGAATACATATGTCACTCTTTTGTGTATGAACTTTTTTTTTGTGGGGCTGTGTAGTGTACCAATTATCTGCCAATCTCATCAGTACATTTTTAATATTTTCTGCAGTAGCTCTGTCATCAAATTTTACAAGTTTTTGACTTGTAATGGCATGTATTTCGTGGTTTTAATAACTAAAAAGTTGTTTGGATCTAGTAAGGACAAATCAATAAACAGTCTTTGGGAATCAGAATCAAATCGCCTTTTAGTGTCCAAAATAACAAAAAATACCTAGACTATGTAAGCAACATTTAGAGTTTCAAATATCTCGTCTAGATACTCTCCCTCAGCCATCATCTTCTTTCTTCCTATTCTTTTCGTATAAAGTTCAGATTGTACTTCAGCCTCAACATCACATTCAGCCAGTTTAGTCATAATCCAGCAGACAAAATCGTTCTAATTTTTCCTTGACATTTTCAAAAGTAGAACTTAAGTCTTCTAGTTTGTTAATTACAATTGAACAAGCTATCAACATATCAAGTCCAGAATTTTCCAGATAGTTGGAAAGAGGTGTAAGTATTGTTTCATACTGTAAAAGTATGTTAAGGGGTAATAACATAAACTTTGTGCTTAGTTTTTATGTACGTACTAAATTTTCTAATTTTCATCATAATTAGCACATTACAGATCATTATTTGGAGGTCTCATAAAACCCCCCGAAAATGGTGGCTTTTGGCGATTTTAGGGGTGACGTAGCGTCGGAAAAAGGAGATTTTGTTAATTTTTTTACGCTATTTTGGTGATATATGCTTTTAAACAACAAATAAAAAATATTTTTTGATATTACTGTATGAGTAATTTCGTGAATGCAGCAGAAATGGGGAATAAAATTGGTGCTATTTAAATTACTATAATATGATTCTTCAGTGCGAATTATTTGTCATAAATCAGGGAGTGGGAAAAAAAACCGAAAATATCAGAAAGAATTTGAAAAAAATAGAAAAAGTAAAAAAAAATAATAGAAGAATTAAGAAAAAATGAAAAATAATTAGAAAACATTTAAAGAATTAAGAAAAAACAGAAAAAATTAGAAAAATAAGAAAAATTATGAAAAAAACAAAAAAAGTATAAAAGTAGAAGAATTAGAAAAAAAATTGAAAAAAATAAAAAAGATCAAAAAACCAGAAAATAAAAAAATATCATTATTAAGAAAAGAATAATTTACTAATAAATATTTCTGGTTCGCTCCGGTATTTTCTTATAGAAATTAGCCAATAAATTTTGATATCACGTTTCGTTTCCATTATTCGCAGCTTCTTCAGGAGTTGAGACGAGCACGGTAACTTTTTTTTTGATTTTTCAGTTTTTATTAAAACTTTATTTTTTAATCAAAATGGTCCGCACATATATTTTTTTTTAATTTGGATATATAATTTTATTTTTCCTGTAAAATATAAATATATATCTATCGGTATGATTTAATTACTTCGACCCCGAAAAATTCGTCATAAGATTATAAAAAACATTGTTTTGAAATTTGCAAACAATGACCTTTCATTTGATATAACGCTTGATAAAATAACTCTATTGGAGGGGTAAAAATGGGGATAAAAAAGAAACTTTTATTTATTCCAATATCAACGCGGACGAAGTCGCGGGAAAAAGCTAGTTGTTGATAATTTTGTTGCCTGTTTTGTGTTAGTGTTAGTAATGAACAAAATTTTTTTTCTTGTCTTTTGAATTGGCCACTTGATCAGCCCATTTTAGGGCTCCCAGGATAACACCCAGTCCGACCCTGAGAACAACAACAATATAATTGAAGAAGAAAAATAATTGTAATTATTTTAATAAAAATTGCATTTAATTTAGAAGACAACTAAAAATAATCTACTTATAACTTTTCTTGTTTACTCTGTAGAATATTTTCTAGATATATATTTTATTTTTCTCCAATTAATATTTTTTTGTATTCTTATTTTTTACCAATAAAAATATGTGTTGTTATAATTAAGTTAATTTTTTTTTTGGATAGTCCTGTGCCTCTTAAGGAATTTATGTTGAGCTTTAGGCATCTAAATTTATAAATCGGATTACGTAAGTGTTTTGATTTAATGAAAAAAGGAAATTGGCGAAGGTGGAGAGATGATAATCCAGTGAAAAAGATATTATTATAACCAGGGGCGTGAATTTTTTTCAAATATGTAATGAAATTTAAAAATAATAAAATAATACTTTAATACTCTTGGAATTAGTCTCATCAAGGAATTAATAGCTATAAAAATGTTTCCTGAAATTCTAGCCCCAAAGTGACGAATAAATAATTTAAGGTTTGTTTGGGTGTTAAAGAAAGAAAGAAAGAAAGAAAGAAAGAAAGAAAGAAAGAAAGAAAAAAAGAAAGAAAGAAAGAAAGAAAGAAAGAAAGAAAGAAAGAAAGAAAGAAAGAAAGAGAGAAAAAAAGAAAAAAGAGAGGGTTTCGCGACTTTTTTTTTAGCCCCTATTTTTTGTGTTTTTTTGCGTTTATTGTTTTTTTTTTGTTTTTTCCATATTTTAGAATTTTATTTATTATTTTTCATGTTTTCTGATTTCTCTTTCAATTTTATCTGTTTTCTTTTTCAAATTTTTTCCAATTTTTTAAATTTTTTCTCACTTTTTGTTATTTTTCTCTATTCTTTCCTCATTTTTTTCTCTTGACCTCCTATCCTGAAACTTATTTCCATTTGTATCCATTTTTTATCTATGGAGGAGTACCGCTTCCGTTTTTTCAGATGTAAACCTCAGGTTATGGTCTCTTAACCATTTCCTCACTCTTTTCAGTACCTGATTTATTTCCTCATTTTTGACAGTAAGTACTATAGCGTATGCAACAAGTTTGGCATTTTCTATTCGTTAAATACCATCATAGATAATATTCTAGACTAAAGACCGAAGAACAGATCCTTGGGGAACTCTCGCTGCTACAGAGTACACTATTTCTTCCTCGTCCACGATTGTCCGGTCGGAGAAGTAGCTTTTTATCAGTACCCATTTATAGTAAAATAATTATTTAATCAATTATTCTTTTAATAAAAATTATTTAATTTACACACTAGTGCATTATATGAAATACTAGTGCCTAAAGTATTTTACGCACTAATGTGTAAAGTGTCTGGAAAACCTCTACAAGTCTGAAAAAAGTTCTACAAGTCTGGAAAAAGCTCTAGTAGACTGAAAACACTGTATAATTCTTGAAAAACCTCTGTAAGCCTTTAAAGAGCCCCTCAAGTCTGAAAAAAGTTTTACAAGTCTGAAAAAAGCTTTACAAGTCTGAAAAAAGCTCTCTAGACGTCTGGAAAAAGCTCTAGAAGGTTGAACTAACTATATAATTCTTGAAAAACCTCTGTACGTCTTTAAAAAGCTCTACATGTCTGAAAAAAGTTCTTCAGGTCTGTAAAAAGCTCTGGAAGGTTGAAAAAAGCTATATAATTCTTCAAAAAACTCCGTATGTCTTTAAAAAGAACTACAAGTCTGAAAAAAAGTTCTATAAGTGTGTAAAAAGCTCTAGAAGACTGAAAAACTGTATAATTCTTGAAAATCCTCTCAAAGTCTTTAAAAAGCTCTACATGTCTGAAAAAAGTTCTACAAATCTGAAAAAAGCTTTACAAGTCTGGAAAAAGCTTTACAAGTCTGAAAAAAGCGTTCTAGACGTCTGGAAAAAGTTCTGGAAGGTTAAAAAAATTGTATAATTCTTGAAAAATCTCTGTATGTCTTTAAAAAGTCCTACAAGTCTGAAAAAAATTTCTATAAGTGTGGAAAAAGCTCTAGAAGACCGAAAAAACTGTATAATTCTTGAAAAACCTCTCTAAGTCTTTAAAAAGCTCTTCAAGTCTGAAAAAAGTTCTACAAATCTGGAAAAAGCTTTACAAGTCTGAAAAAAGCTCTCAAGACGTCTTTAAAAAGTTCTGGAAGGTTGAAAAAAGCTATATAATTCTTGAAAAATCTCTATTTGTCTATAAAAAGCCCTACAAGTCTGAAAAAATTCTACAAATCTGAAAAAAGCTTTACAAGTCTAAAAAAAGCACTCTAGACGTCTGGAAAAAGTTCTGGAAGGTTGAAAAAAGCTATATGATTCTTGAAAAATCTCTGTATGTCTTTAAAATGCCGTGGAAGTCTGAAAAAAGTTCTATAAGTGTGGAAAAAGCTCTCTAGACGTCTGGAAAAAGCTCTAGAAGGTTGAAATATAATTTTTGAAAAACCTCTATAAGTCTTTAAAAAGCCTTCCAAGTCTGAAAAAAGTTCTAAAAGTCTGGAAAAAGCTCTGGAAAGTTAAAATAGCTCTGGAAAGTTGAAAAAGCTCTAGAAGGTTGAAAAAGCTATATAATTCTTGAAAAACCCCTGTATGTCTTTAAAATGCGGTACAAGTTTGAAAAAAGTTCTATAAGCGTGGAAAAAGCTCTAGAAGACTGAAGAAATTGGATATTTCTTGAAGAACCTCTGCAAGTCTTTAAAAAGTCATACAAGTCTGAAAAAAAGTTTTACAAATTTGGAAAAAGCTTTACAAGTCTGAAAAAAGGTCTCTAGAAATACCTCTGAAGGTCTTTAAAAAGCCTTTCAAGTCTGAAAAAAAGTTCTATAAGTGTGGAAAAAGCTCTAGAAGACTGAAAAAACTGTATAATTCTTGAAAAACCTATCTAAGTCTTTAAAAAGCCCTACAAGTCTGAAACAAGTTCTACAAAACTGGGAAATGTTTTACAAGTCTGAAAAAAGGTCTCTAAATGTCTGGAAAAAGTTCTGGAAGGTTAAAAAAAATATATAATTCTTAAAAAACCTCTGTATGTCTACAAAAATCTCTACAAGTCTGAAAAAAAATTCTACAAATCTGGAAAAAGCTTCATAGGTCTAAAAAAATCTCTCTAGACATCTCGAAAACCTCTGTAAGTCTTTAAAAAGCTCTACAAGTTTGTAAAAAGTTCTACAAATCTGAAAAAAGCTTTTTAAGTCTTAAAAAAGCTCTCTGGACGTCAGAAAAAAGCTCTAGAAAGTGGAAAAAAGTTATATAAATCTTAAAAAAGCTCTATAAGCCTGAAAAATTTTTCTATAAGTGTGGAAAAAGCTCTAGAAGACTGAAAAAAACTTAATAATTCTCGAAAACCTCTGTAAGTCTTTAAAAAGCTCTACAAGTTTGAAAAAGTTCTACAAATCTGGAAAAAGCTTTATAAGTCTTAAAAAAAGCTCTCTAGACGTCAGTAAAAAGCTCTAGAAAGTGGAAAAAAGCTATATAATTCTTGAAAAACCTCTGTAAGTCTTTAAAACAAACCCACAACCCACAAAAAGAAAGAAAGGACAGATTTTGAAATATATCATCGTTTTTTTGTCAATTGTTTCTAAATACATCAAAAAATTAATTAGACTGGCGTCCAAAGTTTTTTTTTTTTAATTTAATATTTTACTTTTTGATATATTTCAAATTCTATTCGTGAAACGAACCCATAATAAAAAAAACTGAGCTTAAATCACATTTATTACTAAATCAGTTTTATCAACAAATTAAAATATCGTTTCAAACTTATAACTGTTATTTTTCTATTTTCGATTCTATTATTTCTTCTTGATTTTGTTGCCATTCTTTTACTTCTTATTCAAATAAAATATTTTCTTTATATAAAATTTTCTGTACCACCTCTGGCTTTGTATAATCTTCTGAACCAAATAGATTTTGACAACGTGTGGTTTTCTTTCACGAGGTCAAATATCTGTGAAAATATGTGGGTAGCATTTTCAATATATTAGCATTTTCTTGGAATAGTAGGTTCTGGGATATCATGATATGAAAGAGGTCGACAAAGTTAGCACATTATATTTAAATTATTTTTATATCAACAGATATAAATTAAGATATTATAAGAATTTTTAAAAATCTTAATACATTTTGATTGATTTTTATTGTTCTTATAACACAATAGAATCTAAATTTGTTTTGCGCTCTATTTGGCATTCTCTTTTCAAAAATATATAAATCCATCATCAAGTGGACATATTACAGACATTTACATATCCATTGTAAACGACATAATATTGAAACAGAACAATAAACGTCTGTTTACATTGTTTATGGTAATAATTGGACTCCACGTAATTAGCTTTAATATTTAATATTTATAGTCTGGTAGATTACAAACAAATGTATGAAATGTATGAAATTTTCTGGTTTTTTTTATGTACCCACATTTATTATTTTTTTCAAATTTTTGTTATTTGTAATAAAAAAATTATTAATATTTTAATTGAAATAAAAAATAAAAGTGTTTGCTTCTTGGCTATAATTGATGATTTAATTAAACAATATTCTTTTTATAGTATTGTTTACATATGGAAGTGTTGATATTTGATACTATAATATTTATAATAAATTTAGATAAAAATTTCAAAACAATGAATAATATTTCGTTTTGTAAGTTGGCTAAACGTTTTTTTGCTTGATAACATATTTTACAATTTTAGTGATTTTAATAATTTTCTACTATAGGAATTGAACGTATTACTGTATCTTTTATATCTATTTCATGTATTTATTACTACCTTTTTACTTTCCGAACAACAGAGTTGTATAGAAGGAAAGTATTGCGATCATGATATTTTGACCATACCCAGATTTTAATGAATCTTTACGTTTTGAGGTCACCTGAATCCATTTATACCATTTTTAGCATGATGTCTGTCTGTGTGTATGTGTGTGTGTGGGTCTGTGTGTGTGTGTGTGTGTGTGTGGGTCTGTGTGTGTGTGTGTGTGTGTGTGTGGGTCTGTGTGTGGGTCTGTGTGTGGGTGTGTGTGTGAACACGATAGCTTCTAAACGGCTGAACCGATTTAAATGAAATTTTATATACATATTTCGGGTAGCAAGGAGACAACCTGTATAGATTTTGGAGTTAATCGGACAACCGAAAGTGACAGTTACTATAAGTGATGACGTCATTACTAAACAAGATGGCAATAAAGTTTTATACACATATTTTTTTTACGTTATAGTTTAATTTTGAATGATTACAATTTTCAAAAACTTTTGCCATTGTTGCCAGATTTATGAAAAAGTAATTTCTTTTCATATTTTTCTTAAATAACCAAAATAATGCATTTTTATGAAAAATTACAGGATATGTAAGTTGTAGAACATAAAATTTTCTACATATTTTCTCATTACCGTTTTTTTGAATTCCTCATAGTTTCGCCGCTAGAGGGCGTGAAAAAAATTTATATAGACATTTACAACTTTTTCAGATTTTGAGACAAAAATATGGATTTTTATGAAAAATTACAAAAAATCAAAATTGTAGAACATAAAATTTTCTACAAATTTTGTCTTTACTTTTTTTTCGAGTTCAGCATAGTTTTTCCGATAGTTATTATTATAATTTTTAAGCAATTTTTATCTTTATTAAATTATTATTATTTAGTTAAATTTTAATATTAAATTTTTTAAAAAATATCTTTAAATTTATAATAATTAATTTTATAATTAGAATTTTTTTCAAAATTGTATTACATAAATTATGGATTTTTTTAAAAATTAGCTAACAAACATTTAAAATTATATTACGATTTTAAACTAAATTAAATAACCTTTAAAATATTGAAGTTATTGAACTGGTATTTTCACCATTCTAAAAATAATGTAAAACTCTAAATTTAAAATGTATTTTAGTTTCTTAGAATTTACAATTGTAATTATTATAGCAAAAATAAAGAAGTTTTTTGAAATTTTTTGTATTTTCGTTTTATCAATAAGTATAAAATAAATGAAAAAATTAAATAGAATATCCGAAAAGGATCCAAAAGTACTATGTATGTAAATTATTTCATAATTTTAACATAGTATTTGTAAAAGTTATAGCGATTTTTTTTTTGGTTTTTCCTTATTTTCTCGTTTTTTCTCATTTTTTTTTGTTTTTTTTTTTCTATTTCTTTCTTATCTGATTTTTCTCATTGTTTTCTTATTTCTCAGGTTTTGTCAAATTTTTTGTAATTTCTTTAATTTTTTTGTTTTTTTCTATTTTTTTTTCTTGTTTTTTTCCGATTCTTTCTCCTTGTATTTTTTTTCTATTTTTTTCTTTTATTTTCAGATTTTTTTTTATTGTTTTCTTATTCCTCTGATTTTTTTCGATTTATTTCAATTCTTTCGAATTTTGTAATGTTTTTGCTATTTTTTTGGTTGTTTTTTCCGAATTTTTGCCCTTTTTTCAATTTTTAGTTATTTTTTCAATTTTTTTTCGTTTTTGCAATTATTAGCGTTTTTTTACAATTTTTTCCGTATTTTTTGTTGATTTTTTTATTAAATTTTTTGATTTTTCCTTATTTTACAAGTTTATTTTTCTTTTTTCCCAATATTTTCTGATATTTCCAATTTTTCGATTATTCTAGTTTGTTCCCGGTTTTTTTTTCTCATTTTTCTGATTTTTGTTTTTTTCTAATTTTTTCTAGTTTTTTTCCCGTTTTGTTTCTTGTTTATTTTTCTATTTCTTTCTTTTGTTTTCAGATTTTTCTTATTTTTTCTTATTCCTCTGATTTTTTTCGATTTATTTCAATTCTTTCGGATTTAATAATGTTTTGTACGATTTTTTTGGTTTTTTTTTTGTCCAGATTTTTGCAGTTTTTTTAATTCTTTGTGATTTTTTCGTTTTTTGTGATTTTTAGCGTTCTTTTGCCATTTTTCCTTATTTTTTTATTGGTTTTTTAAAATTTTTGATTTTTCTGTTTTTTCCGTACTTTAAAATTATTTTTCATTTTTTTGTCAATATTCTCAGATTTTTCCAATATTTCGTGATTTTTTTCTTTTTATTTTCTCAGATTTTTTCGATTCTTCTAATTTTTCTCGTTTTTTCTCATTTTTCTGTTTATTTTTTTATTTTTAGTTTTTTTTTCTGATTTGTTTTGATAAGAAATTTGTTTTTTTTTTTTTCGTTTTTTAAACAAATTTTGATCCAGAAAACCTGTATTAATGTATTAATTTTAATTTTAATTAGTAAACAAACGTTGTTGAATAATTTAATTTGGAAAAAATATACATATAAATTTCACATTATTTTTTTAATAAATTTAAAAAATTGAAAAAACACTCAGTATATATTTTTGTAACGGTTAGTAGAAAAAATTTTCATGAATAGAAATTTAATGGAAACAATAAGCATGATTTACTTGTTCTTTCTTATTTATAATAAACTATTTAATTTTTTTTTTGTTCATTAATTTTTGATGGTAATTATACAATAATATCAATAGATTTTTGATTTTCTTTTTAATAACTTATGTTCTTTCCAGTATTCATATTTTGGATGTCAAGTCATGGATAGTCTGGACAGAAAGCTAGGCAGAACGCTATAGGGCGCAGTCAGGGCATAACTAGGTCCTAGTACAAGTGCAAGGTTAGTGGTGTGCATATGCATAGTTGGGGATGGTGGGGGATCTTAAAAATGCATTACAAAAATCTATAATTTTTTTATTCGGCAATTTAAAATAAAATTT
Organism: Neocrepidodera transversa; assembly: GCA_963243735.1. NCBI lineage: Eukaryota > Metazoa > Arthropoda > Insecta > Coleoptera > Chrysomelidae > Neocrepidodera > Neocrepidodera transversa. Next base: position 1,463,069 of record OY725355.1, on the reverse strand, counting down.
TCATTTGAAATTCAATGAAAAATTGTGCGGTCTGGGGACCAACGTCACTAAGGAAGTTCCTTAGGTTATTTTTTCACTTTTTGAAATTTTAAATAGGAAAAAAATCGGAAAAATCGAAAAAAATTGAGAGAAATGGAAATAAATCGAAAGATATTAAAAAAAAAAACGAAAGAAATCTAAAAAATTGAAAAATAAATCGAAAAAATCGAAAGAAATCGAAAGAAACTCAAAGAAATCGAATTGGGCAAAAATCGAAAAAAAACCAGAAAAATAAGAATAAGAACAAATGAGAAAAATCTGATTGGATTTAAAAAAATTAATAACACAGCAAAAAAAAATCAAAAATCAACAGAAAAAACCAGAAAAATAACGAAACACTCGAAAAAATTAGAGGAATAAGAAACAAAAGAAAAAAATAAAACAAAAAGCAGAACAATGATAAAAAAATGAGAAAAAATTAGAAAAAAAAAACAAAATAATGAGAAAAAAAACCGAGAAAAATTTAGAAGAATCGAAAAAATTAGAAAAATGAGAAAAAAAATCGGAAACTCAAAGAAATCGAAGAAATCGGCAATAATCGAAAAAACCAGAAGAATAAGAATAAGAACAAATGAGAAAAATCTGAATAGATTCAAAAAAATTAATAACACAGCAGAAAAAATCAAAAATCCACAGAATAAATCAGAAAAATGGGAAAAAAACGAAATACTCGAACAAAATTAAAGGAATAAGAAACAAAAGAAAAAATTAGAACGAAAAGCAGAACAATGATAAAAAATAAATTGAGAAATAATTAGAAAAAAAAAACAAAATAATGAGAAAAAAGCCGAGAAAAACTTGGAAGAATCGAAAAAATCAGAAAAATGAGAAAGAAAAATCGGAAAAATAAAAAAAAACAGAAAAAATTGAAAGAAAAAAAAATGAAAAATAAAAAATAAAATCGTAAAATTCGGAAAAGATGAAAAAAATTGCAAAAAATTGAGAAAATGCGAAAAGAACAATTAAAATTGCAAATAATCACAAAAAAAATAAAAAACCGGAAACAATTATACCCATAATTTTTTTATATATAAAAAAATTCGAAAGAATTGAATTAAATCGCACCAAATCGCAAAAAATAACATACAAAATACAAGAGAATTCCAAAAATATTGAAAAAAATCGCAAATAATCATAAAAACTCAGACAAAATGAAAAAAAAAATTTGAAAACAAAAAAGAAATAGAAAAAATAGAACACTGGGAAAAAATGAGAAAGAAATAGAAAAAAATAGAACACTTGGAAAAAATGAGAAAGAAATAGAAAAAATCGAAAAACAAAAAACAAGAAATCAGAAAAATGAAAAAAAAACGAGTCTCTAAAGTAATTACAAATGATATAAAAAAAAATCAAAATAAGAAAAAAATCATATTGTAGAAAAAGAAACAGAGTAACAGAATGAGTATGAAGGTCGCCTGAAGGGGGCATAACGTTTTTTCTTACGTGACGCTTTCTGCCAACTCCTACCTCAAATCGCAGTAAGTAACTTCGTTCCAAAAAAATACACTTCCTAAGAAAAAGTGCCGGTTCTGAAAAGAGGGCTTCACACGAGACGAGATAACGCGAGAATTTCAAAAATATCATCTCGGTCTCGTTAGTTGAGAAAAAATGTCTCGTTTCAGTCTCGGTCTCGTCTCGTAACCGTTTGTCTCGTCTCATCAAATCTCGTTATTGCTAGAACTTATTTCTAAGATAGTACAAAATTAAGTAATTATTGATTCTTTTTTTATTCATACACGTTACAATATTTTCGCAAACATACATTTTACATTTCGTTAATGATAAATGTTAATTAGTTTAAAAATATTTTTTTATTATAAATAATTTTTTATAAGGTTTTAAAAAAACTACAATTGTCGAATTTGAACTCCTATTTTCAATAGAAAATGTTTTACTCTGCACACATACTTGCAACCTTCAACAACAAATATAGTTTCTAGGTACCCTTCGGGTACCTAAGACTTAACTGGGTTATAAAATTTTATTATCCTCAAACTGTTTAGAAGATTTTAGATTTCGTAAATTTATCGTAACCTATGCAGACATTTCTTTTATTATAAAACAAATTGATTGTTTATACTACTTACTAGTTTATTTTTCTCAAAAATTCAGAAACAAATTCTGATGAAATATAAACGAGACTCTTGGGTCTTGCCGTATATGGTCTCGGTATCGCCTAAATAATTTTTAAAAACGTCTCGTCTCGTTTTTTATGAGATGACATGAGACGAGAAAAGTATCGTTCTCGTGTGAAGTCCTATTCCGGTACTAATACACCAATGTACAAGGGCCACAGGGAAGATTAGATTACTATTCATTTCATAAAATATCCCTACACGTATAATAGTTTTTTCTCGTATGTTGCTTGGTAAAATAGTATATTTCACCACCGGATGACGTCAGTCGACAACAGAGACAGCTAGATTACCGGTACATTTTATTAATTGAAACAATTATTAATTTCTCATATTTATTCATAATGGTAAAAAAATTGAAAAATATAAGTTGATTATGCGAAATATTTATTTAATTAGATTTTTTAATTTTTTTTTACTCAGAAAAAAAAAGAAAGTTAAAAATCAAGCTTCATCAACCTTTAGTCATTTTTATTCAGTATTTGTTTCTGAAAAGAGTTTTATAATAAAATCAAATGTAAAGGCTAAATTTTAATAACAAGAATTTACATTGCGGTAGAGCCTGAGAAAAATCAACTGCACCTTAATCCACAGCCATAAAAGGGAACAGCAAAATATAGTTTTCTCTTTAAAATTTTATTACAATAATATATGACCATTTTTTTTTATAATTGTCAAATTCATACTTGATTATTTATAATAAATTGCTAAATTTATTTATTCTTCTGATTGAAGTTATTTTGTAAATATAACGGATATGGATTTTATATTGAAGTGGAAACGTATAAGAGGAAGTAGAAAGAAGCACACACTATTCAAAAATATTTTTTTAACAAGAACCATTTTTAAATCCTGAACGATTTATGAATATTAGTATTCATAACTGTTGAAAGAACACTAGACTGCGAGCGTGATTAAATAAATTCTTGGATTTTCTCGAAGGACCAAACTTCTTGGGTAGAAGTTAAACCAATATGAATGTTAAAATAAAAACAGTATTTGAAATAGGAATGTAATTTTTATTCCATTTTTTCCAAGTACGAACATGAACAGAAAAATCATAAAGCGGCACATTAATTTAAATTATGAAATCGAAACATAAATATTTAAATAGTACTCTTCACTTCACTCACTGTAAAAACTATTTATATGGTTTTGTTATGGGTGTGGTTAATTACGCACCATTTTACTTATTTGAAGAATTTTTTTTGCTCTATTTAATGCGACTGAATCTGTTCACAGTTGGGATGCGAGAGAGATTAGGGTTGGTGGTTTTTTACGTGGTATGTATATAGCCTTGAATTCAGAATCTTAGCGGGAAGAAATATATCTATATTTTTTGTCTCTTATAATGAAGGAATAATATAAGAGAAAGATAAGCTTGCATAGCAACAGTCGCTTATGCATTTTGTTTTTGTTAACTGTAATTTGCAAGTAAACAAAAAAAGTCTGAGAGACAGACGGAATAATATTGTGTTGATTATAAATCTATTTTTAGATTATAAAATATTAAATTAAGGAAATATGAATTAGTTTGTATTATCTGGATAATATTCCAGTGGAATTTATCCAAATCCCGCTCTCAATATATTATTTGGATGAAGTAACGCAGTGAGTAAAATGGGTCATTAATATTGATATAAAATATTCATATTTGAATTGAATTGATTAAATGAATTAAAATAAAGTAAAAAAATATTTCTTTCTCTTACTTTCATCAATATTTCTAATGTTTTCATATTAAAACTGTTATTATTAAACGAGGTTAAGAGATTTGGCTAGTTCCCAATATTCGAAAACGACTATACTACACTAAATTTTTTTGACCTAATTAAATACCATAACAATTATAAACTTACTTTTATTTAACAATTCCAATTGAGGTTATTAACACAACATGCAGGTAGGTACACAATTGTTCTCCACACACTATAAATACTGTCGTCATAATGTCACACTTCAAACTGTTTTAAATTTAGTAACAAACAAATCTTAATCTCCTGGCTGGCATTTCGTTGTAGCCTACTGTTTTTTTTTATTGTTTGTTTCGTTCAATCACAGTGTAATTAGGAAAACTATGCATTTAGAATTTATATGCAGATGCGTTAATATGGTGACTGTAATTGTGATAAAAATACGAGGAATGTTGAGAAAGTATATAGTTGGATAACTCAAAAAAATGTCTAAAAAAACCTGAAATATTAATGGTTAAATTTACTCTGGGGTATAGCTTCTAATATACCTCAGAGATACCAGGAATTAAAACCAACTAGTTCAAAAATAAACGTAACAAATTTATTTAAATTCAACAATATAAAAAAAACCAACTTCTCAAAATAATTGTACAAAATTTATTTCAGAAGAGGCACTGTTAATTTTTTATGTACTCTTAATCGAGTCCCGAATATGACTCTCCCAAAAATATCTCCACGGCTTTCGAGCTAACTACCAAAAAACCATCTTCTACCTGACTAAGCGAAATTAAGGTTCTTTGTTCATCTTGCAATGACTAAAGTTTATCCAAATAAAAAAGTGTTTTCAAACAAACGTTGTTTTAAAATTTTGAAATTTGTTCTACATTAAAAAGCGTGTTGAAAGATTGTAAATAAATTAAATTTAAATAATATCATATACAGGGCGAATCGCTTACTTAAGCTGTGGATGGAAAATTATCGTTCTATGAAAAAATAAAAAATGAGGGGGTAATCCCATCCAACTTTCCGAACACTCTTAGTAAAGTAATTGTTTAATCGATTACTTTAGTTTTTCTGCATCAAAATACATTAATAAAATTAGTTTACAAAAATAAAAAAAAATTAAATTTTTTCTAAATTTTTTTTTTAACTTTTTATAATTTTGTATAATTTCTATAAGTATTATTTTAAAATTATGAAATATTTCACACATAATCCCTTCCAGATTTACTATTTACTTTTTTCATTTGTTTTGCCATTTTCGATAAAACAAAAGGACAAAAAAATTTAATTTTTGTTTTATTTTGGTTATAATAATTACAATGTTAAATTTGAAGAAACTAAATTATTTGCCAAATTTAGAGTTTTATATTTTCCCTATTTTTGCCATTTCTTTTTATTTTTCCTGGTTTCCATTATGTTTTCCTGTTTTTGTGTAATTGTGTAATCAATTGTTCTTATGATACAATATTTTCAATATTAAAGGACAAAAAATAAAAATTTTATAAAAAAAATATTCAGAAACAAAAAATAACATTAGGGACAGTATCGAAAACATTCTGACAGCTATATTAGAAAAATCGTTTGAAAATTTAAAATTAAAAAATCCCAAAAAAAATTTTCAAAAATGGCAAATAATCGAAAAAAATCGCAAAAATGGCAGCAAACAGCAAATAATCGGAAAAAATAAAAGAAACAAATATTTGAAAATTATTAAAAAATGGCCAAAAATCAAAAAAAAATTGAGAAGAAAAACAAAAAGATCAGAAAAAATGCAAAATATCGCAAAAATGTCAAAAAACTGCAAAACTTTTACTACTATGTTAAAATTATGAAATAATTTACACATATAGTACTTTTGGATTATTTTCGGATATGCTACTTACTTTTTTCATTTATTTTATACTTATTGATAAATCAAAATTACAAAAAATTAAAAAAAAAATTCTTATTTTTTTCTATAATAATTACAATTCTAAATTTTAAGAAACTAAAATACATTTTAAATTTAGGGTTTTATATTATCTTTCGAATGGTGAAAATCGCATTTCAATAACTTTAATATTTTAGAAGTTATTCAATTTAATTTAAAATCGTAATAAAATTTTAAATGTTCCTTACCATTTTTTTAAAAATTCCACAATTTTTGTAATAAAATTTTGAAAAAAATTACAATTATAAAATTAATTATTACAAATTTAGAGATATTTTTTTTAAATTTTTAATATTAAAATTTAACTAAAAAATAATAATTTAATAAAGATAAAAACTAGCGCCGAAACTATGCGTAACTCGAAAATAAAGTTAAGACAAAATTTGTACAAAATTTTATGCTCTATAATTTTGATATCATGTAATTTTTCATAAAAATCCATGATTTTGTCTCAAAATCTAAAGAAATCACAAAAATGTGTATATAAATTTGTTTCACGCCCTCTAGCGGCGAAACTATGAGGAATTCAAAAAACCGGTTATGACAAAATACGTAGAAAATTTTATGTTCAACAACTTTGATATCTTGTAATTTTTCACAAAAATTCATTATTTTGGTTATTTAAGAAAAATATGAAAAAAAATAAGTTTTGATAAATCTGGCAACAATGGCAAAAGTTTTTGAAAATTTTAATCATCCGAAATTAAACTATAACGTATAAAAAATATATGTGTAAAACTTTATTGCCATCTTGTTTAGTAATGACGTCATCACTTATAGCAACTGTCACTTCCGGTTGTCCGATTAACACCAAAATTTCAAATAAATTCTGTCTTATTACGAATAATAATAAATGTATGTACTTACCATTCAAGTAGATACGAAATGAAATAATGTAACCTTTTTGCGCATAAAAAAAAACTTGAATACAAGAAGCCTTGACAGTGTTTTAAGTAATAGATAACTGACAAGAATGTATCACTAGATTTAATGAAATAATTTACTTGTTGTTTATAAAAATATTTTTATATTTAATTCATATTTTTTTTTACGTAATTAGTATTTTATAATGATTAAATTGCTGGCTACTAGATATAAATAACAATTTTTGGCAAATTATTATTATTTAATTTTGTTATTTATATATAGAATAAATCTACATTTAAAGTAACAAAAATCGCCCTGTATGACAATAAAGTTATTTCTTGTGTCAAAATATTTCTCAAGGGCTTTTAGCTCATTATTTCAAAAACCATTTTGTCTGAGAAAGGAGACTCTTCATTTACATTTAAATTTAAATTTTATTTCCAACGACACGATGAAGTAAAGTAAGGAAATGGAATTATAGAAGAGGAATTTCTGATAAAAAAAAACAAAAATTAATTAAAGTTTACGTAATCTAATTGGTCCTATGTAAAATTGTTTATACATATCACAATTTTAAATACAATTTACTACAACATCAATTATAATTTGTACAAAAAGGATGGATTTTTTAACTAACATATATATTAATTAAACTGAGACAATAATGTTATAAAATCGTGTTTAGTTTTGAACTAAATGAGATTATGTAATAAATAATTAAAAGTAAACATAGATAAACCGGTTTCACCAAAATTCACCAAAAAAAAAAACTCACCGAAATGATCCAACCGAAAAAAACTCACTTATTGGATTTACTAATTATAGTGAATTTTTGAGTTAACTTTGAGAAGATACCCCTAGAGTTCTTTTTGAGTGTTAATGTCCCACCTGAAAAAGATCGATTCCACAACATTTTTGAGTCGATCATTTGCTTGGAGATATTGGCAGATAAACAGATACTCCCAATATCATTTTGGGTAAAACTGATGGGCATTGAATCCATCAATGAACGTCCATATAGTATTATGCCCAAGTCATTTCTTCTCAAAGTAGTTCAAAAACTTTCCGCATGAGATGACCAAAACTCATAAGCAGTGAATGTAGGCATGTAAATCGCAGGAACTAGTGAAACGCCATTTTAATTTGTTATTCCAGGAAAAAAAAAGTTTGGTCCTCAAACAAAACTTGCTCCAAAAAAAAAAAACCTAAAAGTTCACATAAAGTAAATATAAGACAAATATCTTATAAATTACCAGATTTCGCGGTAAAGAATATAAATATGAAATACATGAATTTTTAGATCAAAATATGAAATATAAAAGTAATCAATGTGGATTAAATTTTAAGACAATCTGTAAAAACGAATTAAAAAATAGATTATCTTTTTGTAATCGAGACTGAAAGATTACCACAAACATCAGATAATTTATATTATTATAAAAGATAAGATATGAACTTTTAAGTAAATATAACAAAAAAAACTATACCGGCATTAAAATCGGTTGTGTCGCCCCAAAACTTTCCCGACGAGTATCCACGAATACTTTATCAGTTATTTAAAGTTAAAGTTTGAAATTTTGACATTTTTTATTCTTGACAGGTGACAGTTGGAGAAATAATTCTAAATAGAGTTGTTCAAGGGCTTTCCATGACATATTGCATCTGTCATTTTTTTATAGTGATACTACCGTTTGACAGATGTCGTATAAAAACTAATGGGTTCTTCTGACGGGTTACCCAAATCCATGTACCAAATTTCAGCTCAATCGGATTAAACGTGTGGCCTCTATCGTGGAAGAATACACACAGACAGACAATCAGACGGACAGACTGACAGACAGACAGACTTAAATCTGGAAATGGTCTTAATCATCTCAGGGGACCCGAAAATGAATATTTCCATCTTTATCTCGAAATTTTTTTTTTTGGCTCGTTCACAATACTTTCCCTTCTCAGGAGAAAAGATGGGACATTTTTTTGGTAAAAAGAAGGGAAATTTAGGTAAAAAACTGCCAATTTTTAAGAAAAAAAACACAAAAAATTGCAAGTTTTTTAGGAAATTTGAAAGGGAAAAAAGTTTAAATTTGTCTCAAAAATCTGCAAATTTTTAAGAAAAAAAAAGGCAAAAGTGCCATTTTTTTAGAGAAAATAGGGAAAATTTAGGTAAAAACTGCAAATTTTCGAGAAAACAAAAAAGACAAAAGTGCCATTGTTTCAAGAGAAAAAAGCAGGGAAATTTAGGTTAAAAATGCAAAAACAGGAAAGACAAAAAAGTTCAATTTTTTTAGGACAAAAGAGGGGAAATTTTTGAGTAAATAAGGTAATTTAGGTCAAAAAATTCAAATTTTTAAGAAAAAAAAAGACGAAAACGTGCAATTTTTTCAGGCCAAAAAACTGAAAAAATTCAAGAAAAAAAAAGACAAAAAGTGCCATTGTTTCAAGAGAAAAGAAGGGAGGTTTAGGTTAAAAATGTAAATTTTCGAGAAAACAAAAAAAAGACCAATTAGTACAATTTTTTGAAGAGAAAATAGGGGAAATTTGTGAGTGACAAGAGGGGAAATCTATGTCCAAAAATACAAATTTTCAATAAAACAGAAAAGACAAAAAAGTGCAATTTTTTCATCCAAAAAAACTGAAAAAATTCAAGAAAAAAAGTGACAAAATAGTGCAAAGTTTTCAAGAGAAAAGGGGAGAAATTTAGGTTCAAAAATGAAAATTTTCGAGACTACGAAAAAGACCAATAAGTGCAATTTTTTCAAGAGAAAAGAGGGGAAATTTGTCAGTGAGAAGAGGGGACATTTATGTCCAAAAATGCAAATTTTCAATAAAACAGAAAAGACAAAAAAGTGCACGTTTTTCAGGACAAAAGAGGGGAAATTTTTGAGTAAATAAGGTAGTTTAGGTCAAAAAAATTCAAATTTTTAAGTAAAAAAAAGACGAAAAAGTGCAATTTTTTCAGGCCAAAAAACTGAAAAAATTCAAGAAAAAATAAGACGAAAAGTGCCATTGTTTCAAGAGAAAAGAAGGGAAATTTAGGTTAAAAATGCAAATTTTCTAGAAAACAAAAAAAAGACCAAGAAGTTCAATTTTTTGAAGAGAAAAGAGGGGAAATTTGTGAGTGAGAAGAGGGGAAATCTATGTCCAAAAATGCAAATTTTCAATAAAACAGAAAAGACAAAAAGGTGCAATTTTTTCAGGACATTTTTGAGTAAAGAAGGTAATTTAAGTCAAAAAAATTCATATTTTTAAGAAAGAAAAAAGACGAAAGGTGCAATTTTTTCAGGTCAAAAAAACTGAAAAAATTCAAGAAAAAAAAAAAGACAAAATAGTGCCAAGTTTTCAAAAGAAAACAGGGGAAATTTAGGTTCAAAAATGAAAATTTTCGAGACAACAAAAAAGACCAATAAGTGCAATTTTTTCAAGAGAAAAGATCGGAAATTTTTGAGTGAAATGGGAGAAAATTTAGATAAAAACTGCTAATTTAGAAGATCAAAAAAATCGGGATCCTTTTATATATTCCCCAAAAGGACTGACTTCAAGTCACCTATTTTAAAATTGCTGTAATCGCAAATATTATTGTGTTGACCGAATACATCTTTGACCGATGCATAGGCGTACACTTAATACTGTTCATTCAATACTGATCTACCTAATTTTTGGTAATAGACAAACTAAATAATCTTTTATTAAAAATGTATTTAGCTTCCTTTTAACGATGAATCTAGACCAATTCAGTTATTTTCAAATTATTGTATAATCCTTGTTTTTCCAATAACATCATTAGTAAGATTGTTTTTACTATGTTTTTTTTTAAATAGAAGTGATTATCAAAATGAGTTTTATATTTAGATGACTTTTTTATTTCTGTAAGATTTTTTCAGCGAATTTTATTTTCGGTAAGATTTTTTTTGTTGAATTTTATTTAGGTGATTTTTTTCTTGTGGCATTTTTTTGGTGTATTTTGGTGTAACCAATAAATTGCTGTTTTAGGAAAATATTTATATTTTAAAGGTACTTAAATTAAAAGAGCTTCTTAATTAATCGTGACCAGATGAACGTTTATTAGTTATAAAAGTTAATTGAAACTAAATAGCGAACTTTCATTAAAAGTAAGTAGATAAACCAATCATAAACCTTTGCGAGTGTCGTTCACGAGATAGTATTGATCGCGAGAAAGTAAAAAACAAAAGCGAAGCTTCTTGGAAATTTTTATATAAATGTATAATAGTAGAATCACTCTTTCAGATTTTTTCGATGATTTATGACTTTTTTTACCGGATTTCTCCGGTTATTTACACGAATATTTTTAAAGTAAAATATTTTTATTGATGTTTAACAAGCTTAATAGTTAGTAGATATACTACAGGCTTCCTGACCCATATATAAGGAATTCAATATGTTAGAGAGAGAGAGAGAGATAGGATGTAGGTCACGTGTCACTCTTTTTATCAATAAAAGATTACGTCTTCAAGTACTATTTTTCAGCTACCTGTAGACTAGAGCCGACGTTTGTATCTTCTCTCTCTAACACATTGATTTTTCTATACTTGGTTCAGGAAGCCTGTAGTATATCTACTATAGTTTCTAATTTTGCAATGAGCTTTTAGAACTAATTATAGTTGTTCGAAACGAGTTGGCGATCTTTGAGTTTAGGGACAAGAAGAATTCAGTTAGAAAAAAAATACAAAGAACTAAAAAAACGGAGATATAAGAAATGTAGAATCTTTTTGGTCATATTTTACAGATATTTAAAACTTTTGAACGGCTTTTATAAAATTCTTACAACGAGTCTATCCGTCTGTTTGTCTGTCTGTGATAAGATTCAATTCAGAAACAATAACAGACAAACAGACAACGACAATTGACTCAGCAATAGATATTAATCTTTGATCTATGACTTCAAGGTCAATTTGAATAGAGAAAAATTGGAAAACTATGAACAAATAATGAAAAACAGGAAAAAATTGGGAAAAATGGGAATAAATTTGGAAAAATATAGATAATAGACAAAAATAGGGAAAAACAGAAAAAAAAAGAAAAATGGAGAAAATAAGTAGTAGTTAGTGTCCCCCTTCAGATCAATCTCCCTAGAAAAGTTACTAGATATTCCCCTAGATTGGCCTGGAAGTCAAGCGAACCCGCAGCCACCTGTCCGCTTACCATGAAAACGACGAAAACCGACAAAACGTCGAAAACGACGAAAAAACGTCTAAAATGACGAAAACGTCGAATGACGTCGCAAAAACGTCGAAAAATATCGTTTTCGTCGTAACTGGACAGGTGGCTGCGGGTTCGCTTGAGTTCAAGGCCAATCTGGGGGAAATCTAGTAACTTTTCTAGGGAGATTGATCTGAAGGGGGGCATTAACTACTATAGGGAAACTTGGGGAAATATAGAGAAAAATATGGAAATATAGGAATAATAATGACAAATAGGTAAACATTGGGAATAATAAGGAAAAGTAGAGAAAAATAGAAAAAATAGTGAAAAATAAAGAAAAATAGGGAAAAATTAAATGAATAGAGAAAGTAAAGCAAAATAGGGATAAATTCCCTATTTGTCCCTATATAAAAAAATAAACAAAAACATGAAAAATAAAGCAACTAGGGAAAAATAACAAAAAATGCGAACAAATAAAGGAAAGAGTAGGAGTAACTGGAGAAAAGAGAGGAAAATAAAATAAAATTGAAAAAAATAATGAAAACTAGGAAAATCTTTAGAAAACTAGGAAAAAATAATCAAAAATGGGAAGAAACCGGAAAAAAGTTAGACAAATTCAGAAAATAGGAAAAGGCAGTGAGAAATAAAGAAAAATTGGAAAAACTAGGAACAAATAATGAAAACAGAAAAAAATCAGAAAAAATCGGGAAAAATAGGAAACAATTTGCAAAAATATAGAAAATAGACAAAAATAGGGAAAACCAGAAAAAAAGAAGAAATAGAGAAAATTGGGAAAAATATGGAAATATGGGAAAAATAATGACAAATAGAACAACGTTGGGAATACTAAGAAAAAGTAGAGAAAAATAGGAAAAATAGTGAGAAATGGACACAAATAGGGACAAATAGGGAAAAATATGAAAAAATTACCAAAAATAGGAACAAATAGTAAAAACAGAGAAAGGAGGAAAAAATGAGAACATATAGAAAAATAAGGATAAATAGAAAATAATAGAAAAAAATAGGAAATATGTATACAATCAGTCTATCCGTCTGTCTGTCTGTCTGTGATAAAATTCAACTCAGAAATAATAGATAGCGACAAACAGACAATGGTAATCGATTCAGCAATTGGTATTCTTTGATCTATAACTTCAAGGTCATTTTAAATAGAGAAAAATTGGACAAACTAGCAACAAATAAAGTAAAAGAGAAAAAATTGGGAAAAATTTGGAAAATATAGAAAATAGACAAATACATGGAAAAATAGGGAAAACCAGAAAAAAAGGAGAAATAGAGAAAATAGGAAGTAGTTAGTGTTCTCCTTCGGATCAATCTCCCTAGAAAAGTTACTAGATTTTCCCCCAGATTGGCCTGGAACTCAAGCGAATCCGCAGCCATCTGTCCGCTTACGACGAAAAAAGTCGAAAACGACGAAAATGACGAAAACGTCAAAAACGTCGAAAACGTCAAAAACGTCGAAAAATATCGTTTTCATCGGGGAAAATCTAGTAACTTTTTTAGTAACTTTTCTAGGGAGATTGATCTGAAGGGGGACACTAACTACTATATGAAAATATAGAGAAAAAATTGGAAATATAGGATAAATAATGACAAATAGATACAAATAGGAACAAATAGGGAAAAATAGAAAAAAATTCGAAAAATATGAAGAAATTGGAAGAGAAAAGAGGCAAAACAAGGGAAAAAATGAGAAAATATAAAAAAATAAAAATAAATAGTAAACAATAGAAAAAAATAGATAACATATATACAACGAATCTATCCGCCTGTCTGTCCGTCTGTGATAAAATTCAACTCAGAAATAATATATAGCGACAAACAGACAATTTCAATTGACTCAGCAATTTATATTAATCTTTGATCTATGACTTCAAGGTCATTTTAAATAGACAAAAATTGGAAAACTAGGAACAAATAATAAAAACAGGAAAAAATTGTGAAAAATATTAAGAAATTTGATAAAATATAGAAAATAGACAAAAATATGGAAAAATAGGGAAAACCAGAAAAAAAAGGAGAACTAGAGAAAATAGGGAGTAGTTAGTGTTCCCCTTCAGATCAATCTCCCTAGAAAATATTCTAGAAAAGTTACTAGATTTTCCCACAGATTAGCCTTGAACTCAAGCGAACCCGCAGCCACCTTTCCGCTTACAACGAAAAAACGTCAAAATTGTTGAAAAATATCGTTTTCGTCCGGGAAAATCTACTAACATTTCTAGTAACTTTTCTAGGGAGATTCATCTCAAGGGGGACACTAACTACTATACGGAAACTTGGCAAAATATAGAGAAAAATATGAAGATATAGGAAAAATAATGACAAATAGGACGATGTTGGGAATACCAAGAAAAAGTGGAGAAAAATAGGATAAATAGTGAAAAATAGATACAATTATGGTCCAATAGGGAAAAATAGAAAAAATTTACGAAAAATAGGAAGAGAAAAGATGCAAAATAAGGATAAATAGGAAATAATATAGAACATATATACAAGCAATCTATCCGTCTGTCTGTCTGTCTGTCTGTGATAAAATCCAACTCAGAAATAATATATAGCGACAAACAGACAATTTCAATTGACTCAGCAATTGATATTAATCTTTGATCTATGACTTCAAGGTCATTTTAAATTTTCGAAAACACGAAAAATGAAATATTTTGCCGTTTTTCACTTGTATCTTAACTAATTTTGTGTTTATATTATAATAAAATAACAAGTTTAATCACATTTTGTGTTGCTAGTGAAACATTTTATTTGTAGTAATATAAATACTATATTAATATATATTTTTTTTACAATATATGGATATATTTTATTGAACTTTATTTATTTCCGATATATAAAATATGAATATGATATGCTACTTCTATTACTTTATATTATCGTTATTTTGTTAAAATATTTTAATGGTACAATTTTTTTTTTTGAAAAACAAAGTTATATTTTTATTATTAGCTCAAACTAGAAGTAAAAAATATGTTAATTATTATTTTTAAAAAAATTAACACAACATATATCGACTAATAATCAAAAATTATTTTAATTAAGTGATACAAATAATAAAAATATAACTTCAACAAGTTTTAAAGCTGAGTTATATTTAGACACTATTCAAAAGGCATGCTAGATATATTTTTTTTTAATTTAATTTTATTAAATCTTTTGTAATATAGATATTGAGCAATTCCATAAAAGTAATTTGACGATTCATCGTGTAGAAAATAGAACACGATTCCATTAATATTGTATATAGCAATGGATCGATATTCCATTAATAATTGATTATTTTAACATTTACTTACTACATACAAATTTGAAATATTTCTTTTTAATCATAAAAATTAATTTTCATTTATTCTAATTTTAAAATAACGTTAATAATAATCCTTATACAGAGTGTTTTTTTTTAAAAGTTTCCACCCTCGATTTAGGCTTAGCCAATAATTTTTGGCAAAAATGGCGAGACACGTCGATTTTTGATTTGAGGGGGACAAAATTTTTGATAACAAACATCACTCTAACGTCATGGGCCGTCACCCCTCGCCCCTCAACTTTAAAATTTAAATAGGGAACGTACCATGTGCGGTACAGCAGGGAAAAGTTAATTCAATGCAGAATTCAAATTACTAAGTTTAATTTTTTTACTACCTCCCTGAACAGAAATACAGGGTGGTTTTTCCTACCCTCACTTTACTCTCGCACTATAATTTTTGAGAAAAATAGTGAGACACGTCGATTTTTGATTTAAAGGAAACGAAATTTTTGACAAAATTTGTCGCTCTACCTTAACCCCCTTCACCCCCACCCTATAACATGAAAATTTGAATGGGCGATACACCATGTGTGGCACATCAGAGGAAAGGTAATTCAATGCAGAATTCAAATCATACCCTTTGTCCACTGCTAGGACAAAAAAACATTACATAATTTGTATCAATAATGTTATCAGTTTATTGTTAGGTATTTAAAAGAAGGTAAAAATAAAAAAAATTTCAGCAATTGCTCAAAATGTTGTCCATCGTGTGCTAAACAAAAGTCAAGTCTGTCTTGGAATTCTTGTCTAACATTTTGAAAAATTTCCCTAGTAATGGATTTACATTCTCTTACAATTCGTACCCGAAGGTCATCAATAGATGTAGGGTTAGTTTTGTAAATTACTGACTTTAGGTGACCCCAAAGTCAGAAATCGCAAGGAGTCAAATCTGGAGATCTCGCAGGCCATTCTATTGCTCCTCTTCTACCGATCCAACGTTGTGGGAAATTGTCATCTAGCCATTGTCTGGCTGGTAAATAATAATGAGGACCAGCCCCATCTTGTTGAAAATATAATAGATTTTCATCTAGAGCAGGATTTCTTCCTTCATCTACCTGATTTTCAAGCTCGTGAGTAATTAGCGGGTCAATGGTCATTTCTAGGATTTCTAGGTATTTTTGACCAGTTAAATTCCCATCTACGAATAATGGCCCAATAATTTTATCGCCCAGTATGCCAGCCCAAACATTAAGTTTTTGAACTTGTTGAGTATGCCCTTCAACAAAAACATGAGGGATGTTGTCATTCCAGTAACGACAATTATGTTTATTCACAAACCCGTTAAGAAAAAATGTGCACTCATCCGAAAAACAAATATTTTGAACTATACGGGGTGTGTTATCAATCAATGCGAGCATTTCCTCACAAAATTGAACTCTTCTATCCGGATCATCTTCATGAAGTTGCTGATGGATTTGCATCTTGAAAGGTCGATATTTATTATACTTGTCGAACTGATGAAACTGAAAGTCCAGTATTAAAGGCTACTTTGCGAAGAGAAGATGCTGGTTCCATTGAAAAATTTCCCAGAACTTCGACTTCTGTTACTTTGTCCAATACCCTAACTGCCGTCGTTTTTTTATTTACTACAGATCCAGTTTCCTCAAACTTCATAACAAGTTTTCTAATGTAAGTATGACTTACTTGCAAACCAGGATGTTCTTCATTAAAAAGAGTAGCAGCTCTTCTCCAACATCTGTTCGCGGAGCCGTAAATGAAAATCATTTCAATTCTCTGTGCTCTAGTGTAGATCATTTTCAATGTTTATTTGATAAATAATTTTAAACAAGTGAGTTTATACGTTGGTTTTTGCCAAAGGTACTCTTATTTTTGTAGAAACAAAAAGTGAATTGCTGATAATTCAGAAAAATAAACGAACAAGTTCCTAAAAAGTACGTTAATAGTGCCGACTATCAAAAAATTTAAAAATCCATACATTCAGAATTGTAAGAGAACTTCAATAAATTAATTCATAGGGAAATTTTTCAAAATGTTAAACAAGAATTCCAAGACAGACTTGACTTCTGTTTAGCACACGATGGACAACATTTTGAGCAATTGTTTTGTTAAAAATTTCGTTTCCTTTAAATCAAAAGTCGACGTGTCTCACTATTTTTCTCAAAAATTATTGTGCGAGAGTAAAGTGAGGGTAGGAAAAAACAACAGGATGTTTTTCTGTTCAGGGGGGTAGTAAAAAAATTAAACTTAGTGATTTAAATTCTGCATTGAATTACCTTTTCCCTGATGTGCCACACATGGTATGTTCCCTATTTAAATTTTAAAGTTGTGGGGCGAGGGGTGAAGGTGGTTGACGTTAGAGTGATGTTTGTTATCAAAAATTTTGTCCCCCTCAAATCAAAAATCGACGTGACTCGCCATTTTTGCCAAAAATTATTGGGTAAGCCTAAATCGGGTGTAGAAACTTTTAAAAAAAACACCCTGTATTTCACCTAACAATAAATAGAGCTTAGGCGAGAGGAAGAAGTGGCTGGACAAGGCAGCTTACTGATATCTGATGGCACAAATATAAAATTATAATTCTTATTATGACCTGCTTTTATAACATTTTAAGTATTTTTATAATTAAAAAAGAAGATGGTTTTTTTTTTGAAAACTATGTCAAATATTTTATTTAGATATAATTCGACTTGAAAAACGTTTTTATTTGTAATAAAGTGACTTTACGATTATTACAACATTAAAAATACATTGCAAACTTTATTAAGGAACTAAAGTTTTATGAATTGTGGGATATATTCATGTCTATTATAGATTTAATATTATTTTCAATGCGTACTTAAATCAGATCATGACTTTTTAATACCGAAATACTTTCATTATAGAATAATATGATTATTGATAAATTATCTTTTAAGTATGATTTTTAATTTTAAAATAATAGTAATATTAATACCTATAGGATAAAATACATCCCGTATAAATTAAAATTGACCATTTATATTTACTTGTACATTTTTTAAATCATATTTTTATCTTACACATATTTTAATAGTCTAAACATTAGCTAAAAAAAAATTTAAAAAAATTCTAGTTCTATAATCAAAAATTAGTACACATATATTTTATACAGTGTGATTCAAAATAAAATTTCTATTAAACAACTTACATGTTGGTCACTTTTTAATAAAAATATTTACAAATTCATTGTTAGAATTGGTTTCGCAAATATTTGACAATTTTTTTAACGCGGCTTGCGGTAAGATTTATCAATCAGAAATTGTAACGTAACGAAAAATAGAGATGTTGAAAAAGTAACTATTCGTTCTTTAATAACGATTATTAATTTCAAATGTGAATAATTAGTTGAATTACTATAGTTATTTTTGTATGGTCGGTAAAAAAATCAGCACATGACTTCTCGCTTTATTTGAATTAAAAATTAACACGTTAAAAGTATGAAAAAAATTGATTTTTAGTAAATCTGGCAACAATGGCAAAAGTTTTTTAAAACGAAAATAAACTATAGTGTATAAAAAATATATGTGTAAAACTTTATTGCCATTTTGTTTAGTAATTACGTCATCACTTAGAGCAACTAGAGCAAAAATAAAAACATTTAGTGAAAAATAAAGTAAAATAGAGAAGAATTAAATGAATAGAGAAAATAAAGCAAAATAGGGAATAATAGAAAAAAATAAACAAAAATTTGGAAAAATAGTGGAAAAATAGGAAAAAATAATAAAAAAAAGGAAGAAACCGGAAAAATTGAGAAAAATACAGAAATAAGAAGAAACAGTGAAAAATAGAGAAAATTTTTAAAAACTAGGAGCAAATATTAACAAATAATAAAGAAAAAATTAGGAAATAATAATGAAAAAATCAGTAATAATAAATAAAAAATCAGAAGAAATTGGGAAAAATACGGAAAATAGGTAAAAATATGGAAAACCAGAAATAAAGAAAAAATAGGGAAACTTTGGAAAATATAGGGAAAAATATTGAAATATATGAAAAATAATAACAAATAGGGAAACGTTGGGAATAATAAGAAAAAGTAGAAAGAAACATTAAAAATAGTGAAAAATAAAGTAATATGGGGAAAAATTAAATGAATAGAGAAAAAATAGCAAAATATTGACAAATTCCCCATTTGTTCCGATAAAGAAAAATAAACAAAAATATGGAAAAATAAAGCAAATAGGGAAAAATAGGAAAAATTAATAAAAAACAGGGAAAAATAAATAAATATGAAAAAATGCAAAAAAAATAGAGGGAATAAAAGAAAGACTAGGAAAATAGGAAAAAACGGAAAAAAAAGTAAAATTGAAAAAAGATAATGAAAAATAGGAAAAAATTTTAAAAAACTAAAAAAAAATAATCAAAATGGACCTTTAATGAATAAATATTATTTAAACTTATTAAATATAAAAATTAAAAATTGAAAAAAATCAGGCATCTACTGTATAGATTTATTAACAATAACCCGCAGTCAAAAAAATTTTATCGCGATTTTTTTATTAATTATGCATTAATTAATTAACAATTTTTTCCTTTTTGAGCATGAACATTTTAAGTGCGTTAATTGTGAAATAAGAAATCTGAATTTTTTTCCTTTTTTGGACCTATTTTGAAAGGTATCAGCAGAGATTCCAGTTGAAAAAATAAAAAAAAATTGTTATTAACAATTTACTTACGTTAAAAATTAAATAGCTTGATTTAATCATTGAAAAAATTTTTTTTTTGATATTACTATTGATTCGTTTTTTATGATCAGAAGTCACAAAAAAATGATTTTTAAAATCTTTTATTTCTTATTATTTACAGAAATTGTTATAAACAAATGCGTTGCTTATAAGATAATTTAAAATTTCTTTTTTGGAAACATAATTTTTGATTAAAATTATGATTTTTAAAAAAAAAAAAATTTTATAGCTTAAAACCGTATTTGTTTTTTTCTATCACCTGTAAATATTATTTAGTAACCAGTTTTTGAATCATAATTTATCTTGTTCGTTGATAACTAAAAAAAATTGTTTTTATTTAAATTTTCAATGTTTATTTAATAAAAAATTTATTATAAACAATTAACTTTTTTCTATATATTTTTTTTCTTTTTCTGTTTAATCAAACAAAAAAATTGTTAATTAAAAAATACGTTTGTAAGTAATAAAACAATTTTTTAAGGTACGATTTTTTTTTAATCATAATTTTAAATTATCTTATAAACAACATACTTATTTATAACAATTTTATAAACAATAGAAAATAAAAATTTTTAAAAATCATTCTCATGTGACTTTTAATCATAAAAAACGGATCATTAGTGATATGAAAAAATATTTTTTTATCAATAATTAATCAGGATTTTTAATTTTTAACCTAAGTAAATTGTTAATAACAAAGTGAAAAATATCAATTTTTAAATTTTTCCAACAAGAATCTCTTCTGCGATTTTTCAAAAATTGCTCCAAAAATGGAAAAGAAAATCAGATTTGTTATTTAACAATAATCGCACTTGCAATGTTCATGTTCAAGTAGGAAAAAATTGTTAATTAACTAATTCATAATTAATAAAAAAATCGCGATAAAAATTTTTTGACAGCGGTTTATTGTTCATAAATGTATCCAGTAGATGCCTGAATTTTTTCAATTTTTAATTACTTTCCCGGACCCATCAAAGGGAAAGTAAGGTGAACGAGCAAAAAAAAATCGAGATATCGATGGAAATATCCATTTTGAGGTCCCCCAAGAAGATTGAAACCATTTCCAACGCATGGTCTGTCTGTGTGTCTGTGTCTGTGTGTAATCTTCCACGATAACTGCCGAACCGTTTGACCAATCAAGCTGAAATTTGGTATGGAGGGTCGGTGTGTGCCTAGAATGCGACCATTACTTTTTTTAAATTTTAAGGAAAAACAATACACTTTAGTGCAAAATGTTGTCGTACAATGTTTTAGAGCATAAAATTCCCTATAACTTTTGTTTGAAACCATTTTGAGAATTTCCAATAGTTGCGCCACTAGAGGGCGCGTAAAAAATGTGCATGTAGGTTTTCTCTAATTTTGTTGATTTTGAGGATAAATAATACACTTTCATGCAAAATGTTGTAATACAAAGTTTTAGAGCATAAAATTCTCTACAACTTTTGTCTTAAGCTTTTTCCAGAATTTCCAATAGTTGCGCCACTAGAGGGCGCGTAAATATGTGCATGTATGTTTTCTATAGTTTTTACTTGATTTTGAGGACAAAAAATGCATTTAAGTGCAAAATTTTCTTGTACAAAGTTGTAAAGCATAAAATTTTCTGTAACTTTTATATTTGACCTTTTATCAAATTCCTCAAAGTTTCGCCGCTAGATGGCGAGAAAAATGCACGTATAGAATTTCCAATTTTTTTAAATTGGAGGTAAATTATGCTCTTTATTGCAAAATCTTTCAGTGTAAAGTTGTAAAGCACAAAATTCCCTACAACTATTGTATGAAAAATTTTCCCAAATTCCCAATAGTTTTCACACATGATTTTAGGAGATCCTAATTGTGCAGTGTGGCATATAACGTGCGCATGCGCAGCTTTTGTCATTATCAACATTGAAATATCAATTCGGTAGACGTATTCATCATCGGCTCGCTATTTTTAATATGTTCCATAAATTAATGTAATGCTTAGTATTTTGTAATTAAAATAATAATAATAAATAACATATTCTCTACGGTCGAGCCGGGAAAGTTCTGGGGTGACACAGCCGATTTTTTTTATATTTAATAAGTTTAAATTATTTATTCATTAAACGTTCAAAGTTTTCGGTCGTATTTTCAACACTTTGAGAAAATTATAAATATTGGTCCTACAGTTCCGGGAGGTACAGTTTATTTTTGGTAAATTTCTTCCTCTTTTTGAATCCTTTTTCAAAATTGAAAAATATCAAATAATTTTTGAGATATTTGCAAAAAACATATCCTTCATATTTATGGAAGTGGAGAAAAAAGTTTGACCCAAAAAGCACTTATTGACCAGACTAAAAATATGTGGCGCTGGTTGTAAATTAAAATTTTTATTGGTAGAAAACTTAATTATTTATTTTATTTTATATTATTTTTTTTTATCATAACATCACTCATACATTATGCTTTTTTTATACTACTGATGGATTTAAAAATTTAATGTATTATGACATAATAGACTTTTTATAACCTCATTTTGAATCACCCTGTACGAAAATAAACATTAAAATAGTTCGAATAGTTCATGAAAAGTACAAAAATAGATAGCTAAGAAAAAATATTCTTATCACAATAATATTAAACATCAGAACTTTTCAATCCTTCCAACAGAGGCGCCGTTATCCTACTCTCATCCATATTAATAAAAATCGGCGATCCCCTATCCTCCTCCGGAATCGAACACCTCCTATCAATACCAACACAACTTACGTCTAAACTATGCGAACTCCTTTCACGTTTTAAACTTTGTCTACTCGGCTGCTCAAAACTCCTCGAACTCTTAGGAATAGTGCCCGTATAGGGCAAATCCGGCAACGGTGGTAACTGAATCGGCAACTCCATCGATTCCATGGGAGTTTCGAAACTGATCGTCGGATGGAAGCTGCATGAAGGTTTGTCAAGTTGGAGTTTCGGATGTGGGTGTTCGAAGCTGATGAAATTTCGGTGACGCCACTGAGGACGTTCGGAGAAGCAAGAGACGCGTCTGGAACGCGGTTGTTGAATATAGGGACGTTCGATGTTGATTGAAGGACGGTGACGGGAATAATATGGACGATCGATGGTTATCAAAGATGGGCGACGATCTTTATTTAAAATTGGAATTATTGAACCTGGAAAAAAAAACTTCCCGTAAAAATATCTATATTGTGCTAAACTACTAGATAAAAAAAGTGCAATAGATATATACCTTTTCTATTACCTTTAAGTGATGCAGTTGGACTATGTTCGTTGACGATCAAATGTTGAATGTCTATGGCGGATTTGACACGTCTCGGAGGTGGATTCAACATGGCCACCGTAGAACTGCCGACGAAAACCGAATTTTGTCGAGGTCTTCGGATTATGGGCGAAGGAAGAACCGACAGAGGATCGGTCAATGCGTTTACATTATATTTTGAAAATGACATTCTTGCCTGTAAATAAAAAAATTAAATAATTAGTTATTGCGTTCATTTTTTCTTTATAATTTATTGCCTTAACATCAAGGAAAAATATACAAGTGGGGATAAGATATTATTGAAAAATTAAATGAACTGTGAACAATTAAGGCATATTGTGAACATAAACTTAAAAATTATCACAAACATAATTACAATTATAGTATTTATGAACAAGTAGATGGGATGAAAAAATCGATGGACAAATATAAAGTAATTTAAAATTTTTTTAACTTTATACATTGTGAACAAAAAAATATGATGTAGTAACTGATTTATTATGAATCGAAATTATTATTATGAATGCAAAAGTAAATTAAAAAATTATGAGATACAAAAGAATTGTCTAAAAAAATATGAACAAAGAAAAAGTAAAGAACTCCGTACAGAGTATTAAGAAATTGGAAGTTAATATAAAAATAAAAAATAAGTAAATAAATCTAATATAGAAAATAAGTGATAATGGTAAAAAAAAACGTTTAGTACTCTTATACAGGATGTTTGATTTATATTTTAAGCTTCAAATATCGATATAAATACACCAACTCGTACAGTTAAAAAAATGTTTAAAAAATCATTATAGTTTGTTGATCTTTATTTAAACCATATAATGAAATATACAGGGTAGCTCATTATATATGCATCGTATCGGTTTTTATATGGAAAACGTTTTTATGTGTAAAACAAGTTCACTTTTAAATTATTTTGATTTATTACAATTTGCCTTAATAAAAAGATCTGCATCGACGTTATGTTATTTTTAATGGAACACTCTGTATTTTTTTTTTCATTTTTATGTTCGGTTAAACGACATAAAATCGAGAGAAATCAAAATAAATCGATAAAAATCGAAAATACCAGAATAATAAGAAGAATGAGAAAACAGTGTGAAAAAACCTAAAAGAATTTAAAAAAAAATCAAAAAATGATAAAAAAATATTAAAAAACAACAAAAAAATATCAAAAAATAACAGAAAAAAATCAGAAAAGTGTGAAAACAAAAAACTAAAAACCGAAAAATCAAAAAAAAAATCAGAGGAATAAGAAAAAATGGTAAACATTTAAAATAAAAGAAAGAATGAGAAAAAATTGGAAAAAACAAGATAAAAATAAAAAAACTTTAGAAAAAATTGCAAGAAAAATCAGAAAATAACAAAAAATATTGGGAAAAAATTAAAAAATAAAATTTAAAAAAAGAAAAACCAAAAAAATTGTAAAAAAGACAAAAAAAACAGCTAAAAATTGCAAAAAAAAACGAAAATATCGCAATAAATCGTAAAAAAAAAGCTCAAAAAAGTCTAAAATAACCGCAACAAAATCCCAAAAAAAAGTCAATTAATTACAAATGAATAAGAAAAAGTGAAAAAAAATTAGAAAACGAAAGAAGA
Organism: Neocrepidodera transversa; assembly: GCA_963243735.1. Classification (NCBI taxonomy): domain Eukaryota; kingdom Metazoa; phylum Arthropoda; class Insecta; order Coleoptera; family Chrysomelidae; genus Neocrepidodera; species Neocrepidodera transversa. The sequence goes on along the minus strand of OY725355.1, from coordinate 1,438,397 downwards.
AAAAATAAAAAAAATCAGGAAAAAAAAAACGGAAAAAAAACAAAACATCAAAAAAAAAACGAGAAAAATCGAAAAAAAATTGCAATATTCTAAAATTGGTAGGTATATATTTAAAAGTCCACCGATAGAATCCAGGATCGGTTTTAAAAATGGCACTACACACAAATAAGAAAAATGAGAGAACAAAAAACGAAAAATCGAACAATCGAAAAAAAAACAGGAGAATAAGAAAAAAAATTAGAAATCAAAAAAAGAACAATGAGAAAAAAAATGAAGAAATAATCAGAAATAATCAGAAATAATCAGAAATAATCAGAAATAATCAGAAATAATCAGAAATAATCAGAAATAATCAGAAATAATCAGAAATAATCAGAAATAATCAGAAATAATCAGAAATAATCAGAAATAATCAGAAATAATCAGAAATAATCAGAAATAATCAGAAATAATCAGAAATAATCAGAAATAATCAGAAATAATCAGAAATAATCAGAAATAATCAGAAATAATCAGAAATAATCAGAAATAATCAGAAATAATCAGAAATAATCAGAAAAATTCTAAGAAAATCGCAACAAAATCCCAAAAAAAAAATGGCAAAATATCGCAAATAATCACAAAAAGTCAGATGAATAAGAAAAAAAAAATTAGAAAACAAAAGAAAGAATTAGAAAAAAAAACATAACAATGAGAAAAATATGAAGAATTGTTTGAGAAAAATAAGAAAAAATCAGAAAAAATAAATAAAAAATCCCAAAAAAAATCGGAATAACAAGAAAAAAAATAAAAAACTTTGGAGCAAATAGAAAAAAATTAGAAAATAACAGAAAATATTGGAAACAAATTAAAGCATAAAATTGTAAAAACGAAAAATTTAAAAAGACGAAAAAACCGCTAAAAATTGCAAAAACAAAAACAAAAATTAGTTGCAAAAAACGAAAGAAATAGAAAAATTCTAAGACAACCGCAACGAAATCCCACAAAAAAAATGGCAAAAAATCGCAAATAATCACAAAAATTGAGAAAAAAATAAAAAAAAATCGGGGAAATTAAACTAAAACATAACGAAAAATCAGAAAAAAACGATAAAAACCGAAAAAAATATTGCAATATTAGAAAATTAGTAGGTATATATTTAAAAGTACGCCAATGGAATCCAGGATCGGTTTTAAAAATAGCACTGTAAACGAATAATTCTTGAAGGTGACTAAACAAAGTTTGGTCGTTACAAAGTCTCGTTACATTTTGTAAAATTAATGTATAATTAGGATAAACACGCTTGTCCTTTAAGTACCTACTTTAATGTTAAATAGAGATAATGGTGAGGGGAAATACACAAACAATTTATTTTTATGTCTTCAATGATGGGTTAAACGTAAATATTTTGATACGTTTCCAAAATTTTAAGCTAATATACATGAAGCTTCTACGTCAAGTTTATTTTATACCGGATTATTTTATTTTAACCAATTATGAAATGTATTCACATTTTGGCATCTACAAATAAATGATTTATGACATTGAATCACCACGTATCGGTAACAGTAATAGTAAATTCTATGGTTATGAACTAACACGTTTAGACAAACAATGTGAAGATAAGTGGCGAAATATTTTTGGTTTTTTTTATACTACATTTGATTCGGATCTTTTGAAAATCTGTTTTAGTTTTTTCTGAAAAAAATCATGAAAAAACCAAAAATGTTTGAGAATTTTTTTCAAAAAATGAGGGGGTAATCCCACCCAACTTTCCGAACACTCCTAGTAAATTAATTGATTAATCGATTATTTTAGTTTTTCTGCATCAAAATACATTAATTAATAAATAAAAAAAAATATTTTTACAATTTTAAATTCGAATAAACTAAAATATATTGTAAATTTTAGACTTTTATCTTTAATATTTTTAAAATTGTTTAAAATCTTTTTGATCCGGTTTTTTAAAAATTCCACAATTTTTTAATAACATTTTGAGAGTGTCTAGAGGTCCGTCTATATATAAGAAAAGATAAAAAAATAAAACAAGAATCTAGAGAGTCAAAGTAATTAACTAGTGTATTTTAATTTATTTTATTAAAAGAAATCTTTATCTAAATCTAACCTGTGTATATTAATTTATTTTATTAAAAGAAGTCTTGACTATCTAAATTTAACCTGTGTATTTAAATAAAAAGAAATAACTATCATTTATTTCGTAAAAAAAAGATATCCTCAGGAATCGCACATACGCTAGCATTAGGTTTTAGGTTTTCACTGGGTTCGACTAAACGGACCTCTAGACACTCTCGATAATTTATTAATGATGATTTTTTCATAATTAATTTTCACATTGTATATCATAAATGAATGATATTCTTAATTATATTTATTAAATTTGAATTGTTTAAAGATGGCATAGGTCGATTAGAATTGTTAATTAGATTTTATGTGGTCTTATTATTTTTAATTATCTATTCGCATTTAAGAAATCATTAATTGACCCTTTTAATTTAATTTGCGAGATCTGGTATGTAGGTCAATGTAGTCTTCAACGAATTAAGTGGATTATTGAGAGAATTTTAGAAGTAGTAAACAATCACTTATATTTATATTTACATATATTTTCGTATATAAAATTCGTAATTAAATAATTTTTATGTTAACCCTTTACTGTGATGTGTTGGCAATTTTGAATATTTTGTTATTTATTTATAAATTTTTACATATTTTACAATTTTTTTACAAGTTCTTGACATTTTTGAAATATTTAAAATTCATGAAATTTTTAAACTTTTCGGATTTTTTGATGTTTTTGCAAATTTTAGAAAATTTCTGATAATTTTTTTGGTGATTTTGGATATGTTTTTGAATTTTTCGATATAGTTTGATGTTCTTAACTTTTTGAACATTTTTTTAAAATGTTTTTAGACATTTTTGATATATTTTAAATGTTTGTTGATATAATTTTGAAAATTTATTAAAATTCAGTCTTTTATTAAATTTTTGATTTTTTTTTGAAATGTTTGATAACATTTAAAATTTTTGTATTTCTTAAAATTTTTAAAATTTCCAAAATTCTTGGAAATTTTAGTTTGATGTTCTTGACTTTTTTAACAATTTTTTTTTCGAGTTTTTTGAATGTTTTTTTAATATTTTTGATATATGTTTGTTGATATATTTTCGAAAATTTATTAAAATTCAGTTTTTTATTAAATTTTTGATTTTTTTTTGAAATGTTTGATAACATTTAAAAGTTTTGTATATCTTAAAATTTTTAAATTTTCCAAAATTCTCGGAATATTTAAATTATTAAAATTCTAGGAATTTTTAAAATTTGACATTAATATATTTTAAATTTCCGTTATATTATCAAAAATTTTAAATTTCTAGACATTTTTATTTACTTATTTTTAAATTTTTGAAATTTTCGATACAGTTTGATGTTCCTGATTTTTTTAACATTTTTTTCGAGTTTTTTAAATGTTTTTTGAAATTTTTCATATATTTTAAATGTTTGTTGATATATTTTCGAATATTTATTAAAATTCAATCTTTTATTAAATTTTTGATTTTTTTTTTGGAATATTTGACAACATTTAAAATTTTTCTATTTCTTAAAATTTTTAAAATTTCCAAAATTCTTGGAATTTTTAAATTATTAAAATTCTCAGAATCTTTAAAATTTGACATTAATATATTTTAAACTTTCTGTTATATTATCAAAATGTTTGAATTTCTAAATATTTTTATTTATCTATTTTTAAAATTGTTGAAATTTTCGAATTTTTTCATATTTTTGAAATTTTCGAAATTTTAAATTTCTTAATATTGAGTTTTTTTTTGTAATTTTTAAAAATTATTAGAAAACTAAAATCAACACAAAATTTCACTCGCAGTTAAAGGGTTAATTTAAAGACGGTTATACAGAGTGTATAAATTATCTCCCCACGAAATTAATAAAGATTTATGTCGCATTGCGAAAAAATTAGTTTTACTTGCTTCGAAAATTCCTAAAACTAGAAATTAGTTTCATTATATTTAAATGATCAAAAGTTTTTGTTATTTTTAAGTGAAGGCATAATAGTCTAAGCCAATCCGAGTACAAGTATGGGGAATTCAAAATATTAGAGAGAGAGAGAGAAAGGATTTAGAGATCCAATGTGTCAGAGTGAGAGTACTATACCGATATATTTCCTCAAAATTTGTCTACATCAAAGTCACACGTCACTCTTTTAGCAGATTATAATTTTCACTTGATTAAAATACTTTTAATTCATAGAAAAAATTTTAAATAAATTGGTTTCTATTTATTTAATGAAATTTTCTTTATAAAGTAAATTTAAATAAAAATAAAATAAATGTACTAAAAGGCGAGTGGATTAGTGTAACATAATTTTAAAAAGGTTTACTTGAAGTTTAAATTTAATGTAAGTACAAAATTTAACGGAGCGTGAGAGCTTGGAAATGTTCTACTCTTCTATGATCTAATTAAAAAACACATTAACCATTAAATTTCACAGAAGCTTAACTATTTTATAATAAAATCGTAATAAAGAATATATACAGTGTGTTTATATTTATAATATTAGCGGCAAAGTCCTGACTGATTAACTGACTGACTGAAAAGACTGAAAAATAGGAATAAGAAATGAAAATACAGAAAAATAAGAAAAAGTAGCAAAAAAAGAAAAATATAGGGGAAATAGGCAAAAACAGAAAAAATAGAGAAAAGCAGGAAAAATAGATAAAGATGGGGGAATAGGAAAAGTTGGAAGATTAGGGTAAGATAGGGAAAAAATGGGGCAAAATGAAAAAAAAAACAGGCAAAATAGGGTAAAACAGGAAAAGTAGTTAAGAGTAGGAAAATTACGACAAAATACGAAAAAATAGGCAAAATAACGCAAAATAGAGAAAAAAGCGGAAAATCAAAAAAAATAATGAAGAAATAGAGAAAAATATAAAAACTAGTAAAAATGAGGCAAAATGAGGAAAATAGTAAAAAGTAGGAGACAATATGGAAAAATAGTGAAAAGTAAGTTAATTAGAGGAAAAATTGTCAAAAATAGGGACAAACTTGAAAAAATAGAGTAAATAAGGGTAAAATGGGAAAAATAAGAAAAATAGAAAAAAGGCGAGAAATGGAAAAATAGAAAAACTAGAAAAAATAGGAAAAAAATAGAAAAAATCGAAAAAAAATAGGGAAAAAACATATAAACATGGTGGGAAATAGGGAAAACATGGGAAAAGTTGTAAAATTAGGTTAAAATATGACAAAATAGGACAAAAGTGAGAAAAATAGGGCGAAAGGAAAACGGGAAAAAATAGCGCAAAATAAGTAATGGGAAAAATAGGGAAAAGTGTGGGAACAAATGGGAGAAATGGGAACAAATGTGTCAAAATAGTGAAAAATAGGAAAATATAGAGCAAATAGGGTAAAATGGGGACATTTTGGAAAAAAATAGGGAACAATAAGGAGGAACTTAGAAAAAAAATAAACATAAAAGAAAAATGAGAAAAAAATGAAAAAAAAAATAAATAAAAAATCAAGTAAATAATCTTCGTTCAAAGAGAATAATAGAATAATTATTTGGTCGTGGATTGTAATTTTAGGTTTATATTAATGTAAGGAGATCGGCCCTGTCTGATGGAGTGTACACGGAATCTTGATGAATCATCGCTCAAGAAACATGAAACGCCGATCGCGAAAAAATACGGGAACTACCAAAATGGGTATAAATAGACCGAAAAGGACCAGCAATAGTTAAATTTTTAATGTTGTGTTAGATAAATTAATATAATTTAATTTTAATAAACTGTTGATTAAAACGAACAGTATTGGGTCATCCATAAAATACGTCACTCAGAATTTTACCTTCTTGGACCTCTCCCTACCCCATCGTCAAGCTAAGTTACTTTCATCAACCCCCTAACAAATATTACGTCACAAAAGCTAGCCCGACCCCTATAAACGATTGTGATTAAAAATAGCATACATTGTTTTTTAAAGAATAATAATAAACTCCTAGTCATAACACATAAAATTTATTTGAAATTAATTGAACAAATGGGCATGGGCATGATGTTTCGGACAAACAATGGCCATCATCAGGCCTACAATGCAAAATATAAAACTTGTTGTATTGTATTCTATTTTATTTATTTATTTATTTAATTTTTTTGGCGAACAGCCAATCTTTTCCTTTTATCATTTTAATGTTTGATTTTGGAAATTGTGTTTTAGAATCTTAACTGTCAGTGTCATCGATTCTAAAAGTTTCGATGATATTGCACAGATGATTTTCGTGGTGTTTTCGCCGCTTAGAAGGCGAGAAAAACAAAAAAAGATTTATCAATTTCCTAGGAAAAAAGGCTATAAACAAATATTCTTTGTAAACAAGCAATTATTTTGATATACAGAGTTTTTCAAAAGTCTGGAAACGGTCCTGGAATTCAAAAACTACTAAAGATAAATTGTTCAAATTCTGTTTTTTTCACATTTTTAATTAAAATTCAAAAATATTCATTTGTTTTTGCTATAGGTGGCCATCTTGAATTTTTTTAAAAGCTAATATGATGATTTTTGTAGCATTATTGTTATTAATTTTTAAGTTATTTAATGAAATCTGTTCAAGTCCCAAAAATATTGAAAATTCTGGAAGCGGTCCTGTAATTCAAAAACATTACAGGTAAAATTGAATGGCCTGCCCGTTCTCCAGATTTATCTTTCTCTGGAGTTTTTTTGTGGGGATATTTAAAGAGCCGAGTTTACGTTAATCGTCCAAATAATATTGTAAAATACTCTGAGGAATTTTAAGGATCGTCTTTATGTTTATATGAATTTATATGGAATTATATGGAATTTCGAACATATTTAATTTGTAAAAGTCTAATAAACCTAATTTTACATTTAAGTAGTACAATTTAGAAGAATTCAAGATGACCGCCTATAACAAAAACAATATGAATGTTTTTAAACATAATATAAATAAATCCCGAATTTGGACAATTTATTTTTAATATTTTTTTAATTCCAGGACCATTTCAAGACTTTTAAAAGACCCTGTATACATCAGTTTTTAATATTTATTATAAGTTCGTTAAAAAATAAAATCATTTTAAAAAGAATCGTTATAATATTAAAACACGTACAACTACTATAACTGATATTGTACTTTTGGTATCAAACATAAAAAATCAAGGTTTAATTTAATTGGATTATTTCTCTAAATCCTTCACTTTTATTCCGGTATAGTTTATATTTTAAATTGGAAGAATACGCCGCGCCATGTACGTTAATACAAAAAAAATAATTGGGCCTTTTCGCCCTTAGCTGAGATTATCTGAAATTTGCATATACATTGTAACTTTAGCAGTATTTTGAAAGAGTCCTTAAAATAAATAATTTGGTTTCATCCTTTTCATACTGAACATAATTTTTGGTAAAATATAAAACCTTGTATATATTGAATAAAATATAATGAATAAATAAAATAAACATCCCTTAACCTCAAGATGAAACATGAGACAGTTTTTATTCTGACAGCACTCTTTTTAAATAAAAAAGCATTACGCTTTATAAGATAAACATGTATAAATGAGCTGTTTAATATTTTAATGGAATAAACAATATGCCGGTGTGTTATTACTTTAATTCCGAAATATAGAGTAAAGAGACACTAAGAATAAATCCACAGATGTAAATTTTAAAATATTTAATTTTGTTTTCGAAAATTTTACGTTACCAAAATAAAATTATAGATATGTAAGAAAACAAAAATTTTGGGGATTCCGTCAGGTCAAAGGGCCGAATTAAGTAAAACTCTTTTCTACGCCAACGTTTCGGAAATTTATTGTTTCCATTATCAAGGCTATAATGTGAACAAGAAAAATGATTTTTATTAAATGTCATCATTATAAAACTATGTAAAATACTTACAGTAAAAAGTGAGTTTAAAATAAATAAAAAAGCTAACATGTTAAAAGAATCGTAAAATTTTTAAAACTTTTTAAAAAACACAATTTGCTTGTTTACTTATATATATATATGTATATATATATATATATATATATATATATATATATATATATATATATATATATATATATATATTTTTCAATTGAATGATTAAAAATTATTATTTTAATTTTCGTTATATATTATAATGATACGATCTTTATCATTATAAATTTTTACAAATAAACTGATAAATAATATAATAATGAAATTTGATTTGCCTGCTAAATTCGTCTTCTCATTTTTCTTATTTTACACCTTCGTCTATGATAATTTTGAAATTTACTTTCTTTAACTTCTTAATTTATTTATCTATCTTCTTACTTGATGCTGCTCTTTTTTATAACCATAATACATCATTCAGTCTTTTTTTAATGATAACTGGATTTTTTTCATTAATTATTATTTATTAAAAAATCTATTAAATTGTGATTTAAACAATCGTTATATATCCTTTTATATTTTAAATTGTTGTTCTCTTATTTTTATTGTTATTAATTTTTTGTGTGAGAAAAACTATTTGTTTGATGAGTTTAATAAATGTTCTTACATCACCGTTGCAAATAAAACCAATAAATTTGGACTAATTAAATTTATAAAACATAATTAATTATTTTATAAAAGAATTTTCCTTAAAAAAAAGGTGAATGCACCCATTATAATTTAAAAAAAAATTATAATAATTAATTTTTTTATAAGCGAATTAATTATTTTATGAGAAAATTATTCTTCAATCGCGTATTTAAAAAAATGGTGAATGCTTCAATTGTATGTAGTGTAATATAAAATTGTATATTTCTCTTAAACCGTTAATTTTAACGGGTTGTCACAAAAATATATTTTTCTAAGAAACGTATTTTTAGGTTTAAATTATAATATTTAAAAAAATTATTAATAATTAATTATTTTATAAGAGAATTAATTATTTTATGAGAAAATTTTCCTTCAATCGCGTATTTAAAAAAATGGTGAATGCTTCAATTGTATGTAGTGTAATATAAAATTGTATATTTCTCTTAAACCGTTAATTTTAACGGGTTGTCACAAAAATATATTTTTCTAAGAAACGTATTTTTAGGTTTAAATTATAATATTTAAAAAAATTATTAATAATTAATTATTTTATAAGAGAATTAATTATTTTATGAGAAAATTATTCTTCAATCGCGTATTTAAAAAAATGGTGAATGCATCCATTGTATGTAGTGTAATATAAAATTTTATATTTCTCTTAAATCGTTAATTTTAACGGATTGTCACAATAATATATTTTTCTAACAAATGTATTTTTAGGTTTAAATTATAATATTTAAAAAAATTATTAATAATTAATTATTTTATAAGAGAATTAATTATTTTATGAGAAAATTATTCTTCAATCGCGTATTTAAAAAAATGGTGAATGCATCCATTGTATGTAGTGTAATATAAAATTGTATATTTCTCTTAAATCGTTAATTTTAACGGATTGTCATATGTATTTGGAGGATTAAATTATAATATTTAAAAAAAATATTAATAACTAAATATTTTATAAGAGAATTAATTATTTTATAACAAAATTTTCCTTCCTCAAAAAAATTATTAATAATTAATTATTTTATAAGAGAACTTTTAAATTATTAAAAAAATGGTGAATGCACAAAATTGCATATTTCAGTTAAATCGTTATTAAACCTGTTTCCCCGGAAGATTTAAAAAAAAAATCCGCATGTTTTGATTTCCCCATTGACAGTAATTTCAAGTAAACTTTAAAAAAATATAGAATTAGCGGAAGATGATATATCTGAAGCAAAATTGAAATTTCCCAAAGTTCAAGACCATCTTGTCTGGGATTGTTTTTTTTGACAGTCCATTATTTTATATTTTGTTCTCCACCAAAATTCTTTTAAATTTTATTTATTTTTATTAGTTTCCAACCTCTGTTCTTTTAATACTGATTTTTAAATAATATTTTTGACTTTTCAAAATTATGCTTCCATCAACAATCTAATAAAATCAGTCAAAAACAACATTTTTTTACACCCACTTTGCCGTTTTTTTTGTCAAAACAAAATAAAATCTATACCTAAATGACAGTTATTTATCACCCTTTATTTTCATTCAACTATATAATACATAAAAAGCACCAAAACTATGCATAAGAACAAACCGTTTTAATATATATAGGGTGAACCAACTATCTTCTCGTTGTTTGTAGGCTAGAACCTAATAGAGATATCAAAATAAAACAAAACTATTTTATTTGGTTCGAAAATATCTACAACTAGATATTAGTTTCATTTATACTAATTTCGGTCTTTCACAATAACATATATATCAAGGCAGTAAAGTCATATTTTTTATCATGAATATTGAGCCAAATAACCCCTTAAAATTGCAAAAAGTACTAATATATATTTTCAGGTTATCATTAGAAAAATAAAATTGACGAAAAACAAATTTAATGTCTATTAATTCTTAAAGTTATTAAATTTTGTGAATGATTTGTAGAAGCCACAGATAAAAATATAAATATTTTTATTAAACATTTATAAATGATTTATAATAATTGAGAAATAAATAATATGGTTTTTCAGGTACATTAATAATTAGGTCACAATACAATTCTGGCACATACATTATAAGCATACCTAAAAAATAAGAAATAAATAATGAGAGAAAAGTACTTGGTAGGTATTTGAGGATTACTTTTATTCGTTTTAAGTGCTTCGTAAGTTGGTAGGTTGAAATAAATGTTGTCGTTAAAAGACGGCAATTTTATGGAGTTGTGGGTATAATATTTATGTGAAATTGTCCTGTTGCCTTTAGATAAATAAATACAAGGTTGGTATTTATTTGGTTAGTTTTTAACGATATTTTAACCCAATGATTCTAAATGGTTTAAATATATCAGAATAAAAAGTTCCAGATATTTATTAATTATAAAAAGTCATTCTGTCGTTGATACTTGTATAGTAGTTAGTATAATTTATTTTTTTAATGATAATAACATATACATGTGTTCCTAATATTAACCCACAATAATTAATGGGCATACTTTTTAGGTTTAGGTTTGTTCAAAATAGATCTACTACAGTATAAAAGGATCTAATCACAGCAACTATAGCGCATTAATGTCCTTAAGGATCAAGTGAACAAATGATAATTTAAGAACGCAATCGAGTAAAACAAGCACTTTACCCTAGTCAGTGGCGTACCAATTAGTTTATTATACACATTAGTTCAACACTTTTAACACAAGCTTTTTTTTCATGAAACTACGATATCAAAACGAATCATCCTTACATAATATACAGGGTGATAATAAGACTAGAGCCATTCCCATATCTCCTTCACTTTTCAATCAATTGAAATAAAATTTGTTACACATGTGAGATACAATTCTCGATTAACAAATATATAAAAACAAATAGCGGACTTCCGGTTTCGTCAAAAATATTATTAAATACGATTTTTCTTGTATATTGACGTTTTTCGCATTTTACGGCTCAAATTACATACGAAATTGTTGCCAAATTTTTTATGTTTTAACAAAAAAATTAAAAATCTCAGCACAGCACCTTGATCAAGTCAAAATCTATTCTAATTGATATCAGTAATTCAGAGTAATAAGCATTTCATTTATAAGATCAATAACAAATCGTACAGTAGGAATTTAAATTTTCTGAATTAATTTTTAACGAATAAATAATTTTTTTTCAAAATATACCTACAGAGGGTCATTTTGTCATTCGATAGAGAATTTAATTACCAATTCAACGATATACATTATGTACCAATTCATATTTGTTCAAATCTAAATATGATCGTTTTAAAGAAAAATCTGAGAATTTGAATTTTTTGTAATTTGAGCCGTAGAATCCGAAAAAAATCAAATATACAGGGTGTTCCACTCAAAAAATCGAAGTTGGTGACAATTCAGGCAAAACTGAAAGTCAGCCATTTTGTTTTTATACGTCTATCAATCCCAAATTGTGTCTCATATCTATGTACCAAATTTTATTCAAATCGGTTAAAAAGTGAAGGAGATATAGGCATGACCCTGGTCTCATAGTCACCAAGTATGTTATTAAAATAGTCACAGTAAGGAGATAGTGTGCTACTAGACACGAGTCCGTAATACTGTTTTATATAAAAAATAATCCAACAAAAACAAAATGGAATGTATAAAAAAAATATAAGAGATCATAAATGAAAATAAAATAAAAGCTGCGTAAATGAGCATAATAATTTATTGGAACCATCATCATATAATGAAGGAGAAAAAAATCACCAAGAGATTTTATAAAGCTAGAATAAAAAAAATAAAATACGAAGACTTTAGAATATTTATTGATTGATTGATTTGATCTATGTTAGACTCAATACTACATCCTTAAGACTCATTGTGTTATACCAGTTACATCATTGTTATCAGGTGAATAGTTTTGTTACATTTACCAGGATTAGTAGCCTAGTAAATGTACTATGGGGATTCTAGCGCATTCCTTATGGGAAAATACATTCAAGATTGAGGATCAGTTCTAAATGAAAAAAATTAAGGTTCATTTTGACAAAATTACGTTGAATTCTAAGAGAGACCTGTTTGAGATCTGATAAAAGCTGTTCGAGACCTGTTAAAAGCTGTTTGAGACCTGATCAAAAGCGTGTCGGAACCTAATCAAAGATCGATAACAACATGAAGATAATTAATAAACGATCAGATCTCGAACTGCGTTTAACAGGTCTCAAACAGCTTTTATCAGATCTCGAACAGGTCTCCAACAGCTTTTAACAGGTGTAGATTTTGCTGAAAATACGCGACAATCGGCCTAGGTCCTTTACTCGTATCGGTTCTAACTCATTTAGTGATACGCAAGCTCGAATGAGCCAAAAAGTGCAGAACGGACATTGGCGATTTTACATGTATTTTCCGATAAGAAATGCGCTAGAATCCCTATAGTACATTTGCTTAACCTCTTCAGCAGATTTTCTCTGGGAAAGGTCTCCTGTAAGTGTTCTGCCCCCAGGAGGTTGTACCTCTAGCGTATAAGTGCTTGACACTTTAGTATAATATTAGAGACTGTTTTCTTCTCATTACATATTCTACAGATGGGTTCGTCTTGGTAGATACCCATTTTGTGTAGGTGATTCCAACAGCTATTAGTCCAGTGGCACTCTTTATTTGATTTCTACTCAGCTACACAATATCGTTTATCAGTGCCTTTAATGGTTTTCTGACCATGAATTTACAATTTTTTGACCCAGCATGAGTATCCAGCTATACTGATGTTATTTAGCAGTCCACCTAGTCGAACTGAGGATTTCGGAATGCCAAACATCCTCACGGAACCCATAAATTTGGTCGTAGAGCTTTTTATTGTCAGAGCGTCTACTTGCTCATTGCCTTGTTGCCTGTTATTTCCTTATGTCCAAGAACCCGTTTAAGTGTTACCTTGTTTTGGTTTGCAAGAACAAGTACGGTTTGTAGTAATGCATAGTTTTTGCGTTTGGCACCCATTCCACTGTCGATTTTGGATCCATCAGAATACAATAATAGTTTTCCGTCCCGACAGTTGGATGTGTCTGCACCTTCCCATGTTAACTAAATGTTGAATGGTTGAAGTTACTTTTTGGTATCATTTCATTACTTCTCAGTGTTAGTAACAAGTTTGTGATGACTTTTGTTACACTAGTATGTCGTCCTTTACTTGAACACCAGTTACCGTTGTATTCTAATCTAAATGCCCCATTCTTGCCTGCGCTCTGATATAGATATCAAGTGGCGAGAAGTTTATAGTGTGAAGTCCACTGCACGGGCAACTTCAGTGGAGAAAAAAATACTCCAGAGGTCGTTACGGTATCGACCAAAATCACTGGCGACCAGAAGGGCAGTATTTACTTGCCCTACTGGGTTTGAGTACCTGGGTATTAGCTGCTGAGATGTTAAAACTCAAAACAAATAAAATTCAATAAATAGATCTTTTATTGTTACCAAAATTCCGGCGAAGAAAAAGGTGTGCAACGGTTCTTTTATCGGATAGTACAGGCACGTATTTCGGGCTGGCGTGGTGGTCGTTGACGGTTTTGGACTCCGGTTATATTGGCTTCAGCTTGACCCATCTCTAAAGGTCGCACGGCCACTGCTATTCCAATTGGGAAGACAAGAGTAGAGATCCAGCGTCCACTTTCTAACCCGAGCTTCCGCATGCGCCGCGTGTAAATAAGAGAAGTTATAAACTGAAATAAAAGAATTAACCTGTGTATTTTAATGTATATTTTATTAAAAGAAGTCTTGACTATCTAAAACTAGCCTTTGTATTAAAAAAAAAGAAATAACTTCCATTTATTTCGTAAAAAAAAAATAAAAAAAGATCCCCTCAGGAATAAGAACTTCTATAACGTTGATGAATAATCAAACTTTCGAGTTAACGTACAACTATTAGGCAGTCGGTCCGTGCGCATGTCGATGCTCGGACTAGAAAGTGGACGTTGGATTTCTAGACTATTGTCTGGAGTAGAATTAACTTAATTAACCTCCGTCCGACAGATGGAGACACTCTCGTCTATGCTTCTTAGACGCCCAAGTTCATATCAAGTAGTAGTTGTCTGCAACTGCAGTGGCAACCCGAAGTACGAGTTGCCGTAGCCTTCCCAATATAAGAGCTTCAACTGATACTACAGGCTTTTTATTCAAAGCTTCTCACATAATTTTAATTTATAATAATAATAATTAGGGTTATACCTAGTTACTTCTACTGTTTGGTTTATTTGTAGTTGCGTGTTGAAGAGATTTTTTAACCTTCTTCTTTTTCGTGAAGGGAATTAGTGCTATTTTGCCAAGATTGACTTTAAGGTCTTCCTTGAGGTATCATCTCTCACTGAGTATAAGTACGTCGTATGCATTCCCCTGGGTGTAGGATCCGTTATTATTAAGCTGCACTGATTACCAAATCCCACAGTAGAGGGGATAGAACCCCTCCCTGTGGACATTTTTTGGAGATTAACACCTACATGGTCTCACTGAACAATGACGCTTCAACTGTCTGATGGTATAGCATGGTTTGTATCCACCTACATGTAGTATCATCTAGGCCAAGCCTTGTCACAGCTGCTGTCATTGATCTGAAAGAGATATGATCACACTCAACCTCTATACCCAGAAATGTTGTTAGAGAGATTTCATTGTTCTTATATTCAGCTTCTATCCTTAAGACAAGTTGATGGAGTGCTGTTTCACAGAATTTTTCAGTTTGGTACACATGCTGATTTTAAAGTTTTCTTTGACATGTATTTCAACCAGTTTTTCTAATAGCTTTATTATAAAGGACGCTTTTGCCTAGTTTTTCCAGGTTTTAGAATGACTTTAGCTTTTTTAACAACTAATTGGAACTAGAATAAGATCACATGAACATATTCCAGGAGTGAAGTAAAAATACTGGAACTTATAAAAATGAGAAATTAATGAATCAGCATTTTTAGATATAAATTACAATTTAGGATCCAACACTATACAGGATTTTTTTATGTTGATATGTAATTGAAAAAAAAAACAATAAGGTTCTAAATAAGCGGGAAAGTATTCTTTTGGCCATAAACTATTGTTGATAAATTTTGAACAAGAAATTATTCGTAAACTGTAGAAAATTTATCCCTACGCCATTGTAATATTTTCTATTACATTGTTTGTTTCCCTAAAACTATGGATTAAAGATTATGGCTTTAAAGGATTTCTGACGCAATCTGTTTTTATTAATCCTTCCGAGTGAATTAATTCCTGCTTTTGTAATTTAACATCGTTAATTTCTATTTAACTGTTTCCGTGTAAATAATTTTCTAGATTGCGTACAGCGGTGACGTTTTCTTGTATTAAAATAATTATATAGAGGGTATTTCACGAGAAAATGTACATTATTTAATAATGATGAATTTTTATTCATATCTTATAATATTATATTTTCTAGTATTTCAAAGGTAATTTTTAATTGGTATTTCCCATCTCTAGTTTTACTCATTCCAATTTTTTTTTTTAAATTTAAATATCTATAAAATATATAATGCAAATTGGTTATTGTTATTTTATTGAAATTAATTAACATTTACGTTCAAAATAATTTCATATCATATCGTCTTGTCTCAAATTTCGATAAGTTTTTTTTTTAAAGTCTTGAATTTTCTTTAAACCAAATTTAATTTATCTTCCTTTTTTACAAATATTTGAATAATACGTTGCCTTTTTTTGTTTATTTTATCATTTTTCAATTTGGATTTTTTTTTTGACCGATTTTTGTTCATTAAAAAAAAAAACGAAACTTAATTTTTTAATATATTTCATAATCTGCTCTTATTTCTAATTTATTATCATTTGTCTTTATTGTTATTCTCATAATTTCTTTCATTTAATTTATTCAAAATTTTGTTAGTAATTTAATTCGGTTGAATTTGTTTTTAAGTTAATTTAATTTTAAATAAGGGCGCCATCCATTTTCCTTTTGGTGATAATGGAAAAGGATTATAACTCGAAAATAAAAACGGATAGAAAAAAAGGTTTTCTCTAATCAACATTAGAGGAAATTTCCTTTAATAAAAATGAGGGGAAATTTGTTGCTACAGAAAAATTTTTCTCTTAAAAATGCTTGAAGATAAAAAAAATTGGACAAGGTTCTAAAATAACAAAAAATAAGAATTAAAAATATCACTAAAAGGATTATAACTCGACATTCAATTAAAATAGAAAAACAAGGTTTTCTTCAAAAAAATTAGAGGAAATTTCTTGCTACAGAAAGAATTTTCTCATGAAAATAATGAAAAATATAAAAACTGGACAATAAGGTTCTAAAATATCAAAAAATAAAAAATAAAAATTTCACTAAAAGGATTAAAACTCGACATTAAAAAAAATAGAAAAACAGGGTTTTCTTTATTAAAAATTAGAGGAAATTTCTTGCTAAGGAAAGAATTTTCTCATAAAAATAATGGATAATAAAAAAACTGGACAAGATTTTAAACAACCAAAAATAAAAAATGAAAATTTCACTAAATGGATTATATATTTTTTTTTTAACTATGTTAATGGCACTAGCAGAGCCAACAGGCCAATGGATTATAATTCGATATTTAAAAAAAAAAAATTGAAAAACAAAGTTTTCTTTATTACAAATTAGAGGAAATTTCCTGTTACAAAAAAAAATTTCTCGTGAAAATAATGGAAAATAAAAAAACTGGACAAGGTTCTTAAACATCAAAAAATAAAAAATAAATATTTCACTAAAAGGATTAATATTCGAAATTTAACAAAAATAGAAAAACAGGGTTTTCTTTGTTAAAAATTAGAGGAAATTTCCTGCTTCAGAAAAAAAAATTTCATGAAAATAATGCAAAATAGAAAAACTGGACAAGGTTCTAAAATATAAAATAATAAAAATTTCACTAAAAGGATTATAACTCGACATTAAAAAAAATAGAAAATAAGGTTTTCTTTAATAACAATTAGAGGAAATTTCTTGCTACAAAAAATTTTTTCTTGTGAAAATAATGGAAAATAAAAAACTGGACAAAAAAGAAAAAATAAAAATTTCTCTAAAAGGATTATAACTAGACATTTAATAAAAATAAAAAAACAATGTTTTCTTCAATAAAAATTAGAGAAAATTTCTTGCAACAGAACGAATTTTCTCATGAAAATAATAGAAAATTAAAAAACTGCACAAGGATCTAAAATATCAAAAAATAAAAAATAAAAATTTCACTGAAAGGATTATAATTCGATATTTAAAAAAATAATTGAACAACAAAGTTTTTTCTATTACAAATTAGAGGAAATTTCCTGTTACAAAAAAAAATTTCTCTTGAAAATAACGGAAAATAAAAAAAACTGGACAAGGTTCTTAAATATCAAAAAATAAAAAATAAATATTTCACTAAAAGGATTCATATTCGAAATTTAAAAAAAAATAGACAAACAAGGTTTTCTTTATTAAAAATTAGAGGAAATTTCCTGCTACAGAAAAAAAAATTTCATGAAAATAATGCAAAATAGAAAAACTGGACAAGGTTCTAAAATATAAAATAATAAAAATTTCACTAAAAGGATTATAACTCGACATTAAAAAAAAATAGAAAATAAGGTTTTCTTTAATAACAATTAGAGAAAATTTCTTGCTACAGAAAAATTTTTCTTGTGAAAGTAATGGAAAATAAAAAACTGGACAAAAAAGAAAAAATAAAAATTTCTCTAAAAGGATTATAACTCGACATTTAAAAAAAATAGAAAAACAAGGTTTTCTTAAAAAAAAATTAGAGAAAATTTCTTGCTACAGAAAATATTTTTCCATGAAAATAATGGAAATTAATAAAAACTGGACAAGGTTCTAAAATATCAAAAAATAAAAAATAAAAATTTCACTAAAAGGATTATAACTTGACATTTAATAAAAATAAAAAAACAATGTTTTCTTTCATAAAATTTAGAGGAAATTTCTTACTACAGAAAGAATTTTCTCATGGAAATAATAGAAAATAAAAAAACTGGAAAAGGTTCTAAAATATCAAAAAATAAAAAATAAAAATTTCACTAAAAGGATTATAACTTGACATTTAATAAAAATAAAAAAACAATGTTTTCTTTCATAAAATTTAGAGGAAATTTCTTACTACAGAAAGAATTTTCTCATGGAAATAATAGAAAATAAAAAAACTGGAAAAGGTTCTAAAATATCAAAAAATAAAATATAAAAATTTCATTAAAAGGATTATAATTCGAAATTAAAAAAAAATAGAAAAACAACGTTTTCTTTATTAAAAATTAGAGGAAATTTCCTGCTAGAGAAAAAATTTTCTCATGAGAATAATGGAAAATAAAAATCCGGACAAGGTTCTAAAATATCAAAAAATAAAAATTTCACTAAAAGGATTAATATTTGAAATTTAAAAAAAAATAGAAAAACAAAGTTTTCTTTATTAAAAATTAGAGAAATTTTCCTGCTACAGAAAAATTTTTTTCATGAAAATAATGGAAAATAAAAAAACTGGACAAGGTTCTGAAATATTAAAAAATAAAAAATAAAAATTTTACTAAAAGCATTATAACTTGACATTTAAAAAAAAATTGAAAAACAAGGTTTTCTTTAATAAAAATTAGAGAAAAATTCTTGCTACAGAAACATTTTTTTCATGAAAATAATGAAAAATATAAAAACCGGACAAGGTTATAAAATAACAAAAAAAAAAAAAAATGTCTCTAACTCGAAAATAAAAAAGATAGAAAATTATTGTTTTCTTTAATCAAAATGAAAGGAAATTTCCTACTACAGAAATTATTTCCTCGTAAAAAAATAGAAAATAAAAAACTGGACAAATAAATAAAAAAAATGAAAAATCTGACTAACAGGATAATAACTTGAAAATAAAAAAAAAATAAAAAATAATGTTTCCTCTAATCAAAATAAGAGGAAAATTCTTGCTAGGGAAAAAATTTTATTGTAAAAATAATAAAAAATAAAAAAACTGGACAAGGTTCAAAAATAGTTTTATCGCAATTATTAATTCTATCAAAAGAACGAAAACTGATCCCACTATACATAAGTTAACAAAATTTTTGGAAAGAATAAAAACAAGAAATTAAGTACATTTTTAATATGGAAAAATGTACTGTCAAAACTATTTTATTTAATGTGATAGAAATTAACAATTTACTAGTTTATATTTTTTACTATTTATATTATTTACTATATTTTTTTAAATAAAATATCACCCTATATTTTTATTATATTACCAGCATCTTGAAATACACATACACATAAACCAAATGGAGAATATTATTTATTCCTGCTACTGTCATAATAACTGTCTAACTCCGGGGAAAATTATATTTTGATGAAGGTGTGTCACAAGATTTATAGATAACATGGTCGTTACGCAAGTTTCCTACATTAGAATGTATATGGAATTAATCTTAAAATAAATTTAATAATATATCATGCCTCTTTAGTATATCCCGTATAATTTTAATAAAAAGCTAATTTTATGAAGAAAAAAAATTAGAGTATCATTTTGTTTAAAAATGTAAAAATATTAAATTACGTGCTAAAGCAAGAAATCAAAAAACAACAAATTTAAAAAAAAATTTTTGATTCCTTTGTGTGTTACTAAAAAAACTTCAGTGCCAACTAAGTGCAATAATACCACTCTATCTCTATTTAAATGTCAGAGTTAGCCGAGACGTACGATTGGCGTTTTCTGAGGTCTTGAAGATAAAATAGCTGAGTTGCTGAGGCTCACTTGATTTGTTATTCCCGGGGGACTAAGAGGTGCGAGTGGACAAGACGCTCGATGGGGTTGTTGATGGAATTTTGGCTGGTAGGGTTCCAACATGCGAATCTTTCCCCAACGATTGAAGAAAAGGGCGATCGCTGCCACCCATATGACTAGAACAAGGGCCACTAGTAGAACTTCCTCGATACGGACTACCACAACTGGAGCATCTGAAAATAATTATAATATTATAAGTTTTAACACCTCTGGTATAATATCCAATTTCTTTTATTTTCATGGTTGCTAGAAGAGCTGACAAAGTTCAGATCCAATCAAGAACGACTGTAAACTTGTATTTTATCCGAACTACACTTTATGTCGAAAAGTCGAGAGAATTTTATTTCTCCAACTGACATTCCAGATTTTTATTCGATTCTCGGAACGAGGTGTGAAAAATTGCAGCTGGATCACAAATCGCTAACCGAAAATTATTTAATGAATATTTTCTAATAATTAAAATAAAACAGAATGATTACATAATTTTTTTATTTCTATAATTTTCATTTTATATAGTTAAACAATTTGTAGGAACTTTCACACTGAATTGATTAATTAAAGATAAGAAGCCATAAGTCATTTCAGATTTAGATTTCGTCGTCGAGACGCCGACGACGACGTTCTATAGAACCGCGCGTCATTTTTAATTGGTTCAAGTTTGTGTTCAGTATCAGATAAACTCCAGCTGTCACAGCGATTTTAATTAGCACAAGAAATGTTGAAACTGTTACTTAATCAAAGAAAAAAAATTATCTGTAAATTATTTTTTCAGACTCCGATATTTGGTAATTTTAATAAACAAGGAAATAAAAGTGTAAAATACTTTATAATTTGGGTACCAGAGGTACTTAGGTTAAAAGGTTACGCAAATTAAAAAATTGAAAATTTATAAATCAACTTTTTCGATTCAAAATTATTTTTTTTAATTTAAATTCATATAAAATTGAAAAATTAACATTTTACTTTAAAAAAATTACAGTTTATTTAAAACACAAAAGAGAAAGTTTTCAGAAAATTTCATAAAAAATAAAATATTTTTGCTAGAGATAAAAATTAATAACGAAAAAAACGTTTTTAGCGTTTTTTCTTATAATTTACTTAATCAAAGAGAAGAAATTATCTGTAAATTATTTTTTTAGACTTCAATATTTGGTAATTTAAATTAACAATTAAATAGAAGTGTAAAATACTTTATAATTTGGGTACCAGAGGTACTTAGGATAAAGGGATACGCAAGTTAAAAATCGGTTGTGTCACCCCAAAACTTTCCCGACGAGTGTCCACGAATAATGGGTTATTCCGACAAGTAACCCAAATCTATATACCAAATTTGAGGTCAATCGGATTAAACGTGTAGCCTCTATCGTGGAAAAATGCATACAGACAGACAGGCAGACAGATAGACTTCCATCTGGAAATGGTATTAATCATCTGAGGTGACCTCAAAATGGATATTTCCATCTTTATCTCGAAAATTTTCTTTAGCTCGTTTAAAATACTTTCCCTTTTCGGAGGTGGGTCGGGATAGTAAAACCGCAAAAAACGTCAAAAAAATTGCAAGAAAATCGAAACAAAATCCCAAAAACAAATCGCAAAAAAATTTAAAAATAAAACGTTAAAAATCGCAGAAAATGGGAAAAAAATTCAAAAAAAGGGAAAAAAATTGCAAATGCAAATATCCGAAAAAAAAAATGATGAAAAAAAATGGCGAAAAATAGCAAAAAACAACCAAAAAAAAGATAACAATTGTAACCGTCTAAAAAATACAAAAAAATAATAAATTCGAAAGAATTGAAATAAATCAGAGGAAAAAATCAGAAAACGATAGACAGAAAAAAAAACAATGTAATGAGAAAAAATTAGAAAAATATCGGAACAAACCAGAAAAAAAAATTGAAAAATGCCAGAAAAATCGGATAAAATCGAAAGAAAAAGAAAACATTGGCAAAAGTTGAAAAAATTAAAAAAACATCGGGGAAAAATGAAAAACAAAATTTTAAAATACGAAAAAATGAGTAAATCAAAAATACTATAAAAAAACCGACAAAAAAACATCAAAAAAGCAAATAAGACGGTAAAATAGCAAAAAAATAAAAAAAAAAGTCGCTAAAAAAAGAAAAAAATGCATTAATATCGCAAAAAACTGCAAAAAATTGCAAAAAATCTCAAAAATCCGGAAAAAATACAAAAAGTTTTAAGACATTTGATGAAAATTGCAAATAATTACAAATACATCTAAAAAAACCGACAAAAAACCGTAAACAATTGAAACAAAAACCCAAAAAAATTGTAAACAAAAAACCGCAGGAAATAACAAAAAATATTCAAAATATTCAAATCAAAAATCGCAAAAAATTACAAATGCAAATGCGCAAAAAATCTGGGAAAACGCAAAAAAATCTCGAAAATGATCGTAAAAAATGATAAAAAATCGTAAAAAACAACCAAAAAAAACGAAAAAATTGTAATCATCTAAAGACATTAAAAAAATGTGGACAAATCGGGGAGAAATGCAAAAAAATCTCGAAAATAATCGTAAAAAATGATAAAAAATCGTAAAAAACAACCAAAAAACCGAAAAAAACTGTAACCATATAAAAAAAATAAAAAAAAAGTGGACAAATCGGGGAAAAATGCAAAAAAATCTCGAAAATAATCGTAAAAAATGATAAAAAATCGTAAAAAACAACCAAAAAACAGATAAAAATTGTAACCAACTAAAAAAAATCGGCCGTGTCACCCCAGGACTTTCACGGCTCGACCATAGAGAATATGTTATTTATTATTATTATTTTAGTTACAAAATACTAAGCATTACATTGATTAATGGAGCACATTAAAAATAGCGAGCTGATGGTGAATTAATATTTCAATGTTGGTAATGGCATAAGCTGCGCATGCGCACGTTATATATCATACTGCTATAATTATTATCTCCTAAAATCATGTGTGAAAACTATTGGGAATTCGGGAAAAATTTTCTTCATACAATAGTTGTAGGGAATTTTAAATGTGTATTTTTCTCGCCATCTAGAGGCGAAACTATGAGGAATTCAATAAAAGTTAAACATAAAAGTTAAAGAAAATTTGATGCTTTACAACTTTGCACAAAAAAATTTTGCACTAAATACATTGTTTGTCCTCAAAATCAAGAAAAACTAGAGAAAACCTACTTGCACATTTTTACGCGCCCTCTAGTGGCGAAACTATTGGAGATTTTTGAAAAAGGCTTGAGACAAAAATTGTAGTTAATTTTATGTTCTAAAACTTTGTACTACAACATTTTGCACTAAAATGTATTGTTTGTCCTTAAAATTTAAATAAAGTAAAAAATTGTTAGATGTGTATTTAACCAATGTCGGTCTTGAGGACCCTCCACTGTACCAATTTAAACCAAAATCTAATGGTCGCATTCTAGGCACACACCGACCCTCCATACCAAATTTCAGCTTGATTGGTCAAACGGTTCGGCAGTTATCGTGGAAGATTACACACAGACACACAGACACAGACACACAGACAGACCATACGCTGGAAATGGTCTCAATCTTCTTGGGGGACTTCAAAATGGATATTTCCATCGATATCTCAATTTTTTTTTTGCTCCTTCACCTTACTTTCCCTTTGATGGGCCCGGGAAAGTAAAAATTGAAAATTTATAAATAAATTTTTCGTTTCAAAATTACTTTTTTTAATTTAAATTCATATTAAATCGAACAATAAATATTTTACTTTGAAAAAATTACAGTTTATTTATAACACAAAAAAGAAAGTTTTCAGAAAATTTCATAAAAAATAAATAATTTTTGATAGAGATAAAAATTCAAAACGAAAAAAACGTTTTTCTCTATAATTTACTTAATCAAAGAGAAGAAATTATCTGTAAATTATTTTTTCAGACTCCGATATTTGGTAATTTAAATAAACAAGGAAATAAAAGTGTAAAATACTTTATAATTTGGGTACCAGAGGTACTTAGGTTAAAGGGTTACGTAAGTTAAAAAATTAAAAATTTGTAAATCAACGTTTTAGATTTAAATTCATATAAAATCGAAAAATAAATATTTTACTTTAAAAAAATTACATCTTATTTAAAACACAAAAAAGAAATTTTTCACTTATCTAAATCTAATTTGTACAGTAAACAATTTTTTTAAATTTTTTTTCTCCAAATAAATAACCTCGATTTGATTTATATTATAATGATTTTTTTTCAGTACCATTCTTGACTTTTGTGGAAATTATTTGTTAGTTACAATTTCTTTTATCAGGAAATGATTATTTCAGAAGTAATCTACAAAAAGTGTTAAAATATAGAGATCCAAAAAATAAAATTTGTTTTTTTCTTCTGTTTTTTCTAATTATTTTTTCTCATTGTTCTGTTTTTTTCTATTTTTTCGTTTCCTAATTTATTTCTTATTCATTTGATTTTTTGTGATAATTTGCGACTTTTTTTTGTGATTTTGTTGCGGTTTTTTTGCGATTGTTTTGAGATTTTTTGTGGTATTTTTCGATTTCTTGCTTTTTTTGAGCCCTCTTTTTTGTTTTTTAGCGTTTTTTTTCGGTTTTTTGATTTCTTCGTTGTTTTTTGAATTGTACAATTTTATTTTTCATTTTTTCCCAATGTTTTCTAATTTGTCTTTTAATTTTTTTCTTTTTTCAAAGTTTTTTGTTTATTTTTTTTTGTTAATATTTTCGATTTTTTCGGATTTTTTCGGTTCTTCTAATTTTTTCACATTTTTTTATTTATATTTATGATTTTTTGTTTTTTTTTCTGCTTTTTTTTTGTTTTTTCAATTTTTTCTAATCTTTCCTCATGTTTTTCTCATTGTTCTGGTTTTCCATTCTATTTTGTTTTTTAATTTTTTCTCATTTTTTCTTATTCCATTGATTTTTAGTGAAAATTTGCGCTTTTTTGTGATATTTTTCGGTTTTTTTGAAATTGTTTTGAATTTTTTGTGATATTTTTTATAATTTTTTCGATTCTTCTAATTTTTTCTCGTTTTTTTTTCTCATTTTTATGATTGTTTTTTTTTCTTATTTTTTAAATGTTTTTTCTATTCTTTCTTCTGTTTTCTAATTTTTCTCATTTTATCTTATTCTTCTGATTTTTTGTGATTATTTGCGATTTTTTTGCGAGTGTTTTGCGATTATTTGTGATATTTTTCGTTTTCTTGCGTTTTTCGAGGCTTTATTTTCGTTGTTTTTTTTTGTGATTTTTCGCGTTTTTTTATTCGTCTTTTTTACAATTTTTATTATTTCTCGTTTTTGCCGTAGTTTACAAATTTATTTTTCCATTTTTTCCCAATAATTTCTATTTTCTTTCTCAATTTTTTTTTTCAAAATTTTTTTTCTTCTTTTTTTATTATTTTTTCTGATTTTTTCAGATTTTATCGATTCTTATCATTAATTGTGATTTTTTGGTTTTGTTTTTAATTTTCTCAATTTTTTCTCATTGTTCTATTTTTTCCATTTATTTGTTTTCTATTTTTTTCACATTTTTTTTCTCATTTTTCTATTTCCTCATTTTTTCTCATTCTTATGATTCGAATGGCTATGCGATACGGATTGATTATTTATTACGGGCGCAAATCGGTCGATCGTCAGGTACCTTTTGAATTTTGGGCGCAAACCGGTGGAATTAATGAGAGGGCGCAAGCTGGTCGGGCGCAAGCTGGCCGTATCCTTGGTTAAAAATTTATAAATTTATAAATCACGATTCAAAATTACTTTTTTAAATTTAGATTCATATAAAATTAAAAAATAAATATTCTACCTTAAAAAAATTACAGTTTATTTAAAACACAAAAAAGAATTTTCAACAAAAAAATAAAAAAACTTCTTAGCGTTTTTCTCTATCATGTTAAGATTAAATTGAAAAATGTCTAATACAAAAGTTTTAAATTTTTTAATTAACTATAACTTTTATGTTAACTTTTTTTCGATAATATGCATATTTTAGCAACAAGTTGTAAAAAACTAGAATCCAACCCTTAAAATATATATTTACCTACCTCCACCACCTTCCGGAACTTTTACTGATTTCTATTAATTTTCTTATAATTTATCCTAAATTTTCCGACCATCCACATACTATTAAAATTTTTTTTTTAAATGATTGATCATGGTCTATTAATCTTTCCATGAGTTACAAAATTTAGCTTGTATAAATTTGCTTTTATA
The DNA here is from genome assembly GCA_963243735.1 of Neocrepidodera transversa. Classification (NCBI taxonomy): domain Eukaryota; kingdom Metazoa; phylum Arthropoda; class Insecta; order Coleoptera; family Chrysomelidae; genus Neocrepidodera; species Neocrepidodera transversa. The sequence continues at coordinate 1,411,927 of OY725355.1, read as the reverse complement.
TCTTCAATTAATTTTATCGTTAAGCTCTTGCTTGGATATAATTAGGAATCATAAGGAAATGACACACTTTAAAGCTATACAGGAAAGCAGATAAACAAGTTACTCCCGAAATTGTTTCTCAGGAGTGCTTAATGGTGTTTGAACTACCGAACGCAGGTAAAAATGTGCGTGTACGAAATATTTTAATTTAGAAATAAAAGCTTACAATTATAATTTGACTGGCCTATATTTTGTTTTAGTAATTTATTACTTTTATTCGGAATATTTCAATTCACTGAACAAATGATTTAAGACGTACATTTACTGAATTTGCCAAAAAGGAAACCAAACCTTGCCAAGATAAAATAAATAATGTTAGTCGAATTTATCCTATATTATGTAGGTAGATTATAAGATTTATTTTTATTCTATTATTAGTTAGGAAATTCTAGTAACAATTTCTGTATTTAATACAAATAGTTGGGATAAATGAAAATCCAGATATTATAGAAAAAGAGTAACCACATATCTCCGATTTACTTTGACATACAAGACTAAAATTTAATCTCGACCGAGATATGAATCTAAAGTGTCTACGTACCAAGTTTAAAGCAAATCGGTTTAGAGTTGTCACAGACAAACACACTAACACACAGACACACTAACAGAATGATCTTAATTACTTACTAAGCTCTGAAGTAAGTAAATAAAACGGTAAATTTATTTTAATTTTAACCCACATAACAAGAAAAAAAAATTAAACCGACCAAAAGCATGTAAATGTAAAATATTTTTATCTATAAATAAAATGATCAATAAATTTATTTAATTATTTATTTTATTCATAAAAAGATCCAAATTATAGTTTTAGATAGAATCATATTTTTATACTTATTTCCAATTTTCGAAATCCATTTTTGTTCTCATCAGCTAACCGGAAATTCGTTTCCGGAAAAATTGAACAACGCTGATTTTGTATTATTCGTAGTTTTCCACAAATTTAATTTCGTATCCGGTTTGAACATTGGGAAATCGAATATACGGGATATGTATAGTTTGTTTCATTTTATTTATAACAAAAAATTAAATTAGATTATATCCCTATTATACGTATGAGAATAGAAAAAAGCTTTTTACATACAGTGTTGCACCTTTATCTAACTCATTACTGGGCTCTTATCGGATAAGTCGACCTTTGTTTTCTATAATGTTCATTTTTGTATGAATAGTTTACCCCCAATTTCATCCCTTACTGAAAGGGAATCATTTCAAAAAATTTAAATGGCAGTGGGATTTTATTCTCTATTCAACCATGAAATTTTCTCTATTAATTCTCGAGTAATTATTGTTTCGGAATAATAAAAATTAACGTAGCGCACTCATCCTTAGAATTAAAATTCGGCCCGCCATGATTTAGGTTTTAGTTCAGACGTGAAGTGAGACTTATTTGCCATTATGCTTGAATATTAACTGCACGTTTTTGTTAATGTTTTTGCATTTTCTCTAATAATTCTCGAGTAATTATTGTTTCAGAATAACAAAAATTAACGTAGTGCACTCTACCTAGAATTAAAAATCGGCCCTGCATGTTGTAGGTTTTAGTTCAGACGTGAAGTGAGACTTATTTGCCATTATGTTTGGATATTAACTGCACGTTTTTTTTGGTGTTTTTGCTTTTTCTCTATTAATTCTCGAGTAATTATTGTTTCAGAATAACAAAAATTAACGTAGCGCATTCATCCTTAGAATTAAAATTCGGCCCTGCACGATGTCGGTTTTTGGTTCAAACGTGAAGTGGGACTTATTTGACATTATGCTTGAATATTAACTGTGGATTTGTATAATGGCATTCAAGATGCCCAGATCTAACCCCTTTAGATTTTTTCTATGGGGTTACCTAAAATCGAAAGAATCCGAGACTCAGTATCACTCTATTAAAACACAACATTTATAAAAATGGAAACATATTAACAAATCGTTAAAAAACATAAACCTGATTTTCTCATTTATTTTAATTTCTTGTTTTTATGGATTATAATTTTATTACTTCGTCCAGTTAACTTATATATACACATTTAATGCTTTTTTTTTGTCTAACAAATTTATTTCTTCTGTAAACAAACATTAATGTTAGATTAAATCGAGCATGAAATTAGGTTTACACCTGCATAACCGCCAAGCCTGCTGTCTCTCTCTCTCTCTATGGACTTTTGATTGTCAAATACAAATTACATAGCGAACGAAAACTGGTGAGACATTTTTTTCCATTCCCGTGGGATAGTTGCGGCAGAATTGGGTCGATTTACCCACACATGATTCTCTAAAAATATATTAAACTGAATTGGCTTTACAAATTATATACTGGAAATTTTTATTTATTACACCAACGGTAATGTAATGTGGTGATAATATATTTTTACATTTAACTAAAATATATACAAAAATTTATAAATCGGTAAAAAAAAATTTGTAATTGGTTAACAAATAACGAAGAAATATAATATTAAAGTTATTACTTTGTAGCACAGATGTTTTTATGTAAATAGTAATTACTTTTTACTACGAATTTTTTCTATGATTATGACCTGATAACAAAATAAAATATATAAGGAACAAAAATTTTTTTTGCGCCACTAGGTTAAAACCGAAATTTTGGGCCATAGCAACGTGTTAACTGTCACACACACAACAAAATAAATGCGATGAATAACGAGAATAAAGAAGCGTGGTTCACTAATTAGGAGAGTTGACGTCAGACCAGTGAATCGAACGGACTAAATTACTAATTCAAAGCACAACTTTATAATGTTATATGAACTCGAATTTTTTTTCCTGCCAAAAAAAACTTTCACAGTGATTTTTTTCACCGTTAACTTTAGGTGGTGAAACCAGCCTTAAAACCAATGAAAATAAATTTGTCTCACTTGTGTGTCACCTACAACATAATATATGTAAAAATCAGAGTTATCGGCAAAGAACTGCTGAGATCCCTTCCATATGGCAACCAGAAGTCACTTAAAATCTGGATTTAAGCATTCCAATAGTTCCTTATTATATATGTATAAAAAAATGGGAAAGGGTATATTTCATTTATCCAAAAAACCTAATTTTACTGGACTAAAATAAGTATCAGGAATAATTAGAATAAAGAAGAGCGGTTTGTTTACAATCCCGCCAATTAGGAGATATGACGTCAGGTCACTGAATCGGACGGAACAAAATTATAAATGCAAAGCTCATCTTTAGAACGTTATAACTTTGTTAGGTTTTTAGATATCTTAATTTTAATTTCATATTTTTGTTTAGTTTTGCTTAATTTTTTTAGTTTCATTCATAAAAAATAGTAAATTTCTATAAAGACCAAAATATTATGGACTTCAAACCCATTTCTAATTTAAAAAGATTTAAAATAAAGCGCAAAAAAATCGAAACAAGATTTTAACAAAATGCAAAAAAATCGCGATAAGCTCAAAAAACCCAAAAAATCGCAAAAATCGCAAAAAAACCGGCCATAAAATCCCAAAAAATTGCAAATTCGAATAATTGCAAAAAATCGTAAAGAAATTGCAAAACCGAAAAAGAAATCACAAAAATTTAAAAAAACTGCAAAAAACAAAGAAAAAAAAACCGGACAGAATTATTGTAACCATAAAAAAAATGAAAGAATTGTAATAAATCGCAAATAATCCCAAAAAAACTAATAAAAAAAAAACGGAAAAATGTCGCAAAAAATTACAAAAAAACCCAAAATCGCAAAAATCTAAAAAAACTGCAGAAAATAGCAAAAAAGTCAAAAAAAGCAGAAAAATAACGGAAATAAAATCACAAAAAACTGCAAATGCAAATAATTGCAAAAAATCTGAAAAAATTGCAAAAAAAACGATAAAAAAAATTGTATAAAGTGTTTATATGAAGAAAATCTCAAAAAATTGAAAAAAATCGCAGAAAATTGCAAAAAAATTCAAAAAATCGCTAAAAGAAACCTTTAAAAAAATACCAAAAAAATGTAAATGAAAATATTTGCAAAAAATCAGAAAAAAGTTGTAAAACAAACAAAACAAAGTTGTATAAAATGGCATTAAATCAAAAAAATTCCAAAAGAAATTATAAAAAAATCGCGAAAATCTAAAAAATCGCAAAAAATTGCAAAACAAAATCAAAAAATCGCAAAAAAACGGAAATAAAATCACAAAAAATTGTAAATGTAAATAATTGCAAAAAAAAATCAGAAAAAATTGTAAAAAAAAACCAAAAATTTGTATAAAATGGCATTAAATTAATAAAATCATAAAAAGTGAAAAAATCGCAAAAAAAAGAACAACAAAAAACCGCACAGAATTATTGTAACCATAAAAAAATGAAAGAATTGAATTAAATCGCAAATAATCTCAAAAAATAAAAAAAAACCAAAAAATATCCCAAAAAAAACCCAATAAAATCGCAGAAAATGGCAAGAAATCACAATCTGAAAAAAATCCTAAAAATGCACCAAATGTCGTAAACAAATCGAAACGAAATTCCAAAAAAAATTGCAAACAAATCGCGAAAATCTAAAAAATCGCAGAAAATAGCAACAAAAAAGTCAAATAAAATCACAAAAAATTGTAAATTCAAATAATTGCCAAAAAATCGGAAAAAGATTGCAAAAAAATTACAGAAAAAAAAATTGTATAAAATGGTTAAATCAAGAAAATCACCAAAAAATTTAAAAAAAATCGCAGATAATAGCAAAAAATTTCAAATAATCGCAAAAAAACCGGAAATAAAATCTCAAATAATTGTAAATGCAAATAATTGCAAAAAAACCGAACAAAGTTGTAAAAAAAGGAAAAAATATTGTATAAAATGGCATTAAATCAAAAAAATTCCAAAAACAATTGCAAAAAAATTACCAAAATCTAAAAAGTCGCAGAAAATAGCAAAAAAAGTTAAAAAATCGCAAAAAAAATGGAAATAAAATAACAAAAAATTGCAAATGCAAATAATTGCAAAAAAATTGTATAAAATAGTTAAATCAAGAAAATCACAAAAAATTGAAAAAATCGCAGAAAATAGTAAAAAATTTCAAAAATTGCAAAAGAAAACCTTAAATAAAATTCGAAAAAATTGTAAATTCAAATAATTGCAAAAAATCATAAAAAAGCTGTAAAAAAAACGGAAAAAAAATTGTATAAAATGACAGTAAATCAAAAAAATCACAAAAAAGTCAAAAAATCGCAAAAGACGGAAATAAAATCACAAAAAATTGCAAGTGCAAATAATTGCAAAAAATCGGAAAAAAATTGCAAAAAAAATTGTATAAAATTATTAAATCAAGAAAATCACAAAAAAAGTAAAAATTTCAAAAAATTGCTAAAAAAAAACCTTAAACAAAATCCCACATTTTCAAAAAATCAGAAAAAAATTGTAAAAGAAAGCGAAAAAAAATTGTATAAAATGGCATTAAATCAGAAAAATTGAAAAACGGGACAAAACTACTGTAACCATAAAAAAATGAAAGAACTAAAATAAATCGCAAATAATCCCAAAAAACCTTAAAAAAAAAAACGAGGAATAAAGGAGATTTTAATTTCTTTATTGTATAACTCGGCTTACCTGCAACAGGATAACCTGGTGTATTGTTGCTCAAGAGTGTAGTGGGATAACGTGAAGAGCTTCTTCCTGAAGATGCTTCTTCGCGTACCTCCACTTCCATGTCGTGAAAGCCACTGTGGCCCTGTTCCCACTCTGAAATAAAACAAAACAAATTTAAACCCCATTAAAATTCCCATTAATTTAACATACTGTTAGTAGTGAAAATTCATTTTGAATAAATCTCACTGAATCCTAAATATATTTAAATACTTTATTATTATTATTATAATATGTTTTGTCTTTATCTCGCTTCCCAAGAAGCGAAAACAAATTCGTCTTCAAGTACAATCTCCCATAAATAATATACGCATGTCAATTTTTGTTGCCATGTTTGTTGTCTCTCTTCAACTAGATTTGTTAAAGTAAAAGTTACTAGATCAGCTATATTGCATATATAAAAAACGGTTTTAATCCCACTCCAATTCCTTTTCGGCCTAAAATGTGTTTACGCATCATAAGCTATTCAGATCTTGTAGATAAGTTAATTACAAGATGTAAAAGTTCTTCGTTAAATGCCGGTTAATACTGCGCCTTTTTTATCAAATCATATAACAGACATTTTCTGACATTTCACAAAGTATTTTAATTAGTTACACAGTGAATAGTGAGTGACAACAGTTAATTTGACCATTGTTAAAGTGTTTTAAAAAAATAATGTACCTTTTATAATCTATCTAAAAAAATGTCCTTTAGATCTTGTTGTGCGCAAGAAGATATTTAACCAGGACATTATAAACTACTAAATTTTCAGCAAATTCTTTTTCAATAAGAACCATGCAGGGTCATTTTTTAATATTTAGTTTTTTTTCAATTTTCTATATAAATAACCCAAAAGCTAAAAGAAAGGATCGATTTAATCGTAAATCTCAATTTATCTGAAACCCATACAGGTGACCTTTATTTTCGAATTTTTCAATAAGCAGCACAAAATCATATTTCTTTACGTTTCTAAAACATCTGGACTCGATATTTTTAAAACTGCAGATGACAATAAAACAGACTGTGACTCCACATCGAGGATTTTTATTTCCAGCAATTGATTGGTTGCATCATAAATTTCCAATTATTCTTTTTATTCCCCAGAGTTCGATATTTTAGAGAGCCAAAGTGAGCTTGTTAGTAGAAAATCTCAGGTAAAAAATATAGAGTATTTCAGAAATAAATCTTATAATAATATAAAACCAATTATAAATAATTTCCTTTATACATTAATAAACTGTACGTAAATTTAGATTTAAAATAATCAATTTTTTCGTCAAAGGAAATTTTCCCTTTGACAAGACATATGTGTAACGATATTATGTTTCCTTCGTCGCTTTGTTTACCTCCATTTTCCTTTTCCCAAACTTTATAGTCGATGAGATAAACATAATAACGTCATAAATAAAGATTTTTATTCAGATTGAAAGTTACCAAAAATTGGAAACACATTTTATCAAAACATAATAAAGATAACAATAGAAATAATCACATTGTATGAGATTTCTAGTTTTTATTTTATTTTAATAGTATAATTATTAGCAGATCTGTAGAAAGAAAATAATTTTTTCTCTTTCAAAACATTTTTTGGTATAGCAAAAAAATTACTAAGGTAAAGATGAACTAGTGAAGAAACTATATTACATATAACTCTAAAACCACAAGGAATAATAATCACGAAAATAGGGAAAAATAAGGAAAATAGATAAAAATAGGGAAAACTGGATAAAAATGAGGAAAATAGCAGGGCAAATTAGGAAAAACAAGTAGAAATAGGGACTAATATGGAATAATAAAGAAAATAGGAAAAAACATTGGAAAAAAAATAGGAAAGTAGTGAAAAATTAAAAAAAAAGGTCAAAATATTAAAAAACGGGAAAATGAGTCTTTTTAAAAATGGTGAAAGCGAATAGACTTAAAAATCTTCAGATTTTTTCATCACTCGGATTTTCAAAATAATTGGTATAGGGGCAGTTTAAGGGGCGTAGATTCCAAAAAAAAGATCAATTTCTCTCTAACTCTTTTAGTTTCCGAGAAAATTGAGTTTAAAAAAAAAAGAAATAAAAAAAATAGGAAAGTAGTGAAAAATTAGAAAGAATAATGAAAAACAGGAAATTCTAGAGACTCAAATATTAATATTTTTTTAAATTTTTATACATTACCATTAACGTCATGTAATTTACTTTTTGTTGTTGTTTCCTCTATTTTAGTTTCCTCATTTTCACAATCTGAAATCCAAATATTATTTACTTTTCTCTGATATGATTGGTTTTAATTGTTTTATTTATTAGCCCTTCGGAGACAAATATTCCATAAAAATAATTTTTTTTTGGGAAATAAATGCAATTTTTTTATTAATGATTAAACCCGGTTAGATTGGAATAGTAATTTCAATTTTTTTATTTTTATTCTAACAATCATGAATCCCACTAGTTCCACCTCCAATGAAACGAACATCGATGCCAACTTTTCAAAAAAAAAAAAAAAAAAAAAAAAAAAAAAAAAAAAAAAAAAAAAAAAAAAAAAAAAAAAAAAAAAAAAAAAAAAAAAATAGAAATTATAAACCCTAAAGACGGATTCCCACTAGGCGGAAAATCTGCAGGCGGATTTTCTGTATCCAATACTATTGGTCGATTTTGAAAATTAATTCTAACAACATATTGAAGAACTATATGAGTCATTAAAAATAATTATGTAGAAATTTTTAACACGACACCAGCGCCAAATGTTAGTTTTGTGAACTGTTATATTATTCAAGGTCGCATATCCGAGTTACAGGACCTACTTTTATTGTTTATATTTAACTCAGTATGCCATGTTGCTAAATAAATTACTTTTAGTAGAAGTTGATATTTAATAAACTGGGAATGTAAAAATAATTAAGTGATTACATAAAATTCATCAAAATGGTCACAAAATCCTCGCACTTGTCTTTTGTTCGCATTTCGCCCTGCTAGTACCTTAATCCTCACAATGTGAGCATTTTTACTCGCATTGGCAACGCTGCTTACAAATACAGTCGAATAATTTTTCCTTTGTATTAAGTGGTCTCTTGTTTAAATCTGTAGGGTTGGCAAAACTGTGTTGCCAATGACAAATCACCAAAATACCCGCAACTTTGACCCAAAATACCCGCTTTTACATGCGTGGAATTTTACAGTTAACGTATGTCGGTTTACCTATGAAACACCCTGTATATTATTCGAAAACTAAAATGACACTTTCAGCGTCCCCACTTCTCTAATTTTCCATTTGTTCTTTTGTTCCACACTTCTCTAATTTTTAATGTAGCGATCGGTTTAGTAAATTGTTTCAAGCAGTTTAGCCAACTATTATTAACGAACCAATACCAACTGTGATTCGATACCAGCGCCACAGGCGATCAGCCGAGGCGTAACACTATACTCATTTTGCCTAAACCCGTTGCACTGAAAATGCGGAAGCAGTGTTGCCAATACCTAAACTTAAAATTATACTGTGGCTGGGTACAAAAGATACGCTTTTAATATGCGTACTGTTAAACAAACTGCCAAAAATTCCAAAGTTCATTTCAACAATCCAAACAATATCTGTTCGGTGATTCCCCGGCTCGGGGAATGTTTTCATTTGTCAATGACATGGAGTGTGGCCCTCTCTAAAATAAGCAACCAGCTACCAGTCAGCCACTGTCTGAAACAACTAAGTTGTCTCAAAAAACTCAGAAGTGTCTAAACTTATTTCTAAAATAAATGAAAATCGAAAAAGATCCACAGTTTTTCCCAGAATGTATGGAAATTATACGGAATTTCAAAGAAAAAAAAATACGCTGGCAAGTCAAAATATACGATAATCTAACAGTGTGCGGAAAGTAATACTTACTAAGCGATGAGAATTGATTGACTGCAAAAAAAGAGGGGATATTAGTATCTGTGGGTAACCAACGTCGTCACCTTGTATAATTCTAGGGTTAAAAAGTTTCCAGTTAAATTTTTATGGTCAGTATTTTTTTTAATAAAGAAATTGTGCCTTAAAATAGTTTGATTTAATAAACATTTGGTAAACGATAAAAAGTAATAAACATTGTCTAATAAAGTATTAAAACCATCATAATTATCACGTATATTAGTCAATAAAATCAAGATGAAAAATTGTCTTATTTTTTTATATTTCATAAAAGTATATTTTTGGATGTCCGTATAGATTATCATGCATTTTATAGTTTTGTGGGATATTTGAGCGAGATTAAGTAAGAATTTTTATAGGTTCAGAATGTCATAAAATCCATTGTCATAAATTTTATTATGTACATATACCTAGTTCGGTGATTCTAAAAATACTTAAAATATTTTTCTATTCATTCATTTTATTCGATAGTTCTAGAAATTTAAGTCTAGAAAAACTTCTTGTATCAACTACAAATTTCGGTTTTTTTCTATATTTGTAACAAAAACGAAAAGTTTTAACAATATATAAAAATCAATAATCAATTTATTAATTGTTATCATAAAAAATATTTTTGAATCAATAAAAAATTAAAATGGCACTCTAATAATTATCAAAGGACCAAATAACTTTAAATTTCAAGCTGTTTATTAATATTTATTAATAGAAAAACTCATATTGAAGTAAAATGTAAGGGCTATTTTTACACCCATTAATTAATATTAAAAAGTTATATTATCAAAAATTCATTATTTTTAAAACTCTTTAACAATGATCAAATTAACTGTTGAAATTTTCAAGTCTTGAATCAAATTTCTTGAAATTTTTGAAGTTTGGGATCAAAATTCTTGAAATTTTTATTTTTGGATCAAATTTCTTGAAATTTTTGACATTTGGGATCAAAATTCATGAAATTTTTCAAGTTTTAAATCAGAATTCTTGAAATTAAGTTTTTGATCAAAATTCTTAAAATTTTTAATGTTCTGGAACAAAATTCATGAATTTTTTTAAGTTTAGGATCGAATTTATTGTAATTTTTTTAATTTGGTATCAAATTTCTTGTAATTTTTGAAATTTGGATTCGAAATTCTTGAAATTTTTGAAATTTGGGATCAAAAGTTTTGAAATTTTTTAAGATTTGTATCAAATTTCTTGAAATTTTTGAAGTTTTGAATCAAAATTATTGAAATTAAGTTTTTGATCAACATTCTTGAAATTTTTAATGTTCTGGATCAAAATTCTTGATTTTTTTTAAGTTTAGGATCAAATTTCTTTTAATTTGTGAAATTTGGGATTAAAATTCTTGAAATTTTTGATCAAATTTTGTGAAATTTTTGACATTTGAGATTAAAATTCTTAAAATTTTTGAAATTTGGAATCTAAATTGTTCAAATTTTTGAAATTTGGAATCAAAAGTCTTGAAAATTTTAGGGTATTTGTATCAAAATTCTTGAAATTTTTGATGGATCAAATTTCCTTTAATTTTTGAAATTTGGGATTCAAATTTTTCAAGATTGGGATTAGAATTCTTGAAATTTTTGAAGTTTTGAATCATAATTCTTGAAATTAAGTTTTTGATCAACATTCTTGAAATTTTTAATGTTCTGGATCAAAATTGTTGATTTTTTTTAAGTTTATGATCAAATTTATTGTAATTTTTGAAATTTGGATCAAAATTTTTAAAATTTTTGAATTTGGATCAATTTTTTTGAAATTGGGGAATAAAATTCTTGAAATTTTTGAAGTTTGGGATCAAAATTCTTGAATTTTTTGAAGTTTTGAATTAAAATTCTTGAAATTAAATTTTGGATCAACATTATTGAAATTTTTAATGTTCTGGATCAAAATTTTTGAAATTTTTAAAGTTTGGGATGAAAATTCTTGAAATTTTAATGGTTTGTATCAATATTATTGTAATTTTTGAAATTTGGATCAAAATTTTTCAAATTTTTGAATTTGGATTAATTTTTTTGAAATTGGAGAATAAAATTCTTGAAATTTTTGAAGTTTGGGATCAAAATTCTTGAATTTTTTGAAGTTTTGAATTAAAATTCTTGAAATTAAATTTTGGATCAAAATTAATGAAATTTTTAAAGTTTGGGATCAAAATTCTTGAAATTTTTGAATTTTTGAAACAAAATTCTTGAAATTAATGAAATTTGGGATCAAAATTCTTTATTTTTTTAAGTTTTGTATCAAATTTATCGTAATTTTTGAAATTTCAGATCACAATTCATGAAATTTTTGAATTATTAAATCAAAATTCTTGTAATTAAGTTTTTGATCAAAATTCTTAAAAAATTTTAAGTTTAGGATAAAATTTCTTGTAATTTTTAAAATTTTTGATTAAAATTCTTGAAATTTTTGAAGTTTAGGATCAAAATTCTTGAAATTAAGTTTTTGATCAACATTCTTGAAATTTTTAATGTTCTGGATCAAAATTCTTGATTTTTTTTTAAGTTTAGGGTCAAATTTGTTTTAATTTGTGATATTTGGGATTAAAATTTTTCAAGATTGGGATCAAAATTCTTGAAATTTTTGAAGTTTTGAATCAAAATTCTTGAAATTAAGTTTTAATCAAAATTTTTGAAATTTTTAATGTTCTAGATCAAAATCCTTGAAATTTTTGAAGTTTAGGATCAAATTTCTTGTAATTTTCGAAATTTGGGATGAAAATTTTTGAAATTTTTGAAGTTTGGGATGAAAATTCTTGAAATTTTAATGGTTTGTATCAATATTCTTGTAATTTTTGAAATTTGGATCAAAATTTTTCAAATTTTTGAATTTGGATTAATTTTTTTGAAATTGGAGAATAAAATTCTTGAAATTTTTAAAGTTTGGGATCAAAATTCTTGAAATTTTTGAATTTTTGAAACAAAATTCTTGAAATTAATGAAATTTGGGATCAAAATTCTTTAATTTTTTAAGTTTTGTATCAAATTTATCGTAATTTTTGAAATTTCAGATCACAATTCATGAAATTTTTGAATTATTAAATCAAAATTCTTGTAATTAAGTTTTTGATCAAAATTCTTAAAAATTTTTAAGTTTAGGATAAAATTTCTTGTAATTTTTAAAATTTGGGATTAAAATTCTTGAAATTTTTGAAGTTTAGGATCAAAATTCTTAAAATTTTAGAAGTCAAAGAATAATAGAAAACTCCCATTCATACCACACAAAATTTATTGAAATAAGCTGAATAAATGGGCACGGACAACATGTTTCAGCCAAACAATGGCCATCATCAGGCCAAAAGCTTCCGCACGTATAATAAATGATTTACAAAATGGTACAAATTTAGTAACTGGAAAATTCAAATTTAAAAAAGTTCACATCAAAGTGCATCCTACGGTGCACTTAAAGGTATTAGAGGTATTAGATCAAAATTGTTAAAATTTTTGAAATTTAGGATCAAATTTCTTGAAATTTTTGAAATTTTGGATTAAAATTTTTGAAATTTTTTAAACTTCGAACTAAGTTCTTGAAATTTTTCAAATTTTAAATAAAAAATTTCAAGAAATTTAGTCCACAATTTAAAAAAATCAAGAATTTTGATCCAAAATTCAAAAAATTTGATCCAAAATTAAAACATTTCAAGAAATTTTATCCTACATTTCAAAAATGTCAATACATGTATTCGACTGACGCACGAATATGATTTAGGAGATATTGTACTTTATGACGAAATTGATTTCACTTTTTGGGAAGCGAGACGAAGACAGAAAATATTATAACAAAACAAACACAATGTGCAGTAAATACCAAGAAATCATAACATATCTTTAGATCTTACTTTTTCCCCGTATTAGAAAACATTGTTGCAAAATAATAAAGAGTTTTTATATGATATTAGATACTTATTATACTGATTTTAAGAACACATATGACTAGGATAATTTTTCAGTGAAATTTATCCAAAATTTATTAATTCTGTATCGATATGAAAAAAATAAATCATATAATTACGTTCAACTTTATATGTTGAAGGATGTACATATATTTGCCTCTATTACAGACAAAATGTATCTTACTACTTTTATTCTACCCTTTTTTTTATATTTCAGACAGGTGATTTATCTGCTACTTTTTCAGCATCACTTTTTGTTCGATTCTTACACGACAAAAGCCTTCTTGCTAGATTTTTCTATTTAGATAAAAAATCTTTCTGAATTTTTATTCTAGAGAATTTGATTAAAAAATAAATCGAATTAGATTAATTTTATCCATTATTCGTAAGCTATTTTTAATTACAATGTGCTATTAATCCTATTGTAATAAACTATAGCATAAATAAACAAAAGTGCAAGAAATTTACATGATCGGTATACCGGCGTGCACATGGCTGCTGATTTCGTATTCCGGCGGTTGTGATACGGTCCAGGAAAGCAGGTCCGTCTGTAGCGTCGTTGTCGTGATATTTGTTGGTCCTTTGGTTAGCCTCTTTGAGGCCCGCGTTTTGCGTTTATCGGAAGACGAAAAAAGTGCTTTGGTTGGACCCAGGTTGCAATCTGAAATAAACAAAAAATCAACAATATTAAACAAAATCCAAAAATTTAAACATTTTTCAAAAATTTTAATAAAAAATGAGGATATATTTGAGAAATTTCTTTAAAAAAATAAAAAACTTGAATAAAGGAAAAGTTAAAAAATAAAAAAAAGGAAAAGTAATATCTGAAAAAAAAATTCCAATAAAAAAATAACCTAAAAAAAGAGTTAAATAACATTTTAAAATTAAAACAAAAATCGACCAAAATTCAAAAACTTAATTTGTAGAATGTTTTCAAAAATATTAATAAAGAATGAGGAAATTTCTATAAAAAATAAAAAACATGAATAAAGAAAAAGTTCAAAAAAAAGGAAAATGCTGTTGTCTAAAAAAAATTTGATTATTTGAAATTTTCCAATAAAAAATTAACCTAAAAAAAGAGTAAAATAAAATTGAAAAATGAAAACCAAAAACGATAAAATTAACCAAAATCCAAAACATTAGTTCTTAAAATTTTTTCAAAAATGTTAATAAAAAATGAGAAATCACTTTAAAAAATAAAAAAAATTTGAAAAAAGTAAAATACTGTAAATTAAAAAAAAATTAAATTGATTGTCTAAAATTTTCCTATAAAAAAGTAACCTAAAAAAATAGTAAAATCGAATTAAAAAATGAAAACCAAAACATTAATTCTTAAGAATTTTTCAAAAATATTAATAATTTAAAAAAAAATGAGTTGATTGTCTGAAATTTTCCAATAACAAATTAACCTAAAAAAAAGAGTAAAATAAAATTGAAAAATAAAAACCTAAAACGACAAAATTAACCAAAATCCAAAACATTTTTTCTAAAATTTTTTCGAAAATATTAATAAAAAATGAGGACTTTAAAAAATAAAAAAACTTGAAAAAAGGAAAATGCTGTAAATTTAAAAAAAAATATGTTGATTGAAATTTTGCAATAAAAAATTAACCTAAAAAAAGAGTATAATAAAATTGAAAAATGAAAACCAAAAACGACAAAATTAATCAAAGTCAAAAACATTAATTCTTAAATTTTTTTCAAAAATGTTAATAAAAAATGAGAAATCATTTTAAAAAATAAAAAAAATTACTTGAAAAACGGAAAATACTGTAAATTTAAAAAAAAGTTAATTGTCTGAAATTTTCCAAAAAAAATTAACCTAAAAAAAGAGGAAAATAAAATTGAAAAATGAAAATCAATATCGATAAAATTAACCAAAATTCAAAACATTAATTCTTGAAAATTTTTCGAAAATATTAATAAGAAATGAAAAATAAAAAAAACTTGAAAAAAGGAAAGTTCAGTAAATTAAAAAAAAAATAAATTGAGTATCTGAAATTTTCCAATCAAAATGGACCCAAAAAAAACTGAAAAATTTAAAACAGCGAAAACAAAAATTATCAAAATTAACCAAAATCAAAAAAATTTAAGTCTTAAAATTTTTTCAAAAATATTAAAAAAGGATGAGGATGTTTTTAAGAAATTAATATCAAGATAAAAAAAAAAATCTACCGTTTTTATCAGTATAATTTAAATTTAAATAATATATTTTCTGTTTTTTTATATTTCTTTCCTCTTTTTCCCTATTTTTAACTACATTTTTCTAATTGTTTCTATATTTCCTCATTTTCTCTATTTTTCTCTTTTTTCTCTATTTTCCTATTTTTCCCTACTTTTAACTGTTCTTTCTCATTTTTTTATATAATTTTCCTATGTTTACCCTCTTCGTATTTTTTCCCTACTTTACCTCATTTTTTTATATATTTTTCCTATATTTTCCTGTTGTTTATTATTTTCTTTTATTTTCTAACCATTTCCTTTATTTTTCTCTATTTTTCTTAATTTTTTTCTGCTTTTTTTTAAATTTTTTTTTCCAATTTAAATATTTCTTTTATTTTTCCCAATTTTCCTATTATAAAATTTTTTGTTACGTTACAATTTCTGATTGTTAAATCATACCGCAAACGGCGTTAAGAAATTTAGTTCAAATTATTTCAGTAGACTAATTATTACAATTTCAATTCAATTCTGCAATAATTAATTTTAATGATGTTTTATTTTAATATTCCTCTCTTGTCATGTATACCGTAAAATATTATTCCACACATAAAAACAACACAAATACACGTATTCCAGCGAGTATCATGTGTCATAGAAAAAAAAAACAATGGAAATGTAAACAACACTGTTAATAATTGTAATTAGGTCAGACTAACAATATTTTTTAATTTAATTTTATTTCATTAACAGAATCGTTAATATTTATTTAAATTTTCTTTATGTTAACGCCTAATAAACAGAAACAGCTGTCTAATTTTTTTTTCTCATCTAATAATTATTTTAAGATTTATTACATAGGGTGATAAAAAACTTAATATCCCTTAGAACAAAATGAATCTCCTGGCACTAATCTCGTATACCCAAAGGCCGGATTAGACCCACATCGACTAATAAATTTTAACAAACAAATAGGTTGCATCACAGCGTTGAAGTTCCGCATTGTGTTGGATAAATTATCCAGAAGCCATTTATTTTATGTGGTTTTAATTCGGTGGAAAAAAGGTACCGTAAAAAATAATAAATAGAAACTTTAATTATTATAATTGTAAAAAGTGGAAGATTTCTATATTAACCCAACTGTTATTACTGATATCAAGTACCCAAAACTGGAAGGTCAAATACATGGAATTAATTCTAATTGTAAAAAAACAACATAGAGACTCTCTAGATCCCAAAAACAAGAATTGCTCCCTGTTTGTATATAACAAATAAAATTAATTTATCAACAATCGACGCTTTCTACATGTATGATTATTTCGCCTATTATTTATTGTTTATTTTGTTTACTTTTAATTATTTTAAATTGTATTATTCCTATTTTTTTCTTGTCACTGGCGCGCAATTTTTTTCTTCGCATTAATGGTAATTTGAGCTACCCTTTTGGTTATTTTTGTAACGCCAATTAGGCTTCTTCATTTATGTGACCTCATAGCGTTAATTCTATAGTTGATTTAGGTTGCTAGTTGGTTAGACTAGTGGGATTTGTATTATTTTCGAAAATGTATGCCATATATATGCAAAATATAAATGAAATGAAAAAAAAAAGTGTTGAATAATATTTAGAAATATTTTGGTTTATTTTAAAAATTATAGACTACTGCTTCTATATCCGGTTCGAAGGACCAAATGTAGACGACACTAAAATTATTTTTAAAATCTATGAAGAGATGAACTAAATCGATTGTGAATAAACTCAAAAATACGATATAAGTTTTAATTATAACAATTCACAAATCGATTATATTTTTTGACAATTCAATTTTATTATGTTAAAATCTTCAATAGTGTAAATAATGAAATATTTTTAATTATATACAAGACGATTACTTAGAAATTAAAGTTATTGAACATTTAATTTTTATAAAAAGTAAATATATTTAAAAAAAAACCGAAAAAATTGAAATTCGTACAATATTTCGAAATATAAAAATGACTTAAAAAATAGATTGAAAATATTGTTAGATAATTTCAACAAACTGAAATTAAATCCCGTTACATAACTGTTTTTTTTTTTTTTATTGAAAATAATCGAATGTGTGACCCTAGAACTTTCCTAACTCGGCTGTGGAAAATGGGATTATTTTATTTAACAAAATACAAAATTCCTGAATGGGTTTTGCGTACCAAAATTCAAGTCCACATCTTTAATATTTAAAAAGTTATCTGCAAAAAAGAAGAATCAGGAACGGTTCGTGGAAGATTACACACAGATACACTCATACACACAGACAGACAGACAGACACACCGACAGACATACAGGCAGACGTTACCCTGAAAATAGTCTCAATCTTCTGGGGGAACTCAAAATGTATATTTCCATCGATGTCTCGATTTTTTTTGCTCGTTTACTATACTTTCTCTTCGATGGGACCGGGAATGTAAAATTAGAAAAAAATGGAAAAAATCAAAAAAAGTCGAGAAACCCAAAAAACAAGAAAAAAATCGGATAAATTAGAAAAAAAAATCGAATAAAATTAAAAAATCCAAAGAAATCGAAAAGTATTCAAAAAAATCGACACAAATGGAAATAAATCGAAAAAAAAAACCGAATAAATCGGAATAAAACAA
The DNA here is from genome assembly GCA_963243735.1 of Neocrepidodera transversa. Taxonomy (NCBI): domain Eukaryota; kingdom Metazoa; phylum Arthropoda; class Insecta; order Coleoptera; family Chrysomelidae; genus Neocrepidodera; species Neocrepidodera transversa. Next base: position 1,393,775 of record OY725355.1, on the reverse strand, counting down.
AATAAACCGAAAAATGCCGAAAAAAAATTAAACAAAATCCGAAAAAATCAAACAAAGTTGAACAAATGGACAAAACCAGGAAAAAAGCGAGAATCCAAAAAAATCAAGAAAAAATCGGAAAAAATTGATAAAGAAAAAAAATCAGATAAAATGAAAAAATCCAAAGAAATCGAAAATGATCCAAACAAAACAACAAAAATCGAAACAAATCGAAAAAAATAAGATAAAGTCGAAAAAACCGAACAAAAGCGCAAAATACCGAATAAAAGAGAAAAGAGTCGAAAATGCCGAAAAAAATCGAACAAAATCCAAAAAAAAAATCGAACGAAATCGAAAAAATGGACAAAACCGAACATAAGAATTGGAAAAAATAAATCGACAAAAATGAAAACAAATTTAAAAAAAAAAACGAAAGAAGGTCGAATAAATAAAAGTGAATAAAATCGAAAAAAATCGAATAACGCCAAAAAATCAAGAAAAAATTGTTGAATCCGAAAATATAATCAAAAAATCCAAAGAAATTGAAAATTATCCAAATAAATCGACAAAAATGGAAACGAATTGAAAAAAACGAAAGAAGGTCGAATAAATAAAAGCGAAATAATCGAAAAATTCCGAAAGAATCGAACAAAATCAAAAAAAATCGAAAGATCCAAAAAAAATCGAACAAAATCGAAAAATTGACAAAACCGAACATAAGAATCGGAAAAGTTAAAAAAAATCGGAAAAAATTGAGAAATTCGAAAGAACAAAATCAGATAAAATCAAAAAACAAATTGGAGCAAATTGAAAAACTTGAAAAAAAAAATTGGAAAAAATCAATAAAAAAAAACAAAGGAAACAAAAAAATTAAAACAAATAAAAAGAAATTGAAACGAGCAAAATAGGAAAAAATGAACAAAATCCAGTCATAAAAAAATCGTGAAAAAATTAACATATTAAAAAAAAAACAAGTCGTAAAACAATAAAAAAATTGACAGAATCTGAGAAGATGAAACGAAAAAAGTCGAACAGTCCAAAAAATAAAGAAATTTGAAAATGAAATCGAAAAAAAAAGAAAAAAATCAAAAAATTTCAAAAAAAATCGTACAAAATGGAACATACGTAAGAATCAGAAAAAAAAATTAGAAAAAATCGGAAAAAATTGAGAAATTCAAAAGAACAAAATCGGAAAAAAATGAGAAACTTTAAAAAAATTGGAAAAAATAACAAAAAATCGAAAGAAAAATAAATAAAAATTGAAGCGAATAAAATCAAGAAAAAATGGACAAAATCCAGTCATTGAAAAATCAAGAAAAAATTAACAAATTCAAAAAGCAAGTCGAAAAAGAATTTAAAAAATTGACTATATCTGAGAAGATAAAACGAAAGAATCAGAAAAAATTAAAAATCGGAAATAATTGAGAAATTCGAAAGAACAAAATCGGAAAAAAATTGAGAAACTTAAAAAAAATCGAAAGAAAAATAAATAAAAATTGAAACGAACAAAATCGGAAAAAATTGACAAAATCCAGTCATTAAAAAATCTAGAAAAAACAAGTCAAAAAACAATAAAAAAAATTGACAAAAACTGAGAAAATAAAACGAAAAAAGTCGAACAGAAATTTAAAAATGAAATCGAAAAAAAGAAAAGATCAAAAAATTAAAAAAAAAATCGTACAAAATCGAACATACGTAAGAATCAGAAAAAAAATTAAGAAAAAATCGTAAAAAATTAAGAAACTCGAACGAAAAAAATCGAAAAAAAATTGAAAAAAATAAAAAAAAAAATCAAAAGAAAAATAAATAAAAATCGAAACGAATAAAATCAAGAAAAAATGGACAAAATCCAATCATTGAAAAATCAAGAAAAAATTAACAAATTCAAAAAGCAAGTCGAAAAAGAATAAAAAAAATTGACCATATCTGAGAAGATAAAATGGAAGAATCAGAAAAAAAAATTAAAAATCGGAAAAAATTGAGAAATTCGAAAGAACAAAAAGAACAAAAAAATAAATAAAAATTGAAACGAACAAAATCGGAAAAAATGGACAAAATCCAGTCATTAAAAAATCGAGAAAAAATTTACAAATTCAAAAAACAATAAAAAAAATTGACAAAAACTCAGAAGATAAAACAAAAAAAATCGAACAGTCCAAAAAATTAAGAAATTTAAAAATGAAATCGAAAAAAAAGAAAAAAATCAAAAAATTCCAAGAAACATCGTACAAAATGGAACAAACGTAAGAATCTGAAAAAAAAATAAGAAAAAATCGGAAAAAATTGAGAATTTCGAAAGAACAAAATCGAAAAGAAATTGATAAACTTGAAAAAAATAAAAAAAAAAATCGAAAGAAAATAAATAAAAATCCAAACGAACCAAATCGGAAAAATGGACAAAATCTAGTCATTAAAAAATCGAGAAAAAAAAACCAGTCGAAAAACAATAAAAAAATTGACAAAATCTGAGAAGATAAAACGGAAAAGTCGAACAGTCAAAAAAATTACGAAATTTGAAAATGAAATCGAAAAAAAAATAATAACAAAAATTCGGAAAAAAGAAAAATCGAAAAAAACCGAAAAATCTAAAAATTAATCAACTGAGTCACCCCAGAATTTTCCCGGCTCGGCTGTGGAGAATAGGATTATATATTAGAAAATTCCTGAATGGGTTTTAGAACAGAAGGGGCATTTGCAAAGCAAAATTCAGGTCCACATATTTAATATTTATAAAATTTTGCTTAAAAAAGAAAAAGCCAATGAGGACCTTCATACCTTTCAGCGTGATTGGTCAAACAGTTCAGCAGATATCGTAGAAGATTACACACATATAGATACACAGACAGACCTCACTCTTGAAATAGTTTCAATTTTCTGAGGGCAGCTCAGAATGGATATTTCCATCGATTTGTAAAAAGTGATTAATGCATAATTTATTTTACTTCTTAATCAAAAACTTTCCTTTAAAATTATCTTACATAACAATTTAATTTAACTCAATTTCCATATTAAATAAATTACTTCTATTCTTAGATCTCTTAATAGCATCAATTCAAGTATTACAAAATTATACTAATTAACGATAATTACATTCAATTAAGTTTCCATGGCATAATTAATTTTGAAAAAATCGATTCTGAGAACAAATAGCCTAAAAGTTTATTAGTTAAGATTTAATGTAGGGCAAGCTGTTGCTTTAGAAAATTGGTTCAGGCAGGAATTATAAAATTAACTGTCAGAAAAATTATCAAAAGGATTTGTATGCTAAATAAATAATAAAAAAATATTTAATTGGAATAAAATAAAATAAAATGTATCTCTGGTTCTCATCTTGGTTTTGTTAAAAAAAAATATATAATGAGAAAACTTATTCATACATATTTAAAATGTTATTTCTCGTTTCCATTATTTTTAATAAGATTTATCTTTTGGTCTTTCCTAACTAAATTACATCGGCAAGACAAGTTAACGAATTGCTACAATGGCGTATCCGCAAAAGTATAAAAATATTTATAAATTTAATATTTGAATATCTAAAACTTTGTAATTAACTCTGTCAAATGTTTAGTATAGATCGAACAATCAAGAAAAAATCGGATAAACTTGATAAATTCGAAAAAATCCAAAGGCATTGAAAATTATCCAAACAAATCGACAAAAATAGAAACAAATCGAAAAATACACGAAAGAAGATCGAAAAAATACCGAATAAAAGCGAAAAGAATCGAAAAGACGAAAAAAATCGAATGAAATACAAAAAACAATTGAACGAAATCGAAAAAATGGACACATAAAAATCGGAAAAAATCGAAACACCAAAAAATCAAGAAAAAATAGGAAAAAAATTATAAATTCGAAAGAAAAAATTAGATAAAATCGAAAAATCCAAAGGAGTGGAAAGTTATCCAAACAAATCAACAAAAATGGAAACAAATCGAAAAAAAAGAAAAGAAGTTTGAAAAAACCGAAAAATAAGGGATTAAAGCGAAAAAAGTCAAAAAAATCGAACAACATTCAAAAAGAAATCGAAAAAATGGACAAAACCGAAGAAAAGAATTTAAAAAAAATCGAAAAATCAAAAAATTCTACAAAAAAACGGAAAAAAATTATGAATTCTAAAAAAAAATTAGATAAAATCGAAAAATCCAATGGAATGGAAAATTATCAAATCAACAAAAATGAAAATAAATCGAAAAGAAAAAACGAATAAAACCGAATAATACGGGATAAAAGCGAAAAAGTCGAAAAATGTCGAAAATTGTCGAAAAAATCGAACAAAATCAAAAAAAAAATCGAACGAAATCGAAAAAATCGATATGAATCGGAAAAAAATCGAAAAACAAAAAGAATCAAGAAAAAATCGGAAAAAAAATATAAATTCGAAAGAAAAAAATCAGATAAAATCGAAAAAACCAAAGGAATGGGTAATTATCCAAACAAACCAATAAAAATGGAAACAAATCGAAAAAAAAACAAACAAAAGAAGGTCAAAAAAGTCGAATAAAACCGAAAAACACGGGATAAAAGCGAAAAAAGTTGAAAAATCGAACAAAATCCAAAAAAAATCGAAATGAATCGAAAAAATGGACAAAACCGAACATATGAATCGGAAAAAAATCAAAAACCAAAAAAATCAAAAAAAAATCGGAAAAAAAATTTAAATTCAAAAGAAAAAAATGAGATAAAATCAAAAAATACAAAGGAATGGATAATTATGCAAACAAATCAACAAAAATGGAAAAAAATAAAAAAAAAAATCGAATAAAACCGAAAAATACGGGATAAAAGCGAAAAAAGTCGAAAAATGTCGAAAAAATCGAACAAAATCCAAAAAAAACGAATCGAGTGAAATCGAAAAAATGGACAAAACCGAACATAAAAATCGGAAAAATATATAAAAAACCTAAAATTCAATAAAAGAAAATAAAATCAAAAATTCCGAAGAAATATCCAAAATTATCCAAATAAATCGACAAAAATGAAAACAAATTGAAAAAATAACGAATGAAGGTCGAATAAATAAAAGTGAAAAAAATCGAAAAATTCCAAATAATCAAAAAATTCCAAAAATATCGAACAAAATCCAAAAAAAAAATCGAAAAATCCCAAAAAAATATTGTACGAAATCGAAAAAATTGACAAAACCGAACCTAAGAATCGAAAAATCAAAAAATCACGAAAAAATTGATAAACTCGAAATCATTATTTTTAATAAGATTTATCTTTTGATCTATAGATCGAACAATAAGAGAGCACGTAAAAAATACGTAACTAATCTAAAGAAACTAATTAAAATTTATATTTAAATTATAAATAAAAATTTTACGCTTTACAACAAATTCTTATTAATAACAAAAATATTGAACAAATATAATTAAGAATCGATCAATGTTTAAAAAAGTTGACCAATAATCGAAGGACCAAAACAACTTTTTAAGTTTTAATCTGTTATTAAATTAATAGAAAAACTCATATTGATAAAGTTTTATTATAAAAAAAGGCTGTAGATAAACGTCCGGCAGTTGGACGTTTATCTCAATTACTAAACGTCCGACAGTCGGAGTTCTTTAATAATAATAATTTTGAACATATTTAAGCAAGCGCTTCATTAGCAGCGTGGCATAGTGCCCAACACAGGTTAGATTTAGAGAGTCAAGACTTCTTTGAATCAAGTAAATATTTTTTATTAATACACCGGTTAGATTTAGACAGTCGAAACATCTTTTAATAAAATAAATATATTTTTAAGGTTAGATTTCAGGACTGTCGGACGTTTATCCACGGCCATAAAAAAACCCTTTAACAATAAAAAAATTAACTGTTGCCACTCACTACTTACTGTATAACTAGGTACAATACTTTGTAAAATCTCAGAAAATGTTTGATGAAAAGGTGCGGCATTACCCGGCATTTTAACGAAGATATTTCTTGTAATCGACTGAGACAATAAACATAGCAACAAAAATTGACATGGCGTATATTATTTAGGAGAGATTGTACTGAATGATGAATTTGTTTTCGCTTCTTGTGAAGCGAGACGAGTACAGAAAATATTATGAGACAACACAATGTGCAGCAAATATCAAGAAATATAATTCAACTTTAAATTTTGTTTTTTTCTCATATTAACCGCTTGCAAAATAATAAAGAGTTTGGATATGATATTAGATATTTTTTATATTAATTTTTTTAAGGACACATATTTTTATTTGATGCTAAAAAAATACCGTACTTCACTGTACAGACAAGAAAAACCCCATTTTTTCAGAATTAAGCTGTGGGTACATAATTTAACGACTGCGGCTCTCTGACAGCTATTTCCTAAAAATTTAACGATCTAAAATCCTCCGAAATATGCTAATACTGTGTTTAAAGTAAGGGATTAAATTTTTATAGCTCTTAATTAAGAAAAAAAGGTCTTATAATTGATTAATAAGTAAAATATGAATAAATTTTTGAAATACTCATTGAGCTCGTTTTTTTTTTTTTTAATTAACAAGCGTTATTCGGCTTTATTTGGAAATTTCGTAAATTAAATTTTACTACAGCCCGCCCACACTCCACCTTTGGTGAAGTTGGGCAAACCGCAGTATTGAAATCGTGCAAAAATCTCAAACATTTTGTTCGCTCCAAGTGACTTAAAATGTCAAGAAACGTAGATAAAACTGTTTTTTCTCGAAAAAAAAAAATCATTTATTTTTACTTAAAAATTATACAATGATCTTAATTTGCTGCTTCCGTTGTTCAAAAATGATTTTTTTTTAAATAAAATTAACCAATTTTTAATTTTTATGTTTTAAATTTTTTCAAAGTGAAGTTTAATGATTTATTTTTAGCTAAAAAAAATACAATAAACTTAATTTGCCGTTTAAGTTGTTCAAAAATTATTTTTTTTAAATGAAAATTGTTCAATTTAAAATTTTTTATTTTTAAAATATTTTCAAAGTGATTTTCAATCATTTTTTTTAACTAAAAATTGTCCAATTATCATAATTTGCTGCTTTAACTGTTCAAAAATGAATTTTTTAAAATAAAAATTGTCCAATTTTTAATTTTTTTAATTTAAGATGTTTTCAAAGTGAATTTCAATAATTTATTTAGCTAAAAATTGTCCAATTATCATAATTTACTGCTACAACTGTTCCAAAATAATTTTTTTATTAAACAAAAATTGTCCAATTCTTAATTTCTATATTTAAAATTTTTTCAAAGTGAATTTAAACATTTATTTTTACCTGAAAATTATACAATAATCTTAATTTTCTGTTTAAGCTGTTCAAAAATTAATTTTTTAAATATTGTCCAATTTTGAATTTTTTAATTTAAAATTTTTTCAAAGTGAATTTCAATTATTTTTTTAACTAAAAATTGTCAAATTATCTTAATTTGCTGCTTCAACTGTTCAAAAATTAATTTTTTAGAATAAAAATTGTCCAATTTTTAATTTTTTTAATTTATAATGTTTTCAAAGTGATTTTCAATCATTTTTTTAACTAAAAATTGTCTAATTATCTTAATTTTCCGATTCAACTGTTCAAAAATGAATTTTTTTAAATAAAAATTGTCCAAATTTTAATCTTTTTAATTTAAATGTTTTCCAAATGATTTTTAATAATTTTTTAACTAAAAATTGTCCAATTATCTTTATTTGCTGCTTCAACTGTTCAAAAATAATTTTTAAAATTATCTTTAAACAAAAATTATCCAATTCTTAATTTTTATGTTTAAAATTTTGTCAAAGTGAATTTCAACATTTATTTTTACCTAAAAATTATACAATGATCTTTATTATACCAAAGTTAGTTTCTGTTTATTTGCTACTAATTTGCCTAAAAATATGACTAATGGCGCTAATTTTTTTATTAATATCTTGATTTTAATTTAATTATTAGCATATTTAGTTCTCGTTGTGGTAAAACGAACCCCCAACCAAAACAAAAAATAATTTGTTAATTTTTTAAGTTTTCAATTTTTTCATAAATTCCAATCAAAAATGTTTTTAAATTAATTATAATTTAATGTAATATTCTGTATTTATGCATAATTTCGATTTTGTACTTTTTAAAAAAATGGCGAAAGCGCTTTCTTATACTCATTATTTGAAAATTGATAACTCTAAAAGTATTTAAAATTAAGTCACAAAATTTTTCAGATTTATTCTATACAATAGAAGCTACAAAATGTATCTTCAAGTGACGTCAATAATATAGAAGAAATGACGTCATATACAAAAACTTAAACGTCAATCCATTAATCTGAACCATTTTAATATTGTTTCCTATTTGTAAAAAATAAATTTAAAAAAGTTTTCACGAATAATTCATATTAAGTTTCAAAATTTTTTTATAAATTTAATACAAGTGAAGTAGAAAGAGTTTATTCAATATTTTTTTTTGATGTCCATGGTTCACACTTTCCCGTTAATTTAGGGTAAGTGTGACAAGAAAAAAGATTTTTTGGTTTTTGAAAATCTTTAATATCTTTTTTTTTTAAAAAATTACACATTTTAAAATTTAAAGATTCAAAGACAAAATTTATTTCAAAAATAAAATGATCCTTTCTGTCTTTAATGGATTCTGGTAACATTTTTACGACTGTTTATCTTAAAATTTATGACCAACTCTGTATATATTTTAAATCCCTCATCTATTTCAATTTGGGATTTGTGTGACAAAATTTGGTGATATCAGATTATAACATCCCAGTACAATATCATATATCCGAAATTCAATATACTATTGGTTATCGATTTTGATGTCCAGCAAAAACATTTGTGGCATGCCTCCATTAAAACTTTTGATTATATTGAATGATTAGGTCAATATACACTGTGTTACTATTGGAAGTATTCAATATTTTCTTAGTTTCTATTTTTTAAATGCAACTTTAATAAACATTATTTTAACACATTGTTTGGGAAACAAAAAGGTAAATTTCCAACAAATTTCATAAATAACAAATAATTTTTGTGGGAGAAAAATCAAAAATAATAATTTTTATTATTTTTGTTGATTTTTTTATTACTTAGGACTTTTATATTTAACTTTTAGTGATAAGAGGTTTGAAATTCGTGAAAAACCATTTCCACAACTAAAAGTAAATCGGATCGACTTTAATTATTAGTACAATATATTATAATTGAATGGACCAATTTTTTTAGATTGTTTAAAAATCCCTAAAATCGTTTTTTTGACTGTTATCTTTATTATTTCTCAACCTCGCGCCACGTATGTTTAGATTTTAGATGAAATTTCAATATTACTTTGCTTATAAAAAAAAATCGAATAAAGTGAAAAAAAATCTAATAAAAAAATGAGCAAAATGGACAAAAATATACAACGAAAAAAGTCGAACAGTCCAAAAAATCGACCAAAGAATCAATTAAAAATCGGAAAAAATTGAAAAATAATCAGAAAAATTTATAAATTTAAAAACTATATATAAAAATTTGGAAAAAAGAAAAAATCGAATGAATCGAAAAATAAATCGGCTGTGTCACTCCAGAAATTTCTCGGCTCGGCTGTGGAGAACAGGATTATTTTATTTACAAAATACAAAATTCTTGAATGGATTTTAGGGCGAAAGGGACATCTGCATATCAAAATTCGTAAAAATGCGTAAAAAATCAGAATCAATAAACCAAAAACTAATGGTTGCATTTAGGGCGCACCAACAAAAAGTTATTAAGGCAGTCGACGTGTTAAGATTGTCTGTCTAATCATCGAAGGACCAAAAAACTTTAGTTTTAAGCTGTTAAATTAATAGAAAAACTCATATTGCAGTTATAATTCTAATTTAACATAAAAAGCGAACAAAAAAATTGTGTTACGAAAAGTTTGTGCCTTTAGAAAAAAAGTTGTTTGGTCTGAATTTTTAAAATTTATGAATTTATTTTCTTATTTATATAACATTTAAAAAATGTTGATTTAATATAAAAAAGTGAACAAAAAAAATGTATGATGAACAGTTGTGCCTATTAAAAAAAAGTTGTAAGGTCAGAAATTTTATTTGTATAAAATTTATATTATAACTTTAACAATGATCAAACTAACTATTGCCAATCTCAGAAAATGTTTGCTGAATAATTTGATTAAAAAGGCGCCGTTTTAACCGGCATTTTATCGAAGAAATTTTACATGTTGTATACAAGATTTGATCGTTATCAAATTTTAGTGCGAAAAGGGATTTTACACTGAGCATGACGGAGTAGAATTGCAACCGTTTTTTTGACATTGGAACGTGGTCAAGTGTGAAAGAAATGCCATATAGCTGATATAGTTACTTTTACTTTAAGAAATGTAGTTGAAGAGAGACAATAAACATAGTAAGGAAAATTGTCACGCGTATATTATTTAGGAAATTTTGTATTTTATGTTGAATTTGTTTTCGCTTCTTGGGAAGCGAAACGACTACGGAAAATATTATAAGAGAGACAAAAACAATGTGCAGCAAATACCAAGAAATATAAATCTATTTTTAGATCACGATTTTTTACCGTATTTGGAAAATTTTGTAGCAAAATCATAAATAATTTGGATATGATATTAGATATGTATTATATTAATTTGGGTGGGATTGTAAATTCTGGATAATTTTTTAGTATCTACAATTTAATTTGATTAAGTATTAAACGTAAAACAGTTGAAATAAGTTAAAATCAATCAAAGCTTTTCAGCAAATAAATTTGGAATTGTACTTTGACAATACTTGCAAATGTATGCTAATTTTATGTTGATTGGTACGGTAAATTATTCCTACTGAATCGCGGTACAAAATAATTAAATCTGATGTGGCCAATACATGACCTCTCGCCATTTTTTAATCAAAAATTAACACGTTAACACAAAAGAGTATGAAAAAAATTTACAATTTATTTTTAAATTTTAATGGTACAAAAATATAAGTGTAAAACTTTATTGCCATCTTGTTTAGTAATTACGTCATCACTTATAGCAACTGCCACTTTTGGTTGTCCGATTAACACCAAAATCTAATCAGATCTAATTTAGGGTAAAAGAATAAATTTTTAACACACACACTAACACAGTTTACATTTTTCGAAAAATTAATATTGATTTCTAAGCTATGAAATTGAATCACGCTAGAGTTTATTCAACCCAAACTTATAATTAAGATTCTAAATAAATCCATCACGATAGGTACTTTTATTTTCTGATGGATATTCCCAAGAAACAACTTTATTAACAATAAAATCCGGTCTGTTCGTTACTTTTTAAATTTAGAAAACAACTCACGTTCTCTTAACGAGAGAATTTGCTACAACGTCAAAAACGGATACGGTTAAAAAGAACGAGAGGTTTTAGAGTGAATATAAATAAATGGTTAGTGAGAAATGCTTTTGTTTTTTTTTTACTTTTGTTTACGTTTTGAAGTCCCTAGAGTAAAAAAAACAGACAATAGTGTTTATCATGAAATATCAAGAAGGGACTATAATGTAAATAAAAGAATAAAGTAATCTCAATAGAAAAAAACGAGTCTGGAAAACCGGGTATTGTTTCACACTTCACTAAAAATGGCGTGAAAAATTAGGGGCTTTTCCAAACAGACCAAAAGATAGATGATCATTTTACACTGAAGTTCCGCAACCCCTTTTAACACGCAGAAGAAAATAAATTGTGTGTGAAAAACGTTTTTTTATTGTTAATCGGATTGGCTTCTGCATGACTACATAAATGTCTAGATTTCCGAAAAATAAATTGGTCTTGATTCTTATAAATTGTCTCATAAATTTATCAAATAATAAAAGCTTACTTTTTAATATTTAAGTGATTATATTCATCAAAAAATCGTAACGTAATTTAATGAAATACGTATTATATATAAATATTTGTAAAACTATTTTATTTACAAATTTAAACATTAAAATTTTAGAAATCTTTGTTTCATAATAGAATAATTATATTAAAAAAACTGGAAATTGTTGGAAAATCATTATTTTTTCCTATTAGGAAATTAATTCAAGGTTACGCAATACGACGCTATCAAAGCTAATGAAAGCGAATCGAAAGCAGATCAATAGTTCATTGAAACCTTATCAAAAACAGATGAATAATGATAATTTTGTTTAATGTCAGAGGTTAATTGATCTTTTTTTGATCTACTTTGGATTCGCTTTTGATCAGGTTTAGATCAAGTCTCGAACAGGTTGAAACGTTACTTTAATTTGTTGATAATTAGTAATAATTGAGGTTAATTATGCTTACGAAATATATCAAAAAGTAAAATATTAAATAATATTAGAGACTTTTCTTTTTTTCTTCTCAAAATGTGACTTAACTTGGTTCTTGGCTTGTCTTCGAGTTTCTTCTCAAATTTCTTGAATCCAGCAGTAGAAACGTTGGTCCCAAATGAGGGAAAAAAACTTGCTCGTTCCAAAAACTTATACCCAAAAAGACTTGTACCAAGAACTTGTTCCAAAAATAAAATGTTCTGTCCGGAAAAACTTATTATAAAAAATAAACTTGTACCACAAGCTTGTACCAAAAAAGTACTCCAGAAAAACCTTAAAAGTTCACGTAAAGTAAATATAAAACAAAAATTTTATAAATTATCAGATTCCGTGGCCTCTGTTTAAAAAAAGTAAAACAAGAATAATATTAATGAAATACATGAATTTTTAGATCAAAATATAAAATATAAAAATATTCAAAGTGAATTAAATTTTAAGACAATTTGTAAAAATAAATTAAAAAATAGATTCTCTTTTTGTAATCGATATTGAAAGAGTCACCACAAACATCAGATAATTTATATTGTTATAAAAGATAAGATATGAACTTTTAAGTAAATATAACAAAAAAATATAACGGCATAAAAAATAATTAAAAATAACAGTAAATAAAAGTTAAAGCGTCGAAATAATACAAACTTACCCTATATAACGAGGGAAAGAAAATAAATTTTCAATTAGCGACACAGACTATATAAGAGGCAAAGAGAGAAAATTATTAACATGGGAAAGACATTTTATAGTAATACCTAGAAGAGAGGGAGAATTTGATCAAGCGAGCCTGAAATTAAAATATACTGAGCAGAGGAATAATGAAAATACAGGGTGGTACAGAGAAAACAAAATGTAATAAGGTTTCGAACAGATTTTATCAGGTCTCGATCAACTATTGATCTGGTTTCGATCTGCTTTGATTAGTTTTGATCAGCTGTGATTAGGTCTCGCTTAGCTTACCTGGAAACGTTGTATTACGTGACCTTGAATTAACGCAATTTCGCCAGAACGAACCTTGGCGTTTTCTTATGGGATTTAACATGGGAAATACGGAGGAAATTATATAGCTCCTTTCATAAGGGACTTGAACAGTTGTTCATTTAATTAGCATTTCAAATTATGCATTTTGTGTTTTAATATTTTTACGCTAAAGCCTAATAACCTTGTTACGTTTTCTAATAACTTTCAGCATTTGATTTTTTAAATTGAAATTTTATAATTCAGTTCAATTAATTTTAGAACTTGATTTCTCTCCCAAACAAATTTTTCATCATGTGATACTTCAGTGTGTGTGAAATTAGCCCCCCATTTTTCGAATTTTAATATTTTTAAAGTTGTTCCAAATTGTTCTGGATTTGTACCAAATTATTCCTTAAATCTAAATACAAACGACAGAAAACTCGAAAAACCATTTTTAGAACTAGCCCCCCATGTATTTTTTTTTCGATTTTTTTTCTATTGCACCAAATTGTTCTAGTTGTTCTGAACATTGTTCCAAATTTTCATGTCTTAAAAAAAATATTTCCAGCCCAAAATCAATAAAACCCATTTAGTTCCAGCCCCCCCTTATTTTTTTGTTGTAGTAAATTATTCTTAGCATTGTTCCGAAATTTCATGTCTTAAAAAATTATTTCAAGCTCAAAATTAATTAAAACCATTTATAGCTGGCCCCCATTATTTTTTTTTCGAATTTTTTTTATTGTACTGGATTGTTCTAGTTGGTGTTGGCATTGTTCCAAATTTTCGTGTGTTAAAAAAATTATTTCAAGCTGAAAATCAATTAAAACCTATTAGAGCTAGCCCCCCATTATTTTTATTCGATTTTTTTTATTGTACCAGATTGTTCTAGTTGTTCTTAACATTGTTCCAAATTTTCATGTCTTAAAAAAATTATTTTAAGCTCAAAATCTATTAAAACTATTTACAGCCACCTCCCCATTTTTTTTCGAATATTTCTTTATTGTACGAAATTGTTTTGGTTGTTCTTGGCATTGTTCCGAATTTTCACGTCTTAAAAAAATTATTTCAAGCTCAAAATCAATTAAAACTATTTGGAGTTAGCCTCCAATTATTTTTTTTAATTTTTTTTGTTGTACTAGATTGTTCTGATTGTTCTTGATTTTGGGCTTACAATAATTTTTTTAAGGCATGAAAATTGTTAACAATGCTAAGAACAACTAGAACAATCTAGTACAACAAAAAAAATCGAAAAAAAAATAATGGGGGGTTAGCTATAAATGATTTTAATTGGTTTAGAGCTTGAAATGATTTTTTAAGATATAAAAATTTGGAACAATCCTAACAATAACCAGAACAATCTAGTCCGACATTGATTGAATAAACATGAAAAATTTTTTTGCCTTTTTTTAAATTTTAAGGACAAACAATACACTTTAGTTCAAAATGTTCTAAAAAAATCTTTTGGAGCATAAAATTTCCTACAATTTTTGTATCAAACTATTTCCAGAATTTACAATAGTTGCGCCACTAGGAGCCGCGCAAAAAATATATATGTAGGTTTTCCACAGTTTTTTCAAATTTTGAGGACAAACAATGCACTTTAGTGCAAAAGTTTCTAGTGCAAACTTGTAGAGCACCAAATTTCTTTCAATTTTTATATTTAACTTTTTTTCGGATTCCTCATAGTTTCGCCGCTAGAGGGCGAAAAATTTAAACATTTAGGCTTTTTCTATTTTTTTTATTTTGAAGGCAAATAATGCGCTTTAGTGCAAAATGTTGTAATGCAAAATTGTAGAGCATAAAATTCCCTACAACTTTTGTATTAAACATTTTCCAGAATTCCAAATAGTTTTTACCCTATAATTTTAGGAGATCCCTAATTGTAGCGGTGTGCTATATAATGTGCGCATGCGCCCGCTTATCAACATTTAAATATTCACCGTCGGATTGCTATTTAAAATTTGTTCTATAAATTAATGTAATGCTTAAGATTATGTAATTAAAATAATGCTATTCTCTATAGCCGTGCCGGGAAATTTCTTGGGTAACACGATTTTTTAAATATACTAACAATTATGCAAAAAAATGATGCATTTCCATGAATTTTATTAAAATTTGTAATTCATATATTGCGTAAAAGTAAAAATTAAGCAAATCACTTTAATTTCAAAATAAATTAATTCTGCGCTGTAAATATTTCAATACAGTATTATTAAAAATCATAATTCTTCACTTAAAAACAATAAAATCTTACACACAAAGATAAGATAAATTCCACCTCCACCGATGCGACGGCGCGATGAAATTTCCAAAAAAAAATAGTCGGCTATGAAGTATTTTAACAAGTTTGAACAATTCCGATAATAGTGTTAGTTAAAGCGGTGAATAAACTTTTACAAAATTGATATAAAAATTGTGTTTAGTGATTTTGAAATTTGTAAAATATTAAAGGTATGTTAGAAATTTATATGAATTTCTTATATTTATATTTTTTATGGGTTAAAAATACTATAACACGCATAGAAAAAATAATTTAAAATCTTTTTTATACAGGATGCTAATTATTTCCGGGTTCGATTAAAAAGAAATGTTTTCAATAGGCCTTTTATTGAACAATTTAAATTTTATAAATTATTTTTATCGGTTATTTTCTTGGTAATATTTTTTTTAATAATATGAGTAAATATTCCTATCTCAAGTTTTAAAAAAATATGATTATTTAGACTCTCTTATTTATTACTAACACGTTTTCTCTTTTTTTCAGTTAAAATAAAGTGAAGTGAGAGAAGAAAACTGCTTCATCATAAAGGTAACATTAATGTAATTTTTTTGGTTATGGTTAATGATTTATTGATAACAAGTACACGAATTTTCCCATACTGTATTTATGAAAATTTAAGTATTTATTTTTTTGAATTTTTATTGTGTTTTGTTCCAGTAGTTTTGGAGTTTTTCCAAAAATAAACAAATTTCCTCTTGACTCACATTTTTTGGCACATTAAATAATTTCTTATTTTTCCGCGATTTTATATAATTTTCCTGACTATATATCATTATGAAATTTTTGATTTTTTTTTTTGAAAGTTAAGAAACTTAGTTTCGATATAGTTTTGACGTTTTTAATTTTTATTCGATTTTTTTAAATATTTTTCAAAATTTTTGATATATTTTCAATTTCTTAAAATTCAGTTTTTTATTAAATTTTTTAATTTTTTTTTCGAAATATTTGATAAATTTTTGAAGTTCTTATAATATTTGTAGTTCTTAAAATTTTTTAGATTTCTAAAATTTGAAATTAATGAATTTTGAAATTTTCGATATATTATCGAAATTTTTGAATTTCTGGACATTTTTATTTATTTTATTGTTTTACTTTTCGATTTTAGAAAATTTCTAATAAATTTTTAATGTTTTTTCAAATTTTTGATTTTTTCTGAAAGTTAGTTTCGATATAGTTTTTTTTTTGAAATGTTTGGTAAATTTTTGAAGTTCTTAAAATATTTGTAGTTCTTAAAATTTTTTAGATTTCTAAAATTCTCGGAATTTTTAAAATTTGAAATTAATGAATTTTGAAATTTTCCATATATTATCGAAATTTTTGAATTTCTGGACATTTTTATTTATTTTATTGTTTTACTTTTCGAATTTAGAAAATTTCTAATAAATTTTTAATGTTTTTTCAAATTTTTGATTTTTTCTGAAAGTTAGTTTCGATATAGTTTTTTTTTGAAATGTTTGGTAATTTTTTTAAGTTCTTATTTTTGCTTTTTTAGTTATTTTGACTATATTTAAAAAAGTTTAACAAAATTTTTCAGTAATTTTAGATTTTCCTAAAAATAAACAAATTCTCCTTGGAAAATTAAATAATTTCTTATTTTTTTGTTCTTTAGATCGCATTATTTTTCAAATAATAAACTAAATTTCCCTCGGCTACTTTTAAAAATAACGAGTAATTTATTATTTTTTTCTAGTCCTACCAATAAAAATTATTTTTTTAATAATTTTAGATTAGAAAAAAATCAACAAAACTCTATTTTCGGCAAAATATATAATATTTTTTTTGTTTTGAATACATTTTTTTTTAAAAATTTTAATTTAAAAATAACGAACTAATTTCTCTTACCCATATTTTCAAAAAATTGAGTAATTATTTTTGTTTTAATTTTCCTCTAATTTTAACAAGATTTTTTCAGTAATTTTAGATTTTAAATAATTTCTTTTCTATATTTTCTTTTATTTTGATTATATTGTTTAAAAAAATCGGTGATCTATAGAAATTTATAATTAAGCTACTTGCATCTAAAATGTTTTTTATTTTTTTATAGGTACATTTAATTTCACCCTAAATGTGTCCCTATAGACTATAAAAATATTTACATACTCTTGTTTATTTACATTTTGAAATTTTTATTTTTCTGTTATTCGATTTTGAACTAATTAAAAAAAAAAAGAAGAAAACTATGAATGATTTCCCAATAGTCAGTCCATTAGCATTTTTATTGTTTACTTCCACGTATCAACGAATAGATCTTATCGATTTAAATAGAAACGTACTAGCTTATTTCTAAATAAATATAAAAGGTAACTAAAATAGAATTCGAACTTTACTTCACTTTGTTCGTTTCATGTTATGAAATTATTTCTTGAATTATTTCTATAGAAAACGTAGTTGCATGTTGTTATAACTCTTTTTGACTAGAAGGGAAAATAATTTTGCACGTCATTTGGCTTTGACGTCATTTCAATTTTATTTTTGCTAGTACTTTAGCGTCATTCATTTATAGTGACCATGGGAGTTAATTTCAATTTTACTTCACTTTGATGTATTTTTGCTTTTAAGCAAAAATTATGAATTGGAAAAAAGGAAAAATATGAAAATTTTCGTAATTTTTAAAGTAACCACTAATAATATTTAAAAAGATAATAATAATAATACTTTATTCAAAAAAATTTACTAATAATAACAATAATATAAACAGGAATAAAATAAAATGAAATAGATAAAAATAAGATCTAAATTTTTTTAACAAATTGCATCTTCACTGCTTAATATTCCCTAAGGTTCGGTTTTGAGCCCTACTCTGTTTATTCAAGCCATAAACGACATTTCTATAAAGTGAGGGATTACAACCCACTATTTATTGCAGTAATTGACTAGCTGCTTGCTATAAAAAAAATCAATGTTTAATTTTTTTGTTATTTTTTTGTTATTTTTCAAGTGACCGAAACTAGTTACCTGCTAGTACTTTTTTGTCAATTAAATTTTATGGGACTAACTTTTGAACCCAAAAGTAGGTAATGGGACACCATTTATGATAAATAACAAAATAGCATATAAATAAAATAAATTTGAATAATTCATTAAAAATCCCCATAAAAAAATTTATTAAAAATTCCCCAAAAATTTTCTAATAAAATCTAAATTTATGATAAACAATAAAATACCATATAAATAAAATAAATTTGACTAATTAATTAATAATCCCTATAAAAAAATTTATTAAAAATTTCCTAAAATTTTCTAATAAAATCTAAATTTATGATAAATAACAAAATACCATATAAATAAAATAAATTTGACTAATTAATTAAAAATCCCCATAAAAAAATTAATAAAAATTCCCCAAAATTTTCTAATAAAATCTAAATTTATGATAAATAAAAAAATACCATATAAATAAAATAAATTTGAT
Organism: Neocrepidodera transversa; assembly: GCA_963243735.1. Taxonomy (NCBI): domain Eukaryota; kingdom Metazoa; phylum Arthropoda; class Insecta; order Coleoptera; family Chrysomelidae; genus Neocrepidodera; species Neocrepidodera transversa. The sequence goes on along the minus strand of OY725355.1, from coordinate 1,374,899 downwards.
TAATTAATTAAAAATCCCCACAAATAAAATTTATTAAAAATTTCCCAAAATTTTCTAATAAAATCTAAATTTATGACAAACAACAAAATACCATATAAATAAAATAAATTTGACTGATTAATTAAAAATCCCCATAAAAAAATTTATTAAAAAATTAGCATAAAATAGAATCTTAAAGCCAAATCACATAAAAATTTTTAAAATTTTTAAGCCTATTATATAATTAATTTTTTATATAAAATTAATCAACATATTTTTTCACTTAAAAAAAAAAAGAAAATAATGTGAAATCTCCAAATAATAGTAAAAATAATGGCAATTTTCTAATGAATTAATGAAATTTTTGCAAAATTTTACTAAACTATTGCAAAAAATCTATGAATTGCCTGAAAACACCGCTAAATTAAGAAAAAAAAAACGGGATCAAAAAGGGCTACCAAATTTAATTAATCAATATATTATTTATTAAAAAAAAAGAAATCAAAAACAAAAACACGATTTTTTTGCCCTTTTTCAATAATCTCTATTTTTTAAATAATAATAAAATTATTATAAATTAATAATTATTAACTTATTAAATAATTTTAACCTAAATTTTTAATTAAATTATAAAATATTTTTCTTTTTTTTAAGTGAATATTTTACTACCAGTCTCTAGAATTATTATTATATTATTCTAATGATTTATAAATAATCTAATAAATAATATTAATTAATTTAATATTTAATTATTAATCTTTTTATAAATTATATGTTAATTAAGTTAATTTTTATTGGCCTAAAAAAAAAGAAACTTTCTCAACCAAGTATTTTCGAAATAAGCTCATTTAACTCAGGATATATAAAATTAACCCTAATTTTTGGCAAAAAAAGGACCAAAAAAAAATCGAAAAAAATTTTTTATATATCGTAATTTCACTATTGTGAAAAAAATTTTACGTTTATATTTTTTTTTAGTACAAAAACTTTTTTATAAAAAAAAGGATAATTTTGATAGAATTAATCATAGAATTAATCATGTGATTTCTGATAATTGCAATCCATCTCTCATATTTTTCTTACCTTTCTAACTATTTTTCACAAAAAACTAACTTTTCGACTATATAAAAAATATTAGTCTATAATTTACTGGAATAGTCTTATATTATTTTTACTTTCCGAACAACAGAGTTGTATAGAAGGAAAGTATTGCGATCATGATATTTTGGCCATACCCAGATTTTAACGGATCTTTACGTTTTGAAGTCACCTGAATCCATTTATACCATTTTTAGCATGATGTCTGTCTGTGTGTATGTGTGTGTGTGTCTGTGTGTGTGTGAACACGATAGCGTCTAAACGGCTGAACCGATTTAGATGAAATTTTATATACATATTTAGGGTAACAAGAAGACGACCTGTATAGATTTTAGAGTTAATCGGACAACCGGAAGTGACAGTTGCTATAAGTGATGACGTCATTACCTAACAAGATGACAATAAAGTTTTACACATATATTTTTTATACGTTATAGTTTAATTTCGAATGATTAAAATTTTTAAAAACTTGCCATTGTTGCCAGATTTATCAAAAAGTATTTTTTTTTTCATATTTTGCTTAAATAACCAAAATAATGCATTTTTATGAAAAATTACGGGATATGAAAGTTGTAGAACATAAAATTTTCTACACATTTTGTCATTACCGGTTTTTTGAATTCCTCATAGTTGCGCCGCTAGAGGGCGTGAAAAAAATTTATATAGACATTTTTGTGACTTTTTTAGATTTTAAGACAAAATTATGGATTTTTATGAAAAATTACATGATATCAAAATTGTAGAACATAAAATTTTCTATAAATTTTGTCTTGACTATTTTTTCAAGTTGCGCATAGTTTCGCCGCTAGTTTTTATTTTAATTTTTATCTTTATTAAATTATTATTTTTTAGTTAAATTTTTATATTAAAAATTTAAAAAAAATATCTTTAAATTTGTAATAATTAATTTTATTATTATATTTTTTTTCAAAATTTTATTACAAAAATTTTGGAATTTTTAAAAAATTGGCTAAGAAATTTAAGATTATATTACGATTTTAAACTAAATTGAATAACTTCTAAAATATTAAAGTTATTGAAATGGGATTTTCACCATTCGAAAGATAATATAAAACTCTAAATTTTAAATGTATTTTAAATTCTTAAAATTTAGACTTGTAATTATTACAGCCAAAATTAAGAATTTTTTTAATTTTTTTTGTAATTTCGTTTTATCAATAAGTATAAAATAAATGAAAAAATTAAATAGCATATCCGAAAAGGATCCAAAAGTACTATGTGTGTAAATTATTTCATAATTTTAACATAGTATTTGTAAAAGTTATAGCAAAAAATGAAAAAAGTTAAAACAATTCAATGGATACCCATGAATTTTTGAAAAAAAACTTGATTTTTTTTTAGTTTTATAAACTAACTTTATTATAGCATTTTGATCCAAAAACTTAAAAAAAAGGTCTGTTTCCCATTTTGAATAAAATTGAATGAGATATTAATTATTTATTGATTTTAAAATTATTCAAAAATAGGTTTTATTTGTTTTAAGGTTCAAATTAACATTAAAAATTTTAAAAAAATTACCCTTAAATTTGTAGTAAAAAACTCTATAATTGTGATTTTTTTCAGAATTTTATTCAAAAAACTGTAGAATTCATAATTTTTTTTTTAAATTTAATATAAGTTTAAAAAAAATTGAATAACTTTAAAAATATTAAAGATATTAAAATGGGATTTATACCATTCGATAGGTAATATAATTAATGTATTTTAATGCAGAAAAACTAAAATAAGCGATTAAACAATTACTTTACTATGAGTGTTCGGAAAGTTGGGTGGGATTACCCCCTCATTTTTTATAAACCGGATAACGACAGATTTTTTAAAACATGTCGATTAAATTAAAATTTCGTAATGTGAATATTAAAGTACTAGCAAATGTATAAAAAAATATGTTCAAAATTAACTTAAAATTACATCAAAGTAACGTTAATTTCGGATTATAAATACAGCTTAGCCAGCCAGGAAAATATACATTTCTCCATATTTAAATATGGAAACCATTTTATACGCTAAATTTATTTTATCTGTCCATTTTAAAAATGTTTTCTGTAATAAAAAAACAGACAACGTTTATCTAAACAAATAAAATCAGAACTAACAACCATACTTTTATGATTCGACCTCTATTATTCCGATTATTTGCTATATCTAGCAAGAAGGACCTTTATTACGATATTTTCCGCCCCTCTTTTTATCTTTTTTTTCCATTGAGTGATGATCGTAAAATATATCATTTTTTTTTGTTATCTCACCATGTGCTTTTATCTTCTCTAAGTTTCCAAAACGAATTGATGGATTGCCCGTCTTTATTTGCTATAAAAAGTAAATGAGAGATTTTCGTGCTCAATATGGGGTAAATTTATTTTTATAGAGATAAATTATTTAGTATGAAATTGCTAAATAAAGCGAAAAACTGTTTTTGCCTCAACTATTTTATGAACTAAAAAGAATACAAAATATAAGTTTTCATAGAAAAGTTTTCTCTTGGAAGTTTCTTATAATGGTTTTAAAAAATTGGGTCATGATCTGTATAGATTATAAATTTAGTTCAAAAATTTACTTTGTATTTTAGACATATAAATATAATTTTTTAGTTACTATTTTTATTTCTTAATTTTGTCATTTTTTAAGTACTTCTGTCTCCTCTTTTCACTTAAAAATTTCCCCTTTTTCTTTTTTAATTATCTCATTTTTCTGCCTCGAATTTTCCCTCTTTTCACTCAAAAATTTCCCCTCTTTTCTGTCTTAAGTTTGTCAAATTTTTTTCTTAAATTACTCGTTTTTTCTAAATTCATCTCTTTTTCAGTAAATTACCTTTTTTTTGTTAAATTTTCATCTTTCTCCGTTTTGAAACTTTTTGGTCTAAAATTCCCCCCTTTCTCTCAAAAAACCCCTCGTTGTTCTCAAAATTGTCATTTTTATAGTAATTTTGTTTTTAACTTCTCTTATTAATTTGTTTTTTCCTCAAATTTGTCACTATTTCCCCTCTTTTCTGTCAGAAACTTCCCCTCATTTCTCTCAGACATATAAATATAATTATTTAGTTACTATTTTTCCTTCACTTTTGTTTCTTAATTTTGTCACTTTTTAAGTACTTCTGTCCCCTCTTTTCTCTCAAAAATTTCCCCTTTTTTATTTTTTAATTATGTCACTTTTTTGCCTCGAATTTTGAATCTTTTCACTCAAAAATTTCCCCTCTTTTCTGTCTTTAGTTTGTCAAATTTTTCTCTTAAATTACCCGTTTTTTTTTAAATCACCCCGTTTTCATTAAATTCCCCTTTTTTTGTTAAATTTTCATCTTTCTCCAAGTCGAAACTTTTTCTTCTACAATTTCCCCTCTTTTCTCTCAAAAACTTCCTCTCATTGCTTTTAAAATTGTCATTTTATAGTAATTTCGTTTTTTTCCAATTTGTCACTTTTTGGTTTTAAATTTCCCTTCTTCTCTCTCAAATTTTTAACTTCTTTTACTAATTTTCTTTTTTTCCTCAAATTTGTCACTATTTCGTCTAAAATTTCAGCTTTTTTTTGTCAGAAACTTCCCCTCATTTCTCTCAGACATATAAATATAATTATTTAGATACTATTTTTCGTTTACTTTTGTTTCTTAATTTTGTCATTTTTCAAGTACTTCTGTCCCCTCGTTTTACTCAAAAATTTCCCCTTTTTTCTTTTTTAATTATGTCACTTTTCTGCCTCGAATTTTGAATCTTTTCACTCAAAAATATCCCCTCTTTTCTGTCTTAAGTTTGACAAATGTTTCTCTTAAATTACCCGTTTTTTTTAAATCACCCCGTTTTCAGAAAATTACCCTTTTTTTGTTAAATTTTCATCTTTCTCCAACTCGAAACTTTTTCGTCTAAAATATCCCCTCTTTTCTCTCAGAAACTTCCCCTCATTTCTCTCAGACATATAAATATAATTTTTTAGATACTATTTTTCCTTCACTTTTGTTTCTTATTTTTGTCACTTTTTAAGTACTTTTGTCCCCTCTTGTTACTCACAAATTTCCCCTTCTTTCTTTTTGAAGTATGTCAATTTTCTGCCTTGAATTTTCGCTCTTTTCACTCAAAATTTTTCGCTCTTCTCTGTCTTAAGTTTGTCATTTTTTTTCTTAAATTACCCATTTTTTTCTAAAATCACCCCTTTTTCAGTAAATTACCCTTTTTTTTAGTTAAATTTTCATCTTTCTCCAATTCGAAACTTTTTGGACTAAAATTTTCCCTCTTTTCTCTCAAAAACTTCCCCTTGTTACTTTCAAAATTGTCATTTTTATAGTAATTTTGTTTTTTCTAATTTGTTACTTTTTTGTTTTAAATTTCCCCTCTTTTCTCTCAAATTTTCTTCTTTTTTTCCTCAAATTTCTCACTATTTCGAAAAAAATACTCCACAGGTCGTTATGGTTTCTACCAATCTCGTGTCGGCCAGTAGGGCAGACTTTACTTATCTCCCTGGGCTGAGTTCCTTAGTAAGAAAATAACTACTTTTATTAATACCAAATCTGAGGAAGAAGAGGTGTGCAACACGGTTCTTTATTTAGCGGTGTTAGATAGTACGGCACGTCTTCCAGGCTGGTGTAATGTGGTCGGATTGACGGTTCCGGGTTCCAGTTATAATTGGACTTGGCTTCGTTTCCTCCAGCTAAAACTATCTTTAAAGGTTGAAGGACTGCCACTGCTACTTCAATTGGGACTGCCACAGCAACTACAGACAACGGATCGAGTCCTACTTAATAAGAATTTCGGCGTATGAGGCCCAATGCACATAGAAAAGACGTTGGACGTAGATGAGAAATAATCAAAGTGAATTAAATTACAAGATAATCTGTAAAACAAATTAAAAATAGATTATCTTTTTGTAATCGAGACTGAAAGAGCATCACAAATATCAGATAATTTATATTTTTATAAAAGATAAGATATGAAATTTTAAGTAAATATAACAAAAAAAAATATATCGGTATAAAAAAAGAATTAAAAATAACAGTAAATAAAACTTAAAGCATCGAAATAATTAATAATGATAACAGGCGACATAAGTGAAAATATAAGCCAATTGTTTTGACTGAAGAGACAAAGAGAGAGAATTGCTAACATGGAAAAGACATTTGATAGTAATACAAAGAAGAAAAGGAGATCTTGAGAAGGGATATCAAGCGATTTTCGTTAGTTTTCATTTGTTTTCGTTTGTTTTCATCTGTTTCCGTCTGTTTTCATTTGTTTTCGTTTGTTTTCGTTTATTTTCGTTTGTTTACATTTATTTTCCTTTATTTTCATTTGTTTTCGTTTGTTTTCATTTCTTTTCGTTTGTTTTCATTTGTTTTTGTTTGTTTTCGATTGTTTTCATTTTTTTTCGTTTATTTTCATTTATTTTCGTTTATTTTCATTTGTTTTGGTTTGTTTTCCTTTGTTTTTGTTTATTTTCGTTTGTTTTTATTTGTTTTCATTTGTTTTCGTTTGTTTTGATTTGTTTTCATTTGAGTAGATAGTCTGGGCCGTTACTAGTACATGTATAGGGAATTCAATGTGTTAGGGAGAGAGGATGCAGAGTTTCAGTATGCAAGAGCGAGAGAGTGTTATATCGATATATCTTTGTTGCTATTGGTCCAAATTGAATGCGGTAAACGGAGCTATATTTGAAATGTGACGTAGAATCAATACGTAAAAAAAATCAGCGCAAAACGAAAGGCAAACGTATATTTCCATTAATGGTGGTCCGATTTTAATAAAAAAAGAAATAAACTTTATATAGACATATAGTTTATATAGAACGGACAACGAAGTGGCATACGCCCAACGTCTTTTCTATGTGCATTGGGCATAAGAAGCACGGATGCGAGTGTCTCCATCTGTTGGGCGGAGGTTCAGCTGGTAAGGTAATTATATTCCAGTGCCGCCCGCGATTTAATTTAAATATTTTAAGTACTGAAATTAAAGTAACTTCGGTACAATTTTCGTATTACATAATGTAAATTTTAAAATTTTGGTGAAAGCTAGTTTATATTCATACAAATCTAGTGATATAATTAGTTTTCTAATAAAAAATCTCCAATCTTATTTTATTAAATATAGGGACGCATATGGTAACTCAAATATTTGAAGAATTTCCTCGTTTAACCGATTTTTCACTGAAAAGACGTAAAGAACCTGTTTAGTATTCATCTAAAACGATCCTCATTTCCCTATTTATGGCCTTAGGTATTACACTGTAACATTTTTGTTGACCGACAATGTTAGGATAAATAATGGGACATATAAGATCATGTTTAGCATCTTCAAACTTTTATTTTACATATATATATATATAGAGTAAAAGTTGGGTGATTTATGGTCTGTAGCAAAACTATTTGAGGTGAAATTTTTAATAAACATAAAAAATATAAGTTAAGTACTATACCTTCATTTTTTAATAAAATTTTTTATTTTTACCAAAGTAGGAAAACGGCAGGTGGTAAAAGTAAACATAAAGAAGCACAGACGCAAGTATCTCCATCTGTCGGGCGGAGGTTCAATTTCATAATTTTAAGTTAATTCTAGTCCAGTGCTGTGCGCGATTTTATTTAAATATTTTAATTAATGAAATAAAAGTAAGTAAGTAAGAAAAACCAGATAAAAATGACGCTCTGGGTATTGGCGGAATTTATTTAGTTAAAAGGGTTGAAAAATGTTTTTTTGTGATTTCCAGCGAAACTTGGTCTCGTAGCAAAAAACATTCAATAACAAATTTGTAGCTTGGGAAAAAATCAACAACTTTTATATAACTCAATTTTTACCACAACCTCAAAATTTCTAAGGAAAATGAGGAAATCCAAAGAAAACTTTTGTTTTCGTTTTTTATTTTTCATTTTCGCAAAAATTAATCGATTTGTGAAAGTATTCGCTTAAATGACCACAAAAAAAATTTAAGATTTGAGATTTATTTTTTTCGTACAAAAACACATTTTTTTTAAATTAAAAGTTGAATATTGAAATTATATCGTATAGAATTCTCCGGGTGCGATTTTTTTTTCATTTTTATACGTACTTTTTGATAAAATGATAAACAACTATAAAAATATGCTCAATAATTGAAAAACTTGAAAAAATGATTGTTTTAACAATGAATTTTTTATTGTTTATAATTTGTTAAAATTTCAAGAAAATTAAAAAACAGGTTACACCATTAAATTGTACGGAATGTTTGAAGCTTCAGATAAAAATTTAAAATAAGATTTTTTTAGTTATTCTGTAAAAAAAACTTCAAATTTTGTAGAAGTCATCGTTAATATAACTAAAAAAATTCGATAAATTTAAATTTTCACAAAAATAATAAAAATGCGAAAAATCATGTAACAAATTCAATTTTCTCATAAATGGGATATAGTGAAAAATAAATCATAGAAAGCGAATTTTAAAACTGAAAATACAAAAAAAAGTTTGGTTTGGTTCAACAAAAAAAATAATGAAACGCAAAGAACAGAATAATAAGAAAAGTCTGGAAAATTGATATAAAAAATAGTAGTAAAAAACCATTATTTTTTTTTAATAATTATGTGAATTTGTTGATCGCCCTATATATTTTTCAGTTTTATAACATTTACTTAAAAAAATACAGAGGTGTAAAGAAAAATTAATTTTTTTTAATTATAATTTACGTATTTTTAATATAGTCATTTTTTATGATATTTCAATGATTTTTTAGTGATTTTTCAAGGATTTTATACGAATTTGAACAATAATTTTCTCGTGTTGGTTTCAGAATTTTTCACAGATTTGTAAAGATTTTTCAAGAATTTTTAAATATTCTTTATGATTTCAAGAACTTATGATTTTTCAAATATTATTCAGACAATAATTTTCCCGTGATTGTACCAGGATTTTCCACGGATTTATAAAGATTTTTCAAGAATTTTTTTAAAAGATTTTTTATGATTTTTCAAGGACTTTTCATAGATTTTACAATAATTTTACAAGAATATAGACACTAATTTTCCCGAGATTGTTCCAGGATTTATAAAGATTTTTCAAGATTTTTTATGATTTTTCAAAGACTTTTAAGAGACTTTTCATAGATTTTACAATAATTTTGCAAAAATATAGATAGTAATTTTCCCGTCATTGTTCCAGGATTTTCCACGGATTTATAAAAATTTTTAAAAGATTTTTTATGATTTTTCAAGAATTTCTTGGCGATTTTTTAAATATTATTTAGACAATTATTATTATTTAGATAATAATTTTCCCGTGATTTTCCAAGATTTTCCACGGATTTATAAAGATTTTTCAAGAATTTTTTAAAAAGATTTTTTATGATTTTTTAAGGACTTTTAAGGGACTTTTCATAGATTTTACAATAATTTTGTAAGAATATAGATATTAATTTTCCTGTGATTGTTCCAGAATTTTTCACGGATTTATTAAAAAATTTAAAAGGTTTTTTTTATGATTTTTCATGAATTTTTTTGGATATTATTTAGACAATTATTATTATTATTCAGACAATAATTTTTCACGTAAAGTATTTTTGACGGATTTATGATTTTTCAAGAATTTTTAAAAAATTTAAAAAAAATTTTTCAGTAATAATAATAATTTTCAAGAATTTTTAAAAGAGTTTTTATGATATTTCAACGACTTTTTAAGGAATTTTCAAGAATTTTACAAGAATTTTTCAAGAATTGATTGTTCTAGGATTTTCCACGGATTTATAAAGATTTTTCAAGAATTTTTAAACGATACTTTCTGATTGTTCAAGGACTTTTAAGGGACTTTTTATAGATTTTACAATAATTTTGCAAGAATATAGACACTAATTTTCCCGTGATTGTTACTGGATTTTCCACGAATATATAAAAATTTTTAAAAGATTCTTTATCATTTTTCAAGAATTTTTTATCGGTTTTTCAAATATTATTTAGACAATTATTATTATTTAGACAAGAATTTTCCCGTGATTGTTCCAGGATTTTCCACGGATTTATAAAGATTTTTCAAGAATTTTTTAAAGACTCTTTCTGATTTTTCAAGGACTTTTAAGGGACTTTTCATAGATTTTACAAGAATATAGACACTAATTTTCCCTTGATTGTTCCTGGATTTTCCACCGATTTTAACAACATTAACTATATTTTTATTATATTATTTTCCTTTCTGAAAAACATTAAAATCACAATTTTCACATAAATTGATTTATTTGTGACATTAATAAAAAAAAAATAGTAATGTCACAAAAGTAAATTTTCTTTTTATTGTGTTCAGAAAATAAAGTCAGAATAACTGATTACACTGGTTATTTATCCGTTTTCGTGTTACTAATACCTACAATTTGTGCTTGATTATGAAAACCTTTTTATATCAAAATATTATTATTGATTGGCAATTTCTCATTTCATTCCATTTATCGAAGTATAATGATCAAATTTTGCGTGAGCAAGTTTATTACATGTTAGAAAAAAAACTTTTCTTTGATATATAATTACGTTATCGATCTTAAATTTTTACTTTTATCAAGATCGCTACGACAAAACAAATGATAGATTGTTTGCAGTAACAAGAGACTAACGATTATAAAAATAAAATGACCGTTTTTTTTCGTTTAAAAAAAATCGGATTAACTAAAAAGTATTCGGAACATTTTTAATCTGGTATCCAATTACAGATAAAGCTTGGTTTTTACAAGATTGATTGGTTTGATTTCATTAAACTGTCATTGGTTTTAAACCAGGCATATAGAGAAAATAAATCGTACAGTGCCATTGAAAAAGTTAAACAATATTGAACTAGTATATACAGGGTCATCTAAAATGGTAGCAAAAATATTAACATTTCCAAGTCTAATTATTTTAATTACTGAAAAAAACGTTAATTGATTTTAACAGGTATATGGAATTAAAAAGAATTAAATTTTTTTAATATAAAATTTAAAAATCATAAAAATTTTTATTAACAGTAAAGAAAATAACACCCTGTACATAAATTACCCTACCTTAATAATTTGGTTCAAATTAAGTAATGTCAAAAATTGAAGTATCACTATTAGTGGTTATTGAAAATGAAAAAAATTACTTATTAATGGAGCATTTCGGATAAAAAGTAGTTTAGAAATTTTAAAATAATCCCAGGAAATAAATTCAATACAAAATCTTAATAAACTCATACAATTAAATTAAAAATTTTCAGACATTTTATAATAAATCATTTTGATTGGTCCATTGAAATAATTTTTCATAAAATAGATTTGCTTTTCTCCGTTGCTAAGGGGTAACTAAGGGGTTGTTAATTTCGGAATTTAGAAAAGAGATGTTCAAAATTTCCTCCTAAAATAGATAAATTTTTGTTAGCCTTCAAACGTAGAAAGAACATTTCAGTGTACTTTTCAGTGAAAGTAATCAAATCTTTAAAAAAAAAGAAAACATGTTTGTGAGGTTATAAAACATATAAATAAAATATAAAATTAAAATACATTTTTGTAAACATTAGAATAGTTTGTTAATATTATTTTTAAAATAAATTCACCTGGTGAATTTAAGAATTTTATTATAATCAACACAGCTGTGAAAGGATTCTTAGAAGTTTGTGTGAGGAGAGTTTTTACGTCGTGTCTTCATTAGATACAAATTGGTGTCTAATGACGTCATAACAAATGTGTTGTTAACATTTTAATGAAATTACAATAAAGTTTTATTTGTAGTTGTAATTAAATGAATATTTGTTTCTCATTTATAAAATAAAATAAAAATTTATATTAAATAAATTAAACAAATTTAATAAAAAACAATATAAATAAAAATCAGAATATTCAAAATTTATACAGATTTTTGTTTTGTTTATATCTATGAACCCTCCTTGAGACTAAAGAAAATTCATTGCTTTTAATAAAATATAAAAACAAAATATTAAAATTTTAACAATTTCAAAGAAAAAAAAAATAGAAATCATATCAATTAAAAGACACCAAAATTTCAATACATATCAATATATGTACAGGGTGTTTTATTGGGAGAGGTCCATATGTTAACTACGGATAAAGGCTACTGAGGAGGTTTCAAAAAAACCATATTTTATGAGCCTGTTGCCCTTTATAATCAAGATACAGAGTGTTTAATCAATTTTATAAAAATACTTATAAAAAGAAAATACAGGTCCGGCTTATCAAAAAAATTTATAAATTCTTCAATCACTAAAATAACACTCTGTATACTAAAATTTAATGTTTAAAAGTCCAAATTTTCAGAAATTTTATAATAAAGCATTTTGATTGGTCCATTGAAATAATTTTTCATTAATCAGCTTTGCTGTTCTCCGTTGTTAAGGGGTAACTAAGGGGTTGTTGATTTCAGAATTTAGAAAACAAATTCCACCTAAAATAGATATTTTTTTTATGTCGCCCTTTATAATCAAGATACAGAGCGTTTAATGAATTTTGCCGATTTATTTCTACGCTCATAATTTATCAACCACCTTAAATATTTGTTTGATATTTCTAACACATGTACCCCCTAACTAGTTAAATACGACTACGCACTTATAAAAAGAAAATACAGATCCGGCTTGGCAAAAAATTTACAAATTCTTCAATCACTAAAACGACACTCTGTATACCAAAATTTAATTTTTAAAAATCTAAAATTTCAGACATTTTATAATGATGCATTTTGATTGCTCCATTGAAATAATTTTTCATCAAATAGTTTTGCTTTTCTCCGTTGCTAAGAGGTAACTAAGAGGTTGTTGATTTCGGAATTTAGAAAAGAGATGTTAAAAATTTCCTACAAAAATAGATACATTTTTCTTTAAAATAAATTGGAGCCTGTCGCCCTTTACAATCAAGATACGGAGTATTTAATAAATTTTTCCGATTTTTGCTACTCTTATACCTTATGAAGTACCTTAAATATTACCCACTAACTAGTTAAGTCTGACCACGTACTTATAAAAAGCAAATACAGGTCCGGCTTAGCAAAAAAATTACAAATTCTTCAATCACTAAAACAACACTCTGTATACCAAATTTTCAGATATTTTATAATAAAGCATTTTGATTGGTCCATTAATATAATTTTTCATCAAACATCTTTGCTTTTCTTCATTGCTAAGGGGTAACTAAGGGGTTGTTGATTTCGGAATTTAGGAAAGAGATGTTCAAAATTTCTTCCTAAAATAGATTAATTTTTCTTTAAAATAAACTGGAGCCTGTCATCCTTTATAATCAAGATACAGAGTGTTTATTCAATTTTGCCGATTACGTACGAACCACCTTAAATGTTTGTTTAATATTTGGGACACATGTACCTCCTTACTAGTTAAATCTGACTACGTACTTATAAAAAGAAAATACAGGTCCTGGTAAAACTAAAACAACACTCTATACAAAAATTTAAAAAATCTGTTAATATATCTAAAACGAGTGAAAAAGAATGAAATCTGTTAGTGTACTTTTTATTTTTCAAGTTTTTCATACCTAAATTTATATCTATTATTTGAATCCAATTTTTTAATTAGTCTGATGATGGCCTTATAGACCGAAACATGTCGCCTATTTGACTTTATGTCTTTATATTAAAGAATTTTATTGTGATGAATTGGAGTTGTTTTATTCTTTATTGAATATTATACCACATTTGAGTATGGATAATATTTTGTTTTTTTGAATAACTATTTATTATTTTTCTCAGTCAATATTAGCAGATTGTAAATTGCAATATAAAAAATAATTTTTTTTTGTGACAATTTTAAAAATTAACAAATCTCTATAACAATAGTATTTTATCTAGTAGTACACAATACTATAAACACTACATACTCTCCACTTGCAATTTTCATTTAAATAAAAATTAAAAGTACACTATCAGATTTAATTTTTTTCACTCATTTTAAATATACTAACAGATTTTTTTAATTTTGATTTAGAGTGTTGTTTTAGTTTTAGTTTTAGCCGGACCTGTATTTTCTTTTTATAAGTACGTGGTCAGACTTAACTAGTTAGGGGGTAGATGTGTCCTAAATATTAAACAAATACATTAAACACTCTGTATCTTGATTATAAAGGGCGACAAGCTACCATTTATTTTAAAGAAAAATATATCTATTTTAGTAGGAAATTTTTAACATCTCCTTTTTTCTAAATTTCGAAATCAACAACCCCTTAGTTCCCCTTAGCAACAAAGAAAAGCAAAGCTGTTTTATGAAAAATTATTTCAATGGAAAAAAACAAAATGTATTATTATAAAATGTCAGAAAATTTGAATTTTTAAACATTGAATTTTGGTATACATAGTGTTGTTTTAGTGATTAAAGAATTTATATTTTTTGTTAAGCCGGACCTGTCTTTTCTTTTTATAAGTACGTGATCAGACTTGACTAGTTGGGGGGTATATGTGTCCGAAATATTAAACAAATATATAAGGTGGTTCATAAGTTATGAGCATAGAAAAAATCGGCAAAATTGATTAAACACTCTGTATCTGGATTATAAAGTCCGACAGGCTTAAAATTATTTTTAAGAAAAATTTATCTACTTTAGGAGGAAATTTTAAACATCTCCTTTCTAAATTCTGAAATCAACAATCCTTTAGTTACCCCTTAGCAACGAAGAAAAGCAAAGTTGTTTGATGAAAAATAATTTCAATGGAACAAACAAAATGCATCATTATAAAATGTCTGAAAATTTGGATGTTTAAACATTAAATTATGATATACAGAGTGTTGTTTTAGTGATTGAAGAATTTTTAATTTTTTGTTAAGTCGGATCTGTATTTTCTTTTTATAAGTACGTGATCAGACTTTACTGGTTTGTGGGTACATGTGTCCCAAATATTAATCAAATATATAAGGTCGTTCATAAGCGTAGAAAAAACCGGAGCAAAATTGATCAAACACTTTGTATCTTGATTATAAATGGTGACAAGCTAGAATTTATTTTAGTGAAAAATTTATCTATTTTAGTAGGAAATTTTTAACATCTTCTTTTTTCTAAATTCCGAAATCAACAACCCCTTAGTTACCCCTTAGCAACGGAGAAAAGTAAAACTAGCCCTTTACCAGATTTTTTCTTAATTTACTTATAATTTGCCATAAATTAAAATCGGTTTGGTACTCCTCTAATAGTCCGTGCAAAACGAGAATATTTGAATTTTTATCAAAAACCAAGAGATATATTTCATTGGCATACATACGTCTGGCTATTAATTAAAATACCGAAATCACAGTATTTTACTTTTTGGGTTTTGATTGCGTTTTGTTACCAAAACAGGGAGGCATTATTGATTTATTATCTTTATATATTCTCTTTATTCACTGTCCATTTTATTCGAAACTTTTATTTTATTGTGATATATATTCTACATAATACAGTTCGGAGAACATTATCTGTCTTCCTCAAGACGTGGGTATAGCTAAAAAGTTAGTAGATTAGTTCGGTGTTAAGACAAAGAAGTTTGGGAGTTTCTCATGCCGTTGAGGAGCCTCAATTAAATTTTCATTAGTTTTAAACAATTTAATTTAACTACAGGAAGTTAGTTATTTTTGTTTAGAAATTCGCACTATGTAAAAATAACTAAAAGTAATTAATTTCTTCAAAACATTATAAACATCGATAAAAATAAATATAAAAAGTATTTTTATTAGTATAGAGATAAAAATTGCAAATTTATATTTATTTTATTATGATTAATTATATTGTTATCATATTTACTAAAGATATAGATTTTTTACCTTTACTAAGGACCCTCTTTAGAAAACAGAAATATGAGTAGATAAGCTAAGTTCAAACTGACCCACTTATTGATCCCAACAAGGCATTTGACTATGTAGAAAGATTTAAACAAGACAAACGAAATTATATTATAAATGTGACGTAGAATAAATACTTAAAACAAAAATCATGGGCAGAAGTAAAGACTAAAGGGCCTGCGCATGATTTTTGTTTACGTATTTATTCTACGTCACATTTATAATGCAATGCCGTTTATCCTGTTTAAATATAGCTATTAATAACGGAGATAAAGAGTCAATACAGTCAAATGCCTTTTTGAGATGAATAAGTGGGCCAGTTTGCACTTAGCTTATCTACTAATATGGGAATTTACAGTTTTCTCAGTTACCTTTACACTCATTCATGACATATGATATACCAAAATGTAGACCAGACTTTACTAAGTTTACATTAGTTCTTTAAAGGGTTTCAAACAAAAAATCTTCTGATGATATTAGCGACCAATCAAACGTTATTAAAAATTAAACAATTAAAGATGGCGGATGTCTATTTTTAATCTTCATTTGCATACAAATGTAGATGAGAATATTTCAAATAGACTTGGATTGTCTAATTTTTTACACTTTTGATTGACCGTATCTCTAAATTCGAAATTATTTATAAATTGTTTTTAAATAACATAATTTTACTGTCTCAAATATTTTTATACTTTTACCTAAATCGGTCCGACAATAGGATTATAAAAATCAATGTCTTAGAGAAAGATAGAAAAAGTGCAGGAAACGGTTTTTAACTTGTTTGAGTAAAAATAAGAAAACACTGACGTCACACGCGTTTGTTACCTCCATGTTGGATGTTAAGATCTGTTATGATGATAAGATCTAATTCAAACATTATAAAATGATTAAATTAAAAAATCATTCATAATAGAAATGAAAAAATGACACTGGCTTCTATTTTCGTTATTATTTTTTAGATTTAAATGCCTGAAACAATATTTGATTTGAAATTTGTAATTGAATAAATACATAAGCAAAAATCACGCGCAGTAACTTTGTCAAAAAGCATTCATCTCTATTATTATTGAATAGAGCAAAGGGTTTTTTCCTGTACCACCCTATATTTCCCCTTCTCAACTTCTCTTGATTTCCCTCTTCTTTTGATACTGACTATAAAATGCCTTTTCCACGCTGAAAATCTTTCCTTTACCATATCAGTCAGAACAATTAACTTTTAATAGTCTATATCGTGTATGAAAATTTCTTTTCTTCCCCTCAACATTTTGGGGTTTTTTCTTCCGGATCCAGAACCTACTTTTTGGATTAGCAACGGCTTTTCCCCTACTTTTTAAAATAGGAACGTTTTTTCTCCATTGATCCAGAACCTACTTTTTAAACTAGGAACGTTTTTTCCCATGGATGCAGAACCTACTTTTTGGATTAGGAACGTTTTTTTTCCCATTAATCCAGAACCTACTTTTTAGATTAGGAACGTTTTTTCCCCATTAATCCAGAACCTACTTTTTCATTAGAAACATTTTTCCCCATGGATCCAGAACCTACTTTTTGGATTACCAACGGCTTTTCCCCTACTTTTTAAAATACTAACGTTTTTTCCCATTGATCCAGAACTTACTTTTGGATTAGCAACGGACTTTTCCCCTACTTTTTCAAATAGGAACGTTTTTCCCCATGGATCCAGAACCTACTTTTTAAAATACTAACGTTTTTTCCCATTGATCCAGAACCTACTTTTTAAAATAAGAACGTTTTTGCCAATGGATCCAGAACCTACTTTTTGGATTAGGAACGTTTTTTACCCATTAATCCAGAACCTACTTTTTGATTAGGAACATTTTTCCCCATGGATCCAGAACCTATTTTTTGGATTGGGAACGTTTTTCCCCATGGTTCCAGAACCTTCTTTTTGGATTAGCAACGGCTTTTCTCCTACTTTTTGATTAGGAACCTTTTTTCCACATGGTTCCAGAACGTACTTTTTGGATTAGTAACGGCTTTTCCCTCACTTTTTGGATTAGGAACGTTTTTTTCCCATTGATCCAGAACCTACTTTTTGAAATAATAACGATTTTCCCCATGGATCCAGAACCTACTTTTTGAAATAGGAACGTTTCTCCCCATGGATCCAGAACCTACTTTTTAAACTAGGAACGTTTTTTCCCATGGATGCAGAACCTACTTTTTGGATTAGGAACGTTTTTTTTCCCATTAATCCAGAACCTACTTTTTAGATTAGGAACGTTTTTTCCCCATTAATCCAGAACCTACTTTTTCATTAGAAACATTTTTCCCCATGGATCCAGAACCTACTTTTTGGATTACCAACGGCTTTTCCCCTACTTTTTAAAATACTAACGTTTTTTCCCATTGATCCAGAACTTACTTTTGGATTAGCAACGGACTTTTCCCCTACTTTTTCAAATAGGAACGTTTTTCCCCATGGATCCAGAACCTACTTTTTAAAATACTAACGTTTTTTCCCATTGATCCAGAACCTACTTTTTAAAATAAGAACGTTTTTGCCAATGGATCCAGAACCTACTTTTTGGATTAGGAACGTTTTTTACCCATTAATCCAGAACCTACTTTTTGATTAGGAACATTTTTCCCCATGGATCCAGAACCTATTTTTTGGATTGGGAACGTTTTTCCCCATGGTTCCAGAACCTTCTTTTTGGATTAGCAACGGCTTTTCTCCTACTTTTTGATTAGGAACCTTTTTTCCACATGGTTCCAGAACGTACTTTTTGGATTAGTAACGGCTTTTCCCTCACTTTTTGGATTAGGAACGTTTTTTTCCCATTGATCCAGAACCTACTTTTTGAAATAATAACGATTTTCCCCATGGATCCAGAACCTACTTTTTGAAATAGGAACGTTTTTCCCCATGGATCCAGATACCTACTTTTTGAAATGGGGACGTTTTTTTTTCCATGGATCCAGAACCTACTTTTTGAAATGGGCACGATTTTTCCCATGGATCCAGAACTGCTTTTTGGATTAGGAACGTTTTTTCCCCATGGATCCAGAACTGCTTTTTGGATTAGGAAATTTTTCCTCCCGGATCGAAAAGTTTGATTTGGAGAATTATCTTCTGCTAAGAAACATACAACTGGAAAAAACTGGCTGATAAAGAAAAACAACATATTTTTTTTTTGAAAGAAATCAAGAAAAGTCTCTTAAAATATTTTTCATCAAATATTTTATTCTTTTTCTTTAATAAAACAATCATAAAAAAAACAAGGACATATTTTGAAATATGTCATAGATTTTTGTCAATTGTTTCTAAATACATCAAAAAAATCAATACTATAATAAAAAGAATTGGGCTTAACACGCATTTATAAATCCCAAAAATTATCCAAGTCCCAAATGTGGTTGAGGATTTCCGAAAAACAGGCACAAAGTCAGATACCATAAAAATTTAATTTTATATGTACAAGCAGGCTACTAGTTTCGGTCAGTGACCATCATCAGTTCATTACTAAATAATTTACGATGTCAAACAGATTAAGCGTAGTAAATTTTATAAAATTAAATACATTGATAAATAATTAAGAAAACATTTTTTTTTATTATTTAAACAAAACAACACAGGTTGTTCCTAAACGAACGTTTCTCCTCGTAAAGTATTTACTAATGACCTGATGATGGTGTCACGAACCGAAACTAATTGCCTGCTTGTACGTATAATAAATATTATATTCTTGTGATAGCTGACTTTGTGGCTTTTTTTTTAAATTTAATTTTGATATTTTTGGTCTGATTGTAATAAAAAATTCAAGTATTTTTTTTATTCAAATTTAGTAACAGTTATAAAAAAATTAATATTAACTGACCGTTAAAATATTTGTTTAAGTCTTAAGATTTTTTATCTATAACTACAGTAATGATTTTTTTTTTATTAATTTTTCTATTATTAGTTCTAACCTTAATACTTATTATAATAATTAACCATTGTCAATCATGCCTTGACAAAACCTATAATTACCTAAATTTATTTAATACTAATTGATTTATCGATTTGAAAAAAAAAATATCCATCAATGTCACAACAAAAGAAAATAAAAATTTTAAATATTTATAAAAAAAAAATTGTGTAAACAAAGAAATTTCAAGCATTAATATTTTTTATAAATTAGTATAAATTAGTTATAAATCAAGAAATTTGATAGAAAAATAAAAAAGCAAAACAAAATTTACCTACATAAATCGTACAAAGAATGATAAATTAAGGATAAATTAACAAAAAATACAAGTTAAACATGGTTTAAATTTAGTACACAAAATTTTATAATAAAATATAATATAGTACATTAAAACTACTAAAAGATAATGGTAAAAAAAATATGGTAGGCTTACCTATATTTAAAACGTAAAAATCCTACTATATAAGTTCATTTCACAAAAATGTTTCGGTTTTTAAAAAAAACAAAAATCGACAGCGGCGTCGCCTCGTATAAGCACGTGAAAAGCGCCGGTTTAGATTGCGTCCGGCGTCGCGGCGATTCGAGCGTTGACTGTCAACTTTCTCTTCTAGCGTCGCTTTTTCGATATTAAAGTGCATTTTATATCGGCGCGCGCGTACAATAATATTCCTTTATTAAAAAAAAAAACTATCATTGTATAATTTATATTAATATAGTCAAAAATTTAAGATATTCTAACTGACTAAAAATTTCCAAATTCAAGTCACGTTTTGTCCAACAATCTCGGCAATGAATCTTGTAAGAGCAAAAAAAGGAAAGATAAATAATGAGGTTTTGGTAAAAAGTGAGGGATAGGGACAAAAAGTTTATTACATGACTTGACTTCAATGTTAAAATATTTTTTGCAGTTGTTTATTTGGAAACAAATTTTTTTTCTATTTAATAAAGTCTCACAGACTAATTAAAAATATTAATAGAGTTATTAACTTCATTAATTACCAGGAATGAATTTCTTAAGAAGTAACAGAAAAATTATATATTAATAATGATAAAAGAATATATTATATTAGTCTCTCTCTTATTTGGTTGGGTTCCTTGAATAAAAAAATAATAAGCATTAGAAAAAAATTATAATTTTGGCGCCTTAAAAAAATTCTTTCTTCACCTTGTTTCCCTTTCCAAAAAAAAAAAACTCTTCTTTTAAACTTTAAAAATTTTTTTTCAATTTTTTTAAACTTCTTTCTTTACTTTACCATTAACAATAGTTGGAATTTGGTTTTACAACTTTTTATAAACAACTACTTTTTATAAATTATTGTGACATCTCTTTTTTTTAATCAAAAAATTCTGACATCCTCTGTTTATTTGTTTTATATTTTTTTTTGTTCCAACTTTTTGTTTTTATCTAACTAGATTTTTCATTTAATGATTTTTAAATACCACGATTTTTTTCTTTTAATTTGGACCACAATTGTTGTAATTTCAGTATACTCCAAAAGCCAAAGCAAAAAAATTAGGTTCATAATGCAATTTTCTACAGATAAAATTTTATTATTGGAACTGAAAGTAAATTCAAGTTGGGGGGACGATGGGGCGCAAGCGTCAGCCGCTATCTTGGAAAAGAAATTTTGTAAAATATATAGTAAACCATGTATAGTACGAGAAAAATAGTTTTGTAGATAAAAATATTCTCTACAACTTTTTTCTGTATAATGCATAGTAGTGCAGTCATTTAAGATTTCCGCACACCACGTGACTTGCGTTGTTAGGTGTAAAAATTATGTTTTTATTATTTTTAAGTTTATATTAAGTAATTCTACCCTGTAGTAATTTTTTTCTGTCCAGTACAAGGTAGAGCACAACAAAATATAATTATTCCATTTGGACGAGATTTCGCCTAATATAGCAACCAAGCGCGTAATATAACGCGTCTGTGATACTTTTTAGAAATTTATCTAGAGAAAAACATGTTACAAACGCGTTCTAAAGAATTAAATACAGAATCAATTGGTGAAAACCGCAGTTTCCTATCTTTAATATTAACGGAGCGCAGGTCCAAAAACGATTTCAGGAAAGATAACATATGGTATGGCTAAAAAATGGATCAAGCTCGCAATGACATGGAATATGCTGAAAATTTGTATAAACCTTTATTTTGGCATTCTAAATATTGTCTCAAAATTCTCATAAGGTCACGTGTAAGCGTCCTTAGATAGGAAACGTTTAAGTAAATTTAAGAAAAAATATACCGGCATAAAAAAAATTAAAAACAACAGTAAATAAAAGTTAAAGCATCGAAATTATTAAAATGAAAACAGATGACATAAGTGAATATGTAATATAATAAAAACTTACCGTATATAACGAGGGGAAGAAAAGAAAACTTCAATAAGTGACACAAGCGATATAAAAATCAATTATTCTGATTGAAGAGGCAAAAAGACATAATTTTATAGTAATACCAAGAGGAGAAGGGACAAATTAAGGAGGGATATCAAACGAGTCTGAAATTAAGATATACTGAGCAGAGGAATAATGAAAATACAGGGTGGCACAGAAAAAAATTAACAAACCATCCAACCGTACTTTGCACGTTCTCCATATTGGAGATTTCAATTGTCTCTTATTTTAAAATTTAGTTGATCTTCATATTATTATAATTTAGTCTAAAGAGCACTACAAACATCAGATAATTTATATTATGGAAGATAAAATATGAACTTTTAAGTAAATATAACAAAAAATATACCAGCATAAAAAATTAAAAACAAAAACTTAACCTATTTAACGAAGGGAGAAAAGAAATTTTCAATAAGCGACATAGACAATATAGAAGTCAATTGTTTTGACTGAAGAGTCAAAGATAGAGAATTATTAACATGGGAAAGACAATTTATAGTAATACAAAGAAGAGAGGGAGATCTTGAGACACGGCTCTGTAATAACCCCTAATAAAAAACACCAGTGTAATAACCCTCTAGAAAAAAACTACAAGGTTACCAGTGTAATAACCTATATCCGGCAGCGTACTGTCACCACTTTCCTAGGAGAGAATAAAGGGCCTGAAGCGTTAGTCAAGGCTCTTCAGTCGAAAGGGTAGTTCGTGCTCTCGCGGTGTTCGAGAGTCTTTACCTTACAGACAGGACTTTGGGGGATGAGGAGAGTTTCACTTTGTTACTAAATATTTGATTCTTTGATTTATTTAAAGTCGTTACACTTTCTTTATATTTTCCCTTACAACCCCCTTGGGAAAGAAAAAATTAAAATACGCTAATGAAATTTTACTGTGTTTATTAAAACAAAAAACAAGGCTATGGAAAATTTAACAAAAAAATATCTATATTATAAAATAATAAAAGAAAAAAAAACAAATGAAACTTACTGACTGAATTTACAAAAAAAACTTACAACGCGAAAACTGATAATTATAATAAGAACCCAACTTATCGCGAATATCACAATCCCCTTAGTAATAAAATATAAAAAAAACATATACCGAAATTTTTTAGGACTTAGTGCCCGCGGATTCTGGCCTTACTGACTTAATAATAAAAAAAATTAAGTAATTACAAATAAAGTATATACGACCCTTAGATGTCAAAAATTCTCTAAGATAAATCTAACAAGAGAAATAAGTACTCCACTTACGGTAACTAAACTTAAGATTTTTATCTATGAATAATAATTTAAAAAAATTAATCTGACTAAAAAAATTATAGCAAATTTTTCTAACAAATTTAATAGCTCAAATAATAATAAAAAAAAATATTATTTTAAATTCTCTTTATTCTATTTATCCGCTCAACTGTAATAAATTAAGACTTAAACCCAGACAGCTTTTCCTCATTTTTTTCTGAGACACTTTTTTATAGCATAAAAAAACCAAAATGTTTCAATGTTTGTCAGTGTTAGTAAAAGAATTAAATGTCGCTTATCATGAGCTGAGTTCTCTCGATTAATCCTTGACGCGCTATAGTTGTCGCACTCAAAACAAAATTTTCTTTTTATTGCTCACTATCCCTTTGCGAGTTAAAACACACAAGTAAAAATGATTGCGCCGGTGAGATTTTACGCCGCGACGGTACCTATTTCGACCGTTGCCAAGTGGTACTCGTTTCTCAAGCTGAGTTAAAATTTTTTTTGTGACCACGTCATATTTCACATTCTTCGAAACTCCATGTGAGGACTGTCTCTTTGACGTGTACATTCGCTGATTGGCTGGCTATCTCCATTTCCCGCGACTTTTTGATCAGTTGTGGGATTCGGAGCAACCATGTCCGCGCTCCTGTTTTCCTATTGGCCATGGATCTGACGTAGTATCACGCGTTGAGGGCGTCAATTGTAATACTGTCTTTCGCTGTTTCAGCGCTTTTTCTGTCTACTGGCCTTACCATGAAATTCAACTCGATATGTTTTGCAAATTGCGTCATGATATGACTTTGTTTAAAATAAAGAATTTTGTTATATCCTGTGACCTGACCTTATTAATTTAATAATTTAGAATATTATGAAATACATTTTTTTTCTCTGTGTTTTTTAAGTCTTTATTACAACGCTAGGAAATTAAGAAGGGATAATAATGAAAATACAGAAAAAAAACGTAACCTATATTCAAGGTCAAAGGTCAAAGTTTTTTGGAAATATCTCGCTTTATTTGCCTCGAATCGTATTTGCATTTATTATAAAAGTTGTAGAGTATAAAATTTTAAAGATTTTTTAAGGCTATAACCTTGCCATTTTTTTCGGGTCAGATATTTTTTTACTCCGATTTAAATGAAATTTCATTTCTATATAGAGACAGATAATTCGAATAGGGAACAGTTGTTGGTTTCCTTCAAATTTGTTTTTTTAACGAATTATTGAGAAGTGGCGCTTTCACCATTTTTTAAAAAAACTGAATTATCTCTGAAACTAAAAGAGCTAGAGGAGAATGGATACTTTTTTGGAAACTACGCCCTTTTAAACACCCTAACTATATATTTTTCAAATCTAAATTTTCAAAAATTTTGCAGATTTTTGAAGGCTATATATAACCTTGCTATTTTTTTCGGATCAGATATTTTTTCACTCCGATTTAAATGAAATTTCATTTCTATATAGAGACAGATAATTCGAATAGGGAACAGTTGTTGGTTTCCTTCAAATTTGTTTTTTTAACGAATTATTGAGAAGTGGCGCTTTCACCATTTTTTAAAAAAACTGAATTATCTCTGAAACTAAAAGAGCTAGAGGAGAATGGATACTTTTTTGGAAACTACGCCCTTTTAAACACCCTAACTATATATTTTTCAAATCTAAATTTTCAAAAATTTTGCAGATTTTTGAAGGCTATATATAACCTTGCTATTTTTTTCGGATCAGATATTTTTTCACTCCGATTTAAATGAAATTTCATTTCTATATAGAGACAGATAATTCGAATAGGGAACAGTTGTTGGTTTCCTTCAAATTTGTTTTTTTAACGAATTATTGAGAAGTGGCGCTTTCACCATTTTTTAAAAAAACTGAATTATCTCTGAAACTAAAAGAGCTAGAGGAGAATGGATACTTTTTTGGAAACTACGCCCTTTTAAACACCCTAACTATATATTTTTCAAATCTAAATTTTCAAAAATTTTGCAGATTTTTGAAGGCTATATATAACCTTGCTATTTTTTTCGGATCAGATATTTTTTCACTCCGATTTAAATGAAATTTTATTTCTAGATAAATAAAGATGATTCGAATAGAGAACAGCTGTTGGTTTCGTTCAAATTTGTTTTTTTTTAAACATTTTTTTAACGAATTATTAAGAAGTGGCGCTCTCTACAAATTTTGTCCTAAATATAATTTTATATGTTTAATCGTTTTTAAAATAGAGCGCGAAGAATGTGAAGCGCTCAGCCATAGCAAAAGGTCAATTCCAAATCCCAGATTATGGTTTTTAACGTAATTATTCATTAAATATTTGGAGTGCTATAAATAAAAATTATGCATTGGACAGAAAAAAGTTTTAAATAAAAGTTGTCAAGAATGCTTTTACCTACAAAAATGATATCCACTATTTTTCTCGTACGATGCACGGTTCACGAGATATTTCACATAAAGTGTTTTTCAAGAAGGCGACACCCCTAAACATGTTTCAATAAAATTAGATCTGGGGGTCTATTGTCAAACACTGACATATTGTGTCACATGCCACATTTTTACATTATCGAACGAAAAACTCAATCTCTTATTCTCAGGTGATATATTTGACAGATATTTATCCATTTTATAAGGTTAGAAATGGAAAATAAGAAAATTATTAATGGTCTCGATACAGACGAACTTTTGTTCCCTTATCAAATTTATTAACATCGTTTTAACTCAGTATTGCACATGTGTGTTTCGAGATGAGAATTTGATTTTTATGCCGCTGATGAGTCCTTAAGGGACGAAACAGCTGTCCGGTATGAGGCCCTGGATGCATAGAAATCAAATTTGTTTATGTGATTGAGTACAATATACATTCCTTTCTTCGAGTGGTATTATTCTTGATATGTTTTTTTTTTTTCAATTTTTCTAAAACGAGAATTTATATTTTTTCGTTATTGAAAAACTAATAATATAGGAGACTTCGAATCCAGATGATTATTTAAAGTAAAAAAAAATATTTATTCTGTTTGAGACACCCTGTCATGTGCAGATTATTCTAGTAAACATGGGTATTAATTTTGATGACAACTTAGAAAGTGGAAAATAATTGTGGTCAGTTCACGTGACTGTTTTGTGTTTTTTATTTAGATTTTTTAATAGTATAGAAGCTTATTTTTTTTTTAAATCAACATTATAACATTTTTGTAATAAATAACTATTACACAATAATATTTCAAAATTACTTACCTAAAATATCAACGGGTAAAAATTTTGTCAGATTTTGGATAGTTGTCTAAATTTTTTGATTACAACAAAATTAAAATTGTCAAAATAACGTTATATTAAAAATTGTAGCCAAATAACTTTAAACTATATTTATTAAAAATGTCATTTGGTAAATTGTTTGCCCATTTTATTTTCATTTTATTATAAAGAAAACAATAATTTTTTATCGATTAGATAATGAAAATAGAGCAACAGTACAATATTGATTTGTATAAATAATTAAGTAGGTAATCGATATATATAGCATTGAGATTATCTTGGAATGATAATACTACTATAATTCATAAAAATTATTCAATATGTCATAAAAATATTTACATTAAAGATAACTAAAAATATCGACCTTTACATATAACATAATTGAAAAAGAAAACCTATAAAAGATGTTGTCAGTAAAAATTATCTGAATATTGAGTTTTACGTCAATTTGAATTTATTAAAAATACCAGTGGAGTAGTATCAATATTTTTCCAAATTGTAACGTCGCGACGTCGCGTCTGCGTCGTTTTCGTTGTTTAAATATATCACTCAAGACGTCATTGGATTACTCAACAAATCTCTTCCCCAATTATATTGGTGCTTTAGCAAGCCGGTTTCCTAATAGCATCTAAGGCCCTAAATAAGTAAAATTAATAGGCAGACACAGTAGCGTACATATTACGAATAAAATAAAATAATATTTATTTAATGTTCCTAATATAACCTTTTCAAATTCTTCTACATATTATAAAATAAGAATAATAGAAATTAAAGATAGCTTATTAAATTTTTTTTCTTGCAAAAATAACATATTGCTATAAAGCATTTATAGATAATATGCATAATAGCACGTTTTGAGATGTCTTTAGAAGTTTTTAATGAAACAACGCGTACTTTGCCATCTGCTCTTGGATGAGTCTCTAGTACTCATATCCGGCTCGAAGGACCATATGTATTTATACCACAATAAGATTGGTATTTGCCATCAGATTGAAAAATTGTATTTCCAAATTATATTTTTCGTCAATATTAATAAAATTTGTTAATAATAATAAAAATCACGCCAGAGCCGTAGCCAGTAGCAAAATCATGTTTATACATCAAATAATTGCAAAGGAGTATTCCGGCTTTAATATTGATTTTGGGTTTTTTTATTTCGACTTTTAGACTAATCAATTTTTTTTTACATAACCAAAACTATTATTTTCATCATCATTGATTTTCCTAATTATATAAAAGTTAAATTAAAACAATCGACCTTTTAAGAGGTCAAAAGTACCAGCAGCCTTTTCCATCCCGCTCTCACATTCGGCTTTTACCCCGGAGCTAAACATTGTTAAACAGAACTGGAAAATATTTATAAAAATCTCGGATCTTCCGAAATTTTGTTAAATCTGGCAACGCTGCTTTAGCAATCAAAATTTACGAATATATCAAAAAATATTAAAAAAATCTCAGATCTACTGAAATTTCGATAAATCTAGCAACGTTGTCTTAACCTTAAAAAATTATAAAAAATTCACAAAGATACTTATAAAAATACTAGATCTGCCGAAATTTTGTTAAATTTGACAACATTGTTTTGCATTCAAAAACAAAGAACTGGATAATATTTATAACAATCTCACATCTAGTGAAATTTTATTCAATTTGTCAACGCTGCATTAGCAATTAAAATTTACGAACAGATCAAAAAATATTTAAAAAAATCTCAAATCTACTGAAATTTTGATAAATCTAGCAATGAAGTCTTAATCTTAAAAAAATATAAAAAATTCACAAAGATAATTATAAAAATCCTAGATCTGCTGAAATTTTGATAAATTTGACAACACTGCTTTTGCATTAAAAGAGAACTAGAATATATTGATAAAAATCTTTGATCTTCTGATATTATGTTAAATTTGGCAACGTTGCTTTGGCGATTAAAATTTACGAACAGATCAAAAAAATATTTATGAAAATCTCAGATCTACTGAAATTTTTGTAACTCCAGCAACGCTGCTCTAACCATGAAAATTTAAGAACAGGACACAAAGATATTTAAAAAAAAACCTCAGATTTGTTGAAATGTTGTAAAATGTGGCAACGGTGTTTTCAGATTCAAAATTTATCGAACAAGTCACAAAAAAAATGATGCTAAAGGCAACGATGCTAGATTTAACAAATTTATTACAGATCTGAGATTTTTATAAAAAACATTTTGTTCTGTTTGTAAATTTTGTATTCGAAAGCAACGTTGCCAGATTAAATAAAATTTCAGCAGATCCAAGATTTTTATAAATATTTTTGTTGGTTGTTTATAAATTTTCAATTTTAAAGGCAACGTTGCTATATTTAATAAAATTTTAGTAGAACGAAGATTTTTATAAATATTTTTGTTGGTTGTTTATAAATTTTCAAGGTTAAAGGCAACGTTGCTAGATTTAACAAATTTTTGCAGATCTGAGATTTTTATAAAAAAAAACATTTTGTTCTGTTTGTAAATTTTATATGCGAAACAACGTTGCCATATTAAATAAAATTTTATCATATCTGAGATTTTTATAAATATTTTTGTTGGTTGTTTATATATATATATTTTCAAGGTTACAAGCAACGTTGCTAGATTTAACAAATTTTTGCAGATCTGAGATTTTCATAAAAAAACATTTTGTTCTGTTCGTAAATTTTGTATGCGAAAGCAACGTTGCCATATTAAATAAAATTTTATCATATCTGAAATTTTTATAAATATTTTTGTTGGTTGTTTATAAATTTTCAAGGTTAAACGCAACGTTGCTAGATTTAACAAATTTTTGCAGATCTGAGATTTTCATAAAAAAACATTTTGTTCTGTTCGTAAATTTTGTATGCGAAAGCAACGTTGCCACATTAAATAAAATTTTAACAGATATGAGAGTTTTATAAATATTTTTGTTGTTTATATATAATTATTTTTTGATGTATTGATCTATGACAAATATTTTAATATTTGTATTAAAATTATTATTTAATTGGATTTTTTATGTTTATATTTTTTAATAATGATTTTTCTTTCATTGTTAAATTGTAAGTTAGGAAACTGCTGTGGAAATCTGTACATTTTCTCATAAGAAGAAAACACGTAAATATTGATTTTCTTGATAGAGTCCGGAATTCTTTATTGACTTACTTTGAAATTTTTACTATTTTCCGGTAGATGGCACTAGTTAGTAAAATTAGAATTTATAAAAGCTTCAATTTTCGCAGTAATAGTATTTTTTTAAAGTTCTAGAATTACATTTATTTTAATATTTAGTAAATTAAAAAATAAGTATAATAGGTACGGTATCGAATTTCTTTTTCTATGAAAAAATTAAATAATTTTAAGAAAAAAACCGAATTTTTAACCACCAAAACAGTCAAATTTGTAAAATGCATTTATATTTCATTTTCAATTTTTTTTATTTTTTCGTTTGGTACATTTTCTGCATGGAAAAGTAAATCTAGTTTTTTATCAATTAGCATTTGTTAACTTGTAATGTACATTTTAATTTTTTTATAAACCGTTTAGATTTTGTAAAAACGTGAATTATTTGACTATCACCGTTCTAGATATCATTCACCATAAAACTATTACCGCGAGTTTTATCATAAATCATCAGCATGTAAATAATGTTTAATTTTCTTCTTAATTTCTAGGAATGTAACAGATTAAACAATGTTGTTGTTATTTAGATTAATGGAACTCCTTGAGGAACTCCTGTTTTAATTACTGTATTATTTTGGTAAAGTCCCAGTAAATTTCCTTAAGGAACATTTTTTTTTAAATTTTTGTTGTATTTTAATAAAATGTAAAAATTGTGGATGCAATTTTAGAACAAATCGAACACTAGTCCCAGTACACATCCTTGAGGAATTCCTGTTTTAATTTTTGTAGTACCTTGTTAAAGCCCGAATAAATTTTATTGAGGAACTTTTCACAAACACCCTATATATATGAAATAAAGTATTGTTTTGATTATTTTCAACACTTTTTTGTATATCTTTTTCTATCTCTTAACGCTATAAATTTATTTGCCGCACATGACACAAAATGAATAACGATAATTTTAAATCGTTTCGTAATTTTTTATTTATTTTTTAATTGAGTAGTAAATCTTTTTTTTAATAATTATTAATATTAATAAACAAATTAATTACATAGGTACACCTGTTCGATAATAAAAACCAATTTTTATTTTATCAAATCGTTTTTTCTATTTTATTTTAGATAAGGTAATCTAGATAGCGTGGGTATTTTGTGGGATTGTAATAGTGGTAAAATACACAAGGCTTATTATTTATTTCACATCAAGGCAATCCATGATCGATTTTCTAAATATTTTATTTCTCTACTAAAACTACTGGAATTTCCTAGTTACTTAATTTTTATTTACCACCAAAAGCAAATGTATTTATCTATATTATTTGTTCATTTACTAAATATTAATAATATCCATTATTCACTAGTGTATAATGGATAATGAAAAAATACTATTAATAAGTTGCGTTAATTGTTTTTATATACACGTCATGCTCCCATTCCTCAATAAATTTAATGGTCATATGTGTTCGTATGTCGTGCGTCGAGCACAAGGTCAAGGTCAAAGTTATGTCAAGGTCAAAGCCAAAGCCGTCTCAATCTTATATCAAGGTCGAGGTTATGTCAAGGCCAAATTCAATGTCATATCAAAGTCAAATTTAGTCTCATGTCGGGGCCATGTGAAGATCAAAGTCGAGGACGCGTTTAAGTCAAATTCAAGGTCATGTCAAGGTCAATGTCAATTTACGAATAATTAAATATAAATAAAAATAAAGTTTTATAATAGTTTCAGCCAAAATTACTTAATAGTCGTAGATAAAGTTTAGTATTACACTCGCATATAATGCCTGGTGAATAATAGCTATCATTATATGTTCGTTGAATTATATATGTACCTATATTAAAATTTAATTTTATTATTCTATTAAAATAAAATAACACCCTTGTAAATAAATTATTTAGGGTTTAATTCAAACAAAATATTTGTCCGTTGGAAATTACTATCATAAAAGTGCTGATTTTTTGGACCAATTAATAATTATTTAAACAAAAAAGGTTTACTATTTTTAAAGAATTTTTATATGAACAAAATGGGAGAAACAATATTTTTCAGAGATGTATGAGTAAGAAAATTTCCCAACTGGATAGTAGAATGTGTGACAAAAAGGATCGTTCCCTTAAGACCTTAGAAAGAATTTATTTCTCCTTTGGTAATTTGTTCCTTAATATTTTTGGAAATTTAAAAGAAAATCGTTTATTAATAGAATTTTTGATTGAATATAAAAAACAAAATTTTCCTTATCAACTAAGTAATTTTTTATTTAAATAGATTAGAAAAAAAAAATAAAAACATAATACAAAAATCGTTATACCTATAATAGAAAAATAAATCTTAAAAATATTAGTAAAAACGAAGAAATAAAGAGTGGGGAAAAATGGACGATGAAAAAAATGTGTGGCGAAACAAGTTTCCCCTACTATTCACTCCCTTTTGCAAATGTTGAAAAAAAAGGGGGACAGTAGAAAACAGTTTGAAAGAAAGAAAACAGTAAAAAAGTTGGAGCAAAAAGGAGGGAAAGTGGAAAAAAAGTTTGAAACAAAGAAATTAGTAAAAAAGTGGGAGAAAAAAAGAGTGTTGAAAATAGGTGAGAAAAGCAATGAGTGGGGAAAAGAGTTTCCCCTACCATTCACTCCGTTTTGAAAATGTTGAAAAAAGGGGGAATTACAAAAAGTTTGAAACAAATAAAACAGTAAAAAAGTTGGGGCAAAAAGGAGGAAAGTGGAAAAAAATTTAGAGCAAAGAAATTAGTAAAAAAGTAGAAGAAAAAAGAGCGTTGAAAATAAGTGAGAAAAACAATGAGTGGGGAAAAGAGTTTTCCCTAACATTCACTCCGTTTCGCAAATGTTAAAAAAAAGGTAAAAAATAGAAAAACAAGTTTGAAACAGAAGACAATAAAAAAGAAGGAGAAAGAAAATGGGAAACGTGAAAAAAAAATGGAAGAAAAGTTTGAAACACAAAGAAATTAGTAAAAAAGTAGGAGAAAAAAAGTGGAGAAAATAGGTGAGGAAACAAATGACTGGGGGAAAAGTTTCCTATACCATTCACTACGTGTCGCAAATATTGAAAATATAAGTGGGGGGAAAGTAAAAAATAGTTTGAAACGAATAAAAAAAGTAGGAGCAAAAAGGGGGAAGTGGAATAAAATTAGAAAAAAAGTTTGACACACAAAGAAATAAGTAAAAAAGTAGGAGAAAAAAGAATGAGGATAGTAGGTGAGGAAATAAATGACTGGGGAAAAAAGTTTCCCCTACCATTCTCTACGTTTCGCAAATATTGAAAAAAAGGGTGGGAAAGTGGAAAAAAAGGAAAAAACGAAGAAATCAATAGAAAAGTAGGAGAAAAAGGAGGAAGTGAAACAACATTAGAAACAAAAAAATTTAAGAAAAAAGAGGGGAAGTGGGAAGACAATTTACAATATAAAAACGTGATCAATTTCAGGGTCTTCCATAAGGAAAAACATAATTTTGAAATTCCACCTTGTATACCTAAAAATTATTTTTAAATGTAACATAGATTTATACATTTTATAGGTATTTGGAATAAGTAAAAATAGAGGTGGGAAGTAATAATAAAAATTAATTTTGAGATACCGGAAAAATATCACATTTTATATTTTTATTATTAATCTGGATTTTTTTTTTAATTACTTGTTTAATAATTCGTACTCCACTGTGTTTATAGTTTAAGAAAAACAAAACAAATGACAAATACAAAAACACTCTATATATAGTAGTAGGCGCTTTTTCTGCATGGCATTTTTCCGGAATAAAAATAATCTATTGACGGAATAAAATATTTCCCTTATTGGAAAATCCAATTTTCACCTTCAATTCGTACCCAATAAAATTTTTGAATAGGTTCCTTTTTCTTTATTGAGCTTAACGTTTTGTATCATTCTATTCAAAATATTCAAATAGAATGATTGATCGTATAATGTATAATATAAAAATAAGGATTCTTTTATAAAAAAAAATTTAATCTATTTTAGCAAAGTCCTGACTGATTGACTGACTAAAAACGGGGAAAAATAGGGAAAAATAGTGAGAAATTATGAAGACAGGAACAAATCGGGCAAAATCGTAATAAAATAGAGAGAAAAAGAGATTGAAAAATAGGAAAAAAAATATAAAAAATGGAGAAAAATTGGTAAAAAATAAGAAAAATTGTGCAAACTAGGAAAATTTGGAAATAATATTGAAAAATTGGAAAAATTGAGAAAAATAGGAAAACAGTTGGGAAAATAGGGAAAAATGAGGAAAATAAGACAAAATAGGAAAAATAACTACAAATAAGGATAAGTAAGAAAAAATAAAAAAATAGGAAAAATTAATGCAAAAAAGGGAAAAATAGAGAAAATAATTAAAAATAGAAATAGGGCAAAATTTTGAAAAATATAAAAATTTGCAAAAAATAGTGAAAATATTTATTTAATTTTAACTTTCATTTAAAATCTAAACAATTTAAAATTTTTATAATTTTTGCCATAATTCATTATGGTTTTTTTTTAAATTTTTCTCAATGTAATTACCCAGTTTTTATTTTCAATTAGCAATTTCATGGAAATTAGAGAAAAGAAAGAACTGGATAAATGCAGTTGGGAGAAAAAAGTAAGTAATGTATAACCTACTTTTGTAGCACGCTTACTTAGACCAATGTGTGTTTTATTCTACAATTATTCGATGTGATTAAATTACTTTTGCCACTATGTCTCAATTCTTTCATATCACTAAACGTGACCAAGTTGCTTCCCTTTGTCCATCGTTTGGGGATAATTATATTCATCATCTCCTAAAAATTATTTTTTAAAAAAGTATGATAAAATATTGTGACTCATTCATAATTTTTTATTATTCTAGCTGTCATGTATTATTTGTTTGGATGTCACTAACCTAACCTAAGAATCATAGTTTGTGATATTTATTTACATGTTTTATACTTACTTTGTTCATTACAACACGTTTTACTGAATTTTTTCTTTCAAAAATATAATCACATTTTTACCTCTCACCCTTCAGATAAGAGAGGTATAGTAATCATGCTAAAAATTGGGTAGTGAGTTTTCAATGAATAAACACGTTTTAGGGTCCCTAGAATGCGATTTTGATATTTTCGCGATGATGTCTGTGTGTGTGTTAGTGTGTGTGTGTTAGTGTGTTAGGATGGATGTTGTAGTAACGATAACTCAAAACATACTGGATAAAAAAAATTGAAATTTTGCATACAGGATTCAGATACCCTAGATTAGATCTGATTAGATTTTAGACAACCGGAAGTGGCAGTTACTATCAGTGATTACTAAACAAATTGGCAATAAAGTTTTACACATATATTTTGTATACACTATAGTTTATTTTCGTATCATTAAAATTTTCAAACATTTTGCCATTGTTGCCAGATTTACAAAAAAGTCCATTTTATTCATACTTTTTTGTGTTAATGTGTAAATTTTTGCTGTGCTGGACACATCAATTTTTTTTTGAAGATTTCTCATTTGTCGACTTTTTAAGGATTTTACAAAATTTTATCCATAATTTTCCCATAATTCTTCCAGGATTTTCCAAACATTTTTAAAAGAAATTTTCAAAGATTTTTAATAATTTTTCAAAAAATATTTAATGACGTTTCAGGGAATTAGAAGTATTTTCAAACAATTTTAAGACTTTTCAAGAATTTTTATGATTTTTCAAGAATTTTCAAAAAATTTCAAGAATTTTCAAGTTTTCAAAAATTTTCAAATATTTTCATTGATTTCCAAGGATTTTCAAGGATTTCCATGAATTTCGCTGGGATTATTAAATGCCTTTTTTTGAATTTTGAATTATTTTTTAATTTTTAAAGAATTTTTTAACGTTTTTTAAAAAGAATTTTCAAAGAACATTTAGACTTTTTTAAAATTTTGTTAATAATAATTTTTAAAAAAATTTACATAATTTTTTAATGTTTTTTCAATGGTTTATTTAAGCGTTTAAAATAAAAGATTTTTCAAGGATTTTTTAGAGATTTTTCAAGGATTTTCCAAGAATTTTATCAATACCGATGATTCTTCCATGATTTTCCAAGCATTTTTAAACGAATTTTCAAGGATTTTTAATAATTTTCCAAACATTATTTAATGACGTTTCAGGGAATTAGAAGAATTTTCAGGAATTTTCAAAAAATTTTTAGAATTTTCAAGAATAATCATGAATTTTCAAGAATTTTCATGAAATTTTATGTTTTTTCAAGGATTTTCAAAAAATTTCAAGATATTTCATGAATTTTTAAAAATTTTCAAGAGTTTTCAAGTATTTTCAAATAATTTCAATGATTTCCAAAGATTTTCAAGGATTTCCAAGATTTTTGCAAGGATTATTAAATGCCATTTTATTAATTTGAGCCTCTCGCCATTCAGATAAGAGAGGTATAGAAATCATGCTAAAAATTGGGTAATAAATATCATTTTATTGTAATTCACGCGCGTCTAGGTTCGCTCGGCCTAACAAGTGATATTTTACCGCATTAATATTTATATAGAAAGATTACATGTTTCTTACATTTTTTCTACAATAATTAAAATAATTCATCTAAAAATGAATTTTTGCGTTTTCATTATTATTAAATAGTAGAACAAAAAATTAAAACATAAGAAGAGAGAACAATTCCTACTTGAAATTTACTCTTTCCACTCAGGTGTTTTTCTTAATTAAAATGTATGATCTCCTTTACTGAAGTAACTAGAGATTCTACTTGAAACATCTCGTCGGTTGCAAACAAAAAACTTGTTGAAAAAATAATTATGTCAGTAGTTCCAAAACATTTTTTTTTTCATATATTATTGAGAAAAAGAAATTATCAATGAAACGACACTGGTCCACAAAAAATGAATCAATAGTCTGAATTAAATTGCCTGAAGATCAATAGAATGCTCTGACATTTACAGAAATGTTTACTAGTTCATTTATTATTTATAAAATTACGAGTCCCAAAAATAGTTTCGTGTTTCACATATCAAAAGAATTCTTTTTTTTTTCTTTTCAGTTGTATTTTACAATTTTTATATAAATAAAGTGTAACTTGAAAAATTCGATAGAAAAAATCAGATAAAATCAAAAAACCGAAAGATAACGAAAAAATGAAGAAATTGTGATTGAAAAAATTAAGAAATGAAAAAAAGAAGTTGAAAAAAAATAGAAAAAAATTTCACACCATCCGGCTTGATAAAAGGAACAGTCCAAAAAAACGGGAAAATCGGCAAAAGAATCGAAAAAATTAAGAAAAATCTGAAAAAGTTTCTCAATTCGAAAGAAAAAAATCAAAACATCGAAAGAAAATGAAAAAATGAAGAAAATCGAGAAATTAAAAAATCGGGAAAAAATTAAGAAATTGAAAAAAAAAAGAAAAAAAAATTCACACAATCCGACATGATAAAACGAATAGTCCAAAAAAACGGAAAAACGGCAAAAGAATCGAGAAATTAAAAATAGAGAAAAAATTTAAAAAAAAATATAGGATAATATCAAAAAATCGAAAGAAAACAAAAAATGAAGAAATCGAGAAAAAATTAAGAAATTAAAAAAAAGTGGAAAAATCGGCAAAAGAATCGAAAAAATTGGAAGATATCCAGAAACTAAAAATCGAGAAAAAATCAGAACAAATTGAAATAAACAAAATATAGGATAAAATTAAAAAATCGAAAGAAAACGTAAAAAAAAATTAACAAATTAAAAAACAAGTTAAAAAAAAATAATTTACAAAATCCGCCATGATAAAACGAACAGTCCAAAATACCGGAAAAATTGAAAAAATTGGAAAATATCGAGAAATTAAAAATCGAGAAAAATTGAAATAAAAAAATATAGGATAAAATCAAAAACATAGAAAGAATATAAAAAAATGGAGAAATCGACATAGAAAAATCGAGAAAAAATTAAGAAATTAAAAAAAGGAGTTGAAAAAAAAAGAAAAACAATTTCACAAATTCCGACATGAGAAAACGAACAGTCCAAATAAACGGAAAAATCAGGAAAAATTGAAATAAAAAAATATAGGGTAAAATCAAAAAATCGAAAGAAAACGAAAAAATGGAGAAATCGATAGTGAAAAAATTAAGAAATTAAAAAAAGAAGTAAAAAAAAGAAGAAGAAAAAATTCACAAAATCCGACATGATAAATAGAACAAAATAACGGAAAAATCTTCAAAAAAATCGATTTTTTTTTAAATATCCATAAATTAAAAATCGAGAAAAAATTGAAATATAAAAAAACAAGGAAAAAATCAAAAAATCGAAAGAAAACGAAAAAAACGGAGAAATTGACATTAAAAAATCGAGAAAAAATTAAGAAATTAAAAAAAGAAGTTAAAAAAAAAGAAAAAAATCCGACATGATAAAATGAACAGTCCAAAAAACAGAAAAATCGACAAAATATCGAAAAAATTGAAAAATATCCAGAAATTAAAAATCGAGAAAAAATTGAAATAAAAAAAAATATAGGATAAAATAAAGAAATCGAAAGAAATCGAAAGAAACCGAAAAAATTGAGAAATCAAGATTAAAAAATTGAGAAAAAAATTAAGAAATTAAAAAAGAAGTTAAAAAAAAATGGTACAAAATCCGACATGATAAAACGAACAGTCCAAAAAAATGGAAAAATCATCAGAAAAATCGAAAAAATTGGAAAATATCGAGAAATTAAAAATCAAGAAAAAAATCAGATAAAATTAAAATGAAAAAATATAGGATAAAATCAAAAAATCGAAAGAAAACGAAAAAATCGAGAAGAAATTAAGAAATAAAAAAAAAAAGAAAAAAAACCACAAAATCCGACATAACAGTCCAAAAAATGGAAAAATCGGCAGAAGAATCGAAAAAATTGGAAAATATCGAGAAATTAAAAAACGAACAAAAAAATCAGAAAAAATTGAAATAAAAAAATATAGGATAAAATCAAAAAACGACGAAAATCTAAAAAACCGATAAAATCGAAATAATCGAAAAAGTAATCGATTGTATCACCCCAGAACTTACCCGGCTCGACTGTATAGAATAGGATCATTTTAATTATTTTAATAAAAAAATACAAAATTCCTGAATGGGTTTAGGCAAAAGGGGCAACTACATACCTAAATTTAGATCCACAATTTTAATATAATAATAGTTATGCGTAAAAAATACTCTTCATACCAAATTTCAGTTTGATTGGTCAAACGGATGGCAGCCATAGTGGAAGATTATACACAGACACACAGATACACAGACATACAGACACACAGACAGACCTCACTCTAGAAATAGTCCCAATCTTCTCGAGAGATCTTAAAATGAATATTTCCATCGATGTTCCGATTTTTTTTTCGTTCACTATACTTTCCCTCCAATGGGATCGGGAAAGTAAATAAATTTTACTATTAATGAAAATTTAAATATTTTGCCCAATTTACTATTAAAATTAATTAATAAAATTTGATTTTTGTAGTTTTGACATAAACATTTACGGCGTAAAAGAGGTTAGAAATTTTTTTTGTTTTCAAGGAAGATTTTTACCAAACTTTTTTCTACTATCGTTAATAACAATCATAATTTTTTTTCCGTAGTAATTTGTTTTTTATCCTTACCTTTTTCTACAATATATCATTAACAAATTTCTTTTGTTGGGCGATATCATTTTATTTTTTTTAATTTTTACAAACCTTTTTTATAATATGCTGAAACGTTGCTCTAAAATAAAGCAATTTTTTTCCACTTGTCTGAATCTTCATAAATTTTGATATATCTACCTTACGCACCGGAAAATGAAGAAAAACAAACGAAAGAGCGACGTCGTTCCAAACGAGTAGCGTCGCGATGCATGTATAGAGGAACGGAGTCGACGCTGCCACGCGGCGTACCTGTAAACCCGAACAGTAACGTCGCGACGTTTGTGGACAAGAGGTCATATGACCCGGGCAAAAAAAAGACATTTTTATTAGCTACTAATAATAAGATTTATTTGGATTTAATAACTAAGAGTTTGCCGGTAATAAACGGTTTTTGTTTTGGTTGTTTGGATTAATAAATGTGATGATGTGTGCAGGTTGTTAAATTTTTAATAATAATTAAATCGGTAAGTGGTTTTTAGTTTATTAATTTTTATATTACTAGTTAAAATCGATCAATTTTTAAAAATAATTTATACCAATATATGATTTATTATAAATTAAAATAAAAATCCCTCTATATGTTTGAATTATGGACGCATCAATCAGAATTTTAAATTAATGATTGATTTTATTTATTATAGAAAAACGTTATTTTTCTATATAAAACAAAAATTAAATAGATAAAAAATTTTTTAATATCATTAAATTAAATAAAAAAATATTCAATATTGATGGTTATTAAATTTTTATATTTTTACTTTCCCGGTCCCATCAAAGGGAAAATATGATGAACGAACAAAAAAAAAATCGATGGAAATATCTATTTTGGTAAGGTCTGTCTGTGTATCTGTATGTATCAAGCTGAAATTTGGTATGAATGGTTGGTATGTGTCTCTAATGCGACCATTAGGTTTTGGTTTGAATTGGTTCAGTAGAAGGTCCTCAAGACCGATATTTTTGTATTAAATTTTTTCCAGAATTATCAATTGTAGCAGTCTGCTATGTGATATGCGCATGCGCCCGCTTATATCATTATCAACATTGAAATATCAATTCGGTAAACGTATTCACCATCGGCCTGTTAAAATATCGGTAAAAAAAATTTAAGAACGATGCATTTTATTAATGAAAAAAGCACCTAAGCGATGCATTTTATCATCGGAAAAAAACACGAGAGTGAGGCATTTTATCGGTAAAAAGAGCAATGATTTTTATCGGAGAAAAAGGCCTGAGAACGAGGTTTTTAATTGGAGAAAAAAAAAATAGAGACAGTGGCAATGTATCGATAAAAATGGGTCCACAGCGATATATTTTATCGGGGAAAAAGCCCGAGAACGATGCATTTCATCGGAGAAAAAATCTAAAGTTTATTTATCTATAAAAAAGCTTTAGAACGATGCATTTTATCAATGAAAAAAGCTCCGTAATGATGCATTTTATCATCGAAAAAAAAAACACGAGATTGAGGCATTTTATCGGTAAAAAGAGCAATGATTTTTATCAGAGAAAAAATCCCGAGAACGAGTTTTTAATTGGAGAAAAAAGGGTGAGACCGTGACAATTTATCGATAAAATACGTCAAGAGGATTCATTTTATCAGAGAAAAAAGCCCGAGAACGATGAATTTTATCAGAGAAATATGTCTAAAGTTGATTTATCTGTAAAAAAAGTTAGAACGATGCATTTTTTCAATGAAAAAGCTCCTGAACGATGCATTTTATCATAAAAAAAAAAAACACGAGATTGAGGCATTTTATCGGTAAAAAGAGCAATGATTTTTATTGGAGAAAAAATCCCGAGAACGAGTTTTTAATTGGAGAAAAAAGGCGTGAGACCGTGACAATTTATCGATAAAAAAGGTCAAGAGCGATTTATTTTATCAGAGAAAAAAGCCCGAGAACGATGCATTTTATCGGAAAAAAATGTCTAAATTTGATTCATCGGTTAAAAAAGTTAAAACGATGCATTTTTTCAATGAAAAAAGTACCTGAGCGATGCATTTTATCATCGATATTATCTGCAGCCGAGTCGGGAATGTTCTGGGATGACACAACTGATTTTTTTTGTGGTAGCTCCGTTTTTGATGCCATCGATTATCCAAGCTGTCATTTTTGGTAATTTTTTAATATTGAATAAAAAAAAATTATATGTTGTAATAAAAATTATTTTAAATTAAAAGGTATACATCCGGTAGATATTAAAAATTTAAATATTGGTCGTCAATTTGGACAAGAATTGAAATTTAATGTTACATAATTAAAAAAAAACTTTGGATAAAAAAAATAGATTCTATAGAGGCATTTTTATAAAAAATAAGTAGGTAATAAAATAAGCAAATTTATATTATATAAAATTTGTAAAAAGTATTATAAGGTCAAATTTAAAAAAAAAAACTGAGTGGGGTTGTGATCCACATTTCATTGAATTTGTTTATTTAATACTATATTATATATAAAAAATATATAATCGACAAATCTGATATAAGTGAAAAAAAAATAAAAAAAAAAATAGAGAAAAATAGGGAAAAACACGGAAAAATTGAAAAAAAAAGTAGATCAAAATAATGTAAAATAGCAAAAATAAAGAAAAATAGGGAAAAAGGTAGGACAAAAATAGTGAAAAATTGGCAAAAATGGTGAATAACGCAAAAAAAGAGAAAACTGGGAAAATAAATAAAAATATGGAAAAATAGGAAAAAATAGAAAAACAGAATAAAGTAAAAAGGAAACTCAAACAACGCTAAAAATCGCAAAAAACGAAAAAAAAGTCACTAAAAACACAAGAAATCGAAAAATAGTCCAAAAACATCAAAGAAAATTGTAAAAAATCGCAAAAAAATCTAAATAGAATCCCAAAAAAAACAGAAAAACAGAAAAAACAAAAAAAAAACAAAAAATACAAGAAATCAGAAAATATCCAAAAAAAATTAAAGAAAATCATAAAATTTCGCAAAAAAATTTAAATAGAATCAAAAAAAAAACAGACAAACAGATAAAACAAAAAAAAAACGTTAAAAATCGACAAAAAAGACAAAAATCGCTGAAAAAATACAATAAACAGGAAAATATCCCAAAAAATTAAAGAAAATCGTAAAAAATCGGAACAGAATCCCCAAAAAAAAAGAACAAAAAATATTAAAAATCGACAAAAAAAATCGCAACAAAAATACAAGAAATCGAAAAACATCCCAAAAGAATTAAAGAAAAAAAAATCGCAAAAAACGTACGAAATCGCAGAAAATAGTTAAAAAATGGGAAAAAACAACAATTTTCAAATTCAAATAATCGGAAAAAATCGGAATGAAATCACAAAAATAACCAAAAAATCGAATCTATTTTTTTTAATGAATAAATTCGAATTAATTGAAATAAATCGAAAACAAATCAGAGGAATAAAAAAAAGATATAAAATAAAAGACAATGAGAAAAAAATGATAAAAAATTAGACAAAAATCAGAAAACAAAATATTAAAAAATGAGAAAAAAACTAGAAAAAAATCGGAAAATAGAAAATATTGGTAAATGTTGAAAAAATCAGAAGATATCGAAGAAAAATAAAAAAAAAAATTGTAAAATAGGATCAAAATGAGAAAATCAAAACAATTGTAAAAAACCGAAAAATTTACAAAAAAGTCGATAAAAAAACGTAATAAGATTATAAATAAGTCGCAAATAATTACAAAAATATCTTAAACAAAAACGGTAAAAAATGCAACAAAAACAAAATGACAAAAAAAACCGCCGAAAATAGTAAAAAATCGCAAAAAAAACCGGAAAATGCAAATGCGCAAAAAATCTGAAGAAATCCAAAACTTTCCCGACGAGTATCCACGAATACTTTTTCTTTAATGTTAAAGTTTCAAATTTTGACATTTTTTAATTTTTGACAGGTGACAGTTGGAGAAATAATTTTAACTGTTCTAAATTGAGTTTTTCAAGGGCTTTCAAATAACATATTGCAAGTCAAATTCCATGACATATTGCATCTGTCATTTTTTGATAGTGACACTTCCGTTTGACAGATGTCGTACAAAAACTAATATACCAAATTTCAGCTCAATCAGATTAAACGTGTGGCCTCTATCGTGGAAGAATACACACAGACAGACAGACAGACAGACTTCTATCTGGTGGTAGGGAAAGGAAAAAACTATAAAAACTTGGTAATTTTAAATTTAAAGGACCAGTATATAGACCTATTTGTCTAACAAAAATTAATAATTGAGAAAATATACTCTTAATTAATGTGACTAGAAAAGACATTATATTAAAATTTATTGAGCTATAACTAATTCAATTATTAATTTTAAAATAAGACGAAATTTTATTAAGAAAATGCTGGAGTGAGTCGTTAAATATAAATTATCGGTTGATAAATTAGTTTTAATTAAATGATAAAACAATATAAAAATATGACTTTTAAATATACATAATTACCATGCACCATTTTAAAACTTTCTCAATAATTCTTGTAAAACAAAAATGACCTCAATATTTATTTCTATTTTACTGTCATTATAACATTGTTCAATATTTTCCTATAATTTAAATTAAACGTTTTATTATTGATTACAATAAAAATAGTCGATAGGTCATCACGTTCTTGTGTTTTTATTGAAAAATAAATCACTTAAATCTCTTTTCTCAATGTTTCTTTTTTCATCATATGATATTGATGATTGACGTGAAAAATTCTAGCATGCTTTGATTTCATTTCGGGAAATATTCAACAAGCTGTTGGTTTAAATTATGCAATAACCTTTTGCAACATGTACTCAGTTAAATCTTTAACGATTACTTGAACACACTAGATCAAAATCATGTTTTACAATATTTACCGGAAAAGAAAATTTCATTAATCTAGTAACTTTAAAAAAAAAAGAGGAACTGATCATTGCTAATTTTTTATTTTAAATATGTAACAAACGGAGCTCAATTTTTTTCATACTTTTTTGTGGTAACGTGCAAATTTTTGATTCAAAAATGGCAAGAGGCCATGTGCTGGTCTATTTTCACTGCTTTTCGTTGTTTTTACCTATTTTTTCCCATTTCCTTTATTTTTCCCCATGTTTCTTTATTTTTCTCTATTTTTCGCTATTTGTCCTATTTTCCCTATTTTTTACGATTTCTTTTAATTTTTTTTTCAGATTTTTAGCAATTTTTTGCCATTATTTGTGATTTTTTCCGTTTTTATTGCGATTTTTTGAAATTTCTTGCAATTATCTCCAATATTTTGCGTTTATTTTTTACGATTATCTGCGATTTTTTTTTTGCTTTTATTTTATAATTTTGTTTCGATTTTTGCGATTTTTTTTTTGCAATTTTTGCGATTTTTTTTGCGTTTTGCGGTTTTTTTCGTTACAATTTTATTTATTTTTTCTCATTTTTCTGTTGTTTATTAACAAAAATCTATACAGGTCGTCTTCTTGCACCTCTTAATATGTATATAAAATACCATCTAAATCGGTTCAGCCGTTTAGACGCTATCATGTTCACACAGACACACATATAGACAGACATCATTCTAAAAATGGTAGAAATGGATTCAAAAACAAAGTAAATATACAGATATTTTTTGTTTTTCAAATATTTTTTATAAATTAATTTTTCCTTATGAAAATATTATAAACA
The DNA here is from genome assembly GCA_963243735.1 of Neocrepidodera transversa. Taxonomy (NCBI): domain Eukaryota; kingdom Metazoa; phylum Arthropoda; class Insecta; order Coleoptera; family Chrysomelidae; genus Neocrepidodera; species Neocrepidodera transversa. The sequence goes on along the minus strand of OY725355.1, from coordinate 1,329,932 downwards.
AAAATTTTCTATATACTTCCGTAGGAGCTTAAGCTGTCACCTAAATATAACATAAATTTCAATTTCTGATCCTAAATACGAAACAGTTTCTCATCCAAATGACAAAATCCATATACTCCATATTCATCTTTCTCCCACATTTTCTTTCACAGTTTACAAAGCACTCTCAAAATATAAAAGATCGCAATTTCTCATAAAAATCATCGTCAGCTTGATATCCTGGAGTCCTGTCAGGATTTAGAAGTGAGAAAAAAATCCCTTCGAGTTCCTGATAGCAAAAACAGTAGCGCACGTATACAAAAAGTGAAATAACAAATAAATACTGTGAGAATTTGATTTCTATATATATATATATATATATATATATATATATATATACCGAACAGCTGTTTCGTCCTGTGAGGACTCATCAGCAATTCTGTATCCACATGTATGGAATTCAAATCTCACCTCGAAATACAATAGTGCAATATTGAGTAAAAACAATGTAAAACGCCATCTACTAATGGGATGTAGTATCACCTATTACTTGGAGAATGTAAAATAAGCGTCAGTACTAACTGGAACCGACAGAAGGCCCATCTCCCAAGGGTATGTAACCCTAGACAAGTGTTAAATACGTGTAAGTTGTTAAATTTTGATTTCTATGTATCCAGGACGTATTCCGGACAGCTATTTCGTCCTTTAATAACTCATCAGCGGTAATTCGTAACACAATATTGAGTACAACGGATATAAAAGGATGGTAAACAGCTAACACAATCTACCTAATGGGACATGGTGTCCCTTATTAATATATGTAATAAGCTCTAATACTAACTGGAACCGATAGAAGGCTCATTTCCAAAAAGTGAAACCCCAATACAAATGTTAAATACTTGTAAGTTGTCAGAATTTGATTTCTATGCATAATGAACTAACCTAATTTTCTGCGTACGGAAATTTTTTCATTTGTTGTTTTCATTTTATTATTTAGTCACATTATCTACTGACCCAATTCAAGATATAGTAGCGCCATCTAGTCTCTAGGGAATGCCTTAGCGTGTTTCAGAATCTAAGCACAATTATATTCATAATAGGAAAACATACAAAAATTCTGTTTTTTGGTGCATTTTGACCAAAATAAATAAAAAAAATCATTTCTACGGTAAGATTAATAAAAATTGAAAAATAATTATTAAAAAAAATAAACATTTTCGGATATTTTTTTTTAATGTAATTTGAGAATTTAGTAAAAAAAATAAGTAAAACCGCACAGTTAATTTGTTACTGGTTTTAAAACCAAATCGTTAAATTTAATTACTGGTTTAGTGTTTGGTTTTCAATTAAATAAACGTAAATAAATAACGCGAGTCTGTGTAATACGATTTTAAATTACGTTTCTGGTTTAGTTCAAAGTGCATCAAAATTCAATTATCCACGTTTTATTTTCGATTTGCAAAAATGAAAAAATTATTATTTTCAAAAAAATTCTCTTTACTTTAATGCAAAATAAAAAAAATCGTGTCGGGAGAGTTGACAGTAATTTAGATCAAATCATGATAAATGGATAGATAAAAATTTTTTCAACACGTTGACTGCCAACAACGAGATATCTTGTAGTTTGACTACTAATTATCCGATAGTTAGCAGTCAACGTGTTAAAAACTCCTACTTCTATAAAATAATAATTTGATATTCATAATAAATAAAATTTAGTATTTTTATATTTTATTTTAACACGTTGACTGCCAACTACTAAATATCTTGTAGTTTGACTACTAATTATCCGACAGTTGGCAGTCAACGTGTTAAAAATTCATACTTCTATGAAATAATTATTTGATATTCATAATAAATAAAATTTAGTATTTTTATATTTTATTTTAACACGTTGACTGCCAACTACTAAATATCTTGTAGTTTGACTACTAATTATCCGACAGTTGGCAGTCAACGTGTTAAAAATTCATACTTCTATGAAATAATAATTTGATATTCATAATAAATAAAATTTAGTATTTTTATATTTTATTTTAACACGTTGACTGCCAACTACTAAATATCTTGTAGTTTGACTACTAATTATCCGACAGTTGGCAGTCAACGTGTTAAAAATTCATACTTCTATGAAATAATAATTTGATATTCATAATAAATAAAATTTAGTATTTTTATATTTTATTTTAACACGTTGACTGCCAACTACTAAATATCTTGTAGTTTGACTACTAATTATCCGACAGTTGGCAGTCAACGTGTTAAAAATTCATACTTCTATGAAATAATAGTTTGATATTCATAATAAATAAAATTTTGTATTTTTATATTTTATTTTAACACGTTGACTGCCAACTACTAAATATCTTGTAGTTTGACTACTAATTATCCGACAGTTGGCAGTCAACGTGTTAAAAATTCATACTTCTATGAAATAATAATTTGATATTCATAATAAATAAAATTTAGTATTTTTATATTTTATTTTAACACGTTGACTGCCAACTACTAAATATCTTGTAGTTTGACTACTAATTATCCGACAGTTGGCAGTCAACGTGTTAAAAATTCATACTTCTATGAAATAATAGTTTGATATTCATAATAAATAAAATTTAGTATTTTTATATTTTATTTTAACACGTTGACTGCCAACTACTAAATATCTTGTAGTTTGACTACTAATTATCCGACAGTTGGCAGTCAACGTGTTAAAAATTCATACTTCTATGAAATAATAATTTGATATTCATAATAAATAAAATTTAGTATTTTTATATTTTATTTTAACACGTTGACTGCCAACTACTAAATATCTTGTAGTTTGACTACTAATTATCCGACAGTTGGCAGTCAACGTGTTAAAAATTCATACTTCTATGAAATAATAGTTTGATATTCATAATAAATAAAATTTAGTATTTTTATATTTTATTTTAACACGTTGACTGCCAACTACTAAATATCTTGTAGTTTGACTACTTATTATCCGATAGTTAGCAGTCAACGTGTTAAAATAATATATAAAAATACTAAATTTTATTTATTATATCTATATTTATATATTTTTCAATCTCTTAATCTCAGTTAGTTTGAGTTCAAAACGATTTTTTTTAATGTATAGGATTAAATAAACAAATTTTAATTATCAAAAAAAGCTTTTTCAAATTATTTTTAACTAATTGGCATTTTTATGATCTATAATAAATTAATTTTTTCTTTTTTTTTTTCTGGAAATGTAGTATTTGGCTTGTCTTCGAGTTTCTTCTAAAAATTTCTTGCATCCGGCAGTAGAGACATTGGTCCCAAAGTTCAGTCCAAAAGTACAAAAACTTGTAGTCCCAAAAAGAAAATGTTCTGTCCAAAAAATTTGTGCCCAAAAAAACATTTGGTTCAAAAAAAACTTTTTCCAAAAATACTTGTACCAAAAACCCTAAAAAATCATATAAACTAAATATAAGACAAACATCTTATAAATTACCAGATTTCGTGGTCTCTGTTTTTAAAAATAATAATATTAATATGAAATACATGAATTTTTATCAAAATATGAAATATAAAAATAATCAAAGTGAATTAAATTTTAAGACAATCTGTAAAAACAAATTAAAAAATAGATTCTCTTTTTGTAATCGAGACTGAAAGATTACCACAAACATCACATAATTTATATTATTATAAAAGATAAGATATGAACTTTTAAGTAAATATAACAAAAGAAAAATATACCGGCATAAAAAAATGAATTAAAAATTAATAATGATAACAGGGAACATAAGTGAAAATATAATATAAAATAATAGAAACTTACCCTATAGTTTGAGGGGAAGAAAAGAAATTTTCAATAATCAACACAGATTGTTTCTATACAATTGTTTTGACTGAAGAGACAAAAAGAGAGAATTATTAACATGGGAAAGACAATTTATAGTAATACCTAGAAGAGAGGGAAGGGATATCTCTGGCGAGTCTGAAATTAAGATATACTGAGCAGAGGAATAATGAAAATAGGGTCTGTCTGTCTGTGTGTATTCTACTACGATAGAGGCCACACGTTTAATCCGATTGAGCTGAAATTTGGTATTTGAGTTTGGCTGACCCGTCGGTACAACATCTGTCAAACGGAAGTGTCACTATCAAAAAATGACAGTTGCAATATGTCACGGAATTTGACTTCCAATGTATCATTTAAAAGCCCTTGAAACATTATATTCAGAACAGTCAAAATTATTTCTCCAGCTGTCACTTGTCAAAAATAAAAAAATATCAAAATTTAAAACTTTGAAATTAAATATCTAAAAAAGTATTCGTGAATACTCCTCGGGGCGACGCAACTGATTTTTTTGCTTATTCGGTTATAAAGGACGTATCTCCCCTATTCCCGGGTTTGGGTCCTGCCATTGAATCTATTACAAATTAAAGTAATTTAAAATTTAATAATATAGATGTAAATAACCTAAAACTTAACAGTTTTCTGGGATATGATAGAAATGGTAATAAATTTCCATATGTATGTGTGTTAAAAAGCGAGATTTAATAGACATTGAAAAAATGTAAATTTTTTTATGATTATTGAATATCGTTTTATGGTAGCGCTAAATTGAAACTAGGAATTGCAAATTTTATGAACAACAAAACTTATTTTATGTTTTAAAAATTTGAATAAAACCGAATAATAAAAGGAAAAATACCATTATTAAAATTGTATTTCTTAAAAATAAAAAAATAGTTGTGAGATTTTTTAATTTAGCTTTAGAAAATTACCATAAAATTTGGTAAAACTTATTAGAGATTTCTTTTTAAACAAAATATTTTTTTATATGATACAATTTTCTATTTGCTAATTTTATTACAAGAATTATTTTTTAAAATTTTGTAATTTTAATGGATTTAAAAACTTTCATTAAGAGTGAAAATTTTAGATAAACCAATACAGTGTGTGCAAAACAAAAAAGTAATTGTTTATTAATTTTTTTAATAATATTTTTTGAATCACCCTATATAATTTCGATATATTTTTCCAAAATTATTAAAGTTTACTAGATTTAAAAACTTTGATTAAGAATAAAATTTTCTTATAAAACAAATATACAGTGTGTGAACAATAAAACAAATATTTGTTTATTGATTTACATATTTTTCGAATCACCCCATACATTTTTGATATATTTTTCCAAAATTATTAAAGTTTATTAGATTTAAAAACTTTGATTAAGAATAAAATTTTCTTATAAAACAAATATACAGGGTGTGAAAAATAAAAAAAATTGTTCATTGATTTACATATTTTTCGAATCACCCTATACATTTTTGATATATTTTTCCAAAATTATTATAGTTTATTAGATTTAAAAACTTTGATTAAGAATAAAATTTTCTTATAAATCAAATATACAGGATGTGAAAAATAAAAAAAAGCATTTTTTCTACCATTTTCCCTCTTATTCCACGCCTATGTTCACCAACGCAACTTGGAGGTTAAATAAATAAATAAAAAAAAGAAAGAGAATTACTATGTATTGATCGGTTAGGTATTTACGGCTGCACAATGTCTTTTACCCAATTCTATAAAAATGTTATTGAGTGACAAGACTTTTAATAGATGATTCCAATATAGGCGGACAAAATTTTTGATTCATAATATTTTAATAGGAGCTCGTATTGATTAGAAAAAAAAAGTTCGCATTGTTTAATTTATTTTGTCACTGGATATATGAAATTTTATACCTGTTGTTTTAAGCCTATCAGATACGTTTATTGTGTCAGGTTGCTATGACGACAACCTAAATTTTCTGAAAATTTTTTCAGTCGCGTAAATTAATAAGTGATAATTTTCCTGACTTGACAGCTGTCACGTGCAGATATCAGAATAATAAAAGTGTAAATTATTTTTGACAAATATTTATTTATTATTTATTTTGATTTCTCTCCCGTACTATAAAATTATTTAAAGTATGAAGAAATGTATTTATTTAAGACTCTGATTCCTTTTTTTTTTTAAATGCCAAAGGGAAAGTAAAAAAAAATCGGTTGTGTCGCCCCAAAACTTTCCCGACGAGTATTCACAAATACTTTTTCAGATATTTAATGTTAAAGTTTCAAATTTTGACATGTTTTTATTTTTGACAGGTGATAGTTGGAGAAAAAAATTTGGCTGTTCTGTATGATAAAAAATTAGAAAACAAAATATTAAAAAATGAGAAAAAAAATGAAAAAAAAATCAGAAAACAAAAAAACTGAAAATATAGGTAAATGTTGAAAAAAATCAGAAAATATCGAAGAAACATCCTTAAAACATTTTTAAAAAAATCTTAAAAAACGTTGAAAAGATCCTAAAAAAATCATAAAAAAAATCCTGGACCAATTATAGGAAAATTCTCGACAAAATTCTTGATAAAATTCTAGAAACATTCTTGCAAAATCCACAAAACTTCTTTGAAAAAATCATTAAAAAAATCTTTGAAAAAATTCGAAAAAAATCTTTTAATTGTTTTTGAAATGTCTCTAAAAAATTCTTGACGAAATCCTTGACAAGATCCTTGTAAATTTCTTATAAAATCCTTGCAAAATCCACAAAAATTCCTTGAAAAACTCAATATTGAAAAATCCTTGAAAAAATATTGAAAAAACCCTTGAAAGAATCTTTAAAAAATCCTTGAAAAACTCTTAAAAAATCTTTGAAAACATCCTAAAAAAAGCGTTAAAAAATCTGTATAAAATCCATGAAAAAATACTAAAAAAAAAATCATTAAAATATCCGTGAAAATTCATTTTAAAACTACATGAAAAATCCTGGAACAATAATAGGAAAATTCTTGACAAAATCCTTGCAAATTTCTTATAAAAACGTTGCGAAATCCACAAAAATTCCTTGAAAAACTCAATATTGAAAGATTCTTAAAAAATATTGAAAAATCCTAAAAAAAAAACTTGAAAAAATATAAAAAATCTTTATAAAATCCTTGAAAATTTCTTTCAAAAATACTGAAAATCCTGGAACAATCATGGGAAAATTTATGACCAAATCGTGGAGAAAATCCTTCAGAATCCTTGAAAATTTCTGATAAAATCCTTGCAAAATCTACAAAAATTCCTAAAAAAACTCGAGATAGAAAGATCCTTAAAAAATATTGAAAAAATCCTTTAAAAAAAACAATTGAAAAAATCTTTAAAAAATCCTTGAAAAAAATCTTAAAAAACCCTTGAAAAAATCCTAAAAAAAACAATTTAAAAATCTTTATAAAATCCTTGAAAAAATACTAAAAAAAATCATTAAAAAAACCGTGAAAATTCCTTTTAAAAATACATGAAAAATCCTGGAACAATCATGGGCAAATTCTTGACGAAATCCTTGATAAAATCCTTACAAATTTCTTATAAAATCCTTGAAAAATTCACAAAAATTCCTTGAAAAACTCAATATTTAAATATTCTTGAAAAAAATATTGAAAATATCATTTAAAAAAAACTTGGAAAAATCTGAAAATTCTTTAAAAAAATGTTTATAAAATCCTTGAAATTTTTTTTCAATAATACTGAAAAATCCTGGAACAATTATGGGAAAATTCTTGACTAAATCCTGGAGAAAATCCTTCAAAATCTTTGAAAATTTCTTATAAAATCCTTGCAAAATCCACAAAAATTCCTGGAAAAACTCGAGAAAGAAAGATCCTTGAAAAATATTGAAAAAATCCTTTAAAAAAGCCCTTGAACAAATCTTTAAAAAATCCTTGAAAAAATCTTAAAAAGCACATGAAATAATCCTAAAAAAATCATTAAAAAATCTTTATAAAATCCTTGAAAAAATACTAAAAAAAATCATTAAAAAACCGTGAAAATTCCTTTTAAAAATACATGAAAAATCCTGGAACAATCATGGGCAAATTCTTGACGAAATCCTTGACAAAATCCTTACAAATTTCTTATAAAATCCTTGCAAAATTCACAAAAATTCCTTGAAAAACTCAATATTTAAAGATTCTTGAAAAAAATATTGCAAATATCATTTAAAAAAAACTTGGAAAAATCTGAAAATTCTTTAAAAAAATCTTTATAAAATCCTTGAAAATTTTTTTCAATAATACTGAAAAATCCTGGAACAATTATGGGAAAATTCATGACTAAATCCTGGAGAAAATTAGTCAAAATCCTTGAAAATTTCTTATAAAATCCTTGCAAAATCCACAAAAATTCCTAGAAAAACTCGAGATAGAAAGATCCTTGAAAAATATTGAAAAAATCCTTTAAAAAAGCCCGTGAACAAATCTTTAAAAAATCCTTGAAAAAATCTTTGAAAAAACCTTTATAAAATCCTTGAAAAAATACTAAAAAAATCATTAAAAAATGCGTGAAAATTTCTTTTAAAAATACTTGAAAAATCCTGGAACAATCATGGGAAAATTCTTGACGAAATCTCGAAAGATCCTTGAAAAAATATTGAAAAAATCCGTTAAAAAAGCCCTTGAAAAAATCTTTAAAAAATCCTTGAAAAAATCTTAAAAAGCCCTTGAAAAAATCCTAAAAAAATGGTTAAAAAATCTTTGAAGAAACCTTTATAAAATCCTTGAAAAAATACTAAAAAAAATCATTAAAAAATCCGTGAAAATTTCTTTAAAAAATACATGAAAAATTCTGGAACAATCATGGGAAAATTCTTGACGAAATCCTTGACAAAATCCTTGCAAATTTCTTATAAAATCCACAAAAATTCCTTGAAAAACTCACTATTGAAAGATCCTTGAAAAAATGTTTAAAAATCCTAAAAAAAATCTTAAAAAATCTTTATAAAATTCTTGAAAATTTCTTTTAAAAATTCTGAAAAATTATGGACAATTATGGGAAAATTCTTAAATAAATCCTGTAGAAAGTCCTTAAGATCCTTGAAAATTTCTCATAAAATCCTTAAAATCCACAAAAATTCCTAGAAAAACTCGATCCTTGAAAAATATTGAAAAAATCTTCTAAAAAAATCCTTGAAATAATCTTAAAAAACCCTTCCGCATCGAAAAAATTTTAAGAAATTATTCAAGCTCTATTTATTACCAAAAATTTTCATTATATTATATAAAAAATGTCTAAATTTAAATGTTTACTAAATGGATATAAAGTACTGTTAAATTGAAATGAGAAAATAGAAGAAAATAATACATATTCATAAGACGATATCGACTAGAAATTTAGTGAGAAAATCCAGAACAGCTTTTATTGTTGATTCAAGCTCGTTTAAATATTCATGGGAATAACAAGTTAAAGAAATATAAATCAATATCGATTCAAAATATTTGTATGATAAATTAAATTATTTGACAATATTTAAAAAAATATTATTTAAATTAACCAAATTTTATTTATACCAAATAAATATGTTATTTGGATAGGTCGAATAAAACGTGCTATTTCTTTTAACAAAACTGTTTATTTAAATATCCAAATAAATGATTTTGTTAAATGAAAGATATGTGTTCTCTCAGAAACTAAAAGAGCTAGAGCAGAATGGTTTATTTTTTTGGAATCTACGACCCTTTAACTATCCCTGTACAATTTTTTTTACAATTCAAAATTTTGAAAAAAAATTTTGATGGCTATATATATAACCTTGCCCTTTTTTGGGGTCAAAAATTTTTCTAATCCGATTGAAATGAATTTTTTTTTAAAAGATGCACAAAGATGATCCGAACTCAGAATTGCTATTGGTTTCCTTCAAATTTTCTCTTTTTTTACCATTTTTTATCGAATTAAGTAGCAGTTGCGATCACACCTTTTTTTCTTATTAAAATTCAATTATCTCCGAAACTAAAAGAGCCAGAGCAGAATAAATACTTTTTCTGGAATCTACGACCCTTTAAACACCTCTGTACAATTTTTTTTACAATTATAAATTTTGAAAAAAGTTGAAAATTTTTGAAGGCCTTTTTTTGGGGTCAGTAATTTTTTTTATCCGATTGAAATGAATTTTTTTTTCAAAGATACACAAAGATGATTTGGACTCAGATTTGCTATTGGTTTCCTTCAAATTTTCTTTTGTTTACCATTTACTATCGAATCAAATAGAAGTTGCGGTCACACCTCTTTTACCTCTCGCCCTTCAGATAAGAGAGGTATAGTAATCATGCTAAAAATTGGGTAGTGAGTTTTCAATCTATAAACACGTTTTAGGGTCTCTAGAATACGATTTTGATATTTTCGCGATGATGTCTGTGTGTTAGGATGGATGTTGTAGTAACGATAACTCAAAAAATACTGGATAAAAAAAATTGAAATTTTTCATACATGATTCTGATACACTAGATTAGATCTGATTAGATTTTGGTGTCCATCGGACAACCGGAAGTGGCAGTTACTGTGAGTGATGACGTCATTACTAAACAAAATGGCAATAAAGTTTTACACATATATTTTGTATACACTATAGTTTATTTTCGTATCATTAAAATTTTCAAACATTTTGCCATTGTTGCCAGATTTACAAAAAAGTCCATTTTGTTCATACTTTTTTGTGTTAACGTGTAAATTTTTTCTGTGCTGGCCACATCAATTTTTTTTTAAAGATTTCTCATTTATTATAACTTTTTCAAGGAAGTTTTGTGGACTTTTCAAGGATTTTACAAAATTTTATCAATAATTTTCCCATAATTCTTCCAGGCTTTTCCAATCATTTTTAAAAGAAATTTTCAAAGATTTTTAACAATTTTTCAAAAATTATTTAATGACATTTCAGGGAATTTGAAGTATTTTCAAACAATTTTAAGACTTTTCAAGAATTTTTATGATTTTTCAAGAATTTTCAAAAAATTTCAAGAATTTTCAAATTTTCAAAAATTTTCAAATATTTTCATTGATTTCCAAGGATTTTCAAGGATTTCCAAAAATTTCGCAAGGATTCTTAAATGCCTTTTTTTGAATTTTTAATTATTTTTTAATTTTTAAAGAATTTTTTAACGTTTTTTAAAAAGAATTTTCAAAGAACATTTAGACTTTTTAAAATTTTGTTAATAATAATTTTTAAACAATTTTACATGATTTTTTAATGTTTTTTCAATGGTTTATTTAAGGGATTAAAATAAAAGATTTTTCAAGGATTTTTTAGAGATTTTTCAAGGATTTTCCAAGAATTTTATCAATACCGATGATTCTTCCATGATTTTCCAAGCATTTTTAAACGAATTTTCAAGGATTTTTAATAATTTTCCAAAGATTATTTAATGACGTTTCAGGAAATATGAAGAATTTTCAGGTATTTTCAAAAAAAAAATTAAATTTTTCAAGAATTATCGTGAGTTTTCATGAAATTTCATGTTTTTTCAAGAATGTTCAAAAAATTTCAAGATATTTCATGAATTTTTAAAAATTTTCAAGAGATCTCAAGTAAATTCTTTATTTAAAAATGGCGAGAGGTCATGTGCTGGCCACATCAGATTTTTTCTTATTAAAATTCAATTATCTCAGAAACTAAAAGAGCCAGAGCAGAATGGATACTTTTTTTGGAATCTACGACCCCTGTACAATTTTTTTTCCATTCTAAATTTTGAAAAAACTTGAAGAATGTTATCCATAATCTCAAATGTGGTCTAATGGTGAGGTAGTAAAACTCAAAATCCTATACCAAAAAATTTAATATCCCTTTGATAGAAATGGAGGGAGAGGCTTCAAATTACAAAAGGGCGGCGACTAGTTTCGGCATTATACCATCATCAGGCCGATAATACATAGTGTAAGAAAACGAAAGATACAATAATAAAAAGACTTACCAAACTAAATACAATAAAAAATTAATATAACATTATAACAACTTACGAAAATTGTGCGCAAAAGTAGGAAATAAAAAATGGGGTTAACAAAGGAATGGTGGTACTAGGAGAAAGGGATTATTGAGGTGAAGTTAGAGGAAAGTGAGCGAAAGGATAACACTACATGGTGTTATGTGAAAGTCACATATGAATGGACTAAACAAAAAGAAGGAAAATGGCGGCGTGTTATCCGTTATAGTGCGGCACCCGTGTTGATGCACGTAAAATGAAAAATACAGTCAATAAAGTACTCCGTGGGAGGGCGATCCTACAGGAGGCCTACCCAGTACAAAACAAGATTTACAGTCATGTGACACATACTGTTTAAATTTTGTTCATTCAAATATCAATATATTTAGTTTAATCATCATCGATTCAAATACTATTAGTTACGGTTTTTTTTTTCCCTGTATTTTAATTATTCCTGAACGATATATGAATATTAGTATTCATAACTGTTGAAAGAACACTAGACTGCGAGCGTGATTAACTAAATTCTTGGATTTTCTCGAAGGACCAACCTTCTTAGGTAGAAGTTAAACCAATATGAATGTTACAATAAAAAGAGTATATGAAATAGGAATGTAATTTTTATTCCATTTTTTCCAAGTACGAACATGAACAGAAAAATCATAAACGAAACATAAATATTTAAATAGTACTCATCACTTCACTCACTGTAAAAACTATTTACATTTTTTCTTGTTATGAAAACTTTTTGGGTGCGGTTAATTACGCACCATTTTAGTTATTTGAAGAAACTTTTTTGCTCTATTGAATGAATAACTGAATCTGTTCACAGTGAGAATGATTGTGCTCTGAATTTTAACGGAGAATAGGGTTGGTGGTTTTTTATTGGTAGGAGATATGTGACGTGGTATGTAAATAGCCTTGAATTCAGAATCTTAGCGGGAAAGAAAGATAAAATTGCATAGCAACAGTCGCTTATGTATTTTGTTTTTGTTAACTGTATATTGCAAGTAGACAGAAAAAACTCTGAGAAAAAGACGGAATAATATTGTGTTGATTTTAATTCTATTTTTAGATTTTAAAATATTAAAATATACAATAATAGACATTAGTATGAACTGAAAGATTAATATTATTAATTTTAAAAGAATGAATTATTTTGTATTTTCTGGATAATATTCCAGTGAAATTAATCCAATTCCTCTGCTCCGTATATTTTAATTTCAGACTCGTTTCATATCCCTTCTTAATTTCTTCGCGTCGTGTCTCTTCTCAACTTATCTTGATTTCGCTCTTCTTTTGATATGACTATAAAATGTCGTTCCCATGTTAACAATTCTTTTCTTTACCTCATCAGTCAGCACAATTAGTTTCTATATCTTCTATAACGCCTGTTAAAAATGTCTTTCCTTCCCCTCGATTACATAAAATGTAGATACGTTACAGGCAGATAGGGGACACCAAAGCGAATCTAAAAACCTCAGTAAAGGCTGCTCTTAAGTCATTTTTTACAGAGATACAGGGTGTTGAATCAATTTTAGGTCAAAACTTCTTTCGCCCATATTTTTGAAACCACCTTGTATATTTCATTCATATTTGGCACTTTTATTTTACAAATGTTACTTAAAATAACAAACATATAATCAATGAATTAATTCCAGGTCCGTACTTATAAAAATCATTCTGTTTTATTTGGGTCAAACAACACCATGTATATCAAAATTTTTAAAACCGATCGAAAAACTGAGTCTTCTCTCATGTGATTGTTTTAGTTTTTTAGTTCAATTTTCATTATCATGAAGGTACATTTATGCATGTCGCTTAGCCTATTTTGGTTTTAAAATATTATTTTTATTATACATTGTGGTATGATTTTGGTGTCTGAGATTCTTGTTCTTTGTTTGTTCTTGTATTTGGTACCCAAAAAAATAGTCACATTTACACAAGATATTTTACTCGTTGTTTGAAAAAAAATCACTTAAAGTACTTCAAGTATCGGCCTAGAAAAATGATAAACGAAAATAATTTCGCAATATTTAGTTTTTATCGACTTCAAAAATATGTTTTTAATAAAGTTTGATGTGATAAGATAAATACTAATTAATTGGAGCTGTTTATTCGACAATAATTAAAAAGTTTATTTAATATTGATCTAATCCTAAATTATGTTAAGCGATAATCAACAGTTTGCCTAAATTATTCGTTTTGTGCGTGATAATGTGGAATTTGTCATTGTAGAACGTATGTCTTAAATTTGTCCTTTTGTTTTTATTAATTATCAAATTCGTATCTTCAGCTATAATTTTTTTATGATATACTTTTACAAATACAATTCAATCGAATTATAAATTATTCGATACGTTATTGGAATTAAGAGTTTTAACGTGGTTTGCCGTAGGAGTTAATTTTAAGAAAGCGTTACGTTAGAAAAAAGCGTTATGTTCCCTCCAGGCGACCTTCCCTCTCTTTTACTCTCGTGTCTCTTTCTACAATATAAATTTTTTCTTATATCTTTTATAATTATTGTATAGAGAGAGAGAGAGATTTTTCTCATTTTTCTTTGTTTTTCTCATTTTTGTGATTTTATATTTTTGTTTTGTTTTGTTTTTCGATTTTTCCTCATTTTTCTCATTGTTCTATTTTTTTCTATTTCTTTCTTTTGTTTTCTTATTTTTTTTATTCTCCTCATTTTATTTTGCGAATTTTTTTGGGGATTTTGGTGCGATTTTTTGTGGTTTTATTGCGATTTTTTTGTGATTTTTTGCGTTTTTTATTGCAATTTTGAAGCGATTTATTTCAATTTCGATTTTTTCATTTAAATTTTTTTAGGGTTACCATTGTTTCCGGTTTTTTGGTTCTTCTTCTTTTGCGATTTTTTATGATTTTTTTACAATTTGTTTGCGTTTTTTTTCGATTTCTAGCGAGTTCTTTTTTGTTTTTTTACGTTTTTTCGGTTTGTTTTTCAGTTGTATTTTTAATTTTGTGTTTTTTTCTGTATTTTTCATTTTTTTTTTCAATATTCATTTTTTTTTTCAATATTTTCAGATTTTCTTTCAATTTTTTCCACTGTTTTCTGTTTTTTTTTTTATTTTTTGATTCTGCTAATTTTTCGTCATTGTTCTGTTTTTTCCCAATTTCTTTCTTTTTTTCCTAATTTCTTCTTATTTTCTTCTGATTTTTGCGATTATTTGCGATTGTTTAGAGATTTTTTGACGTTGTACGGTTTGATTGATTGGCGCTTCGATAAATTGGGATTACGATAATATATCGTTCTGTTTTAATACGATTCTGAGTTTATAAGAGTTCAATCCATTGGTATTTTGATAAATTAATGTTATTATATTTTAAGTTTTTGATGTATTAACTATTTGAATTTTTAACGTTCTGGTCTTTTAGGTTTTGATATTTTATTAATTTGATAAAATATCTATCTGGTTCTTTAATATTCGTTTTAATACGATTCGATATTTTACGGTTTTGATAAAATATCAATTTGCTTTAATAGATGTTTGATTTTTTATTAATTTGATATAATAACCTTTTGTAAAATTATCTGTTTGATCTTTTAAATTTTTTAGCGACTTTTTGGTTTTTTTCGTTTTTTTTTTTTATTTTTTAACCGGGACCACTTTTCCCATGTTACCGGTACGTTGTCATTTATTTATGAATGTATTTTATTGCGTTAAAATTTCACAGTTACAAAATTAATTCTAACAAAATATATTTTTGTAAAATAAATCTGTTTAGTTTGTTAATTCGATTTTTTACATTAAAACCTTATATATGACCTTTATTGTATAAAATCTATTATATGTTTAAATACCATTTATCAAATACACATAATGATAAAATTCAACGAAGGATAACAAGACCTTTTATGAATCTCTATTTATATCAGAGACAGGAATTTCATTTAAGAAAAGCAATTTCCGGAATTTTCACAATGTCTTGAAAGGTTGCTTAAACCCTATAAATATTTTTGCTGCAGTAATAAAATAATGTTCTGATTTGTCCCTGTTTAATTTAAATAAACAACAAACTAAAATTATACAATAATTTGTCTAATGCTTATATATTGAAACATGTTTTAATTGATTTTTCTTAATTATGTTAAAAATTAACTTTAACAATAAACACAAGAACTATACGCAACATTAGCTTCTGGGAAAGTATTGTGAAGTATAACAAAAGTGACCTGCAAAATAATAAAAGATCTGTTTATGACAAAAATTTTCTCTTCTTTCGGTCTAGATTCTAATTTTACGAAAAAATTAATTTCATTATATATTTTTATTGAAATCAAATTTTTTAGGGTTTTTATTACTTTTTTTAACTTTTCCATCTTTCCCAATTTTTTCCGTCTCTTTTTTTGTTTTTTCCAACTTTTTCCGACTTATTATGATTATTTTTTATTTTTGTTGCTCGCGTTTTTCGATCTTTTCCGATATTACCTTTTTTCCAGATTTTTCCAGTTTTTTACGGTTTATTAAATTTTTTTAGGATTTTTCACGATTTTTTACCATTTTTTATGATGATTTACGATTATTTGGCATTGTTTATGAAATGTTACAACTTTTTACCACTTTTTTACCAATTTTTTACGATTTTTTACGATTTCTATTTTTTTCCTTTCTTAATTTTTAAAAAATCGTAAAAAATCCTAAAACATCGTAAAAAAATGTAAAAATCTTTTCCAATATTATCTCTATTTTTCCATTTGTTTTTTCCAGTTTTTTTTCGTTTTTTTACGATTTATTACAGTTTTTACGATTTTTCACCATTTTTTACAATTTTTTTATGATGTTTTATGATTATTTACCAGTTTTTTACGATTTTGTACGATTTTTTATGATTTTGTACGATTTTTTACAATTTTATGATTTTTCACGATATTTTACAATTTCTTACGATTTTTTTACAATTTTTAACATTTTCTTAGAATATTTTATGACGATTTACGATTATTTGGCATTTTTTATGAAATGTTACAAGTTTTTACCACTTTTTTACCAATTTTTTACGATTTCCATTTTTTTCCTTTCTTAATTTTTAAAAATTTCGTAAAAAATCGTAAAAAAACCGTAAAAAAACTGTAAAAAATCGTAAAAAATCCTAAAACAGCGTAAAATATCGTAAAAAAATGTAAAAATCTTTTCCGATATTATCTCTATTTTTCCATTTGTTTTTTCCAGTTTTTTTTTCGGTTTTTTACGATTTATTACAGTTTTTTACGATTTTTCACGATTTTTTACAATTTTTTATGATGTTTTACGATTATTTAGCATTATTTATGAAATGTTACGACTTTTTACCAGTTTTTTACGATTTTTTATGATTTTGTACGATTTTTTACAATTTTATGAATTTTCACGATATTTTACAATTTCTTACGATTTTTTTACGATTTTTAACATTTTTTTTAGAATTTTTTATGATGATTTACGATTATTTGGCATTGTTTATGAAATGTTAAAACTTTTTACCACTTTTTTACCAAGTTTTTACGATTTTTTACGATTTCCATTTTTTTCCTTTCTTAATTTTTAAAAATTCGTAAAAAATCGTAAAAAACTGTGAAAATCTTTTACGATATTATCTCTTTTTTTCATTTGTTTTTTCTAGTTTTTTTTTCGGTTTATTACAGTTTTTTACGATTTTTCACGATTTTTTACAATTTTTTGTGATGTTTTACATTATTTAGCATTATTTACGAAATTTTACGACTTCTTACGGGTTTTTTACCATTTTTTACGATTTTTTTGATTTTTTTTTTATGATTTTGTAAGATTTTTTATATTTTTATTATCTTTCACGACTTTTTTTTCGATTTTTGACGATTTTTTACAATTCTGTATCATGTGTTACAATTATTTATGAAATGTTACGATTTTTTACCAGTTTTTTACCAATTTTTTACGATTTTTCATGTTTTATACAACTTTTTACGTTTTTTTACGATTTCTATTTTTCTTCGTTCTTAATTTTTTAAAAATCCCTAAAAATCGTAAACAATCGTAAAAACTGTAAAAAATCGTAAAAAGTCGTAAGAAATCGTAAGAAATCGTAAGAAATCGTAAAAAATCGAATTAGCGAATTAATTTTATGATAATTAGCACATAAAACAAAAGTTGTAGAGAGTTTAATTATCTAAAATCTCCCTATGTTAACTTTTTTGCGGAAATTCATAATTTTACCGGAAAATTGGAAAAACTGCGATAAACCCCAAAATGTAAATACAGGGTGGCGCAAATTTAATTGAATTGAGAGGGGTAATAAAAAGGACAAATATTTTTTCATTGGCAGGCTTGAGTGGTAAAAGATAAATATTTATACAAGGACAGGTTAAAATCGAAAAATTTCAAAAATTACAAAAATTTAAAAAAAACGATATTATAAATAAAGCAAAAATTTCAGTTTTAAAAACTTAAAAAAATTCAAAGAATAAATAAAGCTGAAATGGTAAAATGAACAAATATTTTTATATGGGCAGGTTTAAGGGATAAAAGTTTAAAAAATTACAAAAATTTAAAAATTTCAAAACCAAAAAGTTCAAAATATTCAAAAAATTAAAAATATTTAAAAATTTGGAAGATTATAACATAACATAAATTTTCAAATATTAAAAAATAGAAAAAATGTTCTAGTTAGTTTTTATGTCTCTTATTCTAATTAAAAATTATTTCAATGTTTTTACAACTTTTTACGATTTTTCACGATTTTTTTCATTTGGTTCCCATCTTTCTTAATTTTTTAAAAATCCGTGAAAATCGTAAAATATCGTATAAAATCGTAAAAATTAGCTAATTAATTTTTTAATAATTAGAATACAAAAAAAGTCTTATGACCTGTTTCAATATTTTTAAAAATGGCGGAGAAATTTCAACCCCTCCAGTTTCCACTCCCTTAGAGGTAGAATACCTAAAAATAATAGGGTTCCTGTAGTAGATATGAGACTGGTTCTTGAGTTGGCTCAAAACGTCCAGAAAAGTCATTTTAAGCAAGAAAAAAAAATATTTTAATTATTTTCATGATTTTAATACTTCCGATCCATACCGAATTAATACCATTTAGTATTATTAATTCTGATGTTAAATTATTTAAATATATTTTTATTTTAAATTAGATTTTTTTGACTTATAACTAAATATTAATAATCTTCTTGAAGACGCAAGAAATAAATCGGCTGGTCGTTTCAAATAGCAGGTAGTCTATTTTAGTATCCAGAGAGTAAATTTAACTTTTGAACCGCTTCAAAAATAAAGTGCTTGTCGAAAGTTCAATCAACTATAGTCGATACATCATGAAAGAATTTAAATTTTTAGTGTTTGTTTGTTATCGATTTTCAGTGCTAAAATAACTGGCCAGAGTCAATAAAAAAAAATTCTTAATAATATGTGGATGGTCGTAACATTTTGGGTAAATTAAAAAAAAATTAAGACGATTCAGTAAAAGTTTCGGAAGGGGTTAAAGACAAGAAGTAAATATATATTTTTTACGATTTGTGGCTGAAGTATGTACCGTACCGAAAAATTAACAAAAAAAAATTCTAGAGTTCCAAAAATGCTCAATAAATAATTCTCGAGTGTTAAAAATTATAAAAATTAACCAAAAATGACCATAGAGATCCAAAAATAATCAGAAAATAATTATAGAATATTAAAAATGATAAAAATTAATAGAAAATGATCTTACACATCCAAAAATGATCATAAAATAATTCTAGGATATTAAAAATAAACAAAAACTAATTCTAGAGTTCCTTTTCGAGAAAATAATTTTTAAAAAAAGGTTAAAAATGATTAAAATTAACAAAAAATGATCCTAGATATCCAAATATTTACAAAATTTTGATTGAAATTTTTTAAATTTTGGTCAAAATTCCTGAATTTTTTTGTCAAAGTTCTTGAATTTTTTTTATTGAAATTTTTGAAATATTTAGATATTTTTTGTTGAAATGTTTTAAATTTTTATGAAATTTCCTGAAATTTTTGATCTCAGTTCTTGAAATTTTTGAAATTTGTAACGATTTACATGTTTTTGAAATCTTTATAAATTTATTGAAAATTTTGACATTTTTAGTAAATTTTGAAATTTTTACACGTTTTTAAAATTTTTGAAATATTTACAAATTTTTGATTGAAATTTTTTAAATTTTTGTCAAAATTCTTGAAATTTTTATCATAATTCTTGAATTTTTTGAAATCTAGATTTTTTTGAAATATTTACATATTTTTTATTGAAATGTTTTAAATTTTATGAAATTTTTGATCTCAGTTCTTGAATTTTTTGAAATCTTTACAAAATCTGTAACTTTTTACATGTTTTTGAAATCTTTATAAATTTATTGAATTGACATTTTTACTAAATTTTGAAATTTTTACACGTTTTTAAAATTTTTGAAATATTTACAAATTTTTGATTGAAATTTATTTAATTTTTGTCAAAATTTTTTCGAGATTTTTTTACTGAAATATTTAAAAAAATTAGAGATTTTTGATTGTTTTTTAAATTTTTATCAAATTTCCTGAAATTTTTGATCACAGTTTTTGAAATTTTTGAAATCTTTACAAAACCTGGAACTTTTTGGAAAATATTGTGAGCGAGCTAAAAATAATTTTCGAGATAAAGATGGAAATTTCCATTTTAAGGTCAACTGATATGATTAAGACCATTTCCAGATGGAAAGCTGTCTGTCTGTCTATCTATGTGTATTCTTTCACGATAGAGGCCACACGTTTAATCCGATTGAGCTGAAATTTGGTATATGGGTTTGGGTTACCTGTCGGAAGAACCCATTAGATTTTGTACGACATCTGTCTAGGGTCCCTATCAAAAAATTTGACCTGCAATATGTTATTTGAAAGCCCTTGAAAAACTCTATTCAGAATAGTCAAAATTATTTATCCAACTGTCACCTGTCAAAAATAAAAAAATTGTCAAAATTTGAAACTTTAACATTAAAAACCTGAAAAGTTATTCGTGGATTTTTTTTGATCCTGTGTACTTTATCATTATCAAAATATGCTTAATATAAATAATTTATTATTTATGGTGCAACAAATTATAAAATAATCTATATTTTAATAAAAATTTTATATTTCACATATCACTACGCTACTGGATATTTAAAAATACTTTTAGTGATTGAAGCATTAAGGCTAAGTCAATATTGAGTCGTTTTTTGCTCTCTTGTTTGTTTTTATGTGGTATTTTGAGTTTAGAACCGTGCGAATAAAATGTCAAAAATAATTACGGTTTACATAAAAAAATTAAGTGAGAGAAATATTTTAATGACTGGAAAATATCGGTGAGTTTTAAGTCTCATCTGAAATATTTAAAACATCTGGAAATGCTATTTTGGCCCAACTTCCAGTTTTCTCTTTTTATCTATCACTGAAGTAAGATTTTTTTTACCCAAGTATTTGATTACATTTAATGGCAGGTATTCATTTTATTTTTGACCTCAATTTTTTTTATAAACATTCTAATATACCATTAAAATGTTCCCGTGGGACATAATACGCCATCAAATTTCTTCGGGAATGGCCAGAATTAGATTAAATTTAAAAGGGGGTTCCCTGTATGACTAATCACGTGGTCATCTTCCACTCTCTTTGAACCTCGCTGAAGGCTAGAATTTTAGTCTTATTTCCGCTCATCTCTCTCTTATTTGTGTCACTTTTTTGGTACTCTTTCTTTCCACTTTTCTTTCTTAATTTTGTCAATTAGTCATTTTTTCAGTAAATCAATTTTGTTATGTTCAATTTTTATAATTATTTAATAATCGGAGAAAAAATCAATTTTTTCTTATAATTGGAATCTCGACTGACAGAAGAACTGTTTTTAAGTATTACGTTAGAGGATATGTTATATTTTTTTTTTTAATTTTTCCCACGTCACTTTTGTTATACTTTACAATACTTTTTCAGTAGCTAATGAAAAATGTCATTCTGATTACGTCTCTTTAAAAAACTAAAATGTCTGTTTTCACAGCGTTATGTCCATTAATTTCGTGTTGCGTACTGTAACCTCCCACCCCTCTGGCCATTTGTCTCATGAAGAAGGCAAGTACAAAGTAACAAACCGATGGCCATTTCGGTAAGAATCTTTCATAGTCAAATTTATCATAAAATATACCTGATCGTCTAGTATTGTTAAAGGACCCAGTTGTGTTGTATTTTTATTGGTTATAGTAAAGTTTGGTGCAAATCAAAAAATAAAACACTGAAAAACCTTCAAATCGTATATTCCGTAATTTCAACCTTTTATGATAATAACAAAAATCAAATCCTTGAAACATTATTTACTGTTAACTCTATTTGTATGTGAGGACCCCTCATAGAGACCCGCCACTGGGTGCACGAAAGAGAAGACTTTTGTCACATTTTACCAATTTGTATTTTGTGTTTGTGTAATTATTTTTATATTTCAGTTTGTTTCTATTTTACAACCTTTTTAATTGAGTGATTTGAAATCACGTGTATTTACTATGGTCAATAATGTCCTAATCATTCGGTAGGAAGATGGAATGCCCGCGGGTCTATTGCCGTCTGCGACATCCCTCATTGGGAAAATTTCACGGGGAAGGGAGATCACATTGCCTCCTACCGTCCCAAAATAATTAATTCTTTTTTTTTTGTTTAAAAGGGACCGTACCTTAATAGACATAGTAACAATCTTGACCAACTCATAAAAATACAAGAATTTCTTTGTGTAATATATTGTGTATTGTTGTAATTGGTAAATGAGACTCCTGACTTAACCCTTCCGCCCACACAAGTGCGCGCCGCTGTGAACGGTCAATTAAACAAATGGTTTACTTATTCGGACGCAAATTAAATACAAATTTTCTTCCCCGGATTTTGAATTGGGGGTGGTTTTGAGACATTTTATTTAGATAGAT
Organism: Neocrepidodera transversa; assembly: GCA_963243735.1. Taxonomy (NCBI): domain Eukaryota; kingdom Metazoa; phylum Arthropoda; class Insecta; order Coleoptera; family Chrysomelidae; genus Neocrepidodera; species Neocrepidodera transversa. The sequence continues at coordinate 1,307,294 of OY725355.1, read as the reverse complement.
ATTTTTACCTCTCGCCCTTCAGATAAGAGAGGTATAGGAATCATGCTAAAAATTGGGTAGTGAGTTTTCAATGAATAAATACGTTTTAGGGTCCCTAGAATACGATTTTAATATTTTCGCGATGATGTCTGTGTGTGTGTGTGTGTTAGTGTGTGTGTGTTAGTGTGTTAGGATGGATGTTGTAGTAACGATAACTCAAAAACTACTGAATAAAAAAATGTGAAATTTTGCATACAGGATTCTGATACCCTAGATTAGATCTGATTAGATTTTGGTGTCCATCGGCCAACCGGTAGTGGCAGTTGCTATGAGTGATGACGTCATTACTAAACAAAATGGCAATAACGTTTTACACATATATTTTGTATACACTATAGTTTATTTTCGTATCATTAAAATCTTCAACAATTTTGCCATTGTTGCCAGATTTACAAAAAAGTCCATTTTTTTCATACTTCTTTGTGTTAACGTGTAAATTTTTGCTGTGCTGGCCACATCAATTTTTTTTTAAAGATTTCTCATTTATAACTTTTTCAAGGAAGTTTTGTGGACTTTTCAAGGATTTTACAACATTTTATCCATAATTTCCCATAATTCTTCCAGGATTTTCCTAAGCATTTTTAAAAGAAATTTTAAAGGATTTTTAATAATTTTTCAAAAATTATTTAATGACGTTTCAGGGAAGTTGAAGTATTTTCAAACAATTTTAAGACTTTTCAAGAATTTTTATGATTTTTCAAGAATTTTTATGATTTTTCAAGAATTTTTATGATTTTTTAAGAATTTTCATGTTTTCAAAAATTTTCAAATATTTTCATTGATTTCCAAGGATTTTCAAGGATTTCCAAGAATTTCGCAAGGATTATTAAATGCCTTTTTTTTTTAATTTTTAATTATTTTTAATTTTTAAAGAATTTTTTAACGTTTTTTAAAAAAAATTTTCAAAGAACATTAGACTTTTTTAATATTTTGTTAATAATAATTTTTTAAAAATTTTCCATAATTTTTTAATGATTTTTCAATGGTTTATTTCAGGGTTTAAAATAAGAGATTTTTCAAGGATTTTCCAAGAATTTTTTAACGAATTTTCAAGGATTTTTAATAATTTCAAGATATTTCATGAATTTTTAAAAATTTTCAATAGTTTTCAATTATTTTCAAAAAATTTTAATGATTTCCAAAGATTTTCAAGGATTTCCAAGATTTTTGCAAGGATTATTAAATGCTATTTTATTAATTTTAACATCTCGCCCTTCAGCTAAGAGAGGTATAGGAATCATGCTAAAAATTGGGTAGTGAGTTTTCAATGGATAAACACGTACGATTTTGATATTTTCGCGATGATATCTGTGTATGTGTTAGTGTGTGGGTATGTTAGGATGGAGTAACGATAACTCAAAAACTAGTGAATAAAAAATTTTTAAATTTTCCATACAGAATTCCGATACCCTAGATTAGATCTAGATTTTTTGTGTTAACCTGTAAATTTTTGATTCAAAAATGGCGAGAGGTCATGTGCTGGCCACATCAGATTTTTTCTACTTATTTTCTCTTTGGTTTTATAGGCAGTTGTTGTCTATATAATAGGCAAAGTCCTACAAATAATTATTACGGGGTCGAAGTTGGCGGTAGACACAGGTTTACAAAATAATTGTTGTTTTCGTCGATGGGTAATTTTACAGGAACTGATTTTTCTTCTTCGGGCTGGTTTTTTTTATTTATTCTTTCTCGAAGCGAAGCGTAGGTACTGTTAGATAGTTCAAGCGATGGTAAAAATTTTCAGACTGCTCTCACTTCTTATTTCATGCCCTTTTTATACCCAGAAATTATCTCATTTCATGACGTAAGGAATGCAATACTTTAAAAAATGTTTGTTCACATTTTGCAAAACTTTACGAATTGTTGCAATAATAAAAAAGTTGCACCCAATTTTAAAAATTGGAATAAGTAAATAAATGCAATGTTTACATTTATAGGGGTATTTTGTATTTTTTTCGTTATGTTTTATTATCTACCATTATAAATCCTGTTCGTATTTATTATTATTTGTGTACGTAATAAACATTGATAGAATTGAATGAGACTTTGAAGAGGAAATCGTGTAAATCAATTTTGCGGTGATACGTGTCAGAGTGCAGTCATAACATCAACAAGGGTTTCATTCTTAATTATCATCTATTAGCAAATAATAACCCGATAAGACAACAATGCCGCGTTATTAATAATAGCCACGATTACATTTACTGACAATTAATCATCCAAGTATTGATTAATTGAAGAGAAAATAATTACTAAATGTAAAAAAACAGTTCGGTGAATTTTATAATGGAATTCATTTTTAGTTTTTACGAAAACAAAAATATTTATTAGACATTCATTTCACTGTAATATTTATTTTTACTTGCATGCATTTTACTAACTGAAGACATAAAAATTCCAACTAAATTAAAATTAACTAAGGTTTCGTTTTACAAATATTTATCTTAATTAAAACTAATGCTTTTTTTATATAAATAACCGCTAAAACTGAATGTTCTTGATCCATAATTTTAATAAATTATTTATTATAACTTGTACTAATAAAATATTCACAAACGATTAAAGCAAATCCAAAGACCGAGAAAACATAAATTATTTTAAGTAAATTTGCTTATAAGGAATTATTTATACAACATTGTGGCGCGGTATATTTGCTTACGTATTTCTAAGTATAAAAGCCTTAGCGGTAAATTTACATTATACGTATACGTTGAAAGTTGTTTCTGCTGTTAAAAGTTTTATTCTTGTAACGTTTGTTTGGTTTGTCACGGATGACGGAGTTTTCGTGCGGTGAATTTTATGTCATTGCAGTTCAACTTGCGATTTAATGTTCTTTGTTTTGCCGTAATTTATATCAAAAGATATTTATTGTAAATTTCCATTAATTTATATGGTTTTTACGTTCCATATGTTGATACCTAGTTTTGTCTTTTTTACTCAACTCAATTGGTAAAATTAAATAAGTAACACTAATAAAATTTTTTGAAATTTCATCAGTATATTTGTTGTATTGAGTAGATTATACAGGGTGATTCATTGGGAAATGCGCATACAGTAAGGGTAGATGAGACACACCGAGGTGATTCAAAATAATCTATATTTAATGGACCTGTCTTTCTTTATAACATAGATACAGAGTGATTGAATAACTTTGTCCCTTTTTTTAATTAATCATAACTTAAGAACCACCCTATATATGTTTCTAATATATGGTACATACGTTTTTTGTCCAAAGTGGTGTCCATTAACATAGTAATTCAAAATCTTATTCCAGGCCCGGTCTTAAAAAAATTAATAAGTTTCGACTCCAAACAACACCCTGTATATCAACATTTTAAAATTCTATTAACATATTTGTAAAGAGCAAAAAAAGTTAAGTAACACTAAATGTATTTGTTGCTTCTGCATCCAATTTTGTTACTTTTTAACTTGAGTCAAATCTTGATCTGTCGATAAAAAGGTGGCGCAAATTAAAAAAAAAAAAAATGTTCGTTTCTAAATGATAATTTTCCAGCTTTAATCAATAAAATCGGCAAGTGGGAAAGTTTCTGTTATAGCCTTTTAAATAATATGACTTACATTGTAGAAAAAATCTCAATTTCCTGTTATTGAAAAATCTCAAATTCCTCTTACTGAAAAACTGTACTTCCTGTTACTGAAAAATCTCAACTTTCTCTTATCGAAAAATCATAACTTCCGTTACGGAAAAATTCTAAACTTCTTAAAAAAAATCTCATCTTCCTTTTATGAAAAAATTTCAACTTCCTCTTACGAAAAAATCTCAATTTCCTGTTACTGAAAAATCTCAACTTCCTCTTATTGAAAAATCTCAACTTCCTCATACTGAAAAATCTCAACTTCCTCATAAACAAAAATTACTTTCTCTTATCGAAAAATCATAACTTCCTTTACGGAAAAATTCTAAACTTCTTAAAAAAAATCTCATCTTCCTTTTCTGAAAAAATTTCAACTTCCTCTTACGAAAAAAATTCAATTTCCTGTTACTGAAAAATATCAAATTCCTCTTACTGAAAAACTGTACTTCCTGTTACTGAAAAATCTCAACTTTCTCTTACTGAAAAATTTCAACTTCCTCATACTGAAAAATCTCAACTTCCTCATAAACAAAAATTACTTTCTCTTATCGAAAAATCACAACTTCCTTTACGGAAAAATTCTAAACTTCTTAAAAAAAAATCTCAATTTCCTTTTATGAAAAAAATTCAACTTCCTCTTACGAAAAAATCTCAATTTCCTGTTACTGAAAAATCTCAACTTTCTCTTACTGAAAAATCTCAACTTCCTCATACTGAAAAATCTCAACTTCCTCGTAAGCAAAAATTACTTTCTCTTATCGAAAAATCATAACTTCCTTTACGGAAAAATTCTAAACTTCTTAAAAAAAATCTCATCTTCCTTTTCTGAAAAAATTTCAACTTCCTCTTACGAAAAAAATTCAATTTCCTGTTACTGAAAAATATCAAATTCCTCTTACTGAAAAACTGTACTTCCTGTTACTGAAAAATCTCAACTTTCTCTTACTGAAAAATCTCAACTTCCTCATAAACAAAAATTACTTTCTCTTATCGAAAAATCACAACTTCCTTTACGGAAAAATTCTAAACTTCTTAAAAAAAAATCTCAATTTCCTTTTATGAAAAAAATTCAACTTCCTCTTACGAAAAAATCTCAATTTCCTGTTACTGAAAAATCTCAACTTTCTCTTATTGAAAAATCTCAACTTCCTCATACTGAAAAATCTCAACTTCCTCATAAACAAAAATTACTTTCTCTTATCGAAAAATCACAACTTCCTTTACGGAAAAATTCTAAACTTCTTAAAAAAAAATCTCAATTTCCTTTTATGAAAAAAATTCAACTTCCTCTTACGAAAAAATCTCAATTTCCTGTTACTGAAAAATCTCAACTTTCTCTTACTGAAAAATCTCAACTTCCTCATACTGAAAAATCTCAACTTCCTCGTAAGCAAAAATTACTTTCTCTTATCGAAAAATCATAACTTCCTTTACGGAAAAATTCTAAAATTCTTAAAAAAAATCTCATCTTCCTTTTATGAAAAAATTTCAACTTCCTCTTACGAAAAAATCTCAATTTCCTGTTACTGAAAAATCTCAACTTTCTCTTACTGAAAAATCTCAACTTCCTCATAAACAAAAATTACTTTCTCTTATCGAAAAATCACAACTTCCTTTACGGAAAAATTCTAAACTTCTTAAAAAAAATCTCATCTTCCTTTTATGAAAAAATTTCAACTTCCTCTTACGAAAAAATCTCAATTTCCTGTTACTGAAAAATCTCAACTTTCTCTTACTGAAAAATCTCAACTTCCTCATAAACAAAAATTACTTTCTCTTATCGAAAAATCACAACTTCCTTTACGGAAAAATTCTAAACTTCTTAAAAAAAAATCTCAATTTCCTTTTATGAAAAAAATTCAACTTCCTCTTACGAAAAAATCTCAATTTCCTGTTACTGAAAAATCTCAACTTTCTCTTATTGAAAAATCTCAACTTCCTCATACTGAAAAATCTCAACTTCCTCATAAACAAAAATTACTTTCTCTTATCGAAAAATCACAACTTCCTTTACGGAAAAATTCTAAACTTCTTAAAAAAAAATCTCAATTTCCTTTTATGAAAAAAATTCAACTTCCTCTTACGAAAAAATCTCAATTTCCTGTTACTGAAAAATCTCAACTTTCTCTTACTGAAAAATCTCAACTTCCTCATACTGAAAAATCTCAACTTCCTCGTAAGCAAAAATTACTTTCTCTTATCGAAAAATCATAACTTCCTTTACGGAAAAATTCTAAAATTCTTAAAAAAAATCTCATCTTCCTTTTATGAAAAAATTTCAACTTCCTCTTACGAAAAAATCTCAATTTCCTGTTACTGAAAAATCTCAACTTTCTCTTACTGAAAAATCTCAACTTCCTCATAAACAAAAATTACTTTCTCTTATCGAAAAATCACAACTTCCTTTACGGAAAAATTCTAAACTTCTTAAAAAAAATCTCATCTTCCTTTTATGAAAAAATTTCAACTTCCTCTTACGAAAAAATCTCAATTTCCTGTTACTGAAAAATCTCAACTTTCTCTTACTGAAAAATCTCAACTTCCTCATAAACAAAAATTACTTTCTCTTATCGAAAAATCACAACTTCCTTTACGGAAAAATTCTAAACTTCTTAAAAAAAAATCTCAATTTCCTTTTATGAAAAAAATTCAACTTCCTCTTACGAAAAAATCTCAATTTCCTGTTACTGAAAAATCTCAACTTTCTCTTATTGAAAAATCTCAACTTCCTCATACTGAAAAATCTCAACTTCCTCATAAACAAAAATTACTTTCTCTTATCGAAAAATCACAACTTCCTTTACGGAAAAATTCTAAACTTCTTAAAAAAAAATCTCAATTTCCTTTTATGAAAAAAATTCAACTTCCTCTTACGAAAAAATCTCAATTTCCTGTTACTGAAAAATCTCAACTTTCTCTTACTGAAAAATCTCAACTTCCTCATAAACAAAAATTACTTTCTCTTATCGAAAAATCATAACTTCCTTTACGGAAAAATTCTAAAATTCTTAAAAAAAATCTCATCTTCCTTTTATGAAAAAATTTCAACTTCCTCTTACGAAAAAATCTCAATTTCCTGTTACTGAAAAATCTCAACTTCCTCATACTGAAAAATCTCAACTTCCTCATAAACAAAAATTACTTTCTCTTATCGAAAAATCACAACTTCCTTTACGGAAAAATTCTAAACTTCTTAAAAAAAAATCTCAATTTCCTTTTATGAAAAAAATTCAACTTCCTCTTACGAAAAAATCTCAATTTCCTGTTACTGAAAAATCTCAACTTTCTCTTACTGAAAAATCTCAACTTCCTCGTAAGCAAAAATTACTTTCTCTTATCGAAAAATCATAACTTCCTTTACGGAAAAATTCTAAAATTCTTAAAAAAAATCTCATCTTCCTTTTATGAAAAAATTTCAACTTCCTCTTACGAAAAAATCTCAATTTCCTGTTACTGAAAAATCTCAACTTTCTCTTACTGAAAAATCTCAACTTCCTCATAAACAAAAATTACTTTCTCTTATCGAAAAATCACAACTTCCTTTACGGAAAAATTCTAAACTTCTTAAAAAAAAATCTCAATTTCCTTTTATGAAAAAAATTCAACTTCCTCTTACGAAAAAATCTCAATTTCCTGTTACTGAAAAATCTCAACTTTCTCTTACTGAAAAATCTCAACTTCCTCATAAACAAAAATTACTTTCTCTTATCGAAAAATCACAACTTCCTTTACGGAAAAATTCTAAACTTCTTAAAAAAAAATCTCAATTTCCTTTTATGAAAAAAATTCAACTTCCTCTTACGAAAAAATCTCAATTTCCTGTTACTGAAAAATCTCAAATTCCTCTTACTGAAAAATCTCAACTTTCTCTTACTGAAAAATCTCAACTTCCTCATACTGAAAAATCTCAACTTCCTCATAAACAAAAATTACTTTCTCTTATCGAAAAATCACAACTTCCTTTACGGAAAAATTCTAAACTTCTTAAAAAAAAATCTCAATTTCCTTTTATGAAAAAAATTCAACTTCCTCTTACGAAAAAATCTCAATTTCCTGTTACTGAAAAATCTCAACTTTCTCTTACTGAAAAATCTCAACTTCCTCATAAACAAAAATTACTTTCTCTTATCGAAAAATCATAACTTCCTTTACGGAAAAATTCTAAAATTCTTAAAAAAAATCTCATCTTCCTTTTATGAAAAAATTTCAACTTCCTCTTACGAAAAAATCTCAATTTCCTGTTACTGAAAAATCTCAACTTCCTCATACTGAAAAATCTCAACTTCCTCATAAACAAAAATTACTTTCTCTTATCGAAAAATCACAACTTCCTTTACGGAAAAATTCTAAACTTCTTAAAAAAAAATCTCAATTTCCTTTTATGAAAAAAATTCAACTTCCTCTTACGAAAAAATCTCAATTTCCTGTTACTGAAAAATCTCAACTTTCTCTTACTGAAAAATCTCAACTTCCTCGTAAGCAAAAATTACTTTCTCTTATCGAAAAATCATAACTTCCTTTACGGAAAAATTCTAAAATTCTTAAAAAAAATCTCATCTTCCTTTTATGAAAAAATTTCAACTTCCTCTTACGAAAAAATCTCAATTTCCTGTTACTGAAAAATCTCAACTTTCTCTTACTGAAAAATCTCAACTTCCTCATAAACAAAAATTACTTTCTCTTATCGAAAAATCACAACTTCCTTTACGGAAAAATTCTAAACTTCTTAAAAAAAAATCTCAATTTCCTTTTATGAAAAAAATTCAACTTCCTCTTACGAAAAAATCTCAATTTCCTGTTACTGAAAAATCTCAACTTTCTCTTACTGAAAAATCTCAACTTCCTCATAAACAAAAATTACTTTCTCTTATCGAAAAATCACAACTTCCTTTACGGAAAAATTCTAAACTTCTTAAAAAAAAATCTCAATTTCCTTTTATGAAAAAAATTCAACTTCCTCTTACGAAAAAATCTCAATTTCCTGTTACTGAAAAATCTCAAATTCCTCTTACTGAAAAATCTCAACTTTCTCTTACTGAAAAATCTCAACTTCCTCATACTGAAAAATCTCAACTTCCTCATAAACAAAAATTACTTTCTCTTATCGAAAAATCACAACTTCCTTTACGGAAAAATTCTAAACTTCTTAAAAAAAATCTCATCTTCCTTTTATGAAAAAATTTCAACTTCCTCTTACGAAAAAATCTCAATTTCCTGTTACTGAAAAATCTCAACTTTCTCTTATTGAAAAATCTCAACTTCCTCATACTGAAAAATCTCAACTTCCTCATAAACAAAAATTACTTTCTCTTATCGAAAAATCACAACTTCCTTTACGGAAAAATTCTAAACTTCTTAAAAAAAAATCTCAATTTCCTTTTATGAAAAAAATTCAACTTCCTCTTACGAAAAAATCTCAATTTCCTGTTACTGAAAAATCTCAAATTCCTCTTACTGAAAAATCTCAACTTTCTCTTACTGAAAAATCACAACTTCCTCATACTGAAAAATCTCAACTTCCTCGTAAGCAAAAATTACTTTCTCTTATCGAAAAATCATAACTTCCTTTACGGAAAAATTCTAAACTTCTTAAATAAAATCTCATCTTCCTTTTCTGAAAAAATTTCAACTTCCTCTTACGAAAAAAATTCAATTTCCTGTTACTGAAAAATATCAAATTCCTCTTACTGAAAAACTGTACTTTCTGTTACTGAAAAATCTCAACTTCCTCGTAAGCAAAAATTACTTTCTCTTAAAAAAAATCTCAACTTCCTTTTATGAAAAAAGTTTAACTTCCTCTTACGAAAAAATCTCAATTTCCTGTTACTGAAAAACATACAAAGATTTATTCATTTTTTGTAAATGTCAATATTTTCCAAGAAAATGGCCAGCTTGATAACGGTTATAAATCCCAGATTAGTTACTTAATTTTTGTGTTTGGTTGGGTAAAATCCTGTTTTTAGGCATCTTTGAGCTTCTATTGGACAGGCGAAGGTTTCTAAGGATTAATCAACTATTTGTATAATTTTGTTTTCATTTTAATAATAATTATTTGTTATTTTACTAATTAATAATCAGTGAAAAGATGTGATGTTTCTCCTATCAACGGAAAAACTTTATAGGATGAGATAGAACTTCAATCACTGTTGATAACTTGTATAATTATGTCAATAATTATCATTCTATTGTAATTCACACTCGTCTAGGTTCGCTCGGCCTATACAACAAGAGATATTTATACCCATTGAGTCTACCCATATTTAATAAAATATTTGAATACTTTAATCTTTTTAATCCTAATTCCCCTTTACGTTAAAATTTTACAACTTTGGTTTTCGGTTCACTTAAAAATTACTATCAGTAACAATAAAATCCTGCGAATGTTTAAATTTCCTACAACTTTTAAATCATTGATACTGAATATGCAAAAAGTTCGTATCATTAATTAATTATAGAACTAAATGGTTTATAGGTCAACATAGCTGACCGTAGTGCACTTTATTTTTTATACAAACTGCCTTATGTCACGCGATTTTCTAAAAGATTCCGTCGCATTTACTATGTTCCGTTTAAATGATATTACTTTCCATGATTTCCTTTAGACTTCAACGTTTGAAAGTGCATTTAGCAGTTTCTGAAGCTTTGGAATTATCGCTAGAGGGTTACTTTTGCTCTAGTAAATTCTTAAACGATTTAGTTTTGCTTTACTACATGTTTTTTATTTTTGTGGTAAAATAAGTCATATTTATTCTAATTAAAAATAAAATTCTTAAATACTCTTGATGTTCCGCACTGGTTATATTAATTTGATAAAGAGAAAGATAAACAACAAACTAAATTCAGTAAATAAAGAAAAACGCACCCTAATTTAATAAAAGCTGTAAGTAAGTAAATCTGTTTATTTTATTTGGATTAGAGAGAAAACAGAACAAAGACATTTTATTAGAGTCTGACTAATTTGTTCACAAAGTAACGAAATTTTTTTTTTTCAATGATTAATCAAACTTTTTATGTAAATTGTTAATAACAAAGTGAAAAATAATAATTGTTCAATTTTTCCAACGGGAATCGGTTCTGAGACCTTTCAAAACTGGTTCCAAAAAAGAAAAAAAAAATCGGTTGTGTCGCCCCAAAACTTTCCCGACAAATCAAATTTCGTGACATTGCATCTATCATTTTTTTGATAGTGACACTTCCGTTTACCAAATTTCAGCTCAATCGGTTTAAACATATGGCCTCTATCGTGTAAGAATACACACAAACAAACAGACAGACAGACTTTCATCTGGAAATGGTCTTAAACATTTGAGGGGACCTCAAAATGGATATTTCCATCTTCATCTCGAATTTTTTTTTAGCTCGTTCACAATACTTTGCCTTCTCGGAGGTGGATCGGGAAAGTAAAAACTCAAAAAATCTCAAATGTCAAAAAATCTCAAATCGCAAAAAATTTCAAAAATCTCAAAAATAAAAAAATCTCAAAATAGGTAAAATACCTCAAAACCACATAAAATTTCAAAAATCAAAAAATCTTCAAAATATTTTCAAAAAAAATCTCAAAACATTTTTATACGGTTCAAAAACATCTCAAAAATCTCCAAAAATTCTTTAAAAATCTAAAATTTCACAAAGAATCTCAAAAAATTTAAAACGTCAAATCTCAAAAAATTCAAAATAATAAATATCTCAGAAACTCAAAAATTTGATCAAAAAATCTCTTAGAATTCAAAGAAGTCAAAAAAATCTCAAAAGCTCAAAAAACCTTCAAAAATTTCAACAAAAAAATCTGAAAAATCTTAAAAATCTCAAAAAATCAAAAAATATAAAAAAATTTCAAAAAACCTAAAAACAAACTCAACAAATCTTAGAAAAACTTTAAAAATCTCATAAAATCTCTAAAAAATCTCAAAGATTCAAAGAGTCTTAAAAACCTCGAATGAATTTCAAAAAAAATTCAAAAAATCTTAAAAAATATTAAAAAATCTGAGAAAAATCAAAAAATCTCGAAAAATCTTAAAACATTCTCAAAAAAATCTATAATTTTTTAAAAAATCTAATAAGTCCCAAAGAATCTCAATTTCAAAAAACCTCTAAAAATATCAAGAAAACTGAAAAGTATCAAAAAACTTGAAAAAAAACTCAAAAAAGACAAATTGAAAAAAAAATTGACAAAATTGGAAAAGATTGTAAAAAAATTGCAAAAATTGAAAAAAATCCACGAATTCTTTTTCAGATATTTAATGTTAAAGTTTCAAATTTTGACATTTTTTTATTTTTGACAGGTGACAGTTGGAGAAATAATTTTGAATGTCCTGTATAGATTTTTTTTATGGACTTTCAAATGACATATTGCAAGTCGAATTCCGTGACATATTTGATCTGTCATTTTTTGATAGTGACACTTCCGTTTGACACATGTCATACAAAAACTATTGATTTCTTCCAACGGGTAACCCAAAACCCTGTACTAAATTTCAGTCCAATCGGATTAATACTTTTTAAGATATTTAATGGTAAAATTTCAAATTTTGACATTTTTTTATTTTTGACAAGTGACAGTTAGAGAAATAATTTTAACTGTTCTGAATAGAGTTTTTCAAGTGCTTTCAAATGACATATTGCATGTCCAATTCCATGACATATTTGATCTGTCATTTTTTGATAGTGATACTTCCGTTTGACAGATGTCGTACAAAAACTAATGGGTTCTTCTGAGGGGTAACCCAAACCTCTATACCAAATTTCAGCTCACATACACACACAGACCGACAGACAGACTTCCATCTGGAAATGGTCTTAATCGTCTCAGGGCACTCAAAAATGGATATTTCCGTTTTTATCTCGAAATTTTTTTTAGCACGCTCACAATACTTTCCCTTCTAGGAGGTGGGTCGGGAAAGTAAAAAATCAGATTTGTTATTTAACAATTATCGCACTTACAATGTTCATGTTGAAATAGGAAAAAATAGTTAATTAACTGATGAATAATTTATAGAAAAATCACGATAAAAATTTTTTGACCGCGAATTATTGTTCATAAATCTATCTGTAGATGCCAGAATTTTTTCAATTTTTAATTTTCATATTTAATAATTTTAAATAATATTTATTCATTAAAGGTCCATTAAAGGTCCAAAGTACCTGTTTTCGGCCGTATTTTTAACCCTCTACGAAAGTTATAAATATTGATCCTACAATTCCTAGAACTAAATGTTTTTTCGTAAATTTCCTCCTCTTTTCGAATATTTTTTCAAATTTGAAACATTTCAAATAGTTTTTGAGATATTTGCAAAAAACCAAGCTCCATTTTTTTTCAGTTAATTGTTTATAACTTTTACAATTTTTGAATTTTTAAAATTTAACATAAAAGAATCTTGCAAACCGAATTATCGAAAATAGAAAAATCTAATTTCTGAGCTGCCGAATCTAATTTATACACCGGAGTTTCTAAATTCAGTAAAATTCCGGGATTTGGAGTTGGGAGAATTTTATAAAGGTTGCTGCAGGCATATTGGATTCTATAATACAATGCACCAGTGCACAATAGGTCAAGGATACAATATTTATAGCTGAAAATAAGAAAAATTTAAGAAGCTTTTTTTAGAGAAAAATATAGAAATTTATTCGACCATAAAAATTGTTATGAACGATGAATTTGATGTTATATACAGAATGTCCCAATAGTTTATGGAGTTATAGATATCTAAAATTGAAAATTAAAAATCCATAATTTTTAATGTTCTCGAATTTTGAAAATTTATGTAAATTTTAATAATCTATATTTTATGGTTTTAATTATAATAATGTTGGATAAATAGAGATAAATAGGAAATAACAAGAAAAAAAAATGAAAAACAGAAAAAATTGTGTAATATAAAATTAGACATGATAACCTCAATGAAAATTATAAAGATTACATAATAACAATTAACTATTTTGTGAAAGCGCTTTTTTTCCATGCATTATTTAAAAATCGTTAACTCCTAAAGTATTTCAAATTAATTAATAATTTTTTTCCTTTTTAAATAAGACCCTACAGACTACAAGATGCGCCTATGAAACTTATAGTGACGTCATTAATGTAGAAAATATGTACGTCATAAATAAAAAAATTAAGGAAGTAATAAAATTATATTGATCAGATACATAGTCAATAATATTCTCAATTTAAGCGTATAGGAAATGATATATCATTTTTATTATTACCAGAGTTACCATAATTTAAATTTTTTTTATTTTTTAAAAAATGGCGAAAGCGCTATTCTCTATACATTATATAATCATCGATAACTCGTAAAAGCATTTAAAATTAAGGAATAATTTTTTTCCTGTTGATATAATACAATACAAGCTACAAAATGCGCCTATGTAACTTAAAGTGACGTCATTATTTTAGAAAAACGAACGATTTTATTTTTATTAATAACAGAGTTATCAACAATTAAAACTTTTGTATTTTTAAAAAAATGGTGAATGCGCTTTTTCTATGCATTATTTAAAAATCAATAACTCCTAAAGTATTTCAAATTAAGAAACAATTTTTTTCCTGTTTATATAAGACTATAATAAGATATAACATGCGCCTATGAAACTTTTAGTGACATCATTAATGTACGTCATAAATAAAACAATTAAGGAAGTAATAAAATTATATTGATCAGATATGTAGTCAATAATATTCTATATTTAAACGTATGGGAAATAATATTTCATTTTTTTTAATAACAGAGTTATCAACATTTAAAAATTTTGCAGTTTTTAAAAAAATGGCGAAAGCTCTATTCTCCCATGCATTATTTAAAAATCGATAATTCCTAATATACTTAAAATTAATTAACAATTTTTTTGCTGTTTACATAAGCCATTACAGGCTACAAGATGCGCCTATGAAACTTATAGTGACGTCATTAATGTAGAAAATATGTACGTCAAATTAAAAAATTAAGAAAGTAATAAAAATATATTGATCAGTTAAAAATTTAATAATATTGTATATTTAAATAATATTTTATTTTTAATGTAGAAGAGATGACGTTATAAACAAAAAAAGTAAAGAACGAAAATAATTTCTATTGAAAATTTGGTATTAAAAAAATCATTTAATTTAGTACAGTTTGGTTTTATTTGATATATTCAATACAGTGTGGCAAAAGAATAAAAATCAAACTCGGACCAGAGAAAATAGCAGCAAATCAACAAGTACAATGATGAATAGTATACCGGGTGTAAATGGGAATGGGTCATGGGCCACCCCTATAACTTAGATTGTTTTCTCGAAAATTTGCATTTTTTGACCTAAATTTCCCCTATTTTCTTTTAAAAAATATCACCTTTTGCCATTTTTTTTTTTTTAAAAATTTGCAGTTTTTTGACCTAAATTTAAACTCTTTTCACTTTCAAATTTCCTAAAAAATTGCAATTTTCGGCCTTTTTTTTCTTAAAAATTTGCGGTTTTTTTACCTAAATTTCTCTTCTTTTTACTCAAAAATTTCATTTCTTTTCTCCTGAGAAGGGAAAGTACCGTGAACGAGCTTAAAAAAAAGTTTTCGAGATAAGGATGGAAATATCCATTTTGAGGTCACCTGAGATGATAAAGACCATTTCCAGATGGAAGTCTGTCTGTCCGTCTGTCTGTCTGTCTATATGTCTGTGTGTATTCTTCCATAATAGAGACCACAGAGTAAGCTGAAATTTGGTATATTATATTAATAACAGTTAAAATTATTTCTAAAACTGTCACCTGTCAAAAATAAAAAAATGTCAAAATTTGAAACTTTAACATCAAATATCTCAAAAAAGTATTCGTGGATACTCGTCGAGAAAGTTTCGGGGCGACACAACAGATTTTTTATTTGTTATTTTCCACCTCTATTTTTACCAATTCCAAATTTTGATATACTTAAAATTTGGGAGCTAAGTCAAGTAGGCAGAAAGCTAGAACGTAATTAGGCCGTAGTATGACCAAGAGATTCTAAGATTTGGCAAAAAACTTTAATTGAAGTAAGATTATTTTTATAATTTAAGATAAAAAAATATTTTATGTTGGTATTTATATTGGTTTTTTTTTGACAAATAACCTTTTTATTGATGTGCTAAAATATTTTGCTTATTGAAAAATCCAATTTAAAGCACGAAATTAAACCCTTGAAAAGTATTTGAATAGGTTCTTTTTGCGTATCGAATTTTATTTTTCTTTGTCATTCGAACAGAATGATTGATTGATTGATGATATGATGTAATAAAACTGCGTATTTTTTTTTACAAAAAGTTATTTTATAAGATGACATAATATTTGTAAAATTTGTTAAAATATATTTTTATTTATAGTTATTTAAAAAATATATTATACTACTCCAAAATTATTATATATATTTAAACAAAATAGCATAAAATTTACATGGAATTAAAATAATTAGAAAATAACTTTTTTATCAGGTATCGACTTTTTGTGAAAAGATCTTGAACTTTATTTTTATATCATAATATAAACATGTCGTTTACTTACTTATCTCACTAATAAAATCACGCACTTAACCTGTAGCGAAATGCCGAGCCCCATAATCAAGTGGTATGATTGTACTCGTGCATGTTTCGGTGTGAAAAAAAAATCGCAAGGAAATCCGTTAATATCCCTCACTTATTTACTAATGATCATAAATCATTATAAAAGAAAATTATACCCAAATGATAATAAGAACTATTTTTTCTAATTTTTATTTCCAATTTTTTTTTTTAAGTTTAGGTTAGTTTTTTTGTTTTATTTTTATCCCATTTTTCCTATTTTTATCCATATTTTCCTATTTTTTTCTACTTTATTCTTTTTCTCCTATTTTTTTACTATTTTATCATATTTTTTTCTATTGTTTTCCATTTTTCTATTTTTTGCCTATATTTCCCTATTTTTGTCCCATTTTTTCCTATTTTTTCTGTTTTCTCCTTATTTTTTCCTGTTTTTCTCCTGTTTTTTAATTTTTTTTTACCATTTTTCACATTTTTGCCTATATTTCCCTATTATTTGTTTTTCTTCTTATTTTTTTTCGGATTTTTCTAATCTTTCCTCATTTTGTTTCTTATTCTGTTTTTTTTCTCGATTTCTTTCTTTTGTTTTCTTATTCCTCTGATTTTTTTCGAATTATTTTAATTCTTTCCAAATTTTTCATTTTTTTTTTCAATTTTTGTTAGTTGGTCACAATTGTTTTAAATTTTTTGGTTTTTTTGAGATTTCTGACCATTTTTTCAATTTATGTTTAGCGATTTTTCTGCATTTTTTTTTCAGACCTGATGCGCATTTGCATTTGCAATTTTTGTGACTTTTTTTTCATGTTTTGAAAATTTTGTGCAATTGTCTTCGTTTTTTTCTGATTTTTTGTAATTTTTGTTTTGATATTTTACGTTTTTTTTTACCGTTTTTCTTTAAGATTTTTTTGGTAATTATTTGCGATTTATTTCAAATCTTTCAAATTTTTTCATTTTTTTTATATTCTTTCCAGTTTTTTGATATTTTTTGCGACATTTTTCAATTTCTTTCGGTTTTTAGCGTTTTTTTTCTTTTGGCGTTTATTTTTTTCAGTTTTTTACACTTTTTTTTTGATTCTATCGAATTTTACAATTTTGCTTTCATTTTTTTTTCCAAAATTTTCTGATTTTTTTCAACTTTTTCCAATGTTTTCTTTTTTTGAGTTTACCTGTTTTTTCTCGTTTTTTTATTCTCTTTTTAAATTAATTTTTCTGTTCTATTTCTTTTGTTTTTCCTCACTTGTTTCTTAATCCTCTGATTTTCTTACCCTTTTTTTGAGATTTTTTCCAATTTTTTTTTTGGGATTTTGTTTTGATCTACTTTTTACTTTTTTACGATTTTCTTTGAAAATTTTTTGCCGTTTTTTTGCGTAAATTTTCATTTTTTGCATTTTTTTTGCAATTTTTTGTTATTGTATCCGATTTTGTGGAATTTTTGTTTCGATTTTCTACACTTTTTTTACCGTTTCTTTAAGATTTTTTTTGTAATTATTTGCGATTCATTTCAAATCTTCCAATTATTTTAATTTTTTTTACTCTTTCCGGTTTTTTGCGCTTTTTTGCGACATTTTTCGATTTATTTCGGTTTTTTAGCTTTTTTTTTCTTTTTTTGGCGGCTTTAGCGTTTTTCGGTTTTTTTTTTGTTCGGATTTTTACACTTTTTTTGATTTTATCGAATTTTCCAATTTAGTTTTTAATTTTTTCCCACATTTTTAATGTTTTCAACTTTTTCCAATGTTTTCTTTTGTTTCAAGTTTTTCCGATTTTTTTGTTGTATTTTAGTTTTCAATTTAATTTTTTCTGTTTTGTTCTATTTTTTGGTTGTTTTTTTGCAATTTTTTTCCGGTTTTTTGCCAGTTTTTTTAATTTTTTTTTCCGATTATTTGCATTTTCCCCATTTTTTTGCACTTTGTTATTTTCTGCAATTTCTTACTTTTTTTATAAAGATTTTTTCCAATTTTTTTTTGTAATTTTGTTTCGATTTTTTTACGCTTTTTTACGATTTTCTCTGAATTTTTTTTGCGTTTTTTTATGATAATTTAGTATTTATTGTATTTTTGGCGACTTTTTATTCCTTTTTTGCGATTTATCTCCTACGTTTTTTTGTTTTCCTATTTTTTCCACTTTTTCTATATTTGCCAATTTTTCGTATATTTTCTGCGCTGCTTTTCCGATTTTTTTCAAATTTTTTCCCATTTTTTACAGTTTTTTTTCTGCCTTTCCCCATTTTGCCTATTTTTCCCTATATTGCAACAAATGTTATATTACATCTAATTTAATTAATTTATAACACATACTATATATTATATATACTGTATATAAACTTTAACTATAAGAAATCGTACATTCCCTTGCATTAAATAATATGTACAATTTTTTTCTAAACTTACTTAATAAAAAATGTCGGTATTTTTTTTTTGAGAATTATAATAATTTTCAACTACCTCCCTGTATAATTTAAGGGATTAATAACTAAGATTAGTTTTTGTACCATTTACGAAGAGGAACTGGGTTTTATATTCTCGAATAAATTAAGTAATAAATACGATCTGCCGATAGAAGATAATTTTATATTTTATATACGTTATTTATGGTATTGCGTGTTAACACGAAAATTTTGTTTTAGTAAATAAAAAAATATATTTCCTGAAAATAATGAAAATGCGGTTTATTGATCTTTTTTTATTTCTGTACTTATTAGAAATAACTGCAGTAAAAATTTGGTTATTATTTTATCGCTAAATTTAACAAATACAAAATCACTCATTTTTTCAACCAGGACCTTATATTTTTTAAAGAACTTGCATATTTTTTTCAAGTAGTTCTTATTCCAATATAAATTTTCCTTATATACAAAACTATTTTTAGAAGCGAATTTGTAAAGAAGCGGCTAAATCTTTCTCTCAAGTTGATATTTCAAAAACTTTCTCCGCTTCGTTAGAGAAAAACGAGTGGAAAAAGAATAAAAAAAATTTGGAAAGTAGAACAAAGTATCTGGGGACTTAATAATTCTCGTCAGGGTTTATCACAATTACAGTAACTTTAAGCACTAAAGGTAAATTTTATTTTTAAACGGAAATTTAATTAAAAATAATGTTTTATTCGTCACTAATTTTTATTTAATTCCTTTAAAAATTTCTAAATAGGTACATAAATAAAAAAATATTTCAAATTTTCAACTTGTAACTAGAAAATAAAGATTAATAATAATAAAAAATGTTATATAAAGTATTATTATTATTTATTAAATTTTGTGGACTAATCTGTAGAATATTCCTAACAAAATTTAAATTATAATTCCTATTCCCTTGGCCCTAAATCCCTAAAATTAACTCCGGTTATCCCGTAATTATTTGTGAAAATTAAGTCATCCCAACGTGGCTTATAATGAACGGAAAATCCTATTGACTAAATGACAATTTCTGGACATTTAGATATTTAGTTTATCCTAAATATCTTATAAGGAATTTTGTGATGGTATTTGTAAATTAAACCACGTTTATTACGTAACATTCTCAAGAATAGAGATAAAGAACAGATAAAAATAAAATGTTGCTTTGAGATTTGAAGATGAAATAAAAGCTAAAAATAATTTTGCAGATATTTATTTTATCCTCAAAATTGTTTCTTGTATTAATTGTACAATATGTATTTTCTTTTAATTTTGTAACAATATGCAGTTTAATAAAAATAAGTATTACAAAACTACTAAATAAATATTTGATACAGAATTTTTGTAATAAATTTTACACAAAACTGTCTCAGTCTTTAAATTATGAATCTATTTTTTTAATTTTGGTGGATGCTACTCATTTGTAGTGTTTTTTTTTTAATTTTACACAAATTTTAAAAATATTGTAAAAACTGCTACAAATTACTTAAATTTGCATCAATAATTTGTAAAAATCTGCCAAAATTTGGAAAAATGGATCAAAAGCTTTTAAAATCTGCCATACAAAGGAAAAATCAACAAAAATCTTCAATCTGTTTGTAAAAATTTAATAAAAAAACTGCCAACAATAGCTAAAACCTGTGCAAATAAAAAATCTACAAAGATCTGCAAAAATTAGAATACAAGCACTAAAAGCTAAAATTGGTAAAGTAAAAGAGGAGTAAAAATTTGTAATATTCACAAAAAATAGCATTTTTTTTTAAATGTGCAATAATTAAAAAAAAAAACTACAAAATCTGCAAAAAATAAACTGAAAGTTATTAAAATCTACTAAAATCTGGTAAAATTTGAAACGGGGCAGTAAAAAATCGACAACAATGAGCAAAAATTTATAAAAACCACGAAAATCCTTAGAAATCCGAAAATTCCGTAGAAATTAGCAAAAATTAGAAAATACTGACTTAAATCTTTTAAAATGATTAAAATAAATCAGAAAAAATTCATAAAAATACGCTAGAATTTGTTAAATTTCGATAGAATCTGTTAAAATTTACAAAAATCCGGAAAAATCTTAAAATGTTAAAGAATTAACAAATCTCTAAAAACCAATGTTTAAAAATATGGTAATTAATTTATCCTCATTTTTCTTATTGGTCTGTTTTTTTTATTTCTTTTCTCGTTTTTTTTTATTCCTCCAATTTTTTTCAATTTATAGAATTTTTTCATTTGTTTGTAATTTTTTCGATGGATACAATTATTTTCGGTTTTTTGGTTGTTCTTTGCGATTTTTTTCCGATTTTTTGCATTTACATTTTTTTGTTATTTTTTCCCAATTTTTTTGAAATTGTGTTTTTTTTTCTGCGATTTCTTGCGTTTTTTTGAGATTTTTCACAATTTTTTTTCGGGTTTTTGTTTCTATTTTTGCGAAGTTTTTTTATTTTTTTTTCACTATTTGTTCATGTTTTTTCCTTTTTACCCTTTCATTTTTTTCTAATTTTTTCTACCCTTTTTGCAGTATTTTTCTTGTTTTTATTTCCTATTTCTTCCTCTTTTTTATGTTTTCCCTGATTTTCTTATTTTTTTTGTTTTTTTTGTATATTTTCCCATTTTTACTATATTTGTCCTTTTTTTCTGTTTTTCTCTTTTTCCTTATTTTTCCCATTTCCTATTGTTTCGAATTTTTTCCTATTTTTCTTACTTTTTCTGTTTTTGGTATTTTGTCTGTTTTTCTGATTTTTTCATGTTTTTTCCCATTTTTTCTATTTTTTACTGTTTTTTTTTATATCTTTCCCCGTTTTGCATATTTTCCCTTGTGTTATAAATTTACTAGAATTTGTTAAATTTAGAAAAAATCTGTTAAAATTTACAAAAATTGCAAAAATCCTGAAAAATCCCAAAACGTTCAAGAATTAACAAATCTTCAAAAACATCTCTTTAAAAATATGGTAAAAAACTATTACCATTTAATAAAAATCAAATCTTAAAAAAATCTATAAATATTTTAAAAATCTAATATGGTCGTTGGATCAATTTTTAAAATTTTGGTGAATGCACCGCATTTGTTCGAATTTAAAAAACGTCTTTTATAACAATTTGTTTTACCTATTTACGAAGTGATTATGGCAAAATAAAAAATTTTAAAAAACAAATATTACAGTTAAAAATTTAATAGTTATTTTTATCAATTTTACAAAAAACATTTTCTATAATATTAAAATTATGGTGAATAATTTTTTAAAATTTTGGTGGATGCACAGCATTTGTCCAAATTAAAAAAAACCGAATAATTAGCTTCATCTATAAAGTTAATAATATCACTGTGTTAAAATAAATAATAATAAAAAATTATTTTTCCAGATATGAATTTAATAGTATTATTTTAACGTAAAATATTTTCTATAGTCTTAAAATTATCTTAAATCAATTTTTTAAATTTTGGTGGATGCACCGAATTTGTCCAAATAAAAATTTATTCACCTTAATTTCAAGATCATAGAAAATGTTTTGTGTAAAAAAATTAACTATCTGCAATATTCGTTTTTCAACATTTTTATTGTTAATAGATAAAACAAATTGTTATAAAAGACGTTTTTTTAAATTCGAACAAATGCGGTGCATCCACCAAAATTTTAAAAATTGATTTATTATAATTTCAAGACTAGAAAGTATTTTGCGTTAAAAAAATACCATTAAATTCATATTTGGAAAATTTTCACCAATTATAAATTCTTTATCATTTTGGGATTTTTTAGGATTTTTGCGGATTCTATCAAAATTTAAACTTTACCGGATTTTAAATTATAGATTTATTTAACTCATTTTAAAAGATTTTAGGTTTACTAATTTTTAAAGATTTCCATGGAATTTTCGGATTTTTAAAGTTTTTCGTGGTTTTTGCATATTTTTGTTGATTTTTTGCTGTCTTATTTCAAACATCACCAGATTTTTGCAGATTTAAATTGCTATTAGTTTATTTTTTTTAATTTTTGTACTTTTTTTAAATTTTTGCACATTTAAAAAAAAATACAGTAAATATTACAAATTTTTTTATGTTATAAATTTTACGAAATTTTAGCAGATTTTACTGATTGGATGCTAATTTTAGCAGATCTTTGTAGACTTCTTTGTTTAAACAGGTTTTAGTTATTATTAGCAATTTTTTTACTAAATGTTTACAATTTTTTTTAAGATATTTGCAGATTTTTATTGATTTTTCCTTTTTTTATGGCAGATTTTTAAAGGTTTTCTTCAATTTTTACCAAGTTTGGCAGATTTTTGCAAATTATTAATGATAGTTGCAGTTTTTAGCAAATTGTAGTAGTTTTTACAATATTTTTGAAATTTGTGTAAAATTTTTCCACCAAAATTTAAAAAATAGACCAAATTTTTATTTAGCAATTTTATATTATTTATTTTTATTAAACTGCATATTTTTACAAAATTTTTAGAAAACAAATATTGTACTTTTAACTTAATACAAGAAACAATTTTGAGGATAAAATAAATATCTGCAAAATAATTTTCAGCATTTATTTTATCTCCAAATCTAGAAGCAACATTTTATTTTAATTTTTTTATTTCTTCTTTATCTCTCGAGTATTTACTAATTTAATTTTGAATGTTTTTTTAGCTTATCTCTTTTCTTGAGAATGTTACGTAATCAACGTAGTTTAATTTACAAATACCCACACAAAATTCCTTATAAGATATTTAGAATAAGCTAAATACCTAAATGTCCATTTTTTTTTTAATAAAAAATATTGGTAAACCAATATTGCAGATATGAAGTTAAAAGTTTTTTTTTTAATTTTACACAAAACATTTTCTGTGCTCTTGAAATTATTGTGAATAAATTTGGATGCACAGTATTTATCCAAATTAAAAAAAAAAACTAATAATTCATTTTATCTATAAAATTAATAATATCCCCGTGTTAAAATAAATTATAATAAAAAATAATTATTGAATTTAATAGTTTTTTTTATACTAAACAATTTCTATGGTCTTGAAATTGTGTCTAAATAAAAATTTATTTACCTTAATTTCAAGATCATAGAAAATGTTTTGTGGAGAATTAAAAAAAAACTATTAAATACGTATGTGCAATATTTGTTTATCAATATTTTTTATTTTAACATGATAACATTATTAATAGATAAAACAAGTTATTATAAAATACATTTTTTTTAATTCGAACCAAAATTTTAAAAATCGATTCAATATAATTTCAAGACCATAGAAAATGTTTTACGTTAAAAAAATACCATTAAATTCATATTTGCAATAAAAATTTTTAGCAAATTTTAACAATTTATTATAGTTTTTTAGGATTTTTATTGATTTTTTCAATATTTGCAAATTTTTGTTGATAGCAGTTTTTTACCATATTTTTAAAGATACATTTTTGAAAATTTGTTAATTCTTTAATATTTTGGGATTTTCAGGGATTTTAAGGATGTTTGTAATTTTAACAGATTCTATTTAAATTTAACAAATTATAGCAGATCTTTTCATACTTTTTTCTGTTTTTTTATTAATTTTATAATTATTTAACTCATTTTAAAAGATTTAAGTATTTCCTAATTATTCCAGACTTCTACTGAATTTTTGGATTTCTAATAATTTTCGTGGTTTTTATAAATGTTTGCACATTTTTATCGATTTTTTACTGCTTCATTTCAAATTTCACCAGATTTTTGCAGATTTTAATAGCTTTTAGTTTATTTTTTTAATTTTTGCAGATTTTTATAGTTTTTTAATTTTTGCCAGTTTTGATTTGAAGTTTTTTTATAAATTTTTTACTTCTCTGTTACAAACTATAACAAATTTTAGCTGATTTTAATACCTTTTAATGATTTTATTCTAATTTATGCGGATTTTTGTAGGACTTTTTATTTGCACAGGTTTAAGCAATTTTTAGTAGTTTAGTAAATTTTTAAAAATTTTTGAAGATGTTTGCAAATTTTTGTTGATTTTTCCATCTTTATGGGATTTACAAGATTTTAAAAGCTTTTGATCTATTTTTTCTGTTTGGCAGCTTTTTGCAAATTTTTAATAATACTTGCAGTTTTTAGTAAATTGCAATGGTTTTACAATATTTTTAAAATTTGTGTAAAATTAAAAAAAAAAACTATTAAATTCATTTGTGTAATATTTATTTTTTAATATTTATTATTTTAACACGATATAAAGCAAATTATAAGAGACGTTTTTTAAATTGGAATATATAGGAAAAAACAAGAACAATTTGGTAAAAAAACGCAAAAAACACTAAAATTACAAAAGGCAAAAAAAAGTCGCTAAAAAAACTCAAGAAATCGAAAAAAAAGTGCACAAATCTTAAAAAATTGCGGAAAATCGCAAAAACCAAGAAAGAATAAAAAAAAATAAAAAAAATTGAAAGATTTGAAACAAACCGTAGGACTAAAAACTTTTAGTCCCAAGGAAGTAAAAGTTGCACATGCGGGACTAAAGTACTTGTTTCGCTCCCCGCGGTGTGAAAATAATATTAAAACACAATTATTGCAGATATAAATTTAATAGTTTTTTTTATACAAAACAATTTCTGTGGTCTTGAAATTGTATTGAATAAATTTTTAAAAAATGTGTTTTATAACAATTTGCTTTATCTGTTAACAATATCACCGTATTAAAATAATAACATTTAAAAAATAATATTGCAGATCTTGAAACTATCATCGCAATTATATCAAAGTGAAATAAATATTCTACATATGAAGTTTCCAGTTTCTTTTAATTTCCATCAAATAATTATTTGTTTTAAATTATATTTTTGATATTTTTACGAATCCGCCTACTCATTCGTCAAAATTTGATACATTTTACACGTTTATCCATTGTAAAAGTTTTAACAAATTAATTTTTTTTAAACAGTAAATTATTTAGGTAGAAAATTTCTTTAAGAGAATAAATAGCATGAAACCTGACCACTGGTGCAATAATAACAGTCGCCAAGAATCGTGCTAAGCACTCTCTCTAAAGATTTTTTTATACAACTTTTGATATGTAATATAATTTTTTATGTCCCTGATTGTCGGGCCATAAAGATCGAGGTCTTTTAAAAAGAAATTAACTAAACACAATTCAAAGCTTCAATTAAGTTGTGTCTAGTATAACGTAAACAAATTGAAAAAAATAAAAAAATTTGAAAAAAAAAATGGAAAAAAAATTAAAAAAACGTTTTAATGTTTGTTAAAGATTTTTATTAATCATTTAATCAAAACTTCATCTTGTATCTATTTTTAAAATATAACATATAACGACAAAAACAATTTATTATAAATTTTTCATTATTACATATAAAATAGAGTAAACATGATTTTAATTCAATTTTTAATTGGATATTATAGCAAATATTATCCCAGTTTTATAATAAAAATTAATTACTACAATCAATAATTCAAAGCATGATTTTATATGATTGAAAACAGTTTTTTTTTTCCCAATAAAACAAATTCCATTTTAAAAAATTAAACATTATTTTAATTATAGAAATATATCAAAATGGATCTGAACGTAAACTTTGACGGTTAGAGTTAAAATAAAAATTTAATTTTCCATTTAGATATGAATAGTCAACGTTTCGATTTAATTGAAGGTAGTTTCTTCAGAAATTATATAAGACTGATTCAAAATCCATATACTGAGTTATTTACTAAAATGGAAGCGAATAAATTGACAGTGAAAACTAAATTTTAAGGTTCATTATTATTTATTTTTTTGTACTTACATTTAAAGGTTAATGGTGGTATAGATTTTCTTATAAAATGTATACGGGGCACGACATTTCATTACAAACCGTCATTAAAATTTATAGGTCGCGTTACAAGATTGTTAATTAAAGATCTTTAATTGGAAAATATGGGTTGAGGCCGATATAATATCGTTTTCTATTATTTATGTATAATACGTAAATTTTATTTGCTAATATATCGTATTTAGTAAAAAATCCTTGCTTGGTTATAGATTTAAATAATAATTAATCCTTAAATATATTAAAATCATAAAATAAAACAAGGTAGGAAAAAATAAGAACAAATAGGAAAAAATTGGAAAAAATAGAAAAAATTAGGAAAAAATAATGAAGAATATATATACAAAAATAAGAAAAATGGGGAAAAAAATAAGACCTTAAAAACGGGAAAAAATAAGGAAAAAATTTACGCAAAACTAGAAAAAATTGGTAAAAAACCGCAAAAAAAGTTAAAATTTCAAAGAAAATCGTAAAAAAGGGCAAAAAATCAAAACAAAATTGCAAAAAAATCAAAAAATCGCAGAAATTAAACAATAAAAAAACAATGAGAAAAAGGTTGCAAATGCAAAAATCGGAAAAAATCAGAAAAAATGCCAAAAAATTGGAAAAAAATAGCACAAAATAGCAACAACCAAAAAACCGAAAACAATTTTAACCATCTAAGAAATTCGAAAGACATTGACAAAAAATGAGAAAAAATTAGAAAACAGTCGAAAAAAACAAAAATTCAGAACAAACGAGAAAAAATCGGAAAATAGAAAAGAGTTGATAAATCAGAAAATATTTATATAAAAACAATTGTAAAATAACAAATTGAAAAATATCGCAAAAAGTTGCAAAACAATCGGAAAGAATTAAAAAAAATTAAAAAATTTGAAAGATTTAAAATAATTACAAAAAATTATCATAACGAAAACGATAAAAAAAGGGGAAAAATCTAAACAAAATCCCAATAAAATCGTAAAAAAAATGCAAAAATTGGCAAATTTTTTTTTTAAAATCGTAAAAAAATCAAAAAAAAATCACAAAAAGTTGCAAATGCAAATGCGTACAAAATGGTAAAAAAACGCAAAAAACTAAAAACAATTGTAACCATATAAAAAAATTGAAAAAAATCGAAAAAATTGAAAAAAATCAGAGGAATGGAAAAAATTAGAAAACAAAAAAAAAGAAATAGTAAAAACAGAATGAGAGAAAAAGAAAGAAAAATTTGAAGAAATCGAAAAAAAATCAGAAAAAAAAACAAAAAAGGAGGAAAAAATAGAAAAAAACATGAAAAAAATAGGAAAAAATCGTAAAAAAAACAAAATAAAATGCAAGAAATCGAAAAATAGCGAAAAAAATTACAAATGAATCGCAAAAAACATCAGAAAGAATTAAACAAAAATGAAAAAATTTGAAAGATTTGAAATAAATCGCAAATAATTACAAAAAATTATCAAAACGAAAACGATAAAAAATGGTAAAAAATCGAAACAAAATCCCAATAAAATCGCAAAAAAAATCGCAGAAAATAGCAAAAAAAATTTCAAAAATCGCAAAAAAAATCACAAAAAATGCCAATATGCAAAAAATATTAAAAAAACGAAAAAAAAAAAAATCACAAAAAACTGAAATCAATTGTAACTCTAAAAAATTAAAATAAACTGAAAAAAAATCAGAGAAATAAAAAAAATTAGAAAACAAAAAAAAGAAGTAGAAAGAAAAAGTGAATGAGAACAAAATGAGAAAAGATTAAAAAAATCGAAAAAATCAAAAAAAAAACGAGAAAAGTCGGATACAATCGAAAAAAGAAAAGAAAATTTTAAAAAATCAGGAAATATATAAAAACAATTGTAAAATAAGAAAAAGTCGCAAAAAGTAACAAAAAAACTCAAGAAATTGAAAAATATCGCAAAAAATTGCAAAAAAATCGCAAAAAATTGGAAAGAATAAAAAAAAGAAAAAATGCGATAAATCGCAAATAATTACAGAAATTATCAAAACGAAAAAGTCGAAACAAAATCCCAATAAAATCGCAAAAAAAATTGCAGAAAATAGTAAAAAATCAAAAAATTGCAAATGTAAATGCGCAAATAATGGTAAAAAAACCACAAAAAACAACCAAAAAACTGAAATCATTTGTAACCATCTAAAAAAATTGAAAAAATTCGAAAAAATTGAGAAATAAATTGAAAAAAATCAGAAGAATAAAAAAAAATGAGAAAACCAAAAAAATTAAATAGAAAAAACAGAATGAGAAAAAAATGAGGAAAAAATCAAAAAAACACAGAAGAAGAAAACAAAAAAACAAAGAAATATTGTCAAGAACAGGAAAAATGGGGAAAAAATAGAAAAAAAAACATGAAAAAATATTTAAAAAAAACGGGGAAAATAGAAAACAATATGAAAAATTGGAAATATAGACAAAAATAGAAAAATGAGAAAAAAATAGAAAAAAAAACAAAAAATTAGTAAAATATATAGGATAGGTAGAAAGAAATTAAAAACCAGTGAAATGTGGGTAATTATAGGAAAATCGGGAAAATTGAAAAAAAAACAATAAAAAATAGCAAAAAAAATAAGGAAAATGAGATAAAATACAGAAAAATATGACAAATAGGGAAATATGAACCAAAAAAAGGAAAATGGGGAAAATAAAAAAAACAATAGAAAATAGGAAAAAGAAACAGGATAAAATATGAAAAATAGGGAAATATGGGCCAAAAAGGAAAATGGGGAAAATTAAAAAAGAAAAAAGTAAAAAAAACTAGGAAAAGAATGAAGAAAAATATGAAAAAATAGTGATATAAATAAACTTTAAAATTTAATGAATTACACTAGAATTTCGACCACTGTGAGACAACTTATATCATTAAATACGGTCCTGTATGACTATATATTATTTACACTATAAAAATTTTACACTATATTAACAAAATATTTAATTCTTTCTAGAAATATGTGATCCCAATAATGTTCGCAATGTTTCTCATAAAATTGAAAACACAATTGGAATCACAGTTCTGAAAAGCTGCTAAAATAATATTTTCGTTTATTTTTTTTTTAAATTTGAGGATTTTAGAAATGAGAATAGGACTGAATTCCCGTTCCTAGAATTCAATAATATCTAACAACCAGATTCAGCCTAACACTCATTCCCAGAAATTGAATTAGTAGAATTGACACTTTTGACATTCGTGATTCCAATAATGTTTCCAATGATACTCTAAAAATTGCAAACAGAATTAGAGTCACCTCTTCAAAAGGTATATTGGTTGGGTTCGACTAAAATCCGGTCTCTAGAATTATTTTTATTAAATCTAGTTAACTTTCATTTCACCAATGGTATAAAAAAATATAAAAATATACAAAATTCTAATTGTCCTTTCTGAAATTATGTGTCCAATAATGTTCGCAATATTTCCACTAAACTTGCAAACAAAATTGAAATCACTGTTCTAGAAAGTCAAGTTTTATTAGCTGAAAAAAACTAGAAGATAAAAAAAAAACAGTTTTTCTATTACCGTAAATTACTAATTTTACACATACTTTATCGTGCGTAAAGGTCAACTTTAGGCACTTTTCTTTTTTCTTTTTTTTTTAAGTTTCCCCATTTTTCTATTTTTGACAATATTTCCCTATTTTCCTGTTTTTCTCTACTTTTTACTATTTTTGTTATTATTTTTTCATGTTTTTTTTTTCTATATTTTTTCTGTTTTTTCCTGTTTTTCTATTTTTTCCCGTTTTGCCTATATTTCACTATTTTTTGTTTTTTTCTAATAGTTTTAGATTTTTTCTAATTTTTCCTCAATTTTTGTCTCATTCTGTTTTTTTTTTTATTTCTGTCTTCTGTTTTATGAGTTTTCTCTTATTCCTCTGATTTTCTCGATTTATTTCAACTCCTATTCTTGACAATTTTTCCCTATTTTTCTATACTTTTTCCTGTTTTTGTTGCTATTTTTTCATGTGTTTTTTTCTATATTTTTTCTATTTTCCCTAAATTTCCTGTTTTTTTTTGTTTTTTTTTTACCATTTTTTCCTGTTTGTGTGTTTTTGTATGTTTTTTCTCTGATTTTTTTTTGATTTTTTCTAATCTTTCCTCATTTTTTGTCTCATTCTGTTTTTTTTTTATTTCTATCTTCTGTTTTTTATTTTTCTCTTATTCCTCTGATTTTTTTTTTCGATTCATTTCAATTATTCCGAATTTTTTCATTTTATTTTTTCAATTTTTTTATATTACAATTATTTTCAGTTTTTTGGTTAGGTTTTTTTGAGATTTTTTTCTCGTTTTTCTTGGGATTTTGTTGCGTTCTTTTACGCTCTTTTACCGTTTATTCTTTTTTTAAGTTTTCCCATTTTCCTATTTTTGACAATATTTCTCTTTTTTCCTATTTTTCCCCACTTTTTCCTGTTTTTGTTGCAATTTTTTCATGTTTTTTTCTATATTTTTCTATTTTGCCTAAATTTCCTATTTTGTACTATTTTTTCCTGTTTTTCTATTATTTCCCATTTTGCCTATTTTTGCGTATATTTCAGTATTTTTTGTTTTTTTCGGATTTTTTCTAATTTTTCCTCAATTTTTGTCTCATTCTGTTTTTCTTATTTATTTCTGTCTTCTGTTTTATGATTTTTTCTTATTCCTCTGATTTTTCTCGATTTATTTCAATTCCTTCCCATTTTCCTATTCTTGACAATTTTTCCCTATTTTCCTATTTTACTCTACTTTTTCATGTTTTTTTTTATATTTTTCCGTTTTACCTAAATTTCATATTTTTTTACTTTTTTTCCTGTATTTATATTTTTCCCATTTTGCATATTTTTGCCTAAATTTCACTTTTTTTTTGTTTTTATTTTCTGATTTTTTTTTATTTTTTCTAATCCCATCATTTCTGTCTCATTCTGTTTTTTTTTATTTCTGTCTTCTGTTTTATGATTTTTTCTTATTCCGTTTGTTTTTTTTTCGATTCATTTCAATTATTTCGAATTTTTTCGTTTTTTTTTCAATTTTTTTAGAAGATTACAATTATTTTCAGTTTTTTATTGTTTTTTGACCATTTTTACCATTTTTCGAGTTTAGTCTTTTTTGCGCATTTGCATTTGCATTTTTTTGTAATTTTTATTTCCCTATTTTCTTGGGATTTTTACAATTTTTTTGCCGTTTTTGTTTGAGTTTTTTTTGGAATAATTTGCAATTTATTTCAAACCTTTCAATTTTTTTTTAATTATTTCCGTTTTTTTTTTGTGGTTTTTTGCAATTTATTACGATTTGTTTTTGCAATTTTTGCGTTTTTCGTAGCAACTTTTTTTCAGTTATTTGGGCTTTTAGCGTTTTTTTTGTTCTTGCTTTTTTGCGTTTTTTTTTCTGTTTTTGATTTTCTCTTATTTTACAATGTCATTTTTTTTGAATATTTTCTGATATTTACAACTTTTTCCAATGTTTTATTTTTTTCTCGTTTGTTTTTCAATTTTTGTTGTGTTTTGTTCGAATTTTTTTTTCTGATTTTTTTTTTGAATTTTGTTTTAATTTTTTTTGGGCTTTTTTGTTGGATTTTCTTTTTTTTTTCCAATTTTTAGCATTTTTTACAGTTTTTTATATTTCCCTGTTTTTTCCCTTAATTTTTGCTATTTGTTCATGTTTTTTTTTTCTTTTTACCCATTTTTTGCCTATATTTTCTTTATTTCTTCTATTTTTTCCTGTTTTTTCTATTTTTAATGTTTTTTTCTATTTTTTTTTCCATTTATCCTATTTTTGCCTATATTTTCCTATTTCCCCTATTTTTTCCTAATATTTTCTTTTTTGTTCCTATATTTTTTTCCTGTATTTCCCTATTTTTCCTGTTTTTTTAATATTTCTTTGTTTTTTCTTTTTTCCCATTTTCATATTTTTGATTATTGTTTCCTAATGTTTTCTATTGTTTCCTATTTTTCCCAATTTTTTCCTGTTTTTACCTATTTTTTTTTCTATTTTTTTAATTTTGCCTATATTTTCCTGTTTTTCCCTATTTTTTCCAAATTTTTTTACACATACTTTGTTCTGCCTAAAGTTCAACTTTACGCACTAGTGCGTAAAATGAATTACTAGTGTGTAAAATAAATTGCTTATTTTTTTTACTTAATACCCACATATTTTTTGGTAGTAGAAAAAATATTGTATGCAATTAGTGTGTAAAGTACCTTTTTCCCTATTTTTTAGTATATTTTAAATTAATACCTTTATTCGCGGGTGCAATTTAGAACCAGTTCAGGGACTTATTCGCATGCGCAGTCTAACAAGCTGCGTTCATTGTTAAAAAATTGTAAATTTTTAATAACAGTTTGCTAATCAAATCGAACTGGTTCATTTATTGATTCAGAATCGGTTCTTGAATTTTTATTATGATACTGAAAGTTCGGTTCGACTGCTCATGCGCAATATTGATTTTAAATCTTAATCTTTCGCGGTAAATAAAATCCTAGAATCGGTTCAAAATCAGACCTACGAACAAAGCTAATAGAGGTAATAATAAATTTTCATATGTATAACAAACAAGACTGTTTAATTGTTAATATTTGTTAAGAGAAGTTTTGCTAAAATAAAATTGAAACGTTTAGAATGAATACGAAGAACTTATTTGAACTAATTTTCTTATTCTCAAAGTCCGCATAACTAATTTAAACTTTAGAAATTAAATTGCTCAGGTGAAACTCCGTGATATTAATTAATTCAACAAAACAAGAGCTGAGCCAATAAGAACTTACTTTCCTCTGAACTTGTCTAATAATAAATAATAGGGGAAGGATTTAATAGTAATAATATATAAATTTCAAATTTCTAAAATTTTCTTTTGAGATAAGACTATTATTGTTTGTAATACATTTTCCTACGATCACATATGAAAATGATATTTTGCAAACTGATTTGTAGTTAATAAAGTAGCTTATATCATACATGTATTAAAAAGTAAAAAAATATCAAGTAAGACTTTTCAACATACGTGTTGATATACTTTTCAGTACATGACCTTTTTTTTGAATGATTTTTACGTGGTCGTAGGAAAAATAATGTACATAAACAGTAACTCGTGCGGTATATATCAATTTCCAAACCCGGTATATAATATACTATTTTGTATTACTCAAAATTTTTATAATACATAATCAAAATTTGATGATTGG
This sequence comes from Neocrepidodera transversa, assembly GCA_963243735.1. Lineage (NCBI taxonomy): Eukaryota > Metazoa > Arthropoda > Insecta > Coleoptera > Chrysomelidae > Neocrepidodera > Neocrepidodera transversa. The sequence goes on along the minus strand of OY725355.1, from coordinate 1,273,840 downwards.
CTGAATCGAAAGATAGGGTGTTAACTGTTGTAGAATTCTCAAAAATCTATCAATCAGTTTCCACCCTACCTTTCAAAACATTTTAAAATCTAATTTGATATTCATAGGATTAATTGAATCATAACAGATTGATAAAAATGTTAAAGCAAAACTCAACTTAAAGAGTAAATTTTTAGTTTATTGATTTCAACATAATGTTTTTTTTTTGTTGTTAAGTTGGTTTAGTTTCGTCGGTTATAAAATTTAATATTAAATTTTTTTATTAAAGAAAAAAATCTGATGTGGCCAGCACATGACCTCTCGCCATTTTTGAATCAAAAATTTACAGGTTGACACAAAAAAGTATGAGAAAACATTATTTTTTTGTAAATCTGGCAACAATGGCAAAAGTTTCGAAAATTTTAATGAGAGGAAAATAAACTATAGGGTATACAAAATATATGTGTAAAACTTTATTGCCGTTTTGTATAATAATGGCGTCATCACCCATAGCAACTGCCACTTCCGGTTATGCGATTGGCACCAAAATCTAATCAGATCTAATCTAGGGTATCAGAATCCTGTATGCAAAATTTCAAATTTTTTTATTCAGTAGTTTTTGAGTTATCGTTACTACAACATCCATCCAAACACACACACACACAGACATCATAGCGAAAATATCAAAATCGTACGTGTTTATCCATTGAAAACTCAATACCCAATTTTTAGCATGATTCCTATACCTCTCTTATCTGAAGGGCGAGAGGTAAAAATATCAGTAATTAGAATCATTATTAATCGTTTTAACTGCGGGCAAAATTTTGCAGCACTGAACACTCTAGAGGTAAAAATATTGAAAAATTCATTAAAACATTTTGGCATTAGTTGGATTTTGAGATAATTTAAATAAAACATCAATAAACTTGATTGCAATAATTTTCAAAATTTAAAAACAAGAAATTTAAAAATTTCGAAAACATATAAAAAAAATCGGCTGTGTCACCCCAGAACTTTCCCGGCTCGACCGTAAAGAATATGTTATTTATTATTATTATTTTAATTACAAAATACTAAGCATTACCGAATTGATATTTCAATGCTGATAATGACGTAAGCTGCGCATGCGCACGTTGTATATCACACTGATTCAATTAGGATTTCCTAAAATCATGTATGAAAACTATTGGGAATTCGGGAAAAATTTTCATACAATAGTTGTAGGGAATTTTAAATGTGTATTTTTCTCGCCATCTAGCGGCAAAACTATGAGGAATTCGATAAAAGTTAAACAGGAAAGTTAAAGAAAATTTGATGCTTTACAACTTTGCACAAGAAAATTTTGCATTAAATACATTGTTTGTCCTCAAAATCAAGAAAAACTAGAGAAAACATACATGCACATTTTTTACGCGCCCTCTAGTGGCGCAACTATTTGAGATTTTAGAAAAAGTTTGAGACAAAAGTTATAGAGAATTTTATGCTCTAAAACTTTGTACTACAAAATGTTGCACTAAAATGTATTGTTTGTCCTTAAAATTTAAATAAAGCAAAAAATTGTTACATGTATATTTAACCAATGTCGGTCTTGAGGACCCTCCACTGTACCAATTTAAACCAAAAATCAATGGTCGCATTCTACGCACACACCGACCCTCCATACCAAATTTCAGCTTGATTGGTCAAACGGTTCGGCAGTTATCGTGGAAGATTACACACAGACACACAGACACACAAACAGACCATACGCTGGAAATCGTCTCAATCTTCTTGGGGGACCTCAAAATGGATATTTCCATCGATATCTCGATTTTTTTTGCGGGTTCACCTTACTTTCCCTTTGATGGGTCCGGGAAAGTAAAATTCCAAAATTTCGATAAAATGAAATCAATAAAAACGACTAGAAATTAAAAAATTTCAATAATTTCAAAATAAATTTCTAATTATATTGGAAATTTCAGAAATCATCAAATTATTTGATTAATTAAAAATATTTCAAAATTACAGTTTCAAAAAAAAGTAAATATTCAAAAATTTCTAAAATATATCGAAAATTTCAAAAAACAAAATTAATCGATTAATTAAAAATATTTCAAAAATGTCAAAAATTAAACGTTAAAAAATTATTAGAAAATTAAAAAAATTACGAAAATTGTAAAATTAGTAAAAATTTGTAGACATTTGTAAAATAATTGTAAAATACGGAAATTCAAAAATTTCGAAAATGTACCAAAAAATTCCAAAATTTAAAAAAAAAAATAAAATAAATAAAAACATCTAGAAATGAAAAAATTTCAATAATTTCAAACTACATTTCTAATTATATCGAAAATTTCAGAAATCATCAAATTATTCGATTTATTAAAAATATTTCAAAAAACTTCAAAAAATTATTCAAAAATTTAAAAAATAACGAAAATTATTCGACTAATTGAAAATATTTGAAAAATGTCAAAAGTTTCAAATATTAAACATTAAAAAAATTACAAATATTTAAAAATTTGTAAAAAAAAATGTAAAATATGTAAAAATTAGCAAGGAAATAACAAAATATACAAAATTGTTTATTTACGGTGGCTACATCAAAGGATTAAATATTTTTATTACAGAAAAAAGTTTTAACCAATACAGACTTTTCTATATTCGATTTATTCTAATTTTTTTTTTTTTTTTTTTTTTTAATTCAACATAAATAGACCCGCATCAACCACAGTGGGTTATTAGCAGGTGGGACATGCACAATTTACATTATTTGGTGTTATATAAGATTATATACGTTAATGTCTTTTAGGTATTTTATCACTCTTTCTGTTTTCTTCGTGAGTATAGTCTGTATGTTGGTATTACAGAGTTGGTTCGATTTTCTTTCTTCATTGAAATGAGGACAGTCTGTGATAATATGTTTCACTGTCATCGGGATAGAGCAGTAGGAACATAACGGGTTTGGCTCTTTTTTCATAAGATAGAGGTGTGTCAGTAAGCTGTGTCCAATTCTAAGTCGGTTGATGATTACTTGTTCTCTTCTATTTCTTGGAAGTGGTATAATTTTTTTTTTTTTTTTTTTTTAATTATGGGAAGTGTTTAGAAATAAATAATTTACCACATAAATATTAGTAGGAGGCAACAATACATCACTATAAATGTGTGTAAAATTTCATCTAAATCAGTTTAGACACTTTGAAGTCAAATAAATATTTTTGCTTTGATGATATAAGGGTCTACAGGAGCAGAAATTGTTAGATTTCTAATTTACTAGCAATTCACTATTCCTGAAGTTCCTCACATCACCTTGATAGTAGTCTCTAATTCCTAATACAATCCATGAACAATTTTTCTTCTGGCGATATCATTTTGTCCAATATTTATTAAAAATAATAGTTGAATTTTAAAATTTCTTCCATTGGTGTATAATAGATGGTAGCGGTAGAATTATCTTTCATTTTTTTTGGCACTATTTTTAAATGAAAAAAACGCAGATAAATTAAGACAAACTGCCAGTTGAGGAGTTTATTGGTAAAGTTCAATAATATCACCAATAATCTCCCAAACTAGCGCTTAACCTTAACATCACTTTATTTAAGGCTGTTTTCGCGGTACACTATTTTAGCTCTTCCCTTATATCTTAGTTATTTATCATCGGTAACATTTCATTTTTTGCTGAGAGATTCAAAATAAAAACCTTAACAATCTCTAGTTTTTAAATTTTTTTTTAACGTCTTAGTTTTTTAAATAAAAATTAAAAATTAATAATAAATTTTATCAATTTGCAGATATCAAATTTTGGAAAACTAGAGATTGTAGCTAATTTTTTTTTGTATTTACAAGTTTTTGCTAAAATCAAAAATGAATGGAGTTTTGTGGGCAGGCGTTTTCCAAAAATATTTTTATATGAAACTCGTGAAAATCGCTCGCTCTTTATCTTCTACCTACAGCCACGAGCTACTTGGATGGGCATCATAAATAATTCCACAACACGTAAAAGATAATAGAAATAAACAATACTAAACTTTTAGAATCAAAAGGGCGAGTTAGACCCTGACCGAATCACTATATATTTGCCCATCCAAGTAGCTCGTGGCTGTAGGTAGAAGAGAAAGAGCGAGCGATTTTCACGAGTTTCAAAGGAAAAAGTTGAGCACTTACGAAAAACGCCGATTTTCACAAAAATTTTCTCAAATCATCTAGAGCATATAAATATCACTTTCAAAAAAAAATAAATTGCCGCAACCAACATTTAACACCTTTTTTCTTAATTTTAAATTTCGATTTTTTTGAAGTTTGGATTAAAATTATGACACATTTGACGCTTCGAATTGATTTAAGAGTAAAATTATGACACATTTTTTGTTTCGAATTGATTCAGTGGCTGTGTTCGTTTATTACGTCTGACTAATCTATCTGCTCGCGATCGTTCGTTAATTCAATCTAGATTTAGAGGTCGTAAATCTGGAGCGTTTTTTATTAAAATCAGACTAGTCAGAAGCTAATCTGTTTGCTCGGTTCGTTTTGTTAGATGTAAGCGATTAATCTATGTATTTGAGGTTAAGTTTTATACGTTATATTTGTTTATAAACTTTATGCTGATTTGTGTTTTATGTTGCTGAAAGAAGAATAATAGACATTTTCTGCCTACATTTATTAGTTTTTTTTTTTGACAAAATGTCTTTGCTATAGAACTCATTGATCAAGATGACAAACAATACGCCTTTCAAGTAACTGATGATGATTTTAAGAGAGTGGTTGAAGGGGTGATTTCGGGATGCCCACATGAAACAGGTTTCTCACTCGTACTCTGCAATTTTTGAAAAAAAATTCGAATGGTTCTAGGTACATTCGAAAATGCTGCCGAAACTGATTATCCGGGAAATTGGGGACAATAAATTCCGAAAAATTTGCAGTTTTTAGAATGTGCACTTTTTCTTCCTCATCACCATCATCGAACATTAATTTATGTCCTTGAATCACAGTCAGCATCGCCTCTTTTAGTGTGAAATTCGTTATTACACAATAATAAGAGTCGCTTAATAAAAAAACACATTTGCAAACCAAATTTCGAGACAAATTTTGCAGCAAAACAAGACCTAATTAAAATTTGGCTGTCAAGTGTCAATGTCAATCACCGAAAAAATTTGAAGTGTTTTTTATTTTAAATTTAATCTGACTGATCTAGAGTCACGTGACCAAAAATCGCTCTGATCTCAGATGTAAAAAACGAACACAGCCTGTGTTAACCATTCAAACATAAAATTGTCATTTACACATGCGTTGTTAACTTCACATCATTGTCATACCAGAACCAAGAAAGCGATGTTGCCATATATAAATAATGAAAATGATGTATTTAAAAAAACACTTAGCTATAACTCAAAGCTGACCAGTTACTGTACTAATTTAACTACCTAAGACCTATCCAATTTTTAATATGCCTAACAAGGATTAAGGATGTAAATACAACAATTTTTCTAAAGACAGCATTTGTAGCACTGTATTCTAGATTTGTCTAAAGACAGCGAATCAAACACTTTTATTACATATTTTTGTGTTCTTTTTTCACCAACTGGCCCAATGAACCTATTTTTTTCTCAATTTAATTCAAAAATTACCTCTGCTTCCCGACCAACTGACACAGATCAAAGAATATTATTTCGTTCTTATCAGCTTAATATCAATATCGCTGAATAATGAAAATCAGTTGCTATATTTTGTATCGCACCATTTTTATATATTGTCCAATAAAAACCAGTCAATATAAATCAAAAAAAAAGCTGATTTAAGATATTTTACACAACTTGGCAACATCATGTAAGTCATTGTGATGTATCTATACAAAACTAACCTTAAAAATAATATATTTATAAAAATGGAAAAAGGGTCTTTAATAGTGGTTGCGGCAGAAAATTTATTTTGGAAAGTGATATTTACACTATGTAGATGATTTATACCAATTTTTATGAAAATCAGAGAGTTTCGTAAATGCTCAACATTTACCAATAAGTTAATTAATAACAAACCACCCTAATTGTTTTCTTGAAATGCTTGTCCCTCCCTAAATGTCACGCCCCTCCCTAAATGGGAAAAGGAAAATTATCGTATAAGAAAAAATCAGATTCTGTTTCAAGCAAACTGTAAGATTAAGTATACTTATTATATTATTAAATATTTCTATATTACCTATTTATTTATAGGTCTATACCGGGTAGCTACTAGTCAATGTACGCCCCCAATATTTTGGTTGTTTTTTAATTTAAAAATTAGGTTTTTGGCGCTCATCAATTAGACAATAATGGGCTACTTTTAGACTAAGAGGGATGAAAATATCACTTCCGATTTTTTCATTCATTTGATACAGGAACTTTGGTCAATCATTGAAGATTTTAAATCTTAACTTTTTTTATATTTTCAATTAACTATTTCGTTGCTATTTTAAAAATCCATAAAATTAATGTTAGATTTATTATCGTTTTCTCTTGCTGTCCTTATTCTATAAATCTTATAGTTCTTCTATTATTCTATTCTATTATTTTTCTTGTCGAACTATTTAAGACTGATGTTTCTTGACATAATTCTAAAATTAAACTGGTAATTTTGGACAATTTTTGAAGTATCTCAAATCCTATAAAAATTGAAGGAGAATCTATAAAGCTTTTCATAGGATTTTTCATGTACAGAAAAAAAGTACTTTTGGATATTACCCCTCGTTTCCGAGATTGATTTTCGAAATTTCATTTCGAAAAATTTCTTTTTTTCATATTTTATTTTTTTTTCTCAACTTTCTTGACATTATTCTGGAAAATTCTTCATATAAGACCTATTTAATTCCTACATTTTATTATTTTTAAATTCTGAATATCTTTCACGGCTTCGATAACGGTTTTTTAAAAACGACCCGGTTCCATATTCTTCATTATTTTTTTCCATATTTTTCATTATTTTTTTACATCTTTTTCATTATTTTTTTTACATCTTTTTCATTATTTTTTTCCATATTTTTCATTATTTTTTTCCATATTTTTCAATATTTTTTTCCATATTTTTCCTTATTTTTCTCTTTATTTTTTATTATTTTTTCGCAATTTTTCATTATTTTTTTCAATATTTTTCATTATTTTTTCCCTATTTTCCAATATTTTTTTCCCTATTTTCCAATATTTTTTTCCCTACTTTTCATTATTTTTTTTCCTTTTTTTTATTATTTTGTTACCATTTTTCATTATTTTTTTTTCTCTATTTTCCAATTTTATTTCAATATTTTTAATTATTTTTTCCGTATTTTTCATAATATGCCGTAATTTTTCAGGTTTTCAAAAAATTAAAGTCACGAAAACAAAATTCTGTATATATGCTCGGCTCTATGAGTTTTTTTTTTTTTTGAAAACTAAGTTGGAAAACATAGAGTAAAATAGGAATAAAGGAAAATATAGGGAAAACTAGGAAAATATAGGCTAATAGTAAAAATAGATATACATCGAAAAGAATTGAAAGAATAGAAAAAAATTGAAAAAAATTGAAAAAAATTGAAAAACATTGAAAAAAATTGAAAAAAATTGAAAAAAAGGGGAAAAAATAGGAAAAAATAGATAAAAATAGAAAAAACAGAAAAATGAGCAAAAATACAAAATAGGGAAATATATTCAAAAATACGAAAAAAAAACAAAAAAATTGTAAAAAACATAGAATAAACAAAAAAAAAATGGAAAAAAATGAAAACATATAGAAAAAGAAAAAGGAAATAATAGTAAAAAATAGGAAAAAAGAAAAAAGTAGGGAAAAGTAGGAAAAAAATAGGTAAATATAGTCAAAAATAGGAAAATGGAGAAAAATAAAAAACATTTGGAAAAGTAAAGAAAATAGAGAAATAGTTTTAGACATAAATTTAAAATCATGACATTTTAGGAAAAACAACCCGTTATAACTTACAATATTTTCTTTATTTTTTTTTTTCATATATTTCATAATTGTTTTCCATATTTTTCATTATTTTTTTCATCATTTTTTTCCCATATTTTTCATTATTTTTTTCCCTATTTTTCATTATTTTTTTCCCTATTTTTTAATTTTTTCTCTATTTTCCAATTTTTTCTCCATTTTTTCCCTGTTTTTTATTTTTCCATATTTTTCATTATTTGTTTCGCTATTTTTCCTTATTTTTTCCCAATTTTTCATACTTTTTTTCATTTCAAAGTACTCTTGACATTTTTCGATATTCTCCCTCGTTTCCGAGATTTTCGGAATTTAATTTATAAAATTTTCTTTTCTTTTTTTTATTTTTTTTCTCAACTTTCTGAATAAATTTCGGATAAATAGTTCAAATAATGCTTGTTGGGCTATTTCAGTTATACATTTTCTTATTTTTGTTTTTCGAATATCTTTCACGGTTTTAGAGAAATCGGATTTTTAAAATCATGACATTTTCAGAAAAACAATCCGGGAAAACCCACAAGAAATTTTCCGATTATTTCGTTTTTCAATTGGCTTCTTAACAGTACTTCAAGGTATCTTTTTCCCAAATTTGAAGCGGTTTACTCAAAAATTACGACCTGCAGCGTGTTTCCTGTGAAACTAGAAAATAGTGAGAAAAACCCGGAAACCCCCTTTATTCATTTTCCGATTCCGGTCATTTTCCACTAAAATGTAATACTCGTGGGTCTTAAAAAATGGTGAAAATTTCATGTCTATACATTGATGCATTCAAAAGTTATAGCATTTTTAAGTTTTGCGGACGACAACCAGACATACAGACAGACATACAGACCACATAAAAAAATTACACTGGGAATATTTTAGCATTTTGTGTGATTGAAAAAATTTCTGGTAACAATTCAAGTACTAAGTAATAATATTTTGTAACGAAGTTACTTTAATTTCCGTAATATTTAAAATATTTAAATTATATCGCGAACTATACTGGACTAGAATTAACTTAAAATTCAGTCGTACCAATTGAACCTCTGTCTAAGGAATGAAGACACTCGCGTCCATGCTTCTTAGTCGGTAAAATTCTTATCGAGTATAAAGATTCAATCCGTTGTCTTCAGTTGTAGTAGCAGTCCGAGTTCCAGTGGCAGTTTGTGTTGAATCTTGAGTCGACAACCAAATCCAGCTGAAGTACAGGTCAAGCTGAAGCCAAGTTTAATTATAACCGCAAAAAGAACTGTGTTGTACACTTTTTTCTTCTTCGTCAGAATTGGAATTTAATGTAGACATTATTTTGCACTTAATGATTTTTATTTATGATATCAGCAGCAAATACTTAGGTACTTAACCCGGTGGGGTAAGTAAAGACCGCCCTTTTTTCCGTTAAGGGTTTTGTCGATTACATAACGACGTCTGGAGTATTTTTTTTCTCTACTGACGCTGCCCGTGTAAGTGAACTTCACACTATAAACGGAAGGTGGCGCCCGAAGCTATTTAAAACTTGGACTAAGGCGCAAAAATACTGCTTTGATGTACGAAAAAAATATATGTGTTGACCTGAAAAATTTTCTTTTCCAATCATGATGGTTCCCAGTGGAATGGAGATTTTAGTTTGCAGACATTTTTAAAAATGGCGATATTAAATTCTACTTATTATTTATTAGTTATAAAAAAAATAAAATCTTATTCTAAAACCAATACGAAGCAATATTTTATTTTAATAAATGCTGTAAAGGGTTATTTTTATTATAAATTCTGACAGTACGTTTGTGAATAATTCCTTTTAATTTAGTTAATCGGATTCGAAATTGAAAGTACGAAAATCATGGAAGCGAATAGGAATTTTCGTTTTAATTTTATTAAATTTCCCAATTTTCAACTTTCACCGAATGGGAGAGGGAAACATAAAACATAATTTAATTACTTAATTGGACTTGCCGTTTGTCAATTTTTAAATGAAGACTATTAATGTTAATTATGAATCTATTTATGTCTAATAATTCATTAATCAATACTTAGTATTATTGATTTATTCAAAGGTATTAGTGTTAGATTTTTATAAAATATCAAGCATATACAGTGTGAATCATAAATTATAAGATTTTAAAAATTAACATAATATAGAATACTCTGTATAATTTAATAATGAATTAATAAATATTGAATGGAACCGGGATCAATTAGTTTTTTATTCAATGAATAATAAACAACTTGAAGTCATACCACAATATTTTATATAAAGTTATAAAACGAAGATAAACAATGGAGGGTTACATATTTCGGTCAAACAATAGCCATCATCAGACAAAATAGATGTATCGCAAGTACAATATAATCAGTTAAAAAATGGTATGAAAAACAGCAAACATTGAAAAATTAGAGTTTGTAAATTATTTGTAAATATTTGTACATATAATGTAACTCTGAATTTTACAAATAATTTAATGGGGACGTATTATGTAAAATTTTTAAATTAGCACTTAAAAACCTGTTATCAAATATGCCTAGAAAAAATAATTATAATTTTTTTAAACCTATATTTTATTTAAAAAAAAAATAAATTAAAAATATCTACATTAATTGATAATACTGTTCAGAGATGGCAGTATATAGGAACTGAATTCCATATTAAATAGAGGCCGGATGTAAATATGAGAAAAGAAGAAAATTGTATTGTTTTTATTTTCGCCGTGACTAGCAGTACGTCGGATCTACTTGTTTATATCGTACATCGGAAAATTAAATAAACCATCTAATTTTTATATCTCGAACTTTGAAAAAAAAATGGAGAAAAAAGACACTTTACTGTATAAATGAGACTGGTTACCAATCACTATTTTTATGTAGTTTTAAAGAAGTTAAAAAAACGAAATCTAATAAACATTAATTTTGGAGAAAAAAATGGAAAATAAAGGAAACAATTTTAAGAAAAATCACGTAAAAAAACGTAACAAATTGAAAAATACCGCAAAAGAAAACACAAAAAATTCCAAAAAAAAACAAACAATCGGAAACAATTGTAAAAGTAAAAAAACTTTAGAAAAAAAATAAAAAAAATCAAATTTATTGGTTTTATATTAATGAATGAATAGCTTAAAGAACCTAGTTGCTTATATTGATTTTCATAGTTCTTATAATATTCATTAATTTATAAAAATCAATAAAAAGTAATTAATATATTTTGAAAGTGGCGCTGCTTCTTGACGAATAATTAATGTTTTACTTTCTACAGCATTGCAAAGATTCTAGCTTTGTTCGTTTGTAGACAAATTTTACATCCTTTGACAAAATTTCAAAAAAAAATGAGAAAAAAACGCAAAAAATTAAAGGAATGAGAAAAAATGAGAAAAAAAGATTAAAAAAAAACAATGATGGAAAAAAATGTGGAAAATGAGAAGAAAAAAAAAAACGAAAAATAAGAAAAAGACGAGAAAAAATTTTAACAACCTAAAAAATCAGAGTAAATCGGAGTAAAACAGAAAACAAATTTAAACTAAAATATTGGGAAAAATGAAAAATGAAATTGTAAAATGGAAAGACCAAGTGATAAAAATGCAGAAAAAAACGCGCAAAAAAAAGAAGAAGAAAAAAAAAAGAAATAAAAAAGAACAACAAAAAAAAGCAGAAAAATTGTAACGATAAAAAAATTGAAAAAAAAATAAAAACATCGAATGAATTAAAAAAACAACGCAACACAATTCAAGAAAACGGCAAAAAAATCGCAAATAAAAAGAGGAATAAGAAAAAATGACAAAACAAAAGTAAGAAATAGAAAAAAAAACAGAACAATGTCAAAAAATGGAAAAAAACAAAAAATCATAAAAACGAAGAAATATAAAAAAGAAGAAAATCGCAAATAATCGCAAAAATTAAAGAAATAATAAAAAATTAGAAAAAAAGCAAAGATGAAAAAATGAGGAAAGATGAGAAAAAATTAAAAAAAAAAAACGGAAAAAAAAAATCAGAAAATGTGAAGACGAGAAAAAATTTTAATAACCCAAAAAATCGGAGTAATAAGAAAAACAGAAAACAAATTTAAACAAAAATATTAGAAAAAATGAAAAATAAAATTGTAAAATATGGAAAAAGACCCAAGCGCTCTAAAAATTGCAAAAAACGACTTAAAAAAACGCAAACAATGAAAAAATACACAAAGAACAACGAAAAAACCAGAAAAAATTGTAACGAAAAAAAAAATTGAAAAAAAATGAAAAAATCGAATGAATTAAAAAAACAACGCAACACAATTCAAGAAAACGGCAAAAAAATCGCAAATAAAAAGAGGAATAAGAAAAAATGACAAAACAAAAGTAAGAAATAGAAAAAAAAACAGAACAATGGCAAAAAATGAGGAAAAATTAGAAAAATTCGGAAAAAAACAAAAAATCATAAAAATAAGAGAAAAAATACCGAAGAAATATAAAAAAAGAAGAAAATCGCAAATAATCGCAAAAGTCAAAGGAATAAGAAAAAATTAGAAAAAAAAGCAAAGATGAAAAAATGAGGAAAGATGAGAAAAAATCGAAAAAAAACGAAAAAAAAAACGGAAAAAAAAATCAGAAAATATGAAGACGAGAAAAAATTTTAATAACCTCAAAAATCAGAAAAAAAAACGGAGTAATAAGAAAAACAGAAAACAAATTTAAACAAAAATATTAGAAAAAATAAAAAAAAAAATTGTAAAATATGGAAAAAACGGAAAGACCAAGCGCTCTAAAAATTGCAAAAAACGATGTAAAAAAAAGCAAACAACGGACAAAAAACCCAAAGAACAACGAAAAAAACCAGAAAAAATTGTAACGAAAAAAAAAAAATTAAAAGAAAATGAAAACATCGAATGAATTAAAAAAAAATTGCAACAAAATTCAAGAAAACGGCAAAAAAATGGCAAATAAAAAGAGGAATAAGAAAAAATGACAAAACAAAAGTAAGAAATAGAAAAAAAAACAGAACAATGGCAAAAAATGAAGAAAAATTAGAAAAATTCGAAAAAAGCCAAAAAACAAAAAATCATAAAAATAAGAAAAAAACGAAGAAATATAAAAAAAGAAAAAAATCGCAAAGATTAAAGGAATAAGAAAAAATTAAAAAAAAGCAATGATGAAAAAGTGAGGAAAGATGAAAAATAGAAAAAAAATAGAACAATGGCAAAAAATGGGGAAAAATTAGTAAAAATCCGAAAAAAACCAAAAAAAAATCAGAAAATGTGAAGACGAGAAAAAATTTTAATAACTCAAAAAATCAGAAAAAAAACGGAGTAATAAGAAAAACAGAAAATAAATTTAAACAAAAATATTAGAAAAAATGAAAAATAAAATTGTAAAATACGGAAAAAACGGAAAGACCAAGCGCTCTAAAAATTGCAAAAAACGCAAACAACGAAAAAAAAACCAAAAAATCGGAAAAAATTGTAACGAAAAAAAAAATTGAAAAAAAATTAAAAAAATCGAATGAATTAAAAAATCGCAACAAAATTCGAATAAAATGGCAGAAAAATCGCAAATATTCACAAAAACTCAGAGGAATAAGAAAAAATTAGAATACAAAAGAAAGAAAAACAAAACAATGGGAAAAAAAGAAAAAAAATTAGAAAAAATCGAAAAAAACAACCAAAAATAAACAAAAAATCTCAGTATAACATAACCTAAGTTCCTGTGTCGCCTATGTGTTTTGCTTTTTTCTTCTTTTTTTTTTAATAGTCAAAGTCGCTAAGGCTACTTGGTTTAGTAATACTCGACAGATATTAACTGTAAATTATACCTTGTCATGCCATCTACATTAATTTAACTAATTAATGTAGCTGACGTCACTTGGAAATTTTGAAAATTTATTTCTTAGTAATCGTAGTGTTTCAAAATTAGCCAAGCCTATTTTTGTGAATAATTTTAAGTATATTTTTATATACTAGAAATGAATTTGCTGTAGCTAGATCACACGTCCCCATTCTAATTCTTCAATTTTCTTTATACTATTGTTTTTTAACTTTACTGGTTATTTTGTACTTGCGATCTATTTTGCCTGATGATGGCAATTATTTGGATGAAACATATAACCCTTCCTTTTATATAAAATATTGTGTTTTTTTTATTATTTATCGAATTGTTTGCCACGTTTGAGCATGAATAATCTTTTCTTTTTTATTATTATTTAAAAATATTTATATTCATTTTTATTTTTATTTCAGAAATCTTGGGCCTAGTAATGTAACATTTTGTAGAAACAAAATCAAAAAATTTCATAACGTAAGTAGTAAATTATATAAAAATTTTAATATTACTCACCAGTTTTTTTTTTATTATATACTTCCTCACTATAAACAACTGAACACCTGATTATTGACACTATCACTAATGATTCAAATAAAGTTTAAGCAAGATTCAAACGTTCTAACTAATGCGCAAGTTTCCAATTGTCCTATCATAAATTTATCAAACAAAGATAGATAGTTCGCTAGTATTGTTAAAACAAAAAAAAAATAACTCCACTCTCATACCCAGAATAAATTATCTAAATATAAATATAAATTAAAAATATGTTAGTGAGTAAATATATATTAATTTATAAATAAACCGTTTAAAAATGTCATCAATAATATTGAAATTTTAAAAATATAAAGTACTAAATGGAATTTGTTAAATATAATCTGCTTAATAATAGTATATTTTATACCAAGGGACTAAAGTACATCTTTTAATCCTACGCTCGGGAAACAATCACCTGAGGGATTAAAAGACACTTTAATCCTGTGGTATATACGCTATTTTTTTACACCACGGTGCCCAAAGCCCCTTAAAATTCAAATAATTATTTAAATACAATTTTTTTTTAAATATATTTTTTTTTTAATATAACTTTGTTCTAAAATTTATTTTAAAGAATTTTTGTCGGTTAAAATATGTTTTTGCACAATTTAAAAAACATATGATATACTCTTGAGGAGAACACAAAATTGGAGAGAAATGAGGGGAAATTTTGAACAAAGAGAGGAAATTTGAGACAAAAATAAGTAAAAAGAGGTAATCTAAAAAAGGGGTAATTTCAGTACAAAGTGATAAAATTTGAGACAAAAGAAGGGAAATTCGACAAAAGCGAAAAAAAGGGGTACTTTTAATGAGAGAAAAAAAATAATTTTAGGGAAAAAAAGAAAGGAAATTTGAGGCAAAAAAGTGACAAAAGTTGAGAGAAATAAAGGGAAATTATATAGGAAGAGGGAAAATTTAAGGCCAAAAAGTGACAAAAATGAGAAGAAAAGGGGTAATTTTCGGAAAATTAGGTAGTTTTTTAAAAAAACGTGTATTTCTGCAAAAAAGTAAGAATTTTTAAGAGAAAAGAAGGGAAATTCGACAAAAATAAGAAAAAAGAGGTAATTTTATAAAAAAAGTGGTAATGTTCGAGAGAGAAAATTTCAGGACAAAAGTGACAAAATTTGAGACAAAAAAGGGAAAAAACGAGAGGAAATTTTGGAGGGAAATTTTAAATCAAAAAAGTGACAAAAATGAGAGAGAATTGAGTAATTTCAGTAAAAAAGTGACAAAATTTGAGAGAAAAGATAGGAAATTTGAGACCAAAAAGTGACAAAACTTTAGGAGAAACGAGGGGAAGTTTTTGAGGAAAAGAGAAAATTTAAATGGAAAAGTAGTAAAAATGACAAAAAATCGGTTGTGTGTCCCCAAAACTTTCCCGACAAGTATCCACGAATACTTTTTCAAATATTTAATGTTAAAGTTTCAACTTTTGACATCTTTTTATTTTTGACAGGTGAGAGTTTCAAAAATAATTTTGGCTGTTCTGTATAGAGTTGTTCAAGGGTTTTCAAATGACGTATTGGAAGTCGAATTCCGTGACATATTGCATCTGTCGTTTTTTGATAATGACACTTCCATTTTACACATGTCATACAAAAACTAATGAGTTCTTCCGACGGGTAACTTAAATTCCTGTACCAAATTTTAGCCCAATCGGATTAATACTTTTTCAGATATTTAATGATAAAGTTTCAAATTTTGACATTTTTTTTTTTGACGGGTGACAGTTGAAGAAATAATTTTGACTGTTCTAAATAGTTTTTAAGGCCTTTCAAATGACATATTGCATGTCCAATTCCCATATTGCGTCTGTCATTTTTTGATAGTGAGACTTCCGTTTGACAGAAGTCGTAAAAAAACTAATGGGTTCTTCCAACGGGTAATCCAAACCCATATACCAAATTTGAGCTCAATCGGGTTAATACTTTTTCAGATATTTAATACTGAAGTTTAAAATTTTGACATTTTTTTATTATTGACAGGTGACAGGTGGAGAAATGATTTTGACTGTTCTGAATAGATTTTTTCAAGGGCTTTCAAATGACATATCGCATGTCCAATTCCGTGACATATTGCATCTGTCATTTTTTGATAGTGATACTTCTGTTTGACGGATGTCGTACAAAAACTAATGGGTTCTTCCAACGGGTAATCCAAACCCATATACCAAATTTGAGCTCAATCGGGTTAATACTTTTTCAGATATTTAATGCTGAAGTTTAAAATTTTGACATTTTTTTATTTTTGACAGGTGACAGGTGGAGAAATGATTTTGACTGTTATGAATAGATTTTTTCAAGGGCTTTCAAATGACATATCGCATGTCCAATTCCGTGACATATTGCATCTATCATTTTTTGATAGTGCTAAATCGAAAAAAATAAAAAAATAAATTTTTTTGGATTTCTTCCGTTTTTTTGCGTATTTGAATTTTCAATTTTTTGTGATTTTTCCGTTTTTTTTTTGCGATTTTTTGAAATTTTTTTTGCTATTTTCTGCGGTTTTTTGTGTAAGATTTTTTTTTTTCAACATTTACTAATATTTTCTATTTTTTAGAATATTTCTGATTTTTTTTCTCATTCTTTAATAATTTGTTTTCTAATTTTTTACCATTTTTTTCTCATTGTGTTTTGTTTTGTTTTATAATTTTTTACCATTTTTTTCTCATTGTGTTTTGTTTTGTTTTCTGATTTTTCCTTATTTTTTTTTCTTATTTCTCTGATTTTTTTTTGATTTTTTACAATTGTTTTCGGTTTTTTGTTTGTTTTTGTGATTTCTTTCAGATTTTGTGCAATTTTTTCCGATTTTGCATTTGAAAATTTTTGTTATTTTTTTCCCATTTTTTAAAAATTTTTTGGTTATTTTCTGCGATTTCATGCGTTTTTTTTTGTGAATTTTTTTCTTTAATTCTTTTGGGATATTTTTCGATTTCTTTAGCGATTTTTTTTTATTTTTTGTCGATTTTTATCGTTTTTTTGTTTGTTTCTGTTGTTTTTTTTGGGATTCTGTTTTGATTTTCTACGATTTTCTTGGGATATTGCGATTTTTAGCGTTTTTTTGAGTTAGTTTTTTTTTACTTTTTTCTGTTTTTCTATTTTTTCCTATTTTTCCATATTTTTGTTTATTTTCCAAGTTTTCCCTTGTTTTCGCACCCCACTTTTTGCCAATTTTTCACTATTTTTCCCTATTTTTTCTATTTTTCCGTATTTCTCCAACTTGTTTCCCTATTTTCCTTTATTTTTGCTATTGTACATTATTTTGACCTATTTTGTTTTCAATTTTTCCGTGTTTTTTTCCAATTTTTAACAATTTTTTATTGTTCTTCCCTATTTTTGTCTAATTTCCTAATTTTTCTTATTTTTTCTGTTTTTTACTATTTTTTTGTTTTTTTCTATTTTTTGCCATTTTTCCTCTTTTTGTCTATATTTCCCTATTTTCCTATTTTGCCAATTTTTCCTATTTTTTCTATTTTTTTAATATATTTCCCATTTAATATTGTTTTTTCCTGTTCTTTAATATATTTCATACTTTTTCTGTTTTTGCTATTTTTTTTTTCTCTTCCGATTTTTTTCCCATTTTTTCTATTACCTATCTACATTTGAGAAGAGAAAGTATTGTGAACAAGCTAAAAAAAAATTGTCTGTCTGTCTATGTGTATTCTTCCACGATAGAGGCTACATGTTTAATCCGATTGAGCTAAAATTTGGTATATTAGTTTTTGTACGACATCTGTCAAACGGAAGTGTCACTATCAAAAAGGAGAGATACAATATGTCACGGAATTTGAGTTGAAATTTGACAGTTGAAAGTCCTGGAAAAGCTCAAAATTGTTTCTCCAACTGTCACCTGTCAGAAATAAAAAAATGTCAAAATTTGAAACCTTAACATTAAATATTGGAAAAAGTATTCGTGGATACTCGATAAATACAATTTTTAAAAATTCAATTATTTATTTTTCTCTGTATATTTGTTTTTAATTAAATATTCCTGTAATTGTAATCTATCCTTTAAACGAGTTTTCTTTTAAGTAAAATTAGTTCTTTTAATTAATGAACGAATGGGATTATACTCTATGGGATATGAAATATGTCCAAAAAGCAGAAAAACAGGATAAAACACAGAATAATAATTAATATTTCCTATAATAAATTTCGTTCCTTTTTCAAAATACTGATTTATGACGTAGCAGGAATTTATGCCCAGATGATTTATTATGATTAACGTATACCAGAATGAATAGAAATAAATAAAAAAATCTAATGTTTTTACTAACTTATTAATAAAATTCTAATATACGAAGCAAGATTGATAAGTTTGTTTTTAATAAAAAAAATATTTAATAATCAATGCAAACAGACACTATACTTTTAATTGTTATACTGGTTCTATATACCTTTAAAATCAATTTATTTATTGACAGATTCTTTTTTGTAATACTTTTGTGCTGTGTTGCCAATTATGATATATATTTTTGTTGGTGCTAAATTACTCGAATATTTTACAATTTGATCCAACATAATTTTGGTGTTTGATTATTGCCAAAATTATGTGTCATCAACAAAAATACCGTTAATTATATCTATTGCTGTAAAAACCATTGTTGCCAAATGTAATAAAAATATGTAGATTTTAAATATATATAACAATGATACAATATTAAGTAAATGTTTTTTTATTCGTTAGTAATTTTTTTTCTGTAACAGAAAAAAATATTATTGTAACTACCATGTACAATCGTTTTTTTTTTTTATTATCAAATCAATAATAGTTTGATATTAAATATTAATGTATTGTGCTTAGCACGACAAATATGTTTTGCATGTCTAGTATGTATTATCAGTTGTTGTTTATAATTTTGATTTCCTGCTATATATTTTTATTGATATCTATGTAATGTGAAATCTAAGATAGTTTAATATATTTTTATAATTAAAATTTATTTTATAATGAATAAATAAATACCAAGATGCAATAAATAATTATGTGTTAAAATATTAGATAATTCAAATAAAACCCGCGACAGGGTAATTTGCCCAAAAAAATGAAATTACTACTTTTATGAGAAAAAAACAATCAATTGCTTTATAATTATTACAAAAAAAAAATCTGATGTGGCCAGCACATGACCTCTCGCCATTTTTGAATCAAAAATTTACACGTTAACACAAAAAATCTAGATCTAATCTAGGGTATCAGAATCCTGTATGCAAAATTTAAATTTTTTTTATTCAGTAGTTTTTGAGTTATCGTTACTTCATCCTAACACACACACACACACACTAACACACACACACAGACACCATAGCGAAAATATCAAAATCGTACGTGTTTATCCATTGTAAACTCACTACCCAATTTTTAGCATGATTACTATACCTCTCTTATCTGAAGGGCGAGAGGTTAAAATTAATAAAATAGCATTTAATAATCCTTGTAAAAATCTTGGAAATCCTTGAAAATCTTTGGAAATCATTGAAATTTTTTGAAAATACTTGAAAACTCTTGAAATTTTTTGAAAATTCTTGAAAAAACATGAAATTTCATGATTATTCTTGAAAATTCTAAATTTTTTTTGAAAATTCCTGAAAATTCTTCAAATTCCCTGAAACGTCATTAAATAACGTTTGGAAAATTATTAAAAATCCTTGAAAATTCGTTTAAAAATACTTGGAAAATCATGGAAGAATCATCGGTATTGATAAAATTCTTGGAAAATCCTTGAAAAATCTCTAAAAAATCCTTGAAAAATCTTCTATTTTAAACCCATAAATAAACCATTGAAAAAACATTAAAAAATTATGTAAATTTTTTTAAAAATTATTATTAACAAAATTTTTAAAAAGTCTAAATGTTCTTTGAAAATTCTTTTAAAAAACGTAAAAAAAGTCTTTAAAAATTAAAAAATAATTAAAAATTCAAAAAAAGGCATTTAAGAATCCTTGCGAAATTCTTGGAAATCCTTGAAAATCCTTGGAAATCAATGAAAATATTTAAAATTTTTAGCAAATTCTTGAAAAATCATAAAAATTATTGAAAAGTCTTAAAATTGTTTGAAAATACTTCAAATTCCCTGAAACGTCATTAAATAATTTTTGAAAAATTATGAAAAATCTTTGAAAATTTCTTTTAAAAATGTTTGGAAAATCCTGGAAGAATTATGGGAAAATTATGGATAAAATTTTGTAAAATCCTTAAAAAGTCCACAAATGAGAAATCTTCAAAAAAAAATTGATGTGTCCAGCGCAGCAAAAATTTACACCTTAACACAAAAAAGTATGAAAAAAATGGACTTTTTTACAAATCTGGCAACAATGGCAAAATTTTTGGAAATTTTAATGATACGAAAATAGACTATAGTGTATACAAAATATATGTATAAAACTTTATTGCCATTTTGTTTAGTAATGACGTCATCACTCATAGCAACTGCCATTTCCGGTTGTCCCATGGACACCAAAATCTAATCAGATCTAATCTAGGGTATCAGAATCTTGTATGCAAAATTTCAATTTTTTTTATACACTAACACACACACTAACACACAGACATCATCGCGAAAATATCAAAATCGTATTCTAGTGACCCTAAAACGTGTTTATCCATTGAAAACTCACTACCCAATTTTTAGCATGATTACTATACCTCTCTTATCTGAAGGGCGAGAGGTAATAATAGATGTCTTTCAATTATTTTCATCCATTTTCATTTATTTTTATTGATTTTCATTCATTTTTATTTATTTTCATTTATTTGTGATTTATTTTCATTTATTTTCATTTATTTTCATTTATTTTCATTTATTTTCATTTATTTTCATTTATTTTCATTTATTTTCATTTATTTTCATTTATTTTCATTTATTTTCATTTATTTTCATTTATTTTCATTTATTTTCATTTATTTTCATTTATTTTCATTTATTTTCATTTATTTTCATTTATTTTCATTTATTTTCATTTATTTTCATTTATTTTTATTTATTTTTATTTATTTTCATTCGTTTTCATTTATTTTCATTTATTTAATTATTTCATGAATATTTTGATCCATGAAAATCAATCCGAAAAATATTCGAATATACAGGGTGGGCCAATTACCATTCCGCGGTTTGTGTCGTCGAAACTAGTAAAGATATCAAAATGAAAAAAAAACTGTTTTATTTGGTTCGAAGATCCCTACAACTAGAAAATATTTTTATTTATACAGAGTGATCCATATACGGGCGGCTAAAAAAATTGTAATTTTTTTAAATGACACACCCTATATATTATTACATTTTTAGATTACTACTTTAGTGGCCTTTATGACAATATTTTATTTTTTTAAATCGGTTGCTGCGTTGCCAAGATATTCAAATTTTTTTTTAATTTTCTGAAAAATCGCTACATTTCAAAATCATTTAAAAATTAATGTATTTTCCGAATTTGAAAATGAAACTTTGGTTAAAGTTAGTTTAGATATGAATCGTCCATATTTCATAATTATTTAAATATATACAGGTTGTTTATAATATAAGATTAAAATTTCAAAATTGTAATTATAAAAATCTTTGTTATTTTAAGTGAAACACCCTGTATATTATTTAATATTTAGAAAGCCTATTCTACAGGCTTTCTATACATACCACATACTAGGCTTTCTAAATATTAAATAATATACAGGGTGTTTCATTTAAAATAACAAAGATTTTTATAATTACAATTTTGAAATTTTAATCTTATATTATAAACACTCTGTATATATTTAAATAATTATGAAATATGGACGATTCATATCTTAACCAAAGTTTCATTTTCAAATTCGGAAAATACATTAATTTTTGAATGATTTTGAAATGTTGCGATTTTTCAGAAAATATCTTGGCAACACAGCATCCGATTTAAAAAAATAAAATATTGTCATAAAGGCCACTAAAGTAGTAATCTAAAAATGTAAAAATATATAGGGTATGTCATTTAAAAAAATTACAATTTTTTTAGCCGCCCGTATATGGATCACTCTATATAAATGAAAATATTTTCTAGTTGTAGGGATCTTCGAACCAAATAAAACAGTTTTTTTTTTTCATTTTGATATCTTTACTAGTTTCGACGCCACAAACCGCGGGAAGGTAATTGGCCCACCCTGTATATATTGTTATTTGCACATTTTATAATTTATTCTGTACAGTATCCAAAAAGATTATAATACTTTACGTTTCATTTTCGGGATAAAATTTCTAAAAGGTTAAAAGCGTGTAAGCTTTTGGATTATCCGATAAAACGCACGTGCAGTCGGCACTTTAACCTGAAATTTAAATTTTATTAGGATTTGTATTTGAAATTGGAAGTAATGGAGGATCATCGAAATTTTATTTTTATTAACAGTTAATCCGATTAATTTATTAAATTATACTGTACAAAATATTATTATTTGTAGTAAAATAACAATTTAGATTTCATTATTTTTCCCTGGTTTTCCCTATTTCTTCTTATTATTATCTATTTTGTTCTATTTTCAATTTTTTCCTTATTTTTGGCTATCCATTCTCTAATTTCCTTATTTTCCATATTTTTTCTTATTTTTCCAAAATTTCCTTATTCTTTCCAAATTTTTCTATTTTGCCCTACTTTTCCTATTGCTCTCAATTTTTTACAGATTTTCCTATATTTTTCTCTATTTTTCGCTATTATTCCCCATTTTTTCAATTTTTCCTATCTTTTTCTATTTTTTCCTGTTTTACATTATTTATCCTATTTTCCCTATTTTTTCTAGTTCCTATTTGTACTTATTTTTCCCTATTTTTTCCATATTTTTACTATTTATTCATATTTTTCCTGTTTTTTATTTTTCAATTCTCTAATTGCCTTATTTTCATATTTCTTCCAATTCCTGTTTTTCCTGTTTGTCCCTATTATTATCTATTTTTTTTTCTTCTTTTATTATTTTTCCTTATTATCCCCTCTTTTCTATTTTACCTGTCTTTTTATAATGTTTTCCTATTATTCCCTATTATTTACGTTTTTTTTTCTATTTTTACTATTTTTCCCTATTTTTCGCAAATTTTCTTATTTTTTTTTCACTGTTTTTCCTCATTTTATGAATTTTTTCTATTTCTTTCTAGTTTCCATTATTTTATCCTATTTGTACTTATTTTTTCCTAATTTTTGTTATTTTTCCCTATTTTTTCTATTTCTTCATATTTTTCCTGTTTTTCATTATTGTTTTTATCCCTATTATTTTCTATTATTTCCTTTTTTCCATTTTTTCCTTATTTTTTACAATAATTTCCATATTCGTTCTCTAATTTCCCTATTTTTTCATATTATCTGTCAAATTTCCCTATTTTGCTCTAATTATTCTAATTTTCTTCAATTGTTCACTCTTTTCCTCTATTTTTCTCTTTTTTCTATATATTCCCCAATTTTTCAGTATTTTCCTTATTTTTCCCTACTGTTTCCATATTTTTGATTATTTTATTCATTTTTCTCTATTTTTCCTAAATTTCCCTATTTTGCTCTATTTTGGCCAAGGTTCCCATAATTTTCACTATTTTTCCCAATTTCTTCTATTTATATTTTTTCATATTTTTCCCTTTTTTTATAATTTACCCTTTTCCTCCTATTTTTCCCGTTTTTCCTTATTTTTCTTTATTTTCGTCCATTTTTCTCCATTTTCTATGTGTTTTGAGTCCGTTTATTTTTACAAAAAAAATAAATATGTTAATAGACATATTCCAAAAAATTAATTCTAATACCAGTGGCGTAGATGGGATTTATTTTTAGAATTGTCATCGGATCTGTTAGATTTTTATTATATAGAATTTGTTATTTTTCATTAAATAAAAGCGGTTTTCAAAAACAATCGAAATACTGGATTCTTTCAACA
The DNA here is from genome assembly GCA_963243735.1 of Neocrepidodera transversa. Lineage (NCBI taxonomy): Eukaryota > Metazoa > Arthropoda > Insecta > Coleoptera > Chrysomelidae > Neocrepidodera > Neocrepidodera transversa. The sequence continues at coordinate 1,249,775 of OY725355.1, read as the reverse complement.
TTTCAATTAACATTTAAAAAAAAATTATCAGCAAAAATCGGAAAAAAAATCCAATAAAAAATGTGAAAAATCGTACAACTATTTATCGATCGGTCTATTAACATTCAGTTATTAGCGACTTTTGTAAGATTCGTTTAATAAAAAAAAAGAATCGAAATAGGTTTGGAATAATTATATCAAGTTTATCAGTTCGAAGGACCAACCCTAAAACAGAGTATCAAAGATTTAGTATATTAACACAAATAAATCATTTAAGGATACTGTAAGGGCTATTTACTTGCTCATTTATTAGAAAACAAAAATGTCTGCGCTTGTCGCTCTTATTAATATTATATCGCTTAGAGGGAGATAGGGATGGGCAGAATTATTTTGTATAAACTATATTTTTGCACACGGCTCAAACCCAATAACGCACGAAAATAATAATTAAATCTATTTTTAAATTATGGAATGGTAAAATATAAATTAAAAATGAATCTTATTAAATCTAAAGGAAATATAAGTTTGTTTTGTGAATTCTGGATAATATTCCAGTGAAATTTATCCAGATAGGAAACCATAAAAACCAATTTTTTATTATAGCAACTAAATTATTAAAGTATAATTCTTTCTTTAATTTTCTATTCCGACTTGATTTCCCCAACTGGGTTTATAGAACTGTCAATTAAACCCAAGCCAAGTATATAACTTCCCTTTGATGGTTTAAACGCAATCCAGACGGCTAAAATAAATTATTTAGCCAGGATGAAGGTAACAGTAAACTTCTCGAGTGCTTATAAAATTTACTGCACAGAAATTAAACGAATAAATAAATTATAGCGCTCATTAAAACCGCCTAATTATATTCAGGCGTCAACGCTCATTCGGGTTAAATTTCAGTTTATACATATACAGGGTGTTTCATTGGGAAAGTGACATACGTTAATTACAGATAGAGGACACTAAGGCGATCTCAAAAATCCCATACTAAATGGGTCTGACTATTTTAATAAACAAGATACAGGGTGTTTTATCTATTTTACCGATTTCTTGCATGGTTCATAACTTTCTAAGCACACTGTATATTTTCATGATATTTGGCACGTATATTATGTTTAAAGTGCCCAATCGATCAATAAATTTACAATAAAATAAATCCAGGTCCGGATTAAAAAAAAATATTATAAAATATTCCGACCCAAAAAGAACACCCTGTATATCAGATTTTTCTAAAATAGATTCTGTATTTTCAAAGAGCACGAAAAAATGAATTTAGTGATATACTTTGCATTTCTGACAAATATTTTTTCTTGTAAAATTTTGAGTTTGAATTCTGAAATGATGTGAATTGTGAGAGCCCAAAATTGAAACAATTTTTTTTTAATGTGATTTAGTTTTAATAAAGACTAAATAACATAAATTTATAAAATTTTAGTATTTTTTTATTATTTGCGATAAATAATCCACAAAATAACATTCATTTTTAATTAACGAATAAATAATAATAAATTAAAAAAAAATAAATAACTTTAATTCACGAAAAACAACAAAAATTATAAAAAAAAAACACCTAAAAATTAATGACAACAAAGTAAAACCATTTTTCAAATACAACTTTTTTATATCCGACCTATGGGAGTGAAACTGGAGGGGGTTGAAATATAAAAAATAACTATTATCGTAAAAAATCGTAATAAATCGTAAAAAGACGTAAACAAGATAAAAAAAAACCATAAAAACTTGTAAATAAACGTCAAAAATAGTAAAAAAACTCGTAAAAAATCGTAAAAAAACGTAAAAAATCGTAAAATGTCGAAAAATAATCTTAAAAAATTGTAAAATGTTAAAAAATTGTAAGCATCCGTAAAAAATGATAAAAACCCGTAAGAAAAACATAAAAAATCGTAAAAAAACCGTAATAATCCCAAAAAATCCTAAAAAATTGGGAAAAAATCATAACAATTTGTAAAAACTGGTAAAAAATCGTAAAAATCCGTAAAAAACCTTAAATAATCTTAAAATAATCTTAAAAAATTATAAAAAATCGTAAAAAATGTTAAAAAATTGTAAGCATCCGTAAAAAATGGTAAAAACCCGTAAAAAAATCATAAAAAATCGTAAAAATCCGTCTAAGGAAAAAAACAATAAAAACTCGTAAAAAAGCGTAAAAAAAGTAAAAAACGTAAAACCTTAAATAGTCTTAAAAAAATCTTAAATACTTGTAAAAAATTGTAAAATATCGAAAAAAATCGTAAAAAAAACGTGAACTGTCGAAAAAAATCGTAAAAAATGTTAAAAAATTGTAAGCATCCGTAAAAAATGATAAAAACCCGTAAAAAAAATCATAAAAAATCGTAAAAAAATATTAAAAAATCATAAATAATCCTAAAAAATCGTAAAAAATTGGGAAAAAACATAACAATTCGTAAAAAATGGTAAAAAATCGTAAAAATCCGTAAAAAGGTAAAAAGCATAAAAACTCGTAAAAAAGCCTAAAAAAAAAATGAAAAAACGTAAAAAACCTTAAATAATCTTAAAATAATCTTAAAATAATCTTAAAATAACCTTGAAAAATTATAAAAAATCGTAAGATTTCGAAGAAAATCGTAAAAAATTTTTAAAATATTGTAAGCATCCGTAAAAAAATGGTAAAAACCCGTAAAAAAAATCATAAAAAATCGTAAAAATCCGTCTAAGGTAAAAAACCATAAAAACTCGTAAAAAAGTGTTAAAATTAAACTTTCTACCCCGCCACTGGCACTTGTTGGTGCTCAGCGTTAATTTTTATATTTTAAGTTTTATACTCTTCAATGTTCTATTTTACTTCACTTCATTATTGTAAGTCATACAGTCCACATCACGTTGTTTAAATATTATAATAATAAATTCTTGTTGAAACAAAAGTTGAGTTATTACCGTCGGGAGTGTTTACGCAACTCGCAACAAAAGCGTAAAAAAAGTAAAAAACGTAAAACCTTAAATAATCTTAAAAAAATCTTAAATGTAAAAAATTGTAAAATATCGAAAAAAATCGTAAAAAATCGTGAATTGTCGAAAAAAATGTTAAAAAACTGTAAGCATCCGTAAAAAAATGGTAAAAACCCGTAAAAATACATAAAAAATCGTAAAAAATCGTAAAAAATCCTGAAAAATCGTAAAAAATCGTAAAAATCTTAAAAAATCGTAAAAAATCCTAAAAAATCGTAAAAAATTGGGAAAACGCTGCACTTCTGCGAAGGGGAATAAGCAGACTAATCTGCAACTGGATTAAATGCATGCTTGAAAATCGTTTTGTCACATCATCACTGCAGGAGGAGACTGTTAGATTTAGGGCGGCGAAGGGGTGTCCTCAAGGAGGAGTGCTATCTCCACTTCTTTGGTCACTCTTGATCGATCCTCTACTAAACAGACTCTCCCAGCTGGGGGTGGATTTTCAATATTATGCCGATGACCTTTTAATGATGGTTAATGGCTTATTTGAAGAGATTATTTCCAATATCCTTCAGGAAGCTCTTAACATCGCAAACAGATGGTGTGAGGAGGAGCAGATGTCTGTGAACCCTCACAAAACGGTAATAGTTTCTTTTACAAAATTTTTATTTGTGGATTATCCTTGATAGAAAACTTACCTGGAACTCCCATCTGGAAAGAACAATCAATAAAGCCAGGGCATCCTTCTGGAATATCAGAAGGGTATGCGCCAAGTCGTGAGGAATGAACCCTAAACAGATTTACTGGATTTATCAAACGGTGATAAAACCAATGGGTCTCCAGTTTATTGCTGCGGCTAAATTATCTGGACAACAGAGATTAGCATGTGTGGCTATTACAGGCGCTATGTCATCTACCCCGACAGCGGCAATGGAAAGATCTCTGGGTCTTACTCCTCTCCATATATTAAGCAGCCAGTCAGCTTTAAAAGCCCTGAGCTCCAATCGGCTTTACTTGAAACTAGTGTAGAACTGCATCGAATCCATGGATCGCATTACTACCAGTAACAGAGTAACCCTACTCTGAGTACTTGGGGCATGAAGTGGTGGAGGTCAATGAGAAAGCCGACACTCTTGCGAGAAAAGGTGCAGAATCCGAGTTCATTGGACCGAAACCATTTTTCGGCATAGCCACAAGCAGTGCTAAAGACACTATCTGGAAATTCTCCAGCACTGGAAAGATATTCCTGGGTTAGCTCACTCTAAGGCGTTTATAGTCAAACCTTCAGGTAGCACCCTATCGCAGATCCTAGAATGGAGTAGAAGTGATATACGCATCCTAATTGGACTGCTTACAGGGCACTGTCGTCTGCGGTACCATCTGAAGGCTCCACTCCTAACCTAACCTAAGGTGTGTAACCATGCTTATCTTTTGCCATGATGGCCACTAGATGGCAACCTGTATTATTGCTGTCTCAAATTAGGAACCTGGAACATATACTTTCTTCTAATAATTTTTTTTTGTTACAGACCAAAATTGGTTGTTAATCAGAATGAGGGACGACACAACAATGGATTGGGATTTTTGACGGTGAAATCCCATGAGCGTCGCCGCCATGTTAGGGGCAACATTCCAGTCAATGTTCAGCTAATATGTTTTTAGCGGTTACTGTGTTACTGCTACTCAGTACCGGTTTAGCAGGTAAGTCAAATATATACAGGGTTAGTCATAGTTAATTTTTTATAGAGATTTAACTTTATTTACTGATAAAAAGGAGAAATCATTTTTATTGTACAATTAATTGACAGAATTTTAACTATTTATAATCAATGAATGGAAAAATTATCACTCAGCGAAAAATATCAATGGGTACGTGTGATGCGGTAGTTACAACAAATTCATTTATAGTATATGAAAATATACTTAAAATTATTCACAAAAATAGGCTTGGCTAATTTTGAAACATTACGATTACTTAGAAATAAATTTTCAAAATTTTCAAGTGACGTCAGCTACATTAATTTGTTTAAAGTAATGTAGATATCACGATAAGGTATAATTTACAGTTATCTGTCGAGTATTACTAAACCAATGAGCCTTTGCGACTTTGACTATTAAAAAAAAAGAGAAGAAAAAAGCAAAACACATAGGCGACACATAAACATTAAAATAATAGGTTATGTTATACTGTAAAATGAAAAATAAAACGCTGTGACTAGTAGTACATCGGATGTACGCCTTTATTTTATATATCGGCCATTCACTTCGTTTTAAGGTTTACAAAGTATGGAAGTATATTTGAGAATCATAATGTGTATATTATATGGTTTCGGTGTATAAGGGCCGGAGTTTGATTCCCAGTACGGCCAACATAAACAGTTAGTGTATTTATGGGTAACCTAAATATCATTTAATTATTGTAATAAATTGACCAGTAGTAGAAGGTGTGTTTCCAGTGGTGGGTGTATTAGGACAGGAACATGCCGGAACCGCATTTCGGTACCTTTTTTCAGTCCGGTACATTTTTTCAGAATGGATATTTTTTTGGGCGTGACTTGTAGTAGAATTTAACCGGCACAAAGCGTCACATAAGAAAAAAGCGGTATGCCCCCTCCAAGCGACTCCCTATCTTTCTGTTATTACCTGTCTCTTTCCACAATATAATTTTTGTTTCATTTAATTTTTTTTTTAATTATTTTATAGATAGAGAAAGTTTTTTATATTTTCTCGTTTTTTGTCATTTTTCTGATTTTTGTTTATTTTTGGTTTTTTTTTTCAAATTTTTTTAATTTTTCCTTATATTTTCACATTGATCGGTTTTATTCTTTTGTATTCTAATTTTTTCTTATTCCTCTGACTTTTTGTGATTATTTGCGATTTTTCTGCCATTATCTTCGAATTCTGTTGCGATTTTTTAATTCATTCGATTTTTAATTTTTTTTTTTTTTGTTACAATTTTTTCTGGTTTTTTCGTTGTTCTTTGTGATTTTTTTTTCGTTGTTTGCGTTTTTTACATCGTTTTTTTGCGATTTTTAGAGCGCTTGGCCTTTCCGTTTTTTTCCGTATTTTACAATTTTATTTATCATTTTTTCTAATATTTTTGTTTAAATTTCTTTTCTGTTTTTCTTATTACTCCGTATTTTTCCGATTTTTTGGGTTGTTAACATTTTTTCTAGTCTTTTTCACATTTTTCTGATTTATTTTCCGTTTTTTTTTCAATTTTTTCTAATTTTTTCATCATTGTTTTCTTCAATTTTTTTCTTATTGCTTTCATTTTTGCGATTTTCTTCTCTTTTTTTATATTTCTTCGTTTTTTTTCTCATTTTTATAATTTTTTATTTTTTTTCCAATTTTTCTAATTTTTCCTCATTTTTTGCCCCATTCTTCTGTTTTTTTTCTTTTGTTTTCTCATTTTTTTCTTATGCCTCTGTTTATTTGCGATTTATTTGCCATTTTCTAGAATTTTGTTGCGATTTTTTTTTTTTAATTCATTCGATTTTATTCATTTTTTTTTTCAATTTCTTTATCGTTACAATTTTTCTGGTTTTTTGGTTGTTATTTTTTTTTCTACTTGTTTTTGCGTTTTTTACGTCGTTTTTTTGCCATTTTTAGGGCTTAATCTATCCATTTTACAATTTTATTTTTCATTTTTGTCAATATTTTTGTTTAAATTTGTTTTCTGTTTTTCTTAGTACTTGATGTTTTTGTGTTGTTAAAATTTTTTCTCGTCTTTTTCTTATTGTTCTGGTTTTTCGTTTTTTTTTTGTCGATTTTTTCTCATTTTCCACATTTTTTCATCATTATTTTTTTTTCTAATCTTTTTTCTCATTTTTTCTTATTTCTTTAATTTTTTGCGATTATTTGCGATTTTTTTTTGAGGCTTTTTAGCAATTTATTTCAGTTCTTTCGATTTTTTTATTTTTTTTTAAGTTTTTTACTGTTACAATTGTTTCCGGTTTTTTGATTTTTTTTTTGAAATTTTTTGTGTTTTCTTTTGCGGTATTTTTCAATTTCTTACGTATTTTTACGTCGTTTTTGTTGTTGCGATTTTTAGCGTTTGATTTTTCGTTTTATTCCAAATTTTCTGATTTTTCTTAAAATTGTTTCCTTTATTTTCCATTTTTTTTCTCCAAAATTAATGTTTATTAGATTTCGTTTTTTTAACTTCTTTAAAACTACATAAAAATAGTGATTGGTAACCAGTCTCATTAATACAGTAAAGTGTCTTTTTTCTTCATTTTTTTTTAGATCCGATGTACTGCTAGTCACGGCGAGAATAAAAACAATACAATTTTCTTCTTTGCTCATGTTTACATCTGGCCTCTATTTAATATGCAATTCAGTTCGTATATACAGCCATCTCTGAACAGTAATATCAATTAATGTAGATATTTTTAAGTTATTTTTTTTTCAAATAAAATATAGGTTTAAAAAATTTATAAATATTTTTCCTAAGCATATTTGATAACAGGCTTTTAAGTGCTAATTTAAAAATTTTATATAATACGTCCCCATTGTCTATTAGGGTACGTATTTTAAAGTTAGAAATGAATTTTTCCTCCCTCGTATTATATTCAGGTCACATTGTTCTAGTTCGTAGACCCTATTCTTTACAAGCTGTATTTTAAGCATACTTATATATCTGGAAGCTAACACAGCATCCCTTGACAATACTCGTTAAATCCTATGCAGTGACGTTCTTTGTCGTTTTACTAACCATTGTTAGTGTATTTTTTGTATAAAATTTAATTCAACATTAATTGACAGCAAGTTTTTTAATCAATTGGAAGTAAATAACTTCTGGTGATCAGAAATATTATATTATATACCAAAGGGACTAAAGTGCATCTTTTAAACACGAGGGTTTTTTTTCTGTTTTTTTATTATATTTTTTTTCAGCTTTTTCTAATTTTTTCCCATTTTATTTGTTCTGTTTGTTTTCTAATTTTTTCTTTGATTTTTTTTTCATTTTTTATTATTTCTGTTATTTTTTCGGATTTTTCTATTTTTTTTTTGTCTATAGTTGTTTCCGTTTTTTTGCGATATTTTGCAATTTTTTGCGATTTTTTTTTTGTATTTTTTTGTTTTTTTTTTGTAATTTTTTATCATTTTTGTGGTTTTTTTCCGATTTTTAACTATGTTTTACTATTTTCTGCAATGTTTTGCGGTTTTTTTTAGATTTTTTTGCCTTTTTTTAGCAATTGTATCGATTTTTTGCGATTTATTTCAGTTCATTCGATTTTTTTTATTGGTTCTTATATTTTCGTGATTTTTTTGAATCTTTCTGTGTTTTTTTGCGATTCTCTAGTTTATTTTGCGATTTTTAATTGATTTTTGGTTTTTCCGTATTTTACAATTTAAATTTTTATTTTTTTCCAAAATTTTATAATTTTTCTTTCAACCTTTCCAGTGTTTTCTATTTTTTTTTTTTCGATTGATTCTGATTTTTTCGATTCTTTTAATTTTTTTCGTTTTTGTATTTTTCATTGTTCTGTTCTATTTTTCTAATTCATTCTTTTATTTTTTACTTATTTTCTGTGATTGTTTTTCGATTTTTCGGTTTTTTTTATTTTTTTATATCTACAGTTGTTTCCGGTTTTTTAGTTGTTATTTGTTTTTAATGCGATTTTTTGCATTTTTTTGTGATTTTTTTTTTTGTATTTTTATTCTTCTTTTTTTTGCAATAATTTTCATTTTTTGTGATTTTTTTCCGATTTTGACTATTTTTTTAAAAATTTTTGCTATTTTCTGCAATGTTTTGCTTTTTTTTGCCTTTTTTAGCAATTGTATCGATTTTTTTGCGATTCTTTCGTTTATTTTTCGATTTTTTATCCATTTTTTGGTTTTTTGTATTTTACAATTTCATTTTTTAATTTTTTCCAAATTTTTCTGATTTTTGTTTCAACTTTTTTCAGTGTTTTCTCTTTTTTCCTATGTTTTAGATTTATTCTGATTTTGTCGTTTCTTTTATTTTTTTTTCGTTTTTTCATTTTTCATTGTTCTGTTTGTTTTATAATACTTTCTTTTATTTTTTTCTCATTTTTTCTTATTTCTGTGATTTTTTTCGATTTTTCGGTTTTTTCTATTTTTTATTTTATTTTTTTTTATGTCTACCGTAGCGATTTTTTTGTGATCTTTTTCCATTTTTATTCTGCTTTTTTTTGCAATTATTTGCATTGGCAATTTTTTTCGAAAACTCGAAATTCAGCAAAAATATTGCTGTTTTTCACTTCTTTCTCATTTTTCTGGTTTTTCGTTTTCTTTTTCCTGTTTTTTATTCTATTTTTTTTTGGTTTTCTCTAATTTTTTCCCATTTTATTTTTCATTGTTCTGTTTGTTTTCTAATTCTATCTTTTATTTTTTTGTCATTTTTTCTTATTTCTGTGATTTTTTTTTCGATTTTCCGGTTTTTTCTATTACTTTTTTTTATTTTTTTGATGTCTACAGTTGTTTTCGTTGTTTTTTTTGTAAATGTTTTTGCATTATTATTCTTTTTTTTTGCAATTATTTGCATTGGAAATTTTTTCAATTTCTTTGTGATTTTTTTTCGATTCTTAACTATTTTTTTAAATTGTTTGCTATTTTCTACAATTTTTGCAGTTTATTTAGATTTTTTTTGCCTTTTTTTTTAGCAATTGTATCGATTTTTTTGCAATTTATTTCAATTCATTCGATTTTTTCACTGGTTGCTCTTATTTTTTCGCGAATTTTTGCATCTTTGGGGGATTTTTTTTCCGATTCTTTCATTTATTTAGCGATTCTTTTATTGATTTTCAGGTTTTTCCGTATTTTACAATTTTATTTTTTTCTAAAATTTTCTGATTTTTCTTTCTACTTTCAACCCTTGTTTTCTAATTAGGTAGATTTCCATTTATGGAATCTATCTATTGTAATCGATTCAATGACGGGACCCAGAACCGGAAATAGGGGCGCTACGCCGTTTATGACCTTCTGAATAAGAATCAGTAAAAAAAAAAAATTATCGGTATATACCTAAATATATATATATATAAATATATATATATATATATATATATATATATATATATATGTATGTGTAGACATTCCGTTCCGGCACGATAGAGGTCTCAATTTTTGTCCAATGGATACCAAATTTGGTACAAAAATTCTCTGGGGCAGTAATTCGTTGCGTATTGTAAATGGGCATTCTACCTCTAAGGAGGTGAGAATTGGAGGGGGTTGAAATGTCAAAAAAATGAGATCTCCGCCATTTTTGAAAACATGAAAATAGACGATTAAACTTTTTTTATGCTCGGATTATTATAAAACTAATTTGTCTGAAACTTTTTTTAATCGGATCTAAGGGGGTGGAACTGTAGGGGGTTGAAATTTAAAAAAATTTATATCTCCGCTATTTTCAAAAATATTGAAACAGGTTATGAGACTTTTTCATGCCCTAATTATTATAAAATTTCTTCTTTTGGAACTTTTTTCGATCTTTTAATTATATTTAATCCCAAGGGAGTAAAAGTGCTGGACTAAAGTACTGGTTTTACTCCCCGCGGTGTAAAAAATAAACAATTTTGTTTGTTTGAAGGTTCAATGCCTGGAGGACCAGGTGTACCAGAGAACATCACAGTGACTTTCCTAAATCCAACGTCGGTTCGCGTTTCGTGGGCTACTTCCTCAGAAAATGCCGATAAGTATGATGTTACATACAAACCGACAGGTGCCAGGTATGTAAATAAATTTAAAATTAAATAATATTTCATATTATAATTTTTACTGTTATAAATTATTTTCCGAAAAAAAAATTACACAAAAATCTTCTTTTGGCCTTAATTAACTTTTAAACCCACAAGAACTGAGTGATTTTTTCATTATAATTTGTAAACAAAACAAAAATAAATTTATGAAAAAATACCATTTTTTACGATTAGGTTATTAAAATGTAAATTTGATGGAACATCACTTAAAAATGTTTCCATTTAGAAAAAAAACTGATTTGCCTTCGCTAAAACGGAAAATACCCCAAGAAAAAATTATTAAAATTCAAATTAGGATCGTATAAGGAAATAAATATTATTTAAATTGGAATTTTTCAATATTATATTAACCACCAAATATAAAATTATATTTTTTAATGTAAAATTTCGAACAATTACGTAAAAATATTTTTTTTTAATTATTTCAAATATCAAATTTTTGTATTAAACGGTTTTTTTTCCTTTAAAAAAAATTAAGGCGCAGTTTTTTTTCAAAAGATTTTTGTTATTTTTCCAAAAATGTTTTATATTTTCGATAAAGGATTTTAGAATTGCGCTATGGACAATTATTAATGAAACACTCTGAATAATATTATTATTTTTATATACAGGGTGTTTCCAAATGACACTTATAACTTTTGTCTGTAGAAACCTCACGTAAAATTGGACAAAATGATGTAAGGAATGAGGGGCCCAACATATTTACTTTTCGAATTACAGAACGCCCTTCATTTTTTTTCAAAACCTTTTATCAATGTTTTTTTTTTGTCAATTGCCTGTATAATTTAATGAAAAAAATGCATAACTTTTGATGTGGATAAAATTAATAATTTTTGAAAAAAAAAATAAATGGAAGTGAAACTATCAGAGTGTTTTAGTATAGCATTTTTATCTCTTCTACCTTTTTTAATATGAATATTATATTTTTTCCAATTCAATATGTTAAAATGAAAATATGTCAAAATAAATAAAATGAATCGCTTACGTAAGCGCCGCTCACTTTGGCCCTTTAATGAATAAATATTATTTAAACTTATTAAATATGAAAATTAAGAATTGAAAAAATTCAGGCATCTACTGGATAAATTTAACAACAATAATCCGCGGTCAAAAAAATTTTATGGCGATTTTTCTATTAATTATGCATTAGTTAATTAACGATTTTTTTCTACTTCACTATGAACGTTATAAGTTCGATAATTGTTAAATAACAAATCTGAATTTTTTTTCCTTTTGTGGACCTATTTTTGAAAGGACTCCGAAGAGCTTCCCGTTGGAAAAATTAAAAAAATGGTATTTTTCACTTTGTTATTAACAATTTACTTATGTTAAAATTTAATAAGCTTGATTAATCACTAAAAAATCACATGAAAATGATTTTTTTTAAATTTTTATTTCCCATTGTTTACACATTTTTTTTGTGGAAACATAATCTTTGATGCAAATTATGATTGAAAAAAAATCGTTCCTTAAAAAAATTTTTTATTGCTTAATTAACAATTTTTTTCTACCATATAAATAAATTATTTTTCTCAAAAAATAATACATTGTTGTTTTTGTTTTATTATGTAGAAAAAGAAATATATATAGAAAAAATTTAATTGTTTATAACAAATTGTTTATTAAATAAACAATCAAAATTTAAATGACAACATTTTTTTTAGATATTAAGAGCAAGATAAATTATGATTAAAAAAAATAATTTCTTAATAATAATTACAAGTGATAGAAAAAAAAAAGTTAATTAACAAATACGTTTTTAAACAATAATAAAAATTTAAGGAAAAATCATAATTTGCATATGTTTCCAAAAAAAAAATTTTAAATTATCTTATAAACAACGCATTTGTTTTATAATAATTTTGTAATCAATAAGAAATAAAAATTTTTAAAAATCAATTTCATGTGACTTCTGATCATAAAAAACGGATATGAAAAAAATATTTTTTGAACTAAACTAAATTGTTAATAACAAAGTGAAAAATAACAATTTTTTTTCCAACAGGAATCTCTTCTGATACCTTTAAAAAATAGGTTCAAAAGAAGAAAAAAATTTCAGATTTGTTAATTAACAATTATCGTACTTACAATGTTCATGTTCAAGTAAGAAAAAATTGTTAATTAGCTAATGCATAACTAATAGAAAAATCGCGAAAAAAATTTTTTAACCGCGAATTTTTATTCATAAATATATCCAGTAGATGCTTGAATTTTTTCAATTTTTAATTTTTATATTTAATATGTTTAAATAATATTTATTCATTAAAGGTCCAAAGTGGGCGACGCTTACGCAAGCCGAAGTCCCCGTTTTCGGCCCTATTTTCAACCCTCTGGGATAATTATAAATATTGGTCCTACAGTTCCGAGAGGTAGGTACTATTTTTTTGGTAAATTTTCTCCCCTTTTTGAATATTTTTTTAAATTTGATAAATGTTAAATAGTTTTTGAGATATTTGCAAAAAACCAAACCTTATTATTTTTTAGTTTATAACATTTGCAATTTTTGCAAGCAGCTCTTGATTTTTTTCAAAAAACATCGACATCTTCGTTCATATTTTTCGGAGGCGTAGAAAAATGTTTGACCCAAAAAGCACTTGTTGACTAGACTAGTGGAAAAAAAAATTTAAAAGTACATAAAGTTGTAACGCTATTTCATCGACCACTTGTTTCGGGCTTTAATCCCAAACTCACATACGACTGAAATGAAATAAATTACCAATTCCGAAACCAAAAATATTACCAAATCCGGAAAATAGTGTCTAATAAGGTTCTTACTGTATCGTGTCTGATGGAAAAAACACGACTTCCAGACTTGTGTGATTGTTGAATTGACGGTTCGTAGCTCTTATTACCTGTGGTTAAGAGACTTGCGGTCAACTGAGCTTGGATCAGTGTTGCCAAGTGGGAAAAATTTTGAATACCACAAAATCGATGAATACGTACTAAATTTTGTCTCAGTGTACCATATTTTGTCGATGTCGAACGGTGTCCGATAAATACTGCGTGCGGCCTTTGTGGCCACTTCATTTTTGACTGAGAGACGCAGCATTACCTATTTTTTGTGTTTTATATTATTATGACTGGTAACAGCGATCATCAGCCCTTGGCTATCTCATGAGTCGCGGAACAACCATGAACCCCTGGAGCATACCATGTAGTCGTAACCCCCCATAAGAAGATAATTCCATTCCATATGAAAGATATGTGAGTGGTGCCCGCTGGTAATCAGGCAAATGAATCTTCTAAAAAATCATACATCTTATAATTCTCCAGTTTTGAAACATGAAATTCGCTTGGGCATATATTCAAAGTGTGCTGAGTCCATTGCCGTTGTCCTTTTGTCTCTAACTGTTGTAGTTCTTGAATTATCGGACAGACAAACGTACAAAGCCGTATCATAAGACTTTTTTTAGAAGTCTAAAAAACACATAATGTCGGTATTTATTTGCTATGGGCTTAAAAAGCTGCCCAAGATGCAGGAAAATGATTGGTTGCGGAGTGTGCGTCGAATAAAAACAAACGTCAAATAACTTAAGACAGAATTTTCAATTTATTTAGTTTCAAGATCAACCACTAGAGGCACGCGTGATGCATGATTTACTTCGTGGACACTATAAACATTTCTAATACAAATTTTTGGAAGTATACTTCTTCCTCTTTTCATAGTCACCTGCGATGGATATTTTGATTTCTTGTTTGAAAAAATGAGGGGGTAATCCCACCCAACTTTCCGAACACTCCTAGTAAAGTAATTGTTTAATCGTTTATTTTAGTTTTTCTGCATTAAAATACATTAATTATATTACCTATCGAATGGTATAAATCCCATTTTAATATCTTTAATATTTTTAAAGTTATTCAATTTCTTTTAAACTTATATTAAATTAAAAAAAAATTAGGAATTCTACAATTTTTTGAATAAAATTTTGAAAAAAATCACAATTATAGAGTTTTTTACTACAAATTTAAGGGTAATTTTTTTAAAATTTTTAATATTAATTTTAACCTTAAAACAATTAAAACCTATTTGTGAATAATTTTAAAATCAATAAATAATTAATATCTCATTCAATTTTATTCAAAATGGGAAACAGACCTTTTTTTTAGGTTTTTTGGATCAAATTTAGTTTAAAAAACTAAAAAAAAAATCAAATTTTTTTTCAAAAATTCATGGGTAAATCCATTGAATTGTTTTAACTTTTTTCATTTTTTGCTATAACTTTTACAAATACTATGTTAAAATTATGAAATAATTTACACACATAGTACTTTTGGATTCTTTTCGGATATGCTATTTAATTTTTTCATTTATTTTATACTTATTGACAAAACGAAATTACAAAAAAAATTTAAAAAAATTCTTAATTTTGGCTGTAATAATTACAATTCTAAATTTTAAGAAACTAAAATTCATTTAAAATTTAGAGTTTTATATTATCTTTCGAATGGTGAAAACCACATTTCAATAACTTTAATATTTTTGAAGTTATCAATTTAGTTTAAAATCGTAATATAATCTTAAATTTCTTAGCTAATTTTTTAAAAATTCCAAAATTTTTGTAATAAAATTTTGAAAAAAATTACAATTATAAAATTAATTATTACAAATTTAAAGATATTTTTTTTAAGTTTTTAATATAAAAATTTAACTGAAAAATAATAATTTAATAAAGATAAAAATTAAAATAAAAACTAGCGGCGAAACTATGCGCAACTTGAAAAAATAGTTAAGACAAAATTTATAGAAAATTTTATGTTCTACAATTTTGATTCCATGTAATTTTTCATAAAAATCCATAATTTTGTCTTAAAATCTAAAAAAGTCACAAAAATGTCGATATAAATTTTTCACGCCCTCTAGCGGCGAAACTATGAGGAATTCAAAAAACCGGTAATGACAAAATGTGTAGAAAATTTTATGTTCTACAACTTTCATATCCCGTAATTTTTCATAAAAATGCATTATTTTGGTTATTTAAGAAAAATATGAAAAAAAATACTTTTTGATAAATCTGGCAACAATGGCAAAAGTTTTTAAAAATTTTAATCATTCGAAATTAAACTATAACGTATAGAAAATATATGTGTAAAACTTTATTGCCATCTTGTTTAGTAATGACGTCACCACTTATAGCAACTGTCACTTCCGGTTATCCGATTAACTCCAAAATCTATACAGGTCGTCTCCTTGCTACCCTAAATATGTATATAAAATTTCATCTAAATCGGTTCAGCCGTTTAGACGCTATCGTGTTCACACACACACACACACACACACAGACACACAGACACACACACAGACACACACACACACAGACAGACATCATGCTAAAAATGGTATAAATGGATTCAGGTGACCTCAAAACGTAAAGATCAGTTAAAATCTGGGTATGGTCAAAATATCATGATCGCAATACTTTCCTTCTATACAACTCTGTTGTTCGGAAAGTAAAAATCGGTAAAAAAGTTAATATTTTTCATTAGAAACCAATTTAGATACAACATTTATCAACTTTTGACGATCAAGAGTACCACATATGGTACTATAGTACCAGTCTGGCAACACTGGCTTGGATTCTCCTTCAATTCTAAAGATCGCTAGATCTGGTTAGCTGATTCACGAACTGATGACAACGATGTAATCGTGGTATACGGTAAGGTATTAATTATCAAATATTAAGTAAAAATATGAAAAAAGATCGGTTATAAAGTAACTTTGTGATAAACATATCTTTAAAACTAGATTTAATTTCTTTAAATTTTTAAATAGACATTTTTTTAAATTTTTAATTGAACTGTCACTGGTATTAAACAAATAACAAACTTATTGTTATATGAAGATATTTTAAAGCATGTATAAAACTTTTACTGTTATTTAATCCTGATTTAATCAAAATTAGTTTAAAATTTCCTATAGTTAACAATTAACCCTAACCTAAAATTGTAACTTTGATAGAACCCTTGTTTTGTCTTAATTAATCGCCCTTTCGGTAATTATATGAACTACACACACACACTTTCCAGTTTACCAATTTCTAACAATAATTTGTACCTTAAGGCCTATTCAACTAGAGCTACACTAACAAATGAACGAGCATCCATCTGAATATTGGTTAGTTTAAACATTGTTAAATTGATCAAATACATAACTACCCATTGTCAATTTAATTAACTGGTTTCAGTAATTGCGAAATTTAACACGTTGTCCGTCAGGTAACTATAAATACAATAATTTTCTTTTCTTTGTATAAATTTTATTATCCAATTTCTCAAATTATTAAAATTTGCTTGTTGTGTAAAGTACTCAATAAAATATTTTAAGCATTGAATTGATATATTTTTAACCAGTTTTTAAATTATTCTCCCTATGTATCAAACCTATATGTTGTAATAACCAATCGATTAATCGATATGGCGGTTTCCTCGTGAAAACACACGACCAAAGTGGAAATGTATGATGAGAAACGAACTCAGTCCCGTTTTGTTTGACAGAGGAAAAGCGTTTACCTCTATTTTGGTTTTTATTAAATAAACTAAAGTTTGTGGAAAGTTTGTGAGTGTTGTCTATTGTATTTGAAGATAAAGGTAGGAAAAAGAAATAAAGTTAGGAGAACATTATAGAAATATTTTTTTTTATTTGAGAAAACATTCCAGCATCAATTAGGCTATGATACAATTTTTATTTTGCTAACAAGAAAACTATAAAATTTATATATGTCAGTAAAAAGAGAATAAATATTACTATAAATGATTTTTTTTTTATTTTTTTAAAATAAGAAAAAACTTCAAGTGATAGTCTCTCTTTTTTTAATACCCACATTTTTTTTTATAATTTAAAAAATCCCGCTTGTAGGATATTTAGTTTTCTTTTAAAATACATTGAGTTCGTTTTTATAAATCTTATAGTTTAGTTATTATGAGGGAAAGTTATAGAGAAGGGAAAGTATTGTGAAGGAGCTAAAAAAAATTTTCGAGATAAAGATGGAAATATCCATTTTGAGATCACCTGAGATGATTAAGATCATTTCCAAATGGAAGTTTGTCAGTTTGTCTGTCCGTCTGTCTGTCTGTCTGTGTGTATTCTTCCACGATAGAGGCCACACGTTTCATCCGATTGAGTTGAAATTTGGTATGTGGATTTGGGTTACCCGTTGGAAGAACCCATTAGTTTTTGTACGACATCTGTCAAACGGAAGTGTCACTTTCAAAAAATGACAGATGCAATATGTCATTTAAAAGCCCTTGAAAAACTCTATTCAGAACAGTCAAAATTATTTCTAAAACTGTCACGTGCCAAAAATAAAAAATGTCAAAATTTGAAATTTTAACATTAAATATCTAAAAAAGTATTTGTGGATACTCGTCGGGAAAGTTTTGGGGTGATACAACCGATTATTTTGTTTTTTTTGCCCCTTTTTTTTAAACTTTTTTTGATTAACTTCTTTTACCCATTTTTGTTGCTTCTTTACACCTTTTTTGCCCTTTTTTTTTACTTTTTTAAAACTTTTGTTTAGTTTTTTTACCATTTTTTTCTTCTTTTTTGGCTTTATTTTAGCTTTATTTTGTCTTCTTTTGTTTTTTTTACCTTTTTTTGGCCTTTTTTGCCTTTTTTTGAATTTTTTTTGCCATTTTTGCTTTTATTTTTATATTATTTTGCATTTTTTTTTATTTTGTCGTTTTTTGCCCTTTTACCCCTATTTTGACTTTTTTGGGCATTTTTGATTTTATTTTTACCCTTTTTTCCGTTTTTTGACCTTTTTGAACTTTTTAAAACTTTTTTGATTAACTTTCGGAACTTTTTGCCCTTTTGTTGCCTTTTTATCTTTTTTTGTTGCTTTTTTACTCCTTTTTTGCCTTTTTTTGCCTTTTTTGTCTTTTTTGCTTTTTATCTTTTTTTGCCATTTTGCCTTTATTTTCACACTATTTTGCTTCTTTTTTACTTTTTTGGCGTATTTTGTTTTTTTTTCCTTAATTTGGCATATTTTTTGCACTTTTTGGAAACTTTTTTTTGATTTTTTTTGCCTTTGTTTTTCCTCTATTCTGTTTTTTTTAACTTTTTTGTATGTTTTTTTTCCTCGTTTGACGAATTTTCCTTTTTCCATTTAATTTGTCTTATTTGGCATTTTTTGGAGTTTTTTGTTGATTTTTTCCCTTTTCCCTTTTTTTGCCATTTTTGCCTTTATTTTTCCTCTAGTATGCTTTTTTATTTATTTTTTAAATTTTTTGGCGTATTTTGCTTTTTCCCTTTGAGCTTTTTTGGCCATTTCTGCCTTTAGTTGTTTTTATTTTGCCTTTTTTTTGTTTCTTTTTTACCTTTTTTGTTGCTTTTTATCCCTTTTTGCCAATTTCTTGCTTTTTTAAAACTTGGCTTAGCTTTTTTGCTTCATTTTCATTTTTCTGGCGTATTTTGTATTTTTTCTCTTTACTTAGGACTTTTTGATAATTTTTTCCCCTTTTTCCACTTTTTTTGTCCAGTTTTTTTGCGTTTTTTCCTTTTTTTAATTATACTTTTAGTTTATGTTGAAATTTAGCAATTCTTTATCAATTTTAACAATTTTTTGCCATTTTTTGAAATAATTCATTACCTTGTTGGAATTTATAATAAAAAATTGCGATTTTAAGTAATTTTTGACGTTTTTCATTTTAATTAATTTTTGTGTATTTTTGCAATGTTATTTTCCAGCAATTTATTTCATTTTTACAGCATTTTACTTTTCCATTCAGAAATTTTGTAT
The DNA here is from genome assembly GCA_963243735.1 of Neocrepidodera transversa. Classification (NCBI taxonomy): domain Eukaryota; kingdom Metazoa; phylum Arthropoda; class Insecta; order Coleoptera; family Chrysomelidae; genus Neocrepidodera; species Neocrepidodera transversa. The sequence goes on along the minus strand of OY725355.1, from coordinate 1,230,403 downwards.
TTTGTAATTAAAATAATCTCATTCTCCACACCTGAGCCGGGAAAGTTCTAGGACGACACAGCCGATTTTTTATAATTATTTTACATACAAAACTATCTTTTTAAAGGGGTAAATAAATTAAAATTGTATTTTATTCTACAAAAAAAAAAACTATAAAACATATTAATTTATGCCAGATATCATTTCAAAGAAAAAAATTATTCACTAAATGTGATTTATTCATAATTTTTAAAAACGAATAGTAAATTTGAGAGACTGAAACGATTAAAATCAAAAAATAATCCTTATTTTGTCTTTCCCTTTTCTCATACCAACATTTTTTTTTCTATTTTTTGGTTGCCCCGAACCAACACTAACGTAACAATAATTACAATGACAACAGTTTCCCCATAACAAATTTTAGTCGATTGCTTTTGGAAAAAACAAATAATTATTATAATCTTAAAAATATCAATGGTAAATAAATGTTTCAAAAAGTTACTATGACAGTCGACGTGTTAAAATCGACTAATAATCGAAGGACCAAAGCAATTTTAGTTTCAAACTATTAAACTAATAAAAAAACCAGTTATTTATTATTTTATAAAATGTAAATTACTCTATCTATTAAATGTACTTTTTAATAATACCATAAAAACGATTTTAGAATACAGCAGCTGAATTAAAAAAAAAAGTCCGCAGGGCTATTTGAATCGATTATAAAAAATCATAGTAGTAGTTGAGGTAAAAATAATTTTTCTGGTTCTAAAAATAATTAAATATTCACATCTAACAACGGTGGAATTATAAAAACAGTAAATGCAATAGATTGTGAAACTGTTTATTTACTCCTACATTCTTATTCTTTTTCAATATATAATTTGGTTTATATTGCGTGAGCAAACAGCCATCGATAAACATAAATTCCTAAAATCCATCACATATTTATAATGTTTAACAGTTCGCGATCGTAAATTGACTGAGCTGTCTACCCATTTCAACCTCAACTCCAAATATAACCGAAAAGCCCTAACGTATTAATTTTTTAAAAATTATCGATTCTATTTTTCATGTAAGACCAATTATTTTAATTAAATGAGGTTAGTGGAACAAGTTAATAGGATAATTAAAAATTGATCTACAACATGTTAACAATGAAACAAATTTCCAATAAAACATTTTATGCCCCATACGTAATGTCTACTGGACTTAGAGGATCTGTTCATTTTATACATAAAGAAATTAAATTAAATTTTATCTTATTGGATAAGGTTATGAAGATTTATATCTTCGATCAGCTAGATTATTTATTTACAATATTTGTTTGATAATATTTGACCGAAAGAGCGCCAAAATACCTTTTTAAAAAAAAATAAAAATAAAAAATCTGATGTGACCAGCACATGACCTCTCGCCATTTTTGAATCAAAAATTTACACGTTAACACAAAAAATCTAGATCTAATCTAGGGTATCGGAATCCTGTATGCAAAATTTCTAATTTTTTTATTCAGTAGTTTTTGAGTTATCGTTACTCCATCCTAACACACCCACACACTAACACATACACACACTAACACATTCACAGACATTGCGAAAATATCAAAATCGTACGTGTTTATCCATTGAAAACTCACTACCCAATTTTTAGCATGATTACTATACCTGTCTTATCTGAAGGGCGAGATGTTAAAATTAATAAAATAGCATTTAATAATCCTTGCAAAAATCTTGGAAATCCTTGACAATCTTTGGAAATCATTGAAATATTTTGAAAATAATTGAAAACTCTTGAAAATTTTTAAAAATTCATGAAATATCTTGAAATTTTTTGAAAATTCTTGAAAAAACATGAAATTTCATGATTATTCTTGAAAATTCTAAATTTTTTTTGAAAATTCCTGAAAATTCTTCAAATTCCCTGAAACGTCATTAAATAACGTTTGGAAAATTATTAAAAATCCTTGAAAATTCGTTTAAAAATGCTTGGAAAATCATGGAAGAATCATCGGTATTGATAAAATTCTTGGAAAATCCTTGAAAAATCTTTTATTTTAAACCCTTAAATAAACTAATGAAAAAACATTAGGAAATCATGTAAAAATTTTTAAAAATTATTATTAACAAAATTTTAAAAAGGTCTAATTGTTCTTTGAAAATTCTTTTTAAAAAACGTTAAAAAATTCTTTAAATATTAAAAAATAATTAAAAATTCAAAAAAAGGCATTTAATAATCCTAGCAAAATTCTTGGAAATCCTTGAAAATCCTTGGAAATCAATGAAAATATTTGAAAATTTTTGAAAACTTGAAAATTCTTGAAATTTTTTGAAAATTCTAGAAATTTTTTGAAAATTCTTGAAATTTTTTGAAAATTCTTGAAAAATCATAAAAATTCTTGAAAAGTCTTAAAATTGTTTGAAAATACTTCAAATTCCCTGAAACGTCATTAAATAATTTTTGAAAAATTATTAAAAATCCTTTAAAATTTCTTTTAAAAATGCTTAGGAAAATCTTGGAAAAATTATGGGAAAATTATGGATAAAATTTTGTAAAATCCTTGAAAAGTCCACAAAACTTCCTTGAAAAAGTTATAAATGAGAAATCTTTAAAAAAAATTGATGTGGCCAGCACAGCAAAAATTTACACGTTAACACAAAAAAGTATGAAAAAAATGATGGACTTTTTTGTAAATCTGGCAACAATGGCAATTTTTCATTCTTTTTTTTTATTTTGCCTTATTTTTTAATATTTTTTTATAATTTTTCCTTATTTTTCCCTGTTTATCCCTTCCCAATTTCACAATTTTTCCATATTTACCAGTATTTTTTCTTGTTTTTAACTGTCCTTTCTAATTTTCATATTTATTACTATTTACTGTAATTTTACTTTTTTCCCAATTTTACTCTATTTTTCACAATTTTCCACTAATTTTCCCCATATTTTCTTATAGTTCGCTATTTTTCACTATATTTTTTCTAATTTTTTTCTATTATTTCTGTTTTCTATTATTTTTTCCTAATTTTTTCCATTTATCCCTTATAGTCCCTATTTCTGCGTATTTTGCCCTATTTTTTCCATTTTTCTTTATTTTTTCCATTTTTCCCTATTGTTCACTATTTTTCCTTTTTTTTTCTAATTTATTTATTTTTCCCGATTTTGCTCTACTTTCCCTATTTTTGTATTTTTTCTATTTTTTCTATTTTTAGGGTTCCGTACCCCAAAGGGTCAAAACGGAACCCTATTACTCTCACTCGCGTGTCCGTTCGTCTGTCCGTCAGTCTGTCACACCGGTATAGTAGCTAAACCGTTGTACCTAGAGACTTCAAATTTTCACAGTTTATGCGTCTTATTGACCCAAAGCCATATAAACTGTAAAAAATATTTTTAAAAGTTTTCAAGGGGGGGTCCCATACAACTAAAGGGGGGCGCTGAAAAAAAATTTGGCCTACCCCATCGAGTGAGGTATCGTTGAATAGAGCTCATCGAGTAGATAAAAGGCATATTTTTTTTTTTAAATATTGCAAAACGTAGGCATGAGAAGCCGCCAAAGTCAGCATTTTTTACAAAATTTTGTTCCGAAGAATTTTTTAAATTTCCATTGACCTATAAATTTGAAATTTGGTGATAATGTTTATTGTTACGTATATTTTACCAACAAATACCAATATATTAATAAATATGATTTTTTCATTGCCATTCACTCATTTATAGGGTTCCGCACCTTCATATATATGTAAATTGTGATACTCGATATTTTATTATTTTTATGTGTGCAATCATATTAGTTTTATTAAAAAATGCATATTTCATCTTATAATTTTTTTTATCTTTGTTGGTTATGCTGATATTTAATTATTTTTATCTGTGATATTATTAATTTTGTTAAGAAATGCATTTTTCGTCTCATAATTTTGTTTTCTTCGTCGAACGCACATGCGCCTGGTTATTTTTCTTTTCAGTTCTTTAAATCTTTTTACCAAGGGCTTATATTCTACATTTGGTACGGAACCCTAAATGTGCGAAGTCCGACATGCATTTGACAGATTTTTTTTTCTATTATTCCCTATTGTTTCTCATTTTCTTCTATTTGTCCATATTTTCCTCTATTTTTTTCCCTATTTTTTCCATTTTTTCTCCGTATTTCCTAATTGTTTTCCCATGTTTCCCGTATGTTTTCTTGTTTTTCTTTATTTTCTCCTATATTTCACTATGTTTCCGTATTTTCTTCTATTTTTCTATTTTTTCTGGTTTTTTATTATTTTTTTCCTATTTTCTTAATTTTTCCCTATTTGTACTGTAAATTATTTTTCCCCCATTTTTCCTATAATTCTCCATTTTCCCTATTATACCCTATTTTTTCCTATTCTTATCTATTTTTCCCTACTACCTTTACCCGCTCGAGTAAGTGCATCAACATATAGATATACTTATTCGATGTTTGTCACCCTTTTCTACCCCTTAAAATCAAAATTTTGCAAAATTTTTTCTTAGTTGGTGTTTACATTATGAACAGAGAATAAATTCTAAAAATTTCAAGTTTCTGGGTTAAGTAGATTTTACTGTGCGTTGATTCTATGTCAGTCAACCAGTCGGTCAGGACTTATATTATATTATAGATAGAAATAGTTTTATTTTATAACAATCAATAGAATCAAAAAAAATATCAAAACCCTCTTTTGTACTATAACATTAAAAGTTTTAGAACTAGCTCTTAGATCATATCCTTGAAGAGTTTTCTTAATAAAATTTAAATGTGCATCAACTTTAGTAAAAATAGTAGAGTATTTTTGTTTATTCTTGTTCCACAATCCATAAGAAACGATACCATATTGAATATCATTACAAAGTAGAGGTCCTCCAGAATCACCATTTAGAGTCATTTTATCCACATCTTTTGAACAAATCTGTTTCGTCACATCGACGTGATGATAGCGCTGACAATTTTTTTTATCTCTTAATTTTACATAGACGCATAGTAATTTATTAGGTAGGATTTGTGGATTTTTACTAATGAATCCCATTCCCATAGCTAGACAATTTTGATATTGAATGTATCTTTGCGGTATGGGAAGTTTAACAAACTCTGCTATTATGGGAGTCTCTATTTGTAGTAAAGATATATCATTGGTTACTCTTTTAGGATCATAAAATAACTGGCTTACAATCTTCAAACCTTTAGAAATCGGACCTTTATACGATTCTACAACTGATAAAAATAATTTTTATATTAAAAATATATGATTTAAATAATTGTATATACATACACATTTTATTGGCTTGTATAGCAAAAATATCCGTAGGTTTTCTTGACATGCAATGGGTCGCAGACAAAATCCACGTGCTACGAACTAAAGTACCTCCACAAAAATGTAAATAACTTTCAGTTACATCTTTATATCTTCTTAAAGATATCATGAAATCGGTTTTGATGTCGGAATGATTCATGCATTCAAATCCTCCTTGAATACGAGAATGTGAATCTTCTCTGTCTGTATTTGATTCACAATTTATTATACGGTCAAAAAGAAATATAAATATTAAAGCTAGAAGTAGTATATTTTGTATTATATAAAACATGGTTAATTTCACAACCCAAAATTTTATTTTAATATTGACAGATTGTGTTGTTGTCAAAAGATGTGTTTTATTGGTTTTTAAAATATTATTTGGTTAACGAAAATAAGTTTTCTTGAATCAAACTCAAATGATATGTTAATTATAATATAGTAAAGCAGTGAATAAATAATTAGTTGTTGACGGTGTCTTCCCGATAACCAGAAAAAACCCTTGATATACATTACATGGCTATATTACGTTTTTTTGTTTATTGTTCATTTTTACTTTACGGTTAGTAGCATTATCTAAATTAATCTAATTTTTTTTGCTAATTCTCAACAAAACAAGGTTAGTGAAGTATTATTGTTAAAATTTTATCTTTACAATTTATGTCTCACTTCTTGTTTGTACTCTCTACCTTTCATTTAATGTATATTTTAACTTTTTTTTTGTTTATTTTGTTGCGTAACATCCCTTTGTACTGTTTTTCTCTTCCTTATATCTTTAAATATTATCTTTAACTAATGTGACATCCTTTAATATCTTTATATCTTTATTGATGGATATTTGCAAGTTTTTTTATCTTTTTAATTAGCTTCCTTAATAAGGGTTAATTGAATTTAGTTCATCAGTATCGTAATGAATCGAATTTGTTGTTAACTTAATTATTATTAATTCATTATTAGTGAACTGAGCTTCGTCTTTTTATTACCCCTTATCGTTAAGGTATTATCTTTATCTTCTAAGACGTAATGTATTACGTTATATCTTGGTGTTTGGATGTGCGCAGTCTAAACAACCTTTTTGTCGAGTAACATGAAGTAAATCGCGCCAATTGAACAAAAGTTTTGGTGTTCAACAGGCAGACACACATGAAGCCAACTTCCGACCTAAACCGAAGCTGTCATATAAAAATGTCAAATTTTTACATTAATGACAAATGGAACTTTTATATTTACTTTAAAAGAATTATATTAATATGCTTTATTATATTTATAATCAAATATTGTGAATCAAAATCAATAAATAAAGTTGATATTCATTCTCGACTTTTTAATGCCACCGAATGCAAGAAACTACATATTTATTCCGATTTTGTAATGTCTTTAAGGAGAATTATAAATCCAAAATATCCTGATAGATTTGTACATTTATGTGTTGGAAGTTTATTCATTCAATTTTGGATACTAACTGCGGCTCACTGTTTTAAATTTTTCGACCAAAAACCACTATTTGTTGTACAAGCCAATAAAGTATGTAAGTATTTCATTTCAAATTATATTAGTACGTGGATAATTTTATATACGCATTTCTTTGTTTACTTGTAATCAATTATTATACATTGAAAAAAAATATCTGGGTCATGAACTGGGGGTGATTAAACTATTTCAAAATTTAAACACGTCATTCTGGCAGTTTTGTAGTTTGACATTTCAATCTACGAAAAATTATTGATAAAAACAAAATACGAAAACACTAAAAGAATTAAATCAAATTAACAATTTAAAAAAAAGACATTCTTTAACAAGTTCCCTAGCCATAACAGCAGATGATATCTGCCCTTGGGTGGACCTTTTATGAGTGCTTTGGACTGTCTTAGTCCCAGAAAATCCATCCAGTATTCCATGTATTTGTCCTTTGTATGTTAGTAGAAAAAACCACATGTAGGTTGCGGTCCAATTAAATGCTTCTTCATTTCCTTTTGTGTCCTTATGTTATCTTTATGACAGTATAATACTAAATTTGGACTTTATTTCATTATTTTAAAGAGATAAGGCGTAAATAATACTTAACCGAATTTGGAGTGGATAATACCTTCTACACAGTGTAACTGATACAAAGTTCAATCGATTATATTAATAATTTAGACCATATTTTTGTGTTTTACCTTCGCCCCGTCTTCGAGGACGCTGAACACGATGGCGACGTTAGAATTTTTCTTTGGGTTTGCACAACCCTTTAAAACGGTTAAAAACCGCCCAGTAGAGGGATTAAACTTGTTCAAAAGTTTCCTTGCAGAGAAACACAATTTTCTCCAGTTTTCGAGGATGCTGAGCATGGTGGTCGTATTAAATATCGGTTTCGACCCCTTCCAACCTCTCCACGTACCAATATTCGCTCCAGAAAAAGGTAAATTTTTATGTCTTTTTAAATATCAGCGAGAAATATATTCCTCCCCGTTTTCAAGGATGCTGAGCACGGTGGTGGTGTTGGATATCGCGTCAGATCCTTGCCAACCCCTCCACCGACCAATACTCGTCCCCAAGAAGGTGATTCTTTTGTTTTCGGCATTTCAGCGGCAAATATATTTCTTTCCGACATCGAGGATTCTGTGTATAGGAAAAATAATCACATTTCTCTTCTTCGTTGTAACGGTCCATAAAAAAAGGAGATGAAGTGATTGAGGGTATTACAGGTTTAGAAAAATTTATCCACCCTCACCGTGTTCAGCATCCTCGAAAACGGGGAGGGGGATATACATTTGCCGCGGATATAAAAAAGTTACCCTCTCGGGGGCGAGTATTGGTCGATGGAGGGGTTGATAGGGATCGGGCATGATATCAAACACCACCACCATGCTCAGAATCCTTGAAAACTTGGAGGAATATATTTCCCGCTGATATTCAAAAAGACATAAAAATTTACCTCTTTCGGTAGCGAATAATGTTACGTTTTTTTGTGCAACCCTGTATTTTCATTCTTCCTCTACTCTGTATATTTTATAGTTTCATGTTCGCTTGATTTTCCCTTTCCTATTTCTCCGCGTCATATGTTCTCCCTCCTTCTATCGGCATTTATTATAAATTATGTTCCCGTGCTAAGAACCTTTTTTTATCTCTTTAATGTCAGAATAGTACATTGTTTATCTAGTAGTAAAAGCGATACATTCCCGGACGACAATGTAAATTGTAGGCTTGTATATCTTGATATTGCCAGTGTTTTCTACTGAAGATTTCTTTCTTATCTCCCCTTTAATTATAGGGTATTTTTTTTGGCTTTTTGGTCTTTTCCTGCTGGTTCTAACGTCAGAGACGGTTGTTTACCTTGAAGAAGCTAAGTTTTATTTTATTGAAGAAAAAGAGAAAAATCTCTGATTTATCGTTAAATAAACAAATCTAACGTTTCATTTGAGTTTAATTTCCTCAGCATCCTTGAAAACTGGGGGAAATTGTGTTTCTCTGTAGGCAAACCTCTTGACGCGCGTTTAACCCTTGTATGGGGTGGTTTTTGGCCGCCATCGTGTTTAGCATCCTCGAAAACGGGGGGAGGAAGTTACTCTTGTTCTGGCTGAATACATTTCAATTTTTCGTCCTTTTTTCCAACTCACACACGCTAGTATATGTGCTATGTTATGCTATACTATTTAATAGATAAGTAAATATATGGATAATGTGTACTAAAATTTAACTTATACTGATGGATTTTTTTTAATTTTGAGGCATTTATTTCAACAAAAAGTAGGACTCTTAAAAATAAATAAAATATGGAGTTACGATTAAAAAATTATAAACACAATTCAAAGTTTTATTTTTTTAAATTATGCTCATAAAATTTTGATTAACGTATTCATGATTTTCCACGTGATTCACTTTTCCATCATAATTGAATTATGTATTTTAAATACTTCTAAAAAATTACAGTTAGGTCCGGAGAGCGCGAAGGCCAATGAAACAGTCCAAACACAAAATAATATTAAAACTGTAGTATTTATTTATATTTGTTTGCTTGTTGTTGAATATTTATAGTTTTTTATCCATATGTTACTATATTATTACAGTTTTCTTTGTTTTTTTTTTAAATATGAATCATAATAGGCTTCCCTTGGACCCCTGAGAAAAATGAGCCATTGCACATGTCAGGGTAAACTGTACCCCAAGATGGTGGGGAGCATCTCTGTTATTTAGGATATGATTGATGAAAAGATTTTTTTTTAATTCAAATGTGAAATACGGTTTTGTTAGAAAAATTACTATAATAATTTAATAAATATTTTCAAAAATACAACTAATATATTCATCATTACATTAAAATGATTGAAAGTTCTAAATCCCTGACTTTTAACTGGTCTTCTTTTTCTTGTTTTTACTGTCGATTTAATGAAATCCAAATAGGAAATTACTCTAGTGAAAACAGAATTTATTTTCAATTTATTCCTATATTTGCCCCAAGATACGATTCCATACTGAACGTTTTTACATAGCATGGGTCCTCCAGAATCTCCGACCATGCTACCTTTTATAGAACGATCATCTGAACACATATTAGTAAAAGTATAATTACGTTTAAATATAAATCTGCAAGATTCGAAAGGAATTATATGTAATTGAACACACATTAATTCATCAGGATATAACCTTGGTTCTAGTGATATTGCTCCTAATCCCATAACAATGGGATTTATACAAGGTTTATGTTTTTTTTCAAGAGGTAGTTTCACTAATGTAGCATCAATTCGTTCTTCTAATTCCACTACAGCTATATCATTTTCGTTGCTTTCAGGGTCATAACGTGGCTCAAGAAAGTGATTTATTGTCAGAATAAGATGACCGTTGTAATTTCTTCCAGCTATAACAGAATACAAAAAATTTAGTTAGAAAATAAAATAATAAGTAAATAGTAACATTTTTTACATTTCCGACCCACCTCCTAGAAGGGAAAGTATTGTGAACGAGCTAAAAAAAAATTTCGAGATAAAAACGGAAATATCCATTTTCGAGTGCCCTGAGACGATTAAGACCATTTCCAGATGGTCGGTCTGTGTGTGTGTGTGTGTGTGTGTGTGTGTTCTTCCACGATAGAGGTCACACGTTTAATCCAATTGAGCTGACATTTGGTATAGTGGTTTGGGTTACTCCTCAAAAGAACCCTTTAGTTTTTGTACGACATCTGTCAAACGGAAGTATCACTATCAAAAATGACAGATCAAATATGTCACGGAATTGGACATTCAATATGTCATTTGAAAGCACTTAAAAAACTCTATTTAGAACAGTTAAAATTATTTCTAGAACTGTCACTTGTCAAAAATAAAAAAATGTCAAAATTTGAAATTTTAGCATTAAATATCTTAAAAAGTATTAATCCGATTGGACTAAAATTTGGTACACGGTTTTGGGTTACCCGTTGGAAGAAATCATTAGTTTTTGTATGACATGTGTCAAACGGAAGTGTCACTATCAAAAAACGACAGATGTCAATATGTCACGGAATTCGACTTGCAATATGTCATTTGAAAGCCCATAAAAAACTCTATATAGGACAGTCAAAATTATTTCTCCACCTGTCACCTGTCAAAAATAAAAAAATGTCAAAATTTGAAATTTTAACATTAAATATCTGAAAAAGAATTCGTGGATTTTTTTCAATTTATGCAATTTTTTTACAATCTTTTCAAAGTTTGTCAATTTTTTTTTTCAATTTGTCTCTGAGATTTTTTGTTTTTTTCAAGTTTTTTGATATTTATGAGTTTTTTTGAGATTTTTGAGATTTTTAGAGGTTTTTTGAGATTCTTTGAGATTCTTTGGGACTTTTTAGATTTTTTAAAAAATTATAGATTTTTTTGAGAATGATTTGAAGTGTTTTTGAGATTTTTTGGTTTTTTTTTTCAGATTTTTTAGTATTTTTTATGATTTTTTGAATTTTTTTTTAAATTCATTCGAGTTTTTTAAGACTCTCTGAATCTTTTGAGATTTTTTAGAGATTTTATGGGATTTTTAAAGTTTTCTGAGATTTGTGTTTTTAGGTTTTTTGAAATTTTTTTATATTTTTTGATTTTTTGAGGTTTTTTAAGATTTTTCAGATTTTTTTATTGAAATTTTTTAAGGTTTTTTGAGCTTTTGAGTTTTTTGATCAAAATTTTGAGTTTCTGAGACATTTACTATTTTGAATTTTTTGAGATTTGACGTTTTAAATTTTTTGAGATTCTTTGTGAATTTTTAGATGTTTAAAGAATTTTTGGAGATTTTTGAGATTTTTTTGAACCGTCTAAAAATTTTTTGAGATTTTTTTTGAAAATATTTTGATGATTTTTTGATTTTTGAAATTTTTTGTGGTTTTGAGGTATTTTACCTATTTTGAGATTTTTTTTTTGGAGATTTTTGAAATTTTTTACCTCAAGAAAAGCCTAGTTTTTTTTTTAAGAAAAAGTAAAAAAAATCTCTGGAACCTTATTTTTTATGAAGTAAACAAATATAACCTTTAATTTGAGTTTAATTTCCTTAACCCGAAAAAAAAGAAAGAACAGATTTTGAAATATATCATAGTTTTTTTATCAATTGTTTCTAATTACATAAAAAAATCAATTTGACTAGCGTCCAAAACCTTTTTACCTCTCGCCCTTCAGATAAGAGAGGTATAGTAATCATGTTAAAAATTGGGTAGTGAGTTTTCAATGGATAAACACGTTTTAGGGTCCCTAGAATACGATTTTAATATTTTCGCGATGATGTCTGTGTATGTGTATGTGTGTGTGTGTGTGTTAGTGTGTTAGGATGGATGTTGTAGTAACGATAACTCAAAAATACTGGATAAAAAAAATTGAAATTTTGCATACAGGATTCTGATACCCTAGATTAGATCTGATTAGATTAGATTAGATGACGTCATTACTAAACAAAATGGCAATAAAGTTTTACACATATATTTTGTATACACTATAGTTTATTTTCGTATCATTAAAATTTTCAAACATTTTGCCATTGTTGCCAGATTTACAAAAAAGTCCATTTTTTTCATACTTTTTTGTGTTAACGTGTAAATTTTTACTGTGCTGGCCACATCAATTTTTTTTTTAAGATTTCTTATTTATAACTTTTTCAAGGAAGTTTTGTGGACTTTTCAAGGATTTTACAAGAATTTTATCAATAATTTTCCCATAATTCTTCCAGGATTTTCCAAACATTTTTAAAAGAAATTTTCAAAGATTTTTAATAATTTTTCAAAAATTATTTAATGACGTTTCAGGGAATTTGAAGTATTTTCAAACAATTTTAAGACTTTTCAAGAATTTTTATAATTTTTCAAGAATTTTCAAATAATTTCAAAAATATTCAAGTTTTCAAAAATTTTCAAATATTTTCATTGATTTCCAAGTATTTTCAAGAATTTCCAAGAATTTCGCTAGGATTATTAAATGCCTTTTTTTGAATTTTAAATTTTTAAAGAATTTTTAACGTTTTTTAAAAAGAATTTTCAAAGAACATTAACTTTTTTAAAATTTTGTTAATAATAATTTTTAAAAAATTTTACATGATTTTTTAATGTTTTTTCAATGGTTTATTTAAGGGTTTAAAATAAAAGATTTTTCAAGGATTTTTTAGAGATTTTTCAAGGATTTTCCAAGAATTTTATAAATACCGATTATTCTTCCATGATTTTCCAAGCATTTTTAAACGAATTTTCAATGATTTTTAATAATTTTCCAAACATTATTCAATGACGTTTCAGAGAATTTGAAGAATTTTCAGGAATTTTCAAAAAATTTTTAGATTTTTTAAGAATAATCATGATTTTTCAAGAATTTTCATGAAATTTCATGATTTTTCAAGAATTTTCAAAAAATTTCAAGATATTTCATGAATTTTTAAAAATTTTCAAGGGTTTTCAATTATTTTCAAAAAATTTCAATGATTTCCAAAGATTGTCAAGGATTTTTGCAGGGATTATTAAATGCTATTTTATTAATTTTAACATCTCGCCCTTCAGATAAGAGAGGTATAGTAATCATGCTAAAAATTGGGTATTGAGTTTTCAATGGATAAACACGTACGATTTTGATATTTTCGCTATGATGTCTGTGTGTGTGTTAATGTGTGGGTGTGTTAGGATGGAGTAACGATAACTCAAAAACTACCGAATAAAAAAAATTTAAATTTTGCATACAGGATTCTGATACCCTAGATTAGATCTAGATTTTTTGTGTTAACGTGTAAATTTTTGATTCCAAAATGGTGAGAGGTCATGTGCTGACCACATCAGATTTTTTTTTATTTAAGACTAGACCTTTATTTTATCACTACTGTGAACAAAGATCGTTTCTTGTTTGCTCGAATAGTTTTTGAAGTGAAATTTCTTTTCTTCCGGTAAAGTGATTTTAAACGATAGTTCATTAAAAGCATAACGTAATATTATGAAAAATGCAACGCTCGGGAACATGACACTAGATGACTACACTGGGAACTCAGTAGATGACGCGTAGTGTAAACAAGTTGGTGAATATGATTAAGAAGCGACTTATATTTGGAAAAATTTACCACGACAATCGACTAATTATCGATGGAACAAATTAAACGGCTTTTGATCCGGTCTCGATCCGCTTTTGATCCGGTATTGATCAGATTTGAACTAGTTTTGATGCGTGACCTTGAATTAACGCAATTTTGTCAGAATGGACTTTGGCGTTTTTTAATGGGATTTAACATGGGGAACGGAGATGGGTTCTGCTTCCTTTACTCTATATATAATAATAGTAATATTTTTTAATATTTTCAACTACCAAGTTTAAATTTCATAATTATTTTCGCTACCCTTAATGGGTCTCATCTTTGATGTTTAATATTTTCCTTCGAATACTAATAAATAATGGTAAGTTGAACTATACTGGTTTTTATAATCACTAATTTTGGATGTTTTATATCTATAAGCCTGATGATGGTTTATGACCGAAACTAGTTGCCTTTCTTAATCCAAATTAAATTATTGTGCTTTATTTCTTGTAAACTTAGACCAAATTTGAGATGTGGAGAACTTTATGGATTTAGATATGGATAAAAAATCAACCTCAATATTAGATGTAGCTCCAAAACAATGGATTAAATTTAACGAATTAAAATCCTTCTTAAAATTACATGAAACGTGTTAGTCGAGTGGTATTTCGTGAGGATTTTGTCTGTAATATTTTCTGTATGATATCGGTATAAATAAATACAACTAAAGCAAGTTGAACCCCTAAATTTTCTTTTTATATTATTTAATTTTTTATATTTATGATACGTATTCCAAAAAACTTTAAGTATTGAGGGAATTTAATTTGAATACTTACAAACTTTATTGGCTTGAACGGCATATATTTTCATTGCAATTCTCCATTTCTTGCAGCAATGAGCAGCAGTCATAACCCAATAAGGTCTTATTAAGGTTGCACCGCAATAATGATGCGAACCAATACCACTTGGTTTTAAATTTCTTAAAGATATCATATAATCGGTATTTACATCTAATTTACTGCATTCAGTACCGTTAAGAATTCGATGTGAAACTGAATCTGATTTACATATGTAATTAATAATTAGAATAGTTAGTACTATCATTTTTAAAAGCATTAAATAAATTTATAATTGAGTCATTAAAAGTGTGTCAAATGACATTTTTCTTTAAAAAATTAAATTTTTTACGTTTGACATAAGCAGATCCGGAGTAGCTAACTGATAAAGGAGTTAGAAGTTGGTAAAACCAAAGGGAGTAACTCCTCTTAGGAGAATAAAAACACAATGTTTATAGTACATATAAAGGGAAAATTAATCAAATGTTTATTTTATAACTAATAATCATATAATATTAAAAATATAAAACATATTTTTATTAATAAATTATAGTGAAAGAATATACTAGATCCTCGATTTCTTAGACCTATTCCTGTTTTTGTTGTATCTTCTATGAAATTCAAATACGACGCTACTCTTGTATAAGCTGTTATTCCTTTGACATTATGACGCTTAAGTTGTAACCATGATACGATCCCATATTGAACATTATCACATACAATTGGTCCTCCAGAATCACCGCACATGGCACCTCCTAGATATTTATCATAAGTACAAATATTTGTCTTTGTAATAATATAAACGCTTGTTGGTTTAACCATTTTTTTACATTGATCAAAAGGTATAACTTGTAATTGAATACACATCAATTCATGGGGATATAATTTTGGTTTACGACTTGTATTTCCTAATCCCATGACCGTGCTATATCCACGTGGTTCACTTGTAATAGTTTTAGGAAGATTTACGCATTTTACTAGAATTGGTAATTTTAATTCTAATAAAGCTATATCATTTTCAGCAGAAACTTTTTGAAAGTTAGGATGAACAACTTGCCTTATTATCCTGCTCAAATAACCTATATTAAATTTACTTTCTAAAACAAAAAGAAGCATAAAATTTTAATTATTTTCTAAATAAATAAGGTGTTAAAAATAATAATTTATACTTTTTTTGTAACATTATCTCTTATTTAAATTTGATAAGGAAATTGTCAAAAATTGGAAGTAATTTTAAGTGTGAAAAATAAAAAAATGATAAAAATTTGTTGGGGGTAATTTTCATTGAAAAAACTGAAAAAATGATGAATTTGGTTAGGAGTAATTTTAACTCAAAAAAGTGAAAAAAATGTTTATTAGAAGTGGGTGTAACTTTTAATTGAAAAGAGGGAAAAAAAGTAGTTAAAAAGTGATAAAATTAAAAGAGAAAAGCGATATTGATAATAAGCTGATAATCTATGTTAGTTGATCAGGAAAAGGAGATAATTGAAGAAAATTAAAAAAAAAATTAATATTTGAAGGAAATAAGAAAAGGGGTATTATTTAAAAAAAAATAAGAAAAAAGGGGATCATTAAGCTAGTAAGTGAAAAAATAATAAAAATAATCAAAAATTAGCATAAATAGGGTTTTTTTTACACTGACCTCTACAAAAAAAATTATCAAAATTTGTAGTTACCATAAACTAGATTTTTTTCTAAAAATAAATTATTTTTTTTACTATTCTTCTACTTACTAATTTTATTAGCTTGTGCAGCATATAATCTTTTAGTTTTCGAACTGTTCAAACAATGACTGGCTGTTAATACCCAATAGGGTGTTATTAAAGATCCGCCACAGTGATGACGCGTATAATTTTTATAAATCATTCTCAACGATACCACATAATCGGTATTTATTAAAAGATTTCTGCATTCGGTACCATTATAAATTCGGGTTTCAGATTTATTACTTAATCTTACTACTGAAACCCAATTAGTAATTATTATTATTAATGTAGTTATTATTTTTTTGAAATGCATTTATAAATATATAATACAAATGTCTTATTATTTGACGTTTTTTTATGAAGCATAAAATTCTTGACGTGTGCCCGAAATAAACTACTACATAGTTCTTAAAATTCATCTCTTTCTAATACACATGTGCATAATTCATTTCTGCGAGTCACGTTTATTATGCTAAAATGAGATTAACACATTATTTGTTAGAATTAAGACAACACTCACGTCTTGCAGTTTCATAGACGTTTGTCGCTGATATTTAATATTGGCATATAATCATGGTAAATCGTTGTAATATTTTTTTGTTGAAAAGAGTGGGGAAGATGACGTATAGATTCGGTCTAGCGCTATCTCTATAACGTTCTAACTATACGATATTATTTTAAGAGAGATAGAGATTGACCGAATCATCATTTGATCTCTTTCTCTTGAAATAACACAATACTTATCATTGGGACATGTCCATGAGTACGCGAATGACAGTGACGTGCATCCCTACTTTAATAGAAATGATTTAACTTTCTATTCTATTATAATACTATGCAAATACTAATCTTCTACGTTTTGCTACGCTACTGGTGTGTAAGCGATTTGAACTTTAACAAGAAAAGTGTTCGTTCAACTTAATGCTTATGATTGTTAGTCCAAGAGCTGATTACGAATTTAGGGTATGTGTTTTAGGTAATAATATAAAAAAATCGGTTGTGTCGCCCCAAAACTTTCCCGATAAGTCAAATTTCGTGACATTGCATCTATCATTTTTTGATAGTGACACTTCCGTTTGACAGATATCGTACAAAAATTAATGAGTTTTTCCGACGGGTAACTCAAACCCATTTACCAAATTTCAGCTCAATCGGTTTAAACCTGTGGCCTCTATCGTGGAAGAATACACACAGACAGACAGACAGACAGACAGACTTTCATCTGGAAATGGTCTTAAACATTTGAGGGGACCTCAAAATGGATATTTCCATCTTCATCTCGAATTTTTTTTTAGCTCGTTCTCGGAAGTGGATCTGGAAAGAAAAAATCTCAAATGTCAAAAAATCTCAAATCGCAAAAAATTTCAAAAATCTCAAAAATAAAAAAATCTCAAAATAGGTAAAATACATACTCAAAAAATTTCAAAAATCAAAAAATCTTTAAAATATTTTCAAAAAAAAACTCAAAAAATTTTTAGACGGTTCAAAAACATCTCAAAAATGTCCAAAAATTCTTTAAAAATCTAAAAGTTCACAAAGAATCTCAAAAAATTTAAAACGTCAAATCTCAAAAAATTCAAAATAGTAAATGTCTCAGAAACTCAAAAATTTGATTAAAAAATCTCTAAAAATTCAAAAAATCTCAAAAGCTCAAAAAACCTTAAAAAATTGCAACAAAAAAATCTGAAAAATCTTAAAAAACCTCAAAAAATCAAAAAATATAAAAAAATTTCAAAAAACCTAAAAACACAAACTCAACAAATCTTAGAAAAACTTTAAAAATCCCATAAAATCTCTAAAAAATTTCAAAAGATTCAAAGAGACTTAAAAAACTCGAATGAATTTCAAAAAAAAATTCAAAAAATCTTAAAAAATATTAAAAAATCTGAGAAAAACCAAAAAATCTCAAAAAATCTTAAAACACTTCAAAACATTCTCAAAAAAATCTATAATTTTTTAAAAAATCTAAAAAGTCCCAAAGAATCTCAAACAATCTCAAAAAACCTCTAAAAATCTCAAAAATCTCAAAAAAACTCAAAAATATCAAAAAACTTGAAAAAAACAAAAAATCTCAAAGACAAATTGAAAAAAAAAATTGAAAAAATTGGAAAAGATTGTAAAAAAATTGAAAAAATCCACGAATTCTTTTTCAGATATTTAATGTTAAAGTTTCAAATTTTGACATTTTTTTATTTTTGACAGGTGACAATTGGAGAAATAATTTTGACTGTCCTGTATAGAGTTTTTTATGGGCTTTCAAATGACATATTGCATGTCCAATTCCGTGACATATTTGATCTGTCATTTTTTGATAGTGATACTTCCGTTTGACAGATGTCGTACAAAAACTAATGGGTTCTTCTGAGGGGTAACCTAAACCCCTATACCAAATTTCAGCTCAATTGGATTAAACGTGTGACCTCTATCGTGGAAGAATACACACAGACAGACAATCAGACGGACAGACTGACAGACAGACAGACTTCCATCTGGAAATGGTCTTAATCGTCTCAGGTCACTCGAAAATGGATATTTCCGTTTTTATCTCGAAATTTTTTTTTAGCTCGTTCACAATACTTTCCCTTCTAGGAGGTGGGTCGGGAAAGTAATTAGTATTTTTTCAATGGGCGAATCTGGAATCGCCAGTCAGGCAAAGGATTTAGGGTTATTTCGTAATAAACTAAAAATATCTTTTAGGCAACTTTGGTTTTTTTCTTATCTTTTATTTTAGCATTCACACAATCTATAAATAAAAATCTCAGATTATTTTGTCGATTTTAAAGTATGACCTGACCCTTCCGAATATATTTAATTATTATGTGCAAAAATTGTACTTTAGGCATTCTAAAATATATAGTCTACTAATGGTTCAGGAAATTCAATATGTATACTTACTTTTTTTTTGCATCAAAAACATGTATTTCCCATAAGAAAACGTGTAAAAATATCATGTCAAAATTGATGAAATATATCATTGTTTGACGTATTTTTTTGAATTAAAATTCTAAGCGTTATAAAATATGACGTTTCGGACGTTTTATCATGCTTCAAAATATTGAACTTTAAAAACATCGTAAACGTCGTAAAATGTGACGATTCGAACGTTTTTTCACTCTTCAAAATATTGAACGTTAAAAACCGTCGTAAAATGTGACGGCATGGCGCTCTCTCTTTCTGACACGCTGAATTTTTTATACCTCTCTCTCTCTCTCTCTCTCTCTCTCTCTCTCTCTGACACGTTGAATTCCTATACCAATACTAGAATTCATGTAGACTGTTTACTATTTTTTTTCTGACGTCATACAATATTGACGTCACTATATATTTCATAAGGGCCTGTTGAAGCCTGTATCATCTAATATAAATTATAAATATTATTAATTTTCAATCCTGTAGGAATTATGGATTTTTAAATTGCATATAGGGCAGTGCTTTCGCCATTTTTTTAAAACTACAAAATAACTCTGATATTTATTCTACATTAATGACGACACTATAAGTTTCATAGGTTGTTGTAGCCTATTTCAATATAAATGTAAAAAATGTTGTTCACTTATTTTAAATACTTTAGGTTTTATCGATTTGTAAATAACGTAGGGACGATGGTACTTTCACCATTTTTTTTAAAACAAAATTCTTGTACCTTAAAATTTTTTTTCTTTTGACGTCATCTCTTCTACATTAATGAGGTCGCTAAAATTTTCATAGGCGCATGTTGTAGCTTATTTCATCTAATATAAATGTAAGAAATTTTGTTTAATAATTTTGAATACTTTAGGTTTTATCGATTTGTAAATAAGGCAGGGACTATGGCGCTTTCACCATTTTTTTAATACAAAATTCTTGTACCTTGAATTTTTTTTCTTTTGACGTCACATCTTCTACGTTAATGAGGTCACTAAAAGTTTTATAGATGCCTATTGTAGCCTATTTCATCTAATATAAATGTGAAAAAATTTGTTCCCTAATTTTAATTACTTTAGATTTTATCGACTTGTAAATAACGCAGGGACTATGGCGCTTTCACCATTTTTTTAAATACAAAATTCTTGTACCTTGAATTTTTTTTACGCCATCTCTTCTACATTAAAGACGTCGCTAAAAGTTTCTTAGGCGCCTGATGTGGCCTAATTTATCTAATATAAATGTAAACAATTTTGTTCCCTAATTTTAAATAATTGAGGTTTTATCGATTTGCAATTAACGCAGGGCGATGGCGCTTTCACCATTTTTAACTATAAAATTCTTGTACCTCGATTTTTTTTTCATTAATGGAGTAACTAAAAGTTTTATAGACGATTGTTTTAGCCTATTTCATCTAATAGCTAATAGCTTAATGCAAAAAATGTTGTTTCCTTATTTTAAATACTTTAAGTTTTATCGATTTGTAAATAACAGAAGTCTGATGGCGCTTTCACCAGTTTTTTAAAAGTACAAATACATAATTGTTAATAACTCCGTTATTTATAATCATAAATTAATTTTTTCATATGCTTGAATACAGAATTTTTACGGCTTTATAATTGACTTATATAATTTTATTGATATCTTTTCTACAAATGGACTATAAGTTTCATAGGTACCTGTTTTAAAGTTATACATTTTATTTATTTTTATGCAAAGATTTAAATGGAAAAATATGACTAACCAGTTAACAAAAAGGTTTTAAATGGTATATAAACCTGTCAAAATCGCAAATTGATATCTATTATAATTTAAATTTTTATTTTATTTTATTAAATTACAAACTCGTTTGAATTTATTATAAGGAATACAAGTACAAAAAGAGCGTAAAATGAAAAATATGGAATCTCATTTAAGTCCATTCCAGGTGTTTTTATAAGTGCATTTTTTTAGTGCATAGTCAAAAAAAAAATAAACATTACAAGAATTATCACAAAAAAATATAAATTGTCCTGTTATATTCCTCTTTTTGTGTTTTTCTTATTTAATTAGCTCTAGCTATGATTTCTTTCTCTTCTTTCAAATATCTTCTTACTTCATGATTCCTTAAATTATAGATGCTTTACCAAAATTTAATATTGATATAATTTAGTCTTCCTCCATTTTTTTTACTACTGATTGAGTACCATTCCAAATTTTACTTGAATTTTATTTTTATTTTAATTAAAACTACATTTTCTTAGTTATTTGATATACATTTCTTTCCCTTTTACCGTTCAATAAACGTTACATAATAAAATTTCTTTGGCAATCTTCAAAAAATGATCAAAAATTGACTTGATTATTTTTTTTTGTTTTCTCCTCGTTTTTAACCACTAGATTTTTTTCTAATATCGCGATCTTAGTTTTATTTTATTAATAGTATATTCCCTATTTACTATCTGAATTTGATTGCTTAAATTTCATTATTATAATTCCAAAATTTCAATTTTATTATATCATCTTTCATTATTTTAACAAATTTTAGGATTCATTCACCTTTTTTTTTAAAAACTCTTCTATCCCATTTAATAAACATAACATTTAACTATTAATAGTCTTCTAGATTAAATTTCAACTCATTTTTTTTTTTTAATTTATAAAATTCCCTTTACAGGGTGAAATTTTTTTTATACATGGTACAAAGTAGGTTCATTTTTTTTAGATGATTTTAATAAGCGAATGCAAAAACCCCCATCTTAATCAGACATTATGGTAAAATTTTTGAAGTATAATAAATTTATTTTTGTTTTGATTTTATATTACCAATTGGTATAAATATGTGTTCCAAATATCATGTCTAACGGTTGATACGTTTCTATTTCATTTTAAAGGTTTAAATTATTAAAAATGTATCTTAGCACACGCATACATTTTCATAAATATAAAATTTTTACGATATTCTTAAATATAAGGAATTTTATACAACATAATAAATATTCTTACATCATTAAAAAAAATTTGGACAATTTCATAACTCTATAATGGTCTTAATTATCTAAAAAAATATCTATACTTTGTTCAGTGGTCCCTAACCCTTACGTCATCACTAGCGCTTATCTTAGATGACAGATGAGACAGACAATATGCAACTAAAGTAAATGTTTTTAATAACTTCACAAATCAAATTTTATATCAGATTCTTTTTGACCTAGTTTGACATTTACACGTTAAAAAAAACAATAAATTTTATAATTAGTTAATTATTTCCAACTAGAAAAAGATGCCGGAAATTTTCTTTTACACTTGAGTGTAGTTTATGATACATGTAACATAATCTTTGTTCTGACTAATTTTATTTCCAACATACTCTAATTGTTTAAAAATATGTTATTTTGTGACGTAGGAATAAGAGGTTACTGAACAAACTATACATCTTTCAATTATTCTCCAATTGTCCTAAAAAATGCGGTGTTGCTAGTGTAGCTCCAATGAACCAGGTTGTTAGTTACAGAGTGGTGGCGTTGGTGGCAGGCAACTCGGACGCAGTGACCTTGAGCGGCCTTAAGGCCGATACGCAATACCAGTTGACTGTTGCCGCGGTTTGGCGCGGGAAAAAATACCGAAGTAGGCCAATTGTCTTCCGAACACTAGGTAAGTCATTTTTTTTTTATAATTAAATATAAAAATTTTCTTATTATACTTAATACGGCTCTGATCCGAAGTGTTTGTTAACTAAGTCTGAAAGTAAAATTATGTGAGTTATTTTGGTTGGTTTAATTAAATATTTTGGTAAATATTTCTTAAAAACCGATTGCGGTGTTTATAAAAATATTCTGATTCAAAAATAACATTTCCATTTAGATTTTCTATTGACGTCATGAATTATCGGAATTTATACGGCGTATTTTTAGTAAAATTTTAGACCAGATTAATTGAAGATACAGATTTTTTTTAATAATACCTATTAAAACGAACAAAACTACAAGCGGACGCTAGTACAAAAGAGATTTTCCATTTTCCGATAACTTAATTAAAGCCAGCCGCGAATTTTTCTGTCGGTGAAGTTCCCCGCTTTTCCTTATTAACGGTATTTCATTTTTTTCTTTAAAGGCAGCCAAGAAAGTTGCTGATTAAATTATTCCACTAAAAAGTAATAAGTAAAGCCAGACAGTTTTATGGTTTTTGGTTACTCTGTTTTTTTTTTTGTTCATTATTACATTTTTTTTCTTACAACAAATTAGTTTTGTTAAAATTTTTAATTTCAATATTCAAAATTTTTCAATAATTGTTTAATGGTAAAAAAAAGGAAAAAAGGGTAAATCAATAAAAAGTAAAAAAAAGCCAAATACGAAAAAGTAAAGGGAAAAAGACGAAAAACGCCAAAAAAGTAAAAAAAAAAGTTTTAAAAAAAGCAAAGAAAGTGTAAAAAGTGTAAAAAGTAGCAAAAAACAGCAAAATAGAAGCAAAAAAGTTTAAAAAGAAACCTTAAAGAATTGTTATTGAGCGAAAAAAGGCAAAAACAGCAAAAAAGAAAATAAGGTAAAATGAAACAAAAAAAAAAGGAAAAAAGCAAAAAAATTAAAAAAAGTGTAAAAAAAATCAATAAAAAAATAAAAAAAAAAGCCAAATACGACAAAGTAAAGGGAATAAAGCAAAAAACGCTAAAAAAGTAAAAAAAGCAAAAAAAAAAAAGGGTAAAAAAAGCAAAAAAGGCAAATAGTTAAAAAAGAATAGGAAAAAATTTTTAAAAGCCGAAAAGAGCAAAATAAAGGCAAAACATGACGAAAAGCAAAAATATTAAAAAAGGGCTTAAGAAAGGTAAAAGGTAAAAAACAAGAAAAAAGTCTTAGTAAAAGCCAAAAAAGAAAGCTCAAAAAAGTTAAAATAAATGTAGGTAAGGCAAAAACGCCAATAAAATAAAAACAAATAATCGGCTGTGTCACCCCAGAATTTTTCCGGCTTGGCGTGGAGAATAGGATTAAAAAATCAAGTCAACATTAAAAAGGTAAAAAAAAACGAATAAGGACAAAACGGATAAAAAAGGTAAAATGGCAAAAAAAAGCCAAAATAGAAACAAATAAAGCCAAAATAAGTTAAAACCATTAAAAAGGTTAAAAAAATCGGTTGTGTCGCCCCAAAACTCCACGAATACTTTTTCAAATTTTGACATATTTTTTTTATATTTGAAAGGTGACAGGTAGAGAAATAATTTTAACTGTTCTGAAACGAGTTTTTCGAGGGCTTTTAAAAGACATTTTGCAATTCAAATTCCGTGACATATTGCATCTGTCATTTTTTGATAGTGACACTTCCGTTTGACAGATGTCGTACAAAAACCCATATACCAAATTTCAGCTCAATTGGATTAAACGTGTGACCTCTATCGTGGTAGAATACACACAGACAGATAGACAGACAGACTTCCATCTGGAAATGGTCTTAATCGTCTCAAGTGACCTCAAAATGGATATTTCCATCTTTATCTCTAAAATTTTTTTAGTTCGTTCACAATACTTTCCCGTCTCTGATTTAGGTCGAGAAAGTAATACAGGTATCGCACCACTATTGATTTTTTATATGAAATAATTTGCAGACCAATTTTTTACTTTTTTATTCATTTCAATGTTATTTTTATCAAATTTTTTCTTTCGTATTTAAAATTCCATATTCCGAAAAAAAAACTCCAATGATATTTTTTAGTAAAAACCCCATCAGTTTTATATTTTTAAATTTATTATAAAAATTATTTGAACTAAAATGTAGGATTATACAGGGTGTTTCATTGGGAAACGGAAATACTTAATAGAGGTCACCGAGGCGGTTCTAGATATACCACATTTATTGGCTCTGGCGGTCTTTGTAACCGAAATACAGGGTGTTTTATCGATTTTGCTAATTTCTTCCTGGGGCCATAACTGTCCGAATCACCCCGTACATTTCTTTAATATTTGTTACACATGTTACTTATTCAGTAACCAAATAAGCCAGTTACTAATCACAAGAAAAATCCAAGTCAGGATTAACATAAAAATAGAAAGCAATTGTGACCTTGAAACAACATCCTGTATATTGAAATTTTCAAAATCTATTTGCATATTTGAAAAGAGCGCAAAAAACTGAATTAAAAAGTGCACTTTAAATTTTTGCGCAGACAATTTAACTACTTAAATTTTGAACTTAGAGACTAAAAGGGCGTTTGCACCAACGATTCTTAAGTTGTGATCTTAACTAAGTTAAACTTACGAGGTAAGACGCTCTTAATATTTAAGTTGTTTGCACCAAACAATATGACTGGAATCTTAACTAAGCACAGCATAATTCTTTATATTATGTGTAAACCGGGCTTTTTTAAAGATATTTAAGTTTATTAGTTGGTACCTGCAAAGCGCGCCAGCCTGACATAACATCAGATATTTGAAATTTCACACATTTTCAGATAACAATATGTGCGGTGTTTGTTTTCCATCAAGTATATGTATACGTTTCATCGAAAATGGATTATACGGAAGAAAACAGTAAGTTCTATTTCTAATAATAATACACATTTATTCATACCAAATGAAGACTATCGGCCGTAATCTTCTCGCCTTATTCTAACACCATTTGCAAGTATATTGTACAAAAATTCTTTATACAAAAATGATTGATTTCTTTGGATTATATTTCTTTTTCTTTCTCACCTTCATGATATATTTTTGTTTATATAGGTGCGGATTTTGTCGAAGGAGATGGTGGTAACAGAAAAATAAGGCGAAATGGATCAGCAAATTTTACTCCTGATGAGAAGGCCACTTTATTAAGCATTGTACATGCCTACAAAACTATAATAGAAAACAATGTAACAGATGCTGTCAGCAGCAGGAATAAAGAAGAAGCATGGCAACAAATATGTGCCAAGTTCAATTCAGCGGGCTCAGTAACGTAGACTCGTTAAAAAAAATTTATAATAATCAAAAAAAAAATGTTTCCCAAAAAGCTTCTTCCAATAGAATTGAGATACTCAAAACTGGTGGAGGTGTCTGCAAATCAAAAATGAATAAGCAAGATGATCCATTGTTATCGATAGTAAATAAGAAGACAATATATGGACTAGAAAATCAACATGACTCAGATGGTATTGCTAAAGAGGTATATTTTTTACTTTCCGAACAACAGAGTTGTATAGAAGGAAAGTATTGCGATCATGATATTTTGACCATACCCAGATTTTAACGGATCTTTACGTTTTGAGGTCACCTGAATCCATTTATACCATTTTTAACATGATGTCTGTCTGTGTGGGTGTGTGTGTGTGTCTGTGTGTGTCTGTGTGTCTGTGTGTGTGTGTGTGTGAACACGATAGCGTCTAAACGGCTGAACCGATTTAAATGAAATTTTATATACATATTTAGGGTAGCAAGGAGACGACCGGTATAGATTTTGGTGTTAATCTGACAACCGGAAGTGACAGTTGCTATAAGTGATGACGTCATTACTAAACAAGATGACAATAAAGCTTTACACATATATTTTTTATACGTTATAGTTTAATTTCGAATGATTAAAACTTTTGCCATTGTTGCCGGATTTACCAAAAAGTATTTTTTTTTCATATTTTTCTTAATTAACCAAAATAATGCATTTTTATGAAAAATTACATTATATGAAAGTTGTAGAACATAAAATTTTCTACACATTTTGTCATTACTGTTTTTTTGAATTCCTCACAGTTTCGTCGCTAGAGGGCGTGAAAAAAATTTATAGTGACATTTTTGTGACTTTTTTAGATTTTGAGACAAAATTATGGAGTTTTATGAAAAATTACATGGTATCAAAATTGTAGAACATAAAATTTTCTATAAATTTTGTCTTTACTATTTTTTCATGTTGGGCATAGTTTCGCCGCTAGTTTTTATTTTAATTTTTATCTTTATTAAATTATTGTTTTTTAGTTAAATTTTTATATTAAAAATTTAAAAAAAATATCTTTAAATTTGTAATAATTAATTTTATAATTATCATTTTTTTCAAAATTTTATTACAAAAATTTTGGAATTTTTAAAAAATTGGCCAAGAAATTTAAGATTATATTACGATTTTAAACTAAATTGAATAACTTTTAAAATATTAAAGTTATTGAAATATGATTTTGACCATTCGAAAGATAATATAAAACTCTAAATTTTAATTGTATTTTAGTTTCTTAAAATTTAGAATTGTAATTATTATAGCCAAAATTAAGAATTTTTTTTTAATTTTTTGTAATTTCGTTTTATCAATAAGTATAAAATAAATGAAAAAATTAAATAGCATATCCGAAAAGGATCCAAAAGTACTATGTGTGTAAATTATTTCATAATTTTAAAATAGTATTTGTAAAAGTTATAGCAAAAAATGGAAAAAAAAACAATTCAATTGATTTACCCATGAATTTTTGAAAAAAATTTGATTTTTTTTTTAGTTTTTTAAACTAACTTTATTAATGCATTTTGACCCAGAAACCTAAAAAAAGGTCTGTTTCCCATTTTGAATAAAATTGAATGAGATATTAATTATTTACTGATTTTAAAATTATTCAAAAATAGGTTTTATTTGTTTTAAGGTTAAAATTAATATTAAGAATTTTAAAAAAATTACCCTTAAATTTGTAGTAAAAAACTCTATAATTGTAATTTTTTTCAAAATTTTATTCAAAAAATTGTAGAATTCCTCATTTTTTTTTGAAATTTAAT
The DNA here is from genome assembly GCA_963243735.1 of Neocrepidodera transversa. Taxonomy (NCBI): domain Eukaryota; kingdom Metazoa; phylum Arthropoda; class Insecta; order Coleoptera; family Chrysomelidae; genus Neocrepidodera; species Neocrepidodera transversa. Next base: position 1,202,525 of record OY725355.1, on the reverse strand, counting down.
ATAAATTTAAAAAAAATTGAATAACTTTAAAAATATTAAAGATATTAAAATGGGATTTATACCATTCGATAGGTAATATAATTAATGTATTTTAATGCAGAAAAACTAAAATAATCGATCAAACAATTACTTTACTAGGAGTGTTCGGAAAGTTGGGTGGGATTACCCCTTCATTTTTATGTTTAATAATATATTGTTATGTTTTATTTATTTTGTTAATATTTTAATTATTTCTTACAATTTTATTTCTTTGTAAATTTCAGGTTTTATTATTTGCTCAAGTTTTGTTTGATAATATTTTGTTTTATTTTTAATTTTGGGCGCCAATCAAACAAATCCGAAATCTTGCATGAAAGTTTTTACCTCAGGGTAGGGATCATTAGAGGTAATAATATTTGAAAACTGTAAACTTTATAATTTTATTTATATTAACCCTGAAATAAATTTATAGCACACACAAATATCTAAATGAAACTTTATCAAGTAAATCCACATTATGTAAATTTGGTATTTCCCCAAATAAGTTTTTTTTTATTTTATTTAAATTTTTATTATATTTATATTTTTTTTTTGTGAACTGTATTAATTTAATATGTTTTATATGATTTTTTATTTGAAATTGTATTGTTAAACTTTATTATTATTTATTATTATCCTTCCACATGATCTACCATCCTTTCATTATAACGATTAAGTGATGGATGCTCACCTTCATAAATTTGGTCCCACTTTTCTTATTCTATATAGCAATTTTGGAAGAATAAAACCTGTTGGATACTTGCAGTGATCTTTTGGATTATTTATATTAAATCCGCAATTGTCTGGTAAGTGTATTTTCCTCTAGTTTTATAGATGTAGATCAATCCAGTTTATATTTTCCAGATCCCTACTTGTCATTTTTGAACAGTTTTTTAAACGCCCTGTATGCATGTATTAAGAATTAAATCGAATTTTAACAAAACCAGGATAATAAATTAAAATATTTCGGAGTGATTTTCAGATTAAATTTGGATTTTTCTCTGTATTTTCTGCATGCTTCTTCTATAGACCAAAATGGAGGACATTTTGAGCAATTGTTATCTTGTGTATCTTTTTAATTTTATATAATAGTACAATACCAATGTTTAATACATGCATACAGGGCGTTTAAAAAACTGTTCCTGGGACCTGGAAAATATAAACTGGATTGATCTACAGCTATAAAAACGGAAACTAACGTAGTTAATAATTATTTAGTAATTTTAAATTGAGTATGGATTCAATAGTTTTAACAATTTATTATTAAAAGTTAATAATAACCACTTTTTGGTCTTAAAAACTTCACTTTAAGTACAAAATATGAGTACTTAAATTGTTTGCGTAAAAATTTAAAGCGCACTTTTTAATTTAGTTTTTTACGCTCTTTTCAAATATGCAAATAGATTTTGAAAATTTAAATATACGGGGTGTTGTTTCAAGGTCACAATTGTTTTCTATTATTTTGTTAATCCGGACCTGATTTTTTCTTGCGATTAGTAACTGGCTTATTTGGTCTCTTAATAAGAAACATGTGTACCAAATATCAAAGAAATGTACGGGGTATAGACCCAGAAAGAAATTAGCAAAATCGATAAAACACCCTGTATCTCGGTTACAAAGGTCACCAGAGCCAATAAATGTGGTTTATCTAGAACCACCTCTGTGACCTCTATTCGCGTTTTAAATATTTCCGTTTCCCAATGAAACATACTGTATAAGGAGTGGAAAGTATCTCATTCGTGTGTAATAAAATTCCGTCTCCCGGCTATATATCTTGACCAAAACTCCCCGCAACTCACAATTCATTTTCGCATCGCTCGATCCCCCAAAATCAAAACACCTAACTCCCGTCACTCGCCGTCTCTCCCAATTAATTTCATCCACTTCACTCTGACGGAGTGGAGTTGAAGTTGGCATTAGTCCTCCTCAAACACCGTACGTAATAGAGAGTGCCGTGAGTTGTGCGCCTTCAGTCGCTTCGCGTCCGCGTACGCGAATACAAAATATTATTTATTTTTAAAAAAGTTGATAACTTTTTTTTTTTTTTTTTTAGTAGAACTTTTGTAATTTAGAATTTTTAAAATGTGCGTTCCAGAGCCACCGCGGACGTCGCCGCAACAGGACCAGATGGCTGCGGCTTTTTCGACGTCCGAACCTGGCGTCGCGACGTCAACCACTAGGGATAAAGAGACGTCGGCGACGGGGGGACAGTCGCCTTCCGATTTAGTCGAATATCCCCAAACTAGTTCCACGGTAAGTATTTTTTTTTCAATAATAACTAAAAATTGGTGAAACTGAAGTAGTTTTAATGACGGAAAATATAAATTTTTTGCGTTCACTAAAAAAAAAAATTATGATTTAGCATCATCAGTATGAAGTTAATTACTGGTAAATTCCACTTGTTAGACCCGATTTATATATAAGAAAAAATAGAGGCCTTAAGATTAAACCTTGTGGTACTCAATCGTTCTAAATATATAATTAACCAAGGTACTTGTTAGCGACGA